>OY728161.1:1641167939-1642367939 GCA_963277665.1 Viscum album
GAAAATATATTAAAAATACCTCATTCATAAAATAGAATATAAATTCCATTAAAACCATTTTTTAAAGAGTCAAAAATAAGTGAAAATTATTTTCATAAATAATTATATAATACTTAAAACATTCTAGGAATAATTTTTAGAAAAATGTATACAGAAGAAAATGGTTTTCTGAAGAAAGGGAAAAATAATGTTGATTTTCATTAAAAAAATATCTTTCCATCTCTTGAGTACATAATATAAAAAATATGTAAACATTTATTATAATTATGTAACCATATAATTCAAGGTGATGCGGGAGCTCTCGGCGACAATGGTGGAGGCGTAACCCTAATGAGGGTTTCGGCGTCCCCCCCCCCCCCCCCCTCCACCACTTCTTGGTGTGAGGGGGAAGGACCCTCGACCTGTTGATGGGCGTCACTCTTTTGCCCCTTTCACCAACCCTGATGTGATCTCGAGATTTCCTTCAATATTTCTAGAGCCGAAGGTCCCTGGTCTTCGAGATAGCGCGCCTTCGCTCTCCCTTTCGGCATCGGAGCTCACAGAGGTGGAGAGTCTGCTTAATCTGACTCTGATTGCGCGTTTCAGGAGCGGTCGACCTTCGGTGGATGCTTTCGATTAGTTTGTCTTTGACCAGTGGGGTCTTCAAGAACTGGCGGTTATTGGGCTTCTAGGTAGAAGGAAAATCATGGTGCGGTGTTCCTCACAGGATTACCTTGCTTCCGCTCTATCCTTCGCTCCAAGGAGATGCGGTGAATTTGGATTTAGTCTCATGCGGTGGTGCTAGGATTTCTACTTCAACCGTGACTCCTCGATTGTTCTGATCTGGGTTAGTCTTCCACATCTTCCCCTCCCTGTTCAAAATCCATCTATTTTGCGTGTATTGGGAATCATGGTGGGGTGTTTCCTCTATGTTGACTCGCGAACTGATGCGGGTAGCCACCCGATAAAACCATGAATGTGTGTAGAGGTGGATGTTTCGAAACCTCTAGTTGATCATGTGTGGATTGAGGCTGGTGGGCAGATCCGGTATCAGCAGCCGGTTGTTTTTGATCAGTGGATTGATTTCTACTCTAATTGTTTTTGAATTGGGCATATGGAGAGTGTCTATAGAAGGGGCAATGATAAGAAGTTGTTTGGGTTGACAGGGATGGATGCTGATGATTAGCTGTTGCAGGCTCTGTTGGACAATGATATGTGTTGTAAAGGATCAGTTCAACAGGGTCTTGTTAATTCTCTACCAGATCGACACTTAGAAGATCCAGGGAATTGTAATGTTATTCCGGTAGTGAATACTGGGCAGGGAACAGATGCAGAAGCAACCCAAAGTGCGCTGATCGTGGGTGACTCTGTTGGCCAGGCTCATGTCTTACCTGGGTTAGAGAAAGAAAATGATGGGAAAATAATGGGGGTGATTATGAACAACTCAAGGAGACTCCAAATGATGTTAATGGGGTAATGAAAGCTTTTTCTGGACAGGAATCACTTTCAGATGTCGTTCAAGGTGTTTTGGTCATCAGCAGCATGGCTGGACAACAACATGGTTCACTTGTGGTGGCAGAAGGTAGTGAACATGGTACTACCATGGAGAAGGAAACAAAGGTGATGGAAAATCCGAAAGCGAGTCAGGTCATTGGAAGAATTATGCATGACTTGGGGTAAGAGTAACATGGATGAAGTTGGTTGTGATGTGGATTCACATGGTTACCCGCTGCAAGATGACCATGGTAATGATCAATCTATGGCAATTATAGTGTATGGGGATATTTCAAGGGCTAATAATTATAGGCATACTATTAGTACTCACAATCATTTTGCAAATATGGTGAATCATGTTGAGAAGGGTAATGACTCTCCGTGCCTAGATTCTAAGGATGAAAATTTGTCTTATTCAGGTGACATGAGACCGTCACAAACCTCCTTGGAGATGTTGAAGGAACGAGGTTGCCTTCATGGTTCCTCCATCGTAAATGGGAAATGGGGGGATGTGTCGAATCATGATAAAGAGAATGATGCACCTATAATCTCATACAACGATATCCTTATGAGTGGGAAGAAGGGATCCTCTGAGAGGGAAGAGAATACAAATAATACAATCAAAAGAAGACCAAAGAGGGATTACTCTGATATGCCTAAAACGGGGTCGATGCGATATGACTCCAAAAAAGGTAGAGGGGCTGCTATAGATGCTGGTAGGAGAGATAATGGTAAACTTCCCTACAAAGAGAAACTATCTGCGGAACAGTTGAAACAAAAGGAACAGTATATCAATCACTTATAACAGTATGAATCGTCAGAGTGGGAATCTACTGATGCTGATACGATGTCAAACTCTGGTGATGGTGAGGGTTATGGTTTTGATGTGATGTAGTTTTATTTATCTTGTCTTTGACTCTTGTTTGCACCTTTACTTTTTATTAATAAATTTTGGGGATCAGGCGTGCATGATACAAACTTTCCTGGTAAGTAACCATATAAGAATAGAATTAATATGTTTATTGTGATATCTATCATATGATTTCAATATCAGATCTTAATCTTAACATTCCTGATGAAAATTAGATTGTAATGTATGACCTTAACCTCGAGTTCTTCTTACATCTAAAGAACTCTAAAATCCTAGTTAATAAATTTAATTATATTATTAATCTATTCCTGCGTCATTTATATATTTATAATTTCATATATTATCCATTTATAATATTTACACACCCCCTTTTATCAATAATTCCTTATTAAAAATGTCATTTTTGTGTGTAACTGTTTCGTTAATCTTGAGTATTTCATCTCAGTAGTTCCAAACATTGTAATTTTATATTTATTAAATTATCTCTAGATAATTATCATTATATAAATACAACTGCTATTAATTACATTTATATTTATATTAATCCATAAAAATTTAGAGATAGAAAATTTACTTACACTCTTTATGGAGATGATAAGTCATTCGCAGGCATGAAATTTTTTGAATTTTAAATGGATATAAAATAAGAAATGAAAATTTTAATTCAATATAACTTGACAATTATTATTTCTTACATATAAAATATATTTATAAAATTTATCATCATTAACATCTATAATAAATATTAATGAAAAATGAATTACATCACTTGGTGGAGGTGGCAGTCCACACGTACACACAAACGAAATTATTGTTTAAAAAAAGGATTGAATTGTAAGTAGGTAGAAATGATGTTATAATTAAAAAAATACATATTTCATAAATATAATATATATACTTTAATCCTATATAAATATACATCAATAAATTATACTGATAAAAAATGAATTGCATTGATATTTGGAGACGGTAATCCGTATGTATGCATGAGCCTTGCATTCAATTCTCCTTTAATAGAAAATATGGTGTATAATAGAGTTTTAATAATCCAAATAAAATTTAATTATATTAAATATCTTGAGTATATTATTTTTTGAAAATACCATTGATATTTAGAAGGTAAATGATAGTATAAAAGAAAGTGATCACTTAAGGTGATTACCTCTTCTTTGAAATAACTCCTTTAGATTTCTATTAAAGGATTGTCATGCTATGGAAGCTCCCTTGATGCCTCAAAAAATGACATGGGTTGAAAACGGAAAACAAAAACATGTCCTTGAAGAGTGATTAGACACAACTACTATTAGTCTTTATAGGGTTTAGTCTTATTTTAGGAGGCATCAAGCTTCTATTGATATTCATATTGTGGTCATGACTCCTATTGAGCACCACAATTGAAAATGTGTGTGTCCACACACTCGAGTAAAACTAGCGCGTTCACTCTAACTCAAATGAAATGTAACATGATACATGGGATAAAGCCAACTGGATTGAGGAAGATTGTATGAAATCAATATCTAGGAATGAAAAAAAACCAATTTTTGATTAAGACGGTTTTATCACCCCTAATACCAATAAGTCTAGGAAACTTAGGGACAACTCTAATCTTGAGAGAACAATCGTTATGAGGTGTCTATAGGCTTATAGGATGAATAATACTGCTCTTCCTCTTCATTTTGAGGTTTTGTTCAATGATATTTCATCCTCTAGTGATGAGACTTCGAGTGTAACTAGTGATTTTGATGACTTTGAACCAGGTATAAGAGATGCCTATCAATACGATGAGGATGTGTCATAATAACTAGAATCATGGGTCAATGAGAAAGCATTTTTTTTTCAAAGATACAAGAATGGTGAAATTATTTCAATGATCTACCTTCAAATCCGAGAAATAATGTTTATCAAATTGGTTGAGGAATTTAAACATAATCCTCATTTTAAATTCAGATAAATTACATGGAAATTACTCACCCTTCTTCTCAAGTTCAAGGACCTCCCTCTTGGATTCCATTATTGTTTATAGGGCCTAAAATTAAGATGATTGGTTCTATTTAGTATTTCAATATTTTCTTGTTTCACTTTTTTGTATGTTTGGAGAGAGGATTCTGTTTGACTTACATTTGTTGAATAGTGTCCCTCCATCTCCCTCCCATGTGCATGTTAGCTTCTTACAGACTTGAAATGATGAAGATTTCACTATAACATGTGCTAGATCTGATTATGTATAAGAAGAAGAATTGTAAAACTCTTGGAATCAAGCTCCATTTAATGTCCCAGGTTATAGTGCTACTCACTTGAATGTCATTTTAGTATAAGATGATAATGAACGATGTTTTGATTGTTTTATGTCCACTTTTACTCTCTTTTAACTCCTAGTTGGTACAGGTTCTCTAAACCTCATGTATTCACTGTATTTTAATCCTTCTTTAAAAAGTAACATTGGGGGTAAGGGTTGGGAATACAACTCATATCTCATTCTCTCTTAAAAATAATACACACTATTTTAAATTTACGTATGCATTTAAGATAATTATATAATACCTAAAAATATATATATTTCCGTAATTAATATAATATAATTAAGAAAAAAATGAATATTAATACCTATTCATAAAATTTTTTTCCTATGTGAAATCATAATGAGTATTTAAAACTAAAAGTGTTTTATTTTTAACATTATATTATTTAGGAAATATATATATCATTTTTAGTGAAATTCTCCCATTAAAATAATAAATTTCAGACCTAAGGTGGGAATTATTGAATTCCATACATAAAATAATAATTGGGATGAAAAACTATGTCCTTATGACTTGTTTTTAATCTATATTAACCTCATTTACCCTTTACTAATGTGATAAAATTTACCACAATTACTATTAATATTGAACAAAGATAAATGGGTACTATTAATAAAATCTGATCCTTTTTATTATAAATATTTAATTCATTTTATCTCATTCAATAAGTATATGTGGTAAAAATTCATTTTAATGTAATTTTGGGAGATTGGACAAAAACAACTTTTTAGAAAAATAAATTTTAGGTATACAACTATATTTATTCTTACCCTTTACAGAGATAATATTTATTAAAATTTTAAAACATATTATCATGTAAATACTATTTAAATTTCATTAAAACAATTCAACGATATTGATTAATTTAGTTTTTTAATATAAATATATATGGAATGCATATATACAATTTTATCTAAAAAACATCACATTTTTTTCAACTATTTTTTTAATCTAATCATTTTATAATTAATGATTTCATTTTATAAATATGTAGAAAATATATCATTTAAGTGTTTAATTGTTTCTATTCATACTAGAAAATATTTTTGGCTATGTGATATTGAACACAAAATATTTTAATAATGTTATGTTGTTTCTCAAAATTCGATGTTGCTTATAATACAAGCTATCAAAGAAATAAAATTATTTCAAGATACTTTTTTCATAAAATTCTCATGGTGTTACATTATATCACCAATAAAATTAATTTATCCATTGATTTTCATCACTTTGGTACAAATAGAGGAGTAAAATACTGCCTCATTTCATCCTTAGGTTCCCATTTAACTTTATAAAATGTGTGGATCCACTATAAAACATGGGAAAGGTGGGTGGTAATTTTTCGTATAACATTGCCTCTATGATCTAGATTATCCATCATTCATTTTTCATAATAAAAAACATTTTGATGTTTTAGGACATGCAATATTAGTATATTTGTGGGATCAATTATAAACATTCTCTAGAGAGATATGTGTAACACATCATGAACATGAGGGATATTTTGTGGGAGGTCAAATTGATAATATACCATCCTAATACAATCAAGTATTTAAAATTTATAGATATAACTATTAATTATCTTTAAAATCATTATTAATCTCATCACCCCCTACTAAGTAGATATTGATAGTAATACATAGTCATCAACTTCAAAATATGGATCCTTATGAGGATTATAAGGCTAATTTTTCTATCAACTCTTAGGTGAACATATATAGTATAAAATGGATCTAACATTCTCTGAAATTTCCATTGATAGATCATTTCCTAATATCTTTCATTCTATGACATCATTCCAGTATGTTGGACTTCAATATTTAATACCTTAGAGTGATTCAAAATATTCCATCTTTATACTAGAGAACAATCTATTATTGAATGACAATTATACTAAAGGATAGAGTTAATCCGAACCACATTTGTAAAAAATATAACAAGCTCATAACATGTATTAGAGAGTTTGAATGGTCCAATAAAACTAACCATCTATCTAATAATGAGACAACATACTAATACAAAAAATTTGTATCCATATCCGGATGGATAATTCTATATAATTTCAAGGTAAACCTCATATCCTGATCTGATACTATAGAATGTGGTATTTCATGAAACCATACCACTTACTTAATATACATTTTTCTAAGATAATCTAGATAGAAGTCTTATCAAATTGAAATGATGTGTGCCGACTTCTTAAGGTTATCAAATAAAACACAAATAAAATTATTACCATTAGATGTTTTGAGGATTCAAATCACAAAATCCATGGTGATATTTTCCCATTTCCATTATGTTATGTCAACTGGTTGTAACATCCCATTAGAAATTTGTCTCATATAATGAAAATTCTGATATAAAACACATTGAGAAAAGTAATCTGAATAATTTTTCAAATATCTATATGTATTAAAACTTATATGATTAATACAAAAAGAACTATGAGCTTCATTAATCATCTCTTTCTTCAAATATGGTACTGAAGGTACACAAACATAGTTCTCATACCATATTATTCCATCAAGATCAAGGTTGAACTCAAGAACATTTATCACCTTATTTTAAATCTCTACATCTTAATTCCATTCTTAAGTAATATTCACATGGATTTATGGTTAAACACCCATTTGAGAATGATAATAGTTTCCCCTTCATTTATGATTTAATGATCAATCCTTTATATGTTCAAAAATATCTGATCTCTTGTGATCATTATCATATAAAATCTATCATTATCCATTCAACTTGGAGAATCTTCCACATGTTCTCTTTCCCATGGTGGTAATTTTATTAGAATTTATAATATTTAATTATCTCTAACAATCTTATATTGTGCATGGTAAGATATTTTTGATTGAAATTATAATTTATGCTTTTGTTATCAGTATATATGTCTCACGTTTCTCCAATGATATAATTACTACATATCTGTAATCAAAAAAATTAACATTTCTAACTCTGAATAATGAGTTGTGTAATTTTTCACATGTACCATCACTTATCATCATTAATAATCAGCAGCCATAAAATTCTATGTGAGGATGAATCCCAGTCCCTTCATTGATTCATCACTATAGAATACAAAACCTTGACCACTACTAATTTTTGTATGAACAAGTATACTAACCATCATTTTCCTAAAATAATTAAAACATTCCTTACCTTCAACCATATAAATGATCTTGGGTCCCTTCTATGTTTACATGGTGCATGGATTCAGTATCCCAGAAAAATTCTCCAAAAATCACTGATAATATGTGGAGGAACAAAGAAAACTCAAGATATCAATCATAGTGTTTGGTATGGTTTGATGACAAAAAACATATATATTTGAATGGTCTACTAATATATACTCACTTTAGAATATATGTCCTAAGGGTGAATCCTTCCAAGGAAAAATTCAATCATTGTAATTTTTTCATAATGATTGTCCTTCCTTAATGTCTTTAGCACAATCCCCAAGTGATCTTCATACTCTTTATATCTAATTGAATAAACAATTATATACTCTATAAATACTGCCACATACTATTAGAGGAAACCTAAAAATAATCAATTCAATAAATCTATGAAGTTAGTTAGATAATTAGTAAGAACAAAAGAAATCACTATAAATTTAAAGTTTTTATACCTTTTATAGAATATATTATATGGTATATCCTCTTGAATAACCCTAAATTGATGATATCATGAATAAAAATATATTAGAAAATTATTGTGCAATATGAATTTTGTCAAAATATTCATTACAAAGGTTAGATGATAATTATTTTTGATAGTGATCCTGTTATGTTTTTGATAATCAGCAGAAAGTCACATTTATCCAAATCACTTTTTATCAAATTGAATTTGTTCACCCCAAAGTGATGTACATGGATAATTGATTCCTTTCTCATGAATCTCTTGAAGATTCATCTAGAATTATTGTAACTAAATTGCATATATTCAATAAAGAGTATTTGAAATAGGTGTGTCACTAGATATGATTTTATTTAAAAGTAAACATCATGATTCAGTGGAATTCCATGAAACTATTCCATAATTACATCAATAAAATTAATAATAATAGGAATGTCTTCTATTATAACTACCTCAAAAACTATATGACATAAACAATACTTTCTTGTAGGTTTAGTGACCCATATAATGGATTTAATTTCAATTAGAAGTTCAATTTTACCATTACACTGACTGGCGGTCATATATTGGATTAGAATATCAAAGTTATCATCCCATACTTGGTAATTGATGTGGTATATAATTAATTAAATCAAATCCATTCCTAAAATAAAATCATATTCAACTAGAGGAAGAATCAAAATATTTGCTGGAAACACATTACAAAAAACATAATATGGAGAAGAATCATAGAGTTGGGATACAATCATTGACCATTAAGGGGTTTTACAAGTAATTGAAAATATAATTTCTATTATTTTGTGATAAACATAGAAAATTATCCATATATATAATTTTTTTTAGATCTGGAATCAAATAAAATACAAGTAGTTCTATAGTAGATGGTATGTATACAATTCACCACATCATTATCATACCCCTCATCATTAAATTTGATTACATGATATTTCTTATTAGCTATGGGATTAATTAGATGTTGAAATCAATCATCATCATTAACCTTCATATTTTATCATTGGTTAGAATAAATATCATACTAAATTCACTTAAAACACTATAGTGTGGGTGGTTCATTTTGTAGATATTTATCTCTATTCACATCAATAGCTAACTTTGATCCCATCGCATCCATATTTTAATTCCAAATAACCTTCCATTCCATACATAAAACATTTTATAATTCTATTAAGTTAATTTCCCCCATTATTCCTTCAATAATTTATTCATAACGGAAGGTATATATTATTTTCTCTATAGTTATTGAAATTTCCCTTGAATACCATTTTTCATTTAATATCAAAAACATGATTTTAAAGGGTAATTAAAGTCTCTATCTCCAAATAGAGAGAAAATTGAAAAATTATTCATATATTATGAAGTCCCTCATGAATAATTCCCTTATAAGACTTGG
The DNA here is from genome assembly GCA_963277665.1 of Viscum album. Classification (NCBI taxonomy): domain Eukaryota; kingdom Viridiplantae; phylum Streptophyta; class Magnoliopsida; order Santalales; family Viscaceae; genus Viscum; species Viscum album. Next base: position 1,641,177,637 of record OY728161.1, read on the forward strand.
TATTAAGCCACTAAAGAATCTATCTACCTTACATTCATGTTGGATGATATTACCAAAAGTATACCTCACAAGCCTTTTTAAGTTTTCCTCATTAATACTAATAGATTCATCATAATTCTTCTTTATCTCATGGGATAATTTTTCTATTTTCAAATGAAAAACATGAAGAATGGAATTTTTAAAAAACATGATATTAAAATATTCTCAATCCATGTATTTGATTTATTCTTTTTCTATAATTCTTTTAATAAGAGTCCTCTGTTGATCTTCTTAAATATCTAAATGATAATAATCTATAATAGAATTTTCATATTCTAAAAACTAAATATGGTAACATATCAATTCAATGGTACTGATCCATTTCTAAATGAAAAATAAATCATTGGACCCACTAAAATAAAGTGGATATTTCCTCATGAAGCACTCAAAAAACATTGCTCCCTTAATTTTTTTTTGAACCTCATTATAATTCATATCTTGAAAATTTTGTACATTCAAAGAAACAAGATTTTGTAATCCATCTACCATATAATTTTGTTTTATGGGATGAATATCATTGTATTTTCCATCACATTCATCATTTTTGAATTCATTTAGGTTCATAATTTTAATAAAACAAAATATCATATTGTTAAAAACAATAATATTTTTGGGAAACCACATAATCATGGAAAATAATTTATAGGATGTATAAATCATGACACCATAGGTTTATCCCAGTTCATTTATGATAATTTACAAAACATTAGGATTTTATCCTATTCATAGACTTATCCTTAGGGTTTAAACTGCTATTTTATCATCATAGTTTCCAATTGTTAATGCAATATTTCTCTGATACCAACTATAGTGGACCATTATTTTTATTAGTTGATATTACATCTCAATATAATAGTATTATTTATATAAAATAATTATCCACACCAGAATCATATTAGTATAATATGTTTGGAAATAATGGAAAATAAAAAATTGGTTTTTAAAATATCAACATCGTCTCCCACTTATTTCATCATAACTAGAAACCATGTTAGATATATCATAAATAATAACTTTTTATATAAATTTGGGAATAGAAGCCTAAGAAAATGGTGAACTAAAACTCTTATTAAGGGTTAATAAGGGAGATATCTATCATCATATAATAATAACGTAATAAAAATGTTATATGAAATTTAGACAAAAATTTAATAATCATACCATGTATTTTATAGATCAAAATATTGAGTTATGGAATAATCGATCTAATTTACTAATACATGAATTTTAATGGAATCAAAGAACATGATCCATGATATCCTAACATATACATAAGAGAAATAATTATGTAATACACACAATCAGAGAAAATCATTTACATAGTCATCAATTATCAGTTCCAAAACTATCATAGTGTTTTGGGTTCACTTCCCAAACTATAATATTAGTCATGGTTCACTCCCAAGACAATGGTAGCAGATAAAGTCCCCAACTAAACTGGGATCAGTCCCTCTACCAATAATGCTTATCTTATGGGATATAAATATTTACCCAGTGCATTGGAGGGAGATATAGGTACTACAAGTCACATAATGGAAATTATCCATATTTGTTATATAAGAACATAATGTATTCATCATATCAAAACACATTAAAATAAATTGGGTTTATTAGAATTTAACCACTGCATAACCCATGGAAAAGGAATGGGTTTTATAAAAATTTCGTAATTTCATCATAGTATAACTCACATAAAAAATACCTTGTTTCAAAAAAATATTTTCACAATTAACATAATCAATCGAGATAAAAAATATCTATGATATCATTTTATTATATTACTATTAAATAATAAGAAACATTTAATTTTTAATCATTGATTAATATAAATACCATTAAAACGTCATTAAAATATTCTTTATAAAAATAAGTTTCCCAAATATGAAATATTTTATTAAAAAACATTGAAATTAAAAAGAAAAACCTTTTATTTAAAATTAGCCTTGTAATATTTTAACTTAATATTCAAAAAAATATGATACACGATTGCAGGAGAATCTGTTAATGTAGTATAAGTTAAAAAACATTTACTTCACATTGTTGAAAACATTTAAAGTTCCTCATTTAGAAATTTTCCAATATATTCCATTGAAATAATTTGTTAAAAATTAAATCATGGGTAAAAATAACTAAAAAAAATATCTCACAAAATAGTAAAAATTCATCTGTGAATCATTTTTAGTAAAATATTTATATGGAAAAAATGTTTTTTTTTTGAATGAAGAGAGAAATACAGTCGATTATCTGTAAAAACATATTTTCTATCTCTTGAGTGCAGAAGATGCAGAAAATGAAAAAAAAAACAAATATATTTTAAATAAATAAATAGTTTATAAGAAAATTAATATGTTTCATTATAGGTATATAATGATATATCATCATCAAAACATAATCATAAAAAATCCTGATAAATAATGAGATTGTAACATAGAACTCTTACATCAGATTTTTCTTACAAAGAAAGCACTATAACCTCTAATATAATATATTTAAAATTTATTATAATTATATTAAATATTAATTTCCATACATAAAATATCATATATGACACCTTTATATTATTTTAACTCCCTATTTTATCATAAATTTCTTATTCTAATCATCATTTTTTTGTGTTAAATATTTTTTATCAAGAGTATTTCAACTCAGCACTTCTGGTCCTTATACATTTAACATTATTCTAACATATCCATAATTTTAATCATGATTTATATTTTATATTTATTAATTAAATTAATATTTATATTCATCCATAAATGTTAGATATAGAAACATGAATTACACCTTTAATAGAGACTGTAAGTCGTACTTATGCATGAATGTTGTATTCATTTATCGATGAATAAAAAAAAGATAAATATTAATTAAAATTTAAAATATAATTGTTATATTCTATATATTATATAAATTTAAACAATTAATTGTAATTACCTTTGATGTAATGTATAAATGAAATATGAATCTCATCACTTGGTGGAGGTGGTAGTCCACACAAATGAATGAATTAAGTTAACATTTACTAAAATATTTTATCTTATATATATATGTGTTATATTATGATAATTCATGTAACATTATTCCATCAATATTATGTAAAAACATTAAACCCTTTGTAATACCTTTCAATAATTGATGGTGATAAAAAATGTATTGTATCACTACGTGCATGTGGTTGGTCCTACGTACACAAAAGCGATACATTCACTTTTTGTTTGATTGGAAAAGGGTGTATAATATAGTTATAATAACAATAAAAAAATTTATAATATTTAGTACAATAAATATATTATTTTATAATAAATACTACATATTTATATCATATGTGAGGAAGAGTAGAAAAAATGTGATCATGTAAGGCGATTACTTCTTCATTGAAATGGTTACATTATATTTCATATAATGGTATATATGGTTGGTATTTTGGGTTGGAAAAAACTTATAGGATGTTTATAGGGTATTTTTGAAGATACCTTATTAGATTATGGTGAATATATAAGGCTCCATGTGGTGGAAATAAGTGTTTCATAAGGTACCATTTTATATTTGAGGTTAGGGGAACTATTGGAATTTATCAAATTATTAAATTATAATAACATAATTCCCAATACAAAATGGAACCAAATTAATAGGGATTCATTACTAAGGTATTATACGATATAATTAAATAATCCAATAGAATTTGGAAATTTTTTGTGTTTCTTCATAAACCTTACAGTTTTTATTGACCGTGAGTTAATAAATTATAATTTTAACTATGGTAACAAATATTTTAATATCAAAGGGATTTAATTATTAATTCAAATGTGAAAATATGATAGAAAACTTAAATTTAAATATTTTAGATCATATCATAACATTTTATTCTTATTTAATGATATTTAATATTTTAAAATAATTTAATAACATGTTATTTTGATAAAATAAAATTATTTTATATTTTGACACCACACATTTTATATCACATAAATTCCATAAAGATGAAGATTAAATTGGAATAAAATATTTTAAAATAACAATAATATTTCATATTCACCTATAATTTTTTGGGCCAATCATGAATCGTAATTTTATATTAATTTTAATATTTTAAGTGTAATTTTTTTATATTTCGATTAATTGAATAAATGTTATTTTAGTACGGCGTAAGAATTTAAAATAATTATATAAAACCTAAAAATAAATCAAATTACCTTCATCGATATAATTTTATTAAAAAACATATTAGTATTATTATTTTATCATAAAATTATTTTCCCCAATGCGAAACATAAAGGATATTTAAAACAAAGAGAGTGAAATTTTGTAACATTTTTAATATAAAAAATATATAAATAACTTTCATGAAACATTTTCCATTAAAGTAACCTATTTCAATCATAATATGATAAGGTTAAAATTACCTTCATAAAATAATATTTCCGATGAAATAATATTTCCTTATCAATCATTTTTAATCTAGATTAAATGGATTTACCCTTTATTAATGTGGTAAATTATATCTCGATTACTATTCATACAAGATAAAAATATATGAGGATAATTTAAAATTTTTGAACACTAGACTCTAAATATGTAATAACTTTTATATAATTAAATAACTATAAATATAAAAAATTAATTTTAAATTACCATCACAAAATGTATAAAAAGTAATTTTGTTAAAGTACATTATTATGTATAAAAATAGATTTATTCTTCTCCTATTCCAAGAAAATATTTTTTAAAAGATTAATAAATTTTATCAACTAGATATTATATAAATTTCATAAAAATAATTCAACACTAGTGAATAATTTAATTTATTAATATAATATACATTGTGTGTAAAAAATTTCATAAAAAAAGATTACATTTATTTTAAACAAAATTTTATTATTATTTCTCATCATTTGAAAAAAAATGATTTAATTATAAAAAAATAAGACCATATATGTGTCATAATTTTATTATTACTATTCAAAACCACAAGTTAAATATCCAGGAGATAATAGACATATAATATTTTAATAATGTTATATGGTTCATCTAGACTCATTGTTGTGTGTAACACAAGATATCAAAAACACAAATTATTTAACGAAAATTATTTCAAAATAAATCATACGGTGTTATAGAGGCTTCATAGGGATACACATGGTTTCTAATGAAAATGTTGATATATAGATTCTCCAATAGAAATTAAATATTTTTGATCCTTATAGGTTCCATTCCATATGTTGGTGCATATATTCATGTAATCCCTGTGAGTTGAACTATGCTGAAGTCGACTTATCAATGGGGAGGTAATCCTAGAACATCCCCATGAAAGACTTACTCATACTCCTCCAAAACTATTTGGAACTGAAATATCATATAATATAAAATTCCAAAGGACATACTATCCAATTGATGATAAATTCATTTCATCCTCCTATATATAGGACAACCTTTCACTAAATAGGATTCATTTTCACCATTGATGTAAAATATCATCTTATAAATTAGAACAAACTCTATCCTCTTCTTGAAATAGTTAGTTTATGCATAGACATCATAGATCCATCATATACCCATGATGGCATCATAAGGCCTCATCTAGGCTATAATGAGACTCCATATAAAAATACATCCTCAATGGATAAGGACACACTCTTAGTAGAAGTCTATTGTTGATTAATTTTCCTGGTAGTAGTATCTAATCATAAAGGGTGATTTATAGAATCGACTCAAATATCTAGATGACATACAACTAATAAAACAAGGAATGCGTGACTTTCATCATTTTCTACAAAAAATAGAGGATAATGTAGAGAATTCAAAAATTGTACCTCAGGTCATAAATAGATCCTTCTGTTAATAAGCCTCTACATCCTATTTTTGTAGACATCCTAAACCATTAAATATTGTATTCTATCATTTAACACATTATTTTTTTGGTGGTTGTAATGAATTACAACATTCTCCACCTCATGTAGCTATCTCATATCCCTTACCCCATACGGTAGCCTAGGGATCTCCCGGCTTAAGTTGTTGCCTCTTCCTTAGTGTCCTATTGATTTCATACCTATTTTTTAACATTATGGGTGAGAAATTCCTTCATGATATGCATTATACCATTACTAGAGTAACTTTGAATCACCCTTGGATAACTATATCCTCTCCGATAGCCCTGATTGGATGAAACTATATCCTATAACTACGTAATATGTTTCCTCATGTTAATGGATCCCTGAGTCTTATGTGGGATACTAGCTATATAAGAATCAACTCAAAGACATCCAATAACAAAACTAATGGTTTTAAATTACTCTACTAAGAATATTTCCAAAACAAAGGAATTTTTTATCACACAAGCATAAGAAGGAATGCAAATAGATACGACTCATGATCGAATATCTCAATAAAAGTTCTTATGATAAACTTTATGATTTATAAAAAATAGTTCATGATTTATTATATAATTATACCCATAATATAATCATAGAATATCACATGGCCTACTTTGTTTGGGAAATATGTTATATAAACCCAATAAATGAAAAAGGGATACAATAAAATTATCTAAAAATCCTACAACATCCCCTTGTATCCATATGATCCTTTTAATATACAATATATAAATTGGTTATTTATGTAATAATAATGTGAGATATAATTCCATAAAATGGAATAATCAAAGCATAAAATCATAAATGTAATACATTTTAGTCATGAAAAATATCAATGTGAAATATATGTAGTGAACATAATAAACATGAATATCAAATCTTGATATAATATGATGACATCAATGTAATATAGGAATGTGGAAAAAAAATACCAGATGTCATAATAATAAACCAAGGATAACCAATATGAAATCATAACATAGGGTGACTAAGATAACCTCATATACACCATAAATTCCATATCATGTTATGAAAATATTAACTAAATCAGTAGATAGAAATATAATTCCAAGCCTTCCCATCCAATTTATTTCATTTAAATTCATCAGTATTCCACATAGATCATACAAAAGAATAACAGATTTAGTAACCATTAATAAAACTAATACATAGTTTTTGATACATAAATTGATGTCCCAAATAAATTAATGATAGGTAAATCTAGGTGAATACCCTTTAGTTGATATAGATATAATTTATTCACTATAGAAATGATTGGGATCGAAAAATTTCATGATAATTTTAACTGCATGATGTGTGTACAAAATGATTCATGGAAAACATTAATGAGAGAAAATTGGTCTATTATTACATGTAAATATTTATTATAGTAAAGTGTATGTGTAAAAAAACATTCTAACATGATCAAATGGAAATCCTATGTAATAATACTAATAATTTCATGAATATAGAGGAGAAGGACATAATCCCTGATGATGAGAGGCTGCTTCTAAAATCTTAAGAGTTGCCTCTTAAGAGCTTGTGAACACCATTCAATGGATTTTAAACATTATAGGGAGAGTAAATTCTTGATTAATGGGTTCTGATTGAAACAAAGTATAATTATGGGTGGTTATTTATAGTAAAATATGGGTAATTTTTTTGAATTTATGAACTTATGTTTTGGACTCTATATGATGAAATAAAAAAAATCCTTGTTATGGTTTTTGAACATGATTTTCTACCAAGAAGAGTGTCATTTAATGTTTTATATGGATATTAAATAATCATATTAAATATTACCATTAGAGATATGCATGTGAGTCATGTTATTATTGATTTTATTTTAAAAGTATAAAATATAATTTCAGTTTTGTAAAATTTATTAATGTTTTATAAAATTAATAGAATATCTAAAAAACTATTTTAATGGTGAATTTTTTTGGGGTAATATATTTCCTATACACTATTTATTACTTCACATTAGTTATATTATAATGTCATAATACAGACGATATATTTATTCCGTATTAATGTTTTACACAAAAATTTTAGTCTCAAATAAATTTGAAAAGTTAAATACTAGATAATTTGAACATGATTATTAAAAAAATAATAGTTATTTTATAAAAAGTAAATTCTTAAATACTAAAATATATACTTTAAACAATTTTCAATTTATTAGAAAATAAATTTTTTAATGATACTGTCCACTTTTTAACCCCAACAAAAATACATTGGATTTCATTATATTACATTGTCATTTATATTTAAATAATTAATATCTAATAAGAATACCTAATAAATGTGTTATTAATTTGTTTTATGATTAAATTTATAAATAAAGTGGCTTAATTGAAAATATATATATATATAAATAATTTTTTTTTCATCATGTAAAATTTCAATTTTTATTAAACGCATTAAAAAATAATCGATAATGAAATAATAAAAGGGATAAATATAATAAATATTTAATTAAGAGGGAAATAAAAAAAATACAACTATGATCTAGATATCTAACCCCTTGTTACAATATCATACACCCAAAGTGTAAGGTGTGCATTTTCTGCAATTACATAGTGTTTTTCAATTAACATTTTTTAGGGCATCATATCGGTAATCTGGAAATCCTCTCACAAATAGTTTCTATCATGATTGAATTATTGAATTTCATATTGATCATAGTGATGGGAAGATCCTATGATTCCACATCCCTTGGAAGCTGTGATAAATGGGTTTTATATGATACAATCTTATTAGTCTATGTTATCACTTCCTCTAACTATTTCAATTAACAATTATCATAAAAATTAAAATGTACTAATATTAATTCTCACTATAAAATGTTTTTGTTAGGAATGGTTATGCTGATTAATGGAATTTTATATCCAATACGATATATGTATCCAAAATAACAAAATTAACTCATGCATTTTTTATAACTATTTTTAATTTACTAAATCAAGAGGTAATTGCATTTATAAAAGTTTTGTTCATTAATTTTTTTACCACTTTAGAAAATTTTCCCATGCAATGTCCTATTTTACTGTCAATTTTTTTTACATCTAATTCATATCATCTTTTAATTACGATGTTTCTTCCAAAAAAATTTCCCCAGATCACCTATACCATGTGTATTTTCTTTTTTCATAGAACACGGTCTCCATGATATTATAAATTCACTAACATCTCCTCATATGGAAGATATTTTTCCAAGTGGAAAACCTTTATATTCAGTACATGTCTAAAGTCCTATATGTACTTCCATGAGAGGGAAACATGGAACATACCATGTATATAGAAAATTTTAGGTTTTAGTGGTATTTAATAGGCCATAGCTTTGATGTGATGAATGATATCAAAGGAGATGGTTTTCTTTGAACTATACTTTCCCTTATTCCCAAACCCCATGAATTTATTCCATAATGATAAAGAAGGTACACCTTTTCTCTGACCATAAACATAAGGTCTCATCGATTATTATATGCATAGATTTTATATTTAATTTATATAAATTTCATTTTACTTTAAATGTTTTGATACTTCTCTAAAAAATCATGAATAATAGTAGGTATAATAAGATATCTCTCTCAAACATCACCCAAATATGTTGGAATCTAAATCATCTTACAATAAATATTCTAATACGATTTAATTTTAATGTAAAAATGAAAAATATGGTTATACAATAACTCTACTATGGTAAGGTGTTGATAATAAAATCTTGTAAAATAAATTTTATAATATATCAATATATACACTAAATTCTAGATGGTTCACTCAGGTTGACCATCTTTTTGAGGGTAATAAGAAGTACTGAAACTCAACTCTATATCCAGAGTTTTCTAAAGTCTTATCTAGAACATCAATTAAGTCCTCATATATCGATCAGATACAATATATAGGGTAACACTATTCTATCTTACCACTTCCCTAATAAATATAAAGGATATTTTCCCAAGTGTGATATAGTAATTGATAACACTAAAATGTAATGGCATTGTAAGGTGAATAACTACCAACTATATGGTTTTTTCGCTTTAGATTTCCTAATGAGTCTTATAATGAAATCCATAGTTGAGTATTCCTATTTCCATGCTTGTATGGTAAATGGTTTCATCATACGCTTAGTTTACTTTCATTTATCCTTGACTTATTGACATGTGAATCATCAAGTTAACAATTATTCATTCTCAATCTTCATGTAATCCCACTTTATGTTTTTCATCATATCAATTCACATATTAGTGATTCATTAATGAATAGAGAAGGATGAGACAATAAAATAATCCTGAATTTATTTTATCAGATAGAGTTTTATTATTGCACATAGCTAGGATAAAAACCATATAAGTCAATATTTAAAGAAGTTAAAATATAGAACATTTTCAACATTTTTCTATAGATCATTCTCATCTTTTTGTGTCCCCTCATTCATCTAAATAATGTATGGTTGACTAGTTCTATGATAAAGTTGGTATAAAGATACTTTTATTGTAAACATGTCCATAATTTGAATTCCCAATGATATTGGATCCCATTTTCTACTAATAATTTATAGTGTTTCATGAGACATTCTACTAAGATAATCCGCTATATTTTTTTATTTCACAAGATGATAATGAATTGGAAAATATCAATCCTTTATTAGATATAATTACATTTGATGGAACATATAAGGTTAAAAACATATGAATATATAGTTGAGGATTTTATGATATTACATAGGTCACACTAATCCCTAGAAAGAAAATGTTTCAAAATCATTAATTAAAAGTTTACTATAGACAATTACAGATCACTCGTTGTATATTTTTAGTCATGTATCGTTAATTGACTTGATTCATTGATGATCACATTTTCATTATTCATGATTACAATAATGAATCCTTTTTTAGAGATATCACTATGGATCACAAATCCCTTACCACCGGTGGATACTTTGAATACAGGTTCAGTTATTAGGCTCTCATTTAAATAATTAATGATTTCATCACATTCTCAGCTCCAAAAATATTCACCACCTTATGATTTATATAGGTTAGTGGGACAGAAAATTGTGATAAGTATGTCACATATTTATTATAGTACCCACCTAATCTAAAGAAAATACGGATGTCCATCACATATGTTTGTTGGGTCTATCATTTTATTGCATATATTATTAAAATATATAATGATATCTTTTTTATTGTGATAACATTCCTCAATAATGTTACTTTATACATCCAAAACACACATTTTCAATACATAACATATAAGTATTCCTTTCTCAAGGTATTCAGTATATCGCTAAAATACTCATGATGTTCCTCCTTTATTTTAAGGTAGATAAGAATATTTTATACAAGAATTACCCCATATTTGTTGATTGAATCACGAAAGACTATATTCATGTAATCCATGAATATTTTTGAACCATCACTGAGTCCAAGTAGTATCACTAAGGGCCCATAGTTCCCATACATTGCATGAAATGAAATACTGTTGATATCCTCATCCTTCACTATTAATTGATAATATCCCAACTTAATATGCACTTTAGAGACATATTGGGATCCATATTAATGATTGAAAAAGTAATCAATCCATTATAGGGGATATATTTTTTTATTACAATGTTCATGAGATCATGATAATAAATTCATGGATGCATTAACCCATAATAGTTCTTGATAAAGAAGACTGATTCACCCCTTATAATGAACATTGAAATATAAACTCTTCATATATATTTTATTGAAACTTATTATTCATATTTTTATGTTCAAAATTTTTTATTCAATATAGAGTCTTAGATATTGGCAATGATCAAGGTATAATATTTATTGAGATTTGAACCTCACAACATTAATGATGACTAATATATTATTTGATAAACACATCCACATATTCCCATACAATGGGAATTTCATCAAGCCTAATATTTTACTTAACCTAAATTATTGGATCAAGATATGATTTATTTTATTTAAATAACATCCATTATTTACATGAAGAAACTAAAAGAGATTCATTCCTAATTGTACATGTATATTGTATGTGGTCTATTATTGACATTGAGGATTATTTCATTCTATCATAAATTTATGTTGGATATATATAAGTAAAGACAACAAATAGCATGAATATCATATAATTATATTATAGGGAGTTTCATAAGGTTCTATAGGATGTTCATCCTACAAATTTAGAGAGGTGGAAAATAATATAGTTCAGATTGAATAATTTTGAAATTTTTTGTTTTCTCTGAAATCTGTACATCCATATTTTGAAGTGGTGTTTAAATAGTTCTAATAAAAATGTGTGATATGAAATAATTTATAGAACCATGGTGAGATAAGAAATTTTATGTTCATGAATGGAAGATAAACCTTCCTTTCACTATTTTATTATTTTTATATTCATTTTACTCATTCAAACTCAACTCGGGGATGGGGATTTTCAATATATTAAAAACAGAAAATGAAAAATTATGACTGTAAGGATAAATTGTATATGTAATACATTACATAGCCTATAAATTTTTATGTTTCAATTTATTCTATCCCTGGTCTATTTCCTAACAGAAAAATTTATGGGCATGTTTTCTCTTCTTAGTGGTTTGTAGAGAGATTGTGAATTTACCCAAGAATATTCCTTGGGAGTGTCAGACTATGTCTTCATGAAGGCTTTTATTTTATGCACTAGGTAAAAATAGATTCAAATTAAAATTCACCCTTTTTTGGTAATTTCCCCTCAGTATAACTATTCTAGAGCCACATATAATTGTAGTATCTAGACATGTATTTTCTTGAATTAAAAACTCTTAATCAATAATTAATAGAATTTAGGGATGTTTTCCAATGTTTTTTCTCAGGTCTAAGGTACTCACAAGTTTATTCCACTATCAACCACGAAAAATAACTAGTCTTTATCTCATTCATGATATGAAAACCCATATTATTTATAAACATTAAATATGGATTTTTAGACAATGATACACATAATACAACTTGTAATGTTTTTGAGTCCTACTATCATGGGGGAATTAGATACATAAAAACATTACATGAGATATGAATACAAGACCATTATTTAAAAATCCAATAACATACCTATTTTTCATTTGATCTTATAAAAATTCATGAGATAATCTAGGGAATACGTAAGAAATTGGTGATCTATAAATCTTATTAATGGAATAATCAAATCATATCGTGGTGAAAGTAATACATGTTATCCAAAAGGCATATAAATAACACAAAAATGGTATCAGGATACTAAAAATTAACATCAATGCCTGATATAAGATGATAACACCAACGAAACATATATATATCTAAATAACATAAAACATGAAATTGTAAGCATAAATCAAGTATTACCACAAAGAATCCATTAAAGAACATTTTTAGGATAAAATATCATGAACCATAAATAATATCTCATGAGATAAAAACATTACCCATTTCATTAGATGGATATATAATTTTAGGACCACCCATCACATTCTTATCATGTTCATTCAATAATGTTCCACCACGATTATAACAAACCATACTTTACATAATTAGATATTAATTAAAAATTGATGAATATTCATTTAAAAATATATAAAATCCATGAAACGAACATACATGTACAATTTATTTAGAAACTGGGAAACATAAAGAAAATTTTCATAAAACATATACATTGTCTCCTACTTATTTCATCATAATGAGACCCCTCTTTGAGATATCTTACTTAATACCCTTATTCATAAACTATGTAAAAAAAACATATGAAAGGGTGATATAAGATTCTAAATATGGGTAAATAATGGATATATAAATCACATAAAAATAAAAAGAGTTAATAGTAGAACATTTGAAAAAATTTCCCTACATATGAAACAACGTGATATCACACCATGGGATAAATCATAAAATTTCATAGGAATCAATGAATGTAATCCCAAAATCCATAACATAAGACATTAAATTATTTGGTATACACATAATAATAGAAAATTATTTCATATTATTGAGGGGCCATTTTCTAAGACCATCGTAGCAGACAAAGTCCATTACTGAACCGAGTTTACTCCTCATTCCAGCCCTGTACTACTTAACAGAGATCATTTCCTATTTCATCCATGTCTGGATCATGAGATATAAATAATTACTTAGTTAATTGGAAGGAGATATTGGTCTTATATATCTCATAATTAAATAATTATTATGTGTTTCAAAAAAAACATAAATGATTCATCATATCATACAACAAATAATAAAATGGTTTTATTAAATATCATTCCACCATAACATAATCCATATAAAAAACAAATATAATAAATCATTGGTATAATTGGTGTATTCACATGATATATAACCCTATTAATTTATTCCATATTATATAGAACTAATTTTGATCGAACACATTAAACTAATTATTGAGGAAAATACACATTCTTCTTCAAAAATATTTTCTTTTCTCAAAATGAAAAAAATCAATGAAAATAATTTCTTTTAAAATAAAATTGAAATAATGTAAAGGAATATTAATTGAAATATGGTGGTATTAAAACATTAAAACCCATATTTCCATATATGTTAATAGAAATTATTTCTCTTTCATTGGTCAAATATGTCCAAAACTGCCTCATATCAAAAAAAGAAAAAAGATTAATTTCATACAATTTAATAAAAGTAAACCAATGGGTAAAATTAACTTTTAAAAATTGAATAATAATTAAAATAATATATAAATTATGTTGGGAACATGGATGTGGATGATAAATATACCCCCTAAAATACATACATATAAATAATCTCAGAAAATAATGAGATTGTGAAATTATCCCTTAACTTAAGTCTGATTTCTATTGTTTGTATCTTATCCTATTTTATATTGATATAAATAATTACATGGACTTATTAAAGAACCATTTTAATTTTTATGATATAATATATGATCATATTATCATCAATTTATAAATAACATTTTATTATTACTCGTTATTCGGGTCTTAACTGCATCATTTTATGATGCATGTTTCGTCAGATATGTTCTTGTTCCTCTTATAAGGTTATAATTATATCATTTAGAAAATGATATTGGTATAATTTATATCATATTTATTCAATAAATTCATTTATAAAATAATTCATTAATATAGATCATGTAGAATTAATGACATCGCATCATGGAGACGGTTGGTTGTACGTAAGCATGAGTGATGATATCATTCCCAAAACTGTTGAATGGAATTGTAGTGGATAGTGTGTGTTATTTCAGAATAAAAATAATTTAAAATAATCATATAAATTAATAATTTCTATTATTATACCCATACAAGTAACGTGGTGGTGAAATATATATTACACTATAGAGTGAAGACGGTATGTCGTATGTGCTCATGCGTGGTGATTTCATTTTTCATAAGATGGATAAAAGATGGAATATAGTTGTTTTATAATCAAAATAAATAATATTATATTACATAAAAAGGTTTTATAACGTTATAATTAAAAAACTCAATATGATTATGTATATGAAGAATGAATTCTTAAAGAGTCAATTGAAGGGATTACCTTTTCTTCGATGTGCTCCCTCTAAATATCCATATGAAGCATATTATATGGTCTTTAAAGAAGACCATAAAGACTAGAATGTAACTTTTTAATTAAATAATGTAAATTGGTAGGGTATGGACGATATTTTAGGACCATTGTGATGTAAATAGGTGATGGTGGAGGTTGCCTTTTATAACCAAGGAGGGGGCTACTTTAAGGATCTCCAAAAAATTTAATTTATAAAAAAATCAAAACCCATGGAAAAATCACCATAATATCCTAATTTATAATATTATATAAGGTAGAGTTTTAATATCATCAACCATGACTGTTTAGAATAGTTTTTTTATCAATTTAAACCTTATTATTTTAATTAACACTTATTTATTCGCTTTAATTTTTAACAAGGTTAACAAATATTTCAATATTAAAAGGGTGAAATATTTACTTATTTGATGTCAATTAGACCATAAATAAATACCTTGGAAAATTTTAGACCATATAAATATTAAAATTTAATATTTAAATTGTTTCAATATTTTTAAATAATCGAGTAAATTTGTATTTTAATAAATAATCAATAGTGTCAATTTTGACAATATTTAATTCATTGATTTTTTAAAATATTAAGATAACAAGTTATCTTAGAACAAATTATTTTAGTATATTCATAAGATGTAAAGTTCATATATAAAATTAATATAATATTTTTATTATCCCAATTTTATTTACTTTAAATTTTTTAATAAAATTTAATCGATGTATCACATAATAAAACAATTACTACAAAAGTTATTTGTAATTCCTTAATATGATTCTTTTTTGAATAAAAAATGAAAATAAATTACTATGTCAAATATAATATCTATATATTTAAAAATTATAATTATAATCTAATATATCATCTATAAATTCCTACATTAAAATGTTATTTTGATTAAAACATGAATGTGACCATATAAATATCGCATTAAATTAAATATTATAAGTGTCATAATCACTCCTATATGGATCTAAATGGTCAATAACTTGACCCTTGGATGATTATAGTCTAGATATACTCAAACAATAAGATTGAGTAATGTTTTTGGGACTTTTAATTGTTATTATAATTTTAATAACAATTATTTTATTGATTTCACACTAATGAACTAATTTAAGCATGATCAAAGTATACGTATTTTATGTAATTATTTATTTCCTAAATATTAAAAATAATTTATCATTATACAGAAAAACATTTTATAATACAAATGAGTATTTATAGTTGAATTTATGTTCATTATACCCTTATATTAAAAATGATATAGTAATTAAAATTTGAGTAAGGCATATTTAACATTTTTTAAATAAAAATAAATTAAATGTACTAATCTCATCCATGTGGACTTCAAAGGACACTATTTCGACCTAATTATGATTTAGGTAAAAACAAAATCATCTAATGATATTAGGGATAAGTATTATGTAAAACCCCAATATTTAACAATGAAATCTCATGTATAATGTAATGCATGTAATAGATAATTACTAAGAAACAACACATTTGAATATAATCTACATTTGTTTACAAAATAATTCTTCTTTTCAAAGTAAAATTTTATATCTCTCAAAAATTTCTCTAGGATTTTATTAGAGTATTTTTGTCTATTTCTACACCTCTGTTGAATTTTATGTCATATTTAGGTTAGTATTTTTTTATAATATACCATATTTTATTAAATTTTTTATAATCATTTTGACTATGAATATGTTATTTTTATACCATTCACCATAATACTTAGAATGGTTAGTGTTTATGCGCACAGAATGGGGAAATCTATTTCATATGTTCACGTTGTTTATGTTTAGGACCTTAAATATGAAGAATTCATTGGTCTTAAAAAGTTATGGGTGGTTCTTATATATCCCCTAGATGTATCGATAGGTCTCATGAGATAGAATATAATTTGGTTTTAGCTGATTCCTTACACTTGTATTTTCAAACGTCGTGGTCGAGGTGTTGACAATATGTTTCAAATGTCTGAAATTATACATTCCATCATTATGGTATTAGTAATTTATAAACCATGAAATTATTCTACTAGTAAAATATAAATGTTTATGTATCATTCTATTATGATGATATATATGGCCTTATTTAATCATCCTTCATTCATGCCTTACTTTGATCAATTATATTTTTAAAGCATGCAATTTTAGTTGTTCATCATTCCTAGTGATTATTATTTTTTGGATAAATTATACTATATTACTTACTCTTACTTAAAATATAAGGTCACTCAATTCTTAAGTTTTATTTTCCCTTAGATATGAAGTTTAATATTAATAAGGACTCGTAAGGAAAATCTCGGAGTCATAGATGTTTCTAATGGAATTTTTATTATGTGTCTCATTTTATGTTTTTATGTTGATCTTATGTTTTTATTTTGTTTTCCAAAAATACTACACTATTCATTAATTTGGGATAATACTTTCTCACAATCATGAAAATGTATTAATATATGCAATTGTCCTTGGGAAACAATGGTATGGGTCCTTCAATGTTAGGGTAATTTCATAATATTATCATTACCCTGAATTACATGATTTACCCTTTAACCATATTAATTAAAATTACTGAAGTTATTATACATAATTTCCAAAAATAAAAGGAAAATATTTACATAATTTTGAAATAATGTTTATAAATATTGAATCCATTGTTTAAAATTTAAATCATTGATGTTATAGTAATTAATTTAAAATCAATCTTGTTGTCGAAAAGAGAGAACATGTTTTAAAAGTTAAAACATTGCAAATGATTGAAATTTTTTTACATTTGAATTAAATGTAATGTTATTGTAAATTAAATAAATTATATTTAATGGTAAAAATATATTCTTTTTACAATTTAAAACCATTCATCATTATGAATTAATCATATAAATTTTTTTATGAAGAAATTGTTTTCAATTAAAATTTTTTGTATTATTACTAATCATCAAAAACTTGAATGTTATCAGAAAAATATCCAAAATCCATCCAAAGTAAGTTTTTATATCCGGATTGCAAAGATAATATTTATGTTTTTATATAAAAATTAATAATGATTTAAAATTTAAATTTAAAATGGGTTCTCTATTAAAAGGTGGAAAATTACCCTTTAGTATTTTTTTTACACATCAAATATAGTTTATTCATACACTATGAAAAAAAATATTCAATGAATATAAATAGTATTTTTTTAATTATATAACACATATATTTATATAATTTTAGTTACTAACATATATTCACTCAATTCATTAACTCAAAAACACAAAATTTATTTATATTTTTCGTAAGTAATTCCTGCAAATGAATTCACCATAAGGATTCTTAATTTAATTATATTAATTACTTCTAAACTAACAATTTAATTCAAATCAGGCCATTGAATAATTATTATTTAAAGAGAATATTAGATAAACACATCCTGGTGTAACATTCTACCCTCGTGAAAGTGAATTTCACACTTGAAATTGTTCAATTAGAAATAAATAGATGTAGAAACATATGCCTCATCACATCATCAACATCCAACAAAGCTTCCTCAAATTGGTGGTTTTTTATAACAAATTAACCAAGTAAGAGGTATTTTTTCCTATACCTTTTTCACTATGGTCCAAAATCCCTATCGGTTTTTCATAATTAGAATGATCTTTCTCTTATGGTAAAACTCTTGAGTTTAATACATGTGAAGGATAAAATATGTACATTCTCAAGATATATAAATGGAACACATCATGAACTAGAGATAGATTATGTGGAATATTAAATCGGTAGTCTACCTTCACAATATAATTTTAGAATTTCAAAAGGACCAATATAACTTGGGATAAGTTTTCCTTTCTTTCCATATCTCATGACTTCATTCATGGTAGATATTCATAGAAACACCATTTCACCCACATCAATATCAATATATTTTCTTTTATTTTCAGCATGACTTCTTTGTTTACTCTGAGCACACCATTGTGTTTTAGAAATGATATGAAATTTTATACCATTTCATCAACATTATCAGGTCCTTATAGCTTTTTTCCCCAACATCATCCTAGAAATTTAGACTTATGCACTTCATTCTATATTGGACTTCAGGAGGAGCCTTCTGAATACTAGAGTAAAAGTTATTTTTGTAATAAAATTATAACAAAGGTATGTGTTGATCCCATCCACCCTTTAAAATCTATACAGTAAGATATCAAAATGTCTTCTGGAGTTTGAATGTTCCACTCAGACTGACCGTCTATCTAAGGATAACAAGAAGTGATGAAGCTTAACTCTTTATTCATATCCTATGGAAGACTTCTCTAGAATTTCGAGGCAATCCTCAGATCCATGTCTGATATATTGGGAAGGGGTAATCCATGAAATATTTCCACCTCCATTATATATATCCTATAAATCTGATCGAGATATAAATCATCTCTATTAGTAATAAAGCGTTCTGAATTCACAAGGTGATCTACTATAACCCATATAGAATTATAGCCTTTATATGTTATTGGAAATCCAATGAAAAATTATATAGTGAAAAGTTTTCATTCCCATTATTATATGGGTAATGGTTGTCACATAACCCTACACTTCATTCTCTCAGGCTTAACAGGCTGACATACCAATCACTGAGTGACATATTACACAAAATCTCCTTTTATTCCATCCCAAAAAAATACTCATTCATGTACTTGTTCATATTTCTACATTGAGGATGAACAGTGAATTAATAACTATGAGACACATCTAATAGATCCTTCATTAATTTTGGTATGGAAGGAATAAAAAAGTGGTTTTAGAACCTTATTGTTATATCTCAATCAATGTTGAATTCAGGAACATTTCTCACCTTTTTTTGTATCTCTACATCTTCCTTCTAAGCCTCCATAATCATAACATTTATAGATGGTTGAACATTCATTTGAGAAAGAAAAGATTTCTCCCCTTAATTTAAAATATCAAGATCCATCATTCACAAATCCATAAATATTGGATCTTTTATGATCCCCATCGTTGATAGGTTGTCATGGTCCTTTTGACTCAAAGAATTTCCACCTTTTTTTCTTTCTCAGGGTGGTAATTTACTAATTAATAGTAATCATTTATAAAATCCAACTATATTCTTTGGTTCATATTCATATCCTTTGGGTAGAAATAAACATTACACTTTTATGATTAGTATAAATATCACACCATTGATCATAAATATAATGTCTCTATATATTTAATGTAAATATTTCAGCAGGTAACTCCAAATCATGAGATGGGTAATTTTTACCATAAAAATTCAAGTGTTTCTAGGCATATTATATCACTATATCATTTTTCAAGATAACAATTCCCAACCCCTTCTTCTATGCATCACTTTAGATCACGAACCTTTCTCCACTACAAGGCAGTGTGAGAACATGAAACATCCTCGGTAAATAATGAATATGACATTTTCATTTTTATTATTAATTTTGAATTGAAAATTAATTTTAATTTAAAGGGGATTATTTGATCGATGGTGTATCCGACACTCAACAATGGGTTTCTCTAAAATCTTATGTGGCACACAATGCTGAGTCATACTGAGAAAATAATAATATAATACTATTATTTCAAATGGTAGTTTACACCTAGTTATTTTATTGGAAGGAATGAACAAAACTAAATAAAATATAATTATAAATTATTGTTAAATGTCTATATATTTATCCAATAAATTTTAGATGATTAAAATATGATTGAATCTGATTTTTAAGCATGAAATACCTTAATATTTTTTAAAGGTTATTTTACCACCTTTTGATGGAGAACCCTTTTTAATGATAGTTTTTTTCAATATTATATGTCCTATAGAAAAAAAAGTTTCAATATAAATGTAACATAAAAATTTACTTTGTATGAAATTTTGGTAATTTTCTGATAATGTTCGCTTTTTAATTAATTGTGGAAAATATTGCATTTTAATTCAAAACTACATTTTAATCTAATTTATTTATATAGATAGATTGTTAATTTTTTGGTTTTAACGATTAATTTTATTATATTTTTAGTATTTAATTTAATTTTGGTGATTCGATGTAATTTTAATTAGAATTTGGATCTAAACACATGTCAATATTTAGGTAGTTTTTACTTCTTAAAAAACATGCTTCATGGTTTTGACAATGACAATTAATTTCAAATTAATATCTTAAACTTCTATGTTTTGAATTTGGAAAAATTGATTCCATATTTGCAATCATGAGGTCCAAATTTTTTAAATAGGTATCTTTTATTTTTAGACATTATTAATAGTAATTTCAGTAAATATTTTATTTACCATGGTTAAAGCGTAAATCTTGTAAATAAGGGTAAAAAATAAAATTATAACAATAATATATTCCCCCCAACACGTTTCCTAATCATATTAGATGATATATATCATAATATGGACATTCATGTGTCGATTTCAGGACCCCAATGATCCAAATGTGTGTGAAAATTACATTTAATTACTCTTAATTTAATGTTAACAAAATTATATCATAAACATATATTGTTTACTAAAACAATTTTTATATCGTGTTATATAAGTGATATATTTGAATATAAATATTCATTATAAATATAATCAGATTTACTAAATAATTTCATTTAATATAAAATTTTTAGATATCAAATAAATAAATTTAGTAATGACACATTGATGATGCACGAATTTCTTCATTAATGAAGAATTCCAATAAATGATATTAAAAATATTAAAATAAATGTAATTTAGTAATTTTGATGTCATACAGGAATTTTATAGATGATAGTAACTTGTTATATTTGTATTAATGAAGTTTTTAGAATCAATAATGTTTTTATGGATTTTAAAAAAACTACTGATATAAAAATGTCAAAATTAACATAATTAATATTTTAAAATATAAAATACTTTATAAAACATTATAAAATTCCAAAAAATATATAATATTCGTCTAATTGGTTATAAAAAGTATAAAATATTATTTTTTACTCTTTAATTGTATATTATTTATGTTTTGGTACCTATTTTGATTCTCAAAGTGTTAAATGCTTGATAAAATGGTAAGAGTAAAAAAGGGTTAAATAATAATGATTAAGAATTAAAAAATATCCAAAACCTGTCTAATTATTATTGTATGATTTTACATCAACTTATATTAATATTTTGTTCAAATTTAAAGAGTTTTTTACCTTTTTAAATAAAAAATATAATTATAATTAACTAATAATTTTGAGCATTAAAAAGAGCCCCTCCTCCATCTTATAAAAAGAAACCACTTCTAAACCATTACACACACCTATCAAGCCCCTTGTATTAACTAAAATACCCTCCATGTATCTCAAAAAATCCCTCTCTTCCTCTTATAATCTTTCCTTTATGAATAAAGCAATTAATAAAATCCTTTTGACTAAAATTAATAAGATTTATATGTTTTAGGAGGTAGTGTCTTCTCTATATTACTTTTCCATTTTTTTCCTTCTTCACTCATTGATCTACTATTTATCATTGATTACATAAAAAAACAATTATAATCAATATAAGAGGTTTTTTAAGAGATGTATTCATACTATAATTTCAAACACCTCCATCTAATGGGGATAGAACATACTGTTTCTGTGGACGACGAACTACTACCTAACGAAACGATGATTGTTCAATTATCTCCTACTACCTCTCATGGTGTCCATTATAATGGTACTGTATTTATATTTTTTATGTATTATATTGTATATATATTTATTTATTTTTCATTTATATTATACCTCTATGGTTACCATAATGGGTAAATACGATAATTTCTATTAAGGATGTGCAGACTACCGCCCCCTCAAATAGATATGACTCATTCCTACAATACATGGAACATATAAAGGATAGTGTTAATGAACTTATATAAAGTATATAAAATAATATATTATACTATAATTATAATATATATATGAATCATCTTTTTTTCATTCCTTTATATATGAAAAATAAATGAATGTATTGTTAATGCGTACGTATGACTTACCGTCTCCATGAACTGTGATTTATTATTTCTTATATCCAAATGTTATGGAAAATTCTAAATACATATTTACTGGATATATATGATATTTAAATCATGAATACAATTCTGGAGGCAATGGACTATTTACCACATGTACAATTTGTAATTATAACAAGTTCATTTTGACTAAAGTACCGAAAATCGTCAAAAAAACCAATATGAACTTGAATAATTACATGATTGATATAACAATGTAACAAGTGATATAAGAGGAATAATAAACAGAAAAAAGGTTCTAAAGAAAGTATAATTAACTTATGTTTATTATTCAAGAAGATAAATAATGAACAAGACAAGTCAAACACAATGTAAGGGACTGCGTCTCAATCTCATTTCACTGAGGCATATTTTGATTTATACAAGAATTTGTTTTATACACTGTATAAATAACCCCTTTGACATTTACTCTTATTCAAAAGGAATATTTTTTAAGAATTTTTTTACTAAATGAGAAAAAAAGGTATCTTTTAAACATACTCGATGATAATGACCTTTCCACGACCGCAAGCTTTATTTGATATTTGGCTTCCTTAACAAGATGAAATGTTTTTAAAAGAAAAATAAATACCATATAATCTAATTTTTTTATTTTTGTATTGGAAAGGGTTTTGAGAATGGATTTATTATTTCAATATATTGAAATTTTATATTGTTATTTCAATGTGGAAATGTTATCTTTCCTTTATGCTTTTTCATGTGTTATTATTATGTTATGGTTCCTGGAAATTGTTTATGAATAAGGGTGGTTTCGTGACAAAACTTGGGCTGGTGAGCCTGAGATAGATCTTCAATTTATTGGGTAACATGATGGAGGTAAATGTTAATGTTTCTCCTAATAGATTAAAGTAATATAATGTGATTGGTTTTTCAAACATTACTCCATATGTAGATTTGAAAGCTACAATGTAATTATGATATGGATGTCGTAAGTTACCTTTATGATTTATGATCTCTATGCGTTATTCATAGATCTTATGATTTCATGAGGTATGTTAATGTGATTATGTTGTATGATTGAGAATTATTATTTCATTGATTTATATGTATTGATGGACTAATGTTTTCATTCCTTATTTTATAACCATTACTAGGTTTTTTATGCTCATCCTGAGTTTTTGAATTTTTTTTCATCAGTTATAAAGAATTATAAGTTAAAAGAAGTATAATAAAATATTAATATCATGAAAAGAACTTTATTTTTATTTAAGTATGTTTATTATTGTGAAAAAATTGGATAGATTAGAAGTGACTAATTTGAATTTATTGAGATGTAATGAAATATTTACAACAAAATTCTCTAAAACTCT
Source organism: Viscum album (assembly GCA_963277665.1). Classification (NCBI taxonomy): domain Eukaryota; kingdom Viridiplantae; phylum Streptophyta; class Magnoliopsida; order Santalales; family Viscaceae; genus Viscum; species Viscum album. The sequence goes on from OY728161.1 coordinate 1,641,202,467, forward strand.
AAACCTGAAAATATCCACAATGTGAATTTTTGACTTAACTCAATATTAATTAATGTTTAAGGCATGGGCCTTATAGTTGGTATCAGAGGTCAGTTTAGTCAACTTGCTGAGTTAGTATATTATTAAATTAATATCCATAAATTAATTTATGTTATGAATGAATTGATATAGAATTTATAGATTACCTTATTTTTTCACCTAATATATTTTTGTGTTCAAAATGGTTTTCTATAGAGGAAACATGGAAACTATAATGGAAAGATAACAAGAGGAAAACAACCTTAAAATCAACAACTTGAGATGGTCAGAATCAGAAATTAAAGGTTTGTTGTAGTGATGGAACATTTGACTTGGGATATAAATGGTGGTGGTATACATGCATGAGATCAACGAGATCAAACCCATAGGAACATGTCTATTTTTTTGAATTTCATGAGGAAACATCCCCTATCAGTCAGAGGATCATCTGAATATATTCTAGCTAAAGGGTGGATTAAAGCAGATGAAAAGATTTTTTATGTCATGGAGTGTTCAAAACATCAAAAAGGTTAGTCTATTTATTTATCGTTTTGAAGGTGAATCCGATCAGTGGTAGTTGATGGTTAAAAATATCAATGAGAGTGAGGATATTGATGCTCTTAATTGGGATCAATTAAAATGTAAGTATCTTGAGAAATATTTTCCTAATGTGGTTTAACTTTGGATGGAAAAACAATTCAAGGAATTGAGGTAATAAGATAACGTAGTGGATGCTTATGAAAAAAAATTCACTCAACGGGAAAGGTATGATCCAAATTTAATACATGATCATGATAGTAAAATCAATCATTTTTACTTAGGATTAAAGACATTGTATCGAAGTACTTTAGCTTCTCGTGAGTTCAAATGTTATGAAAAACATGTTCGATTTGAAGAGAATGTAGAAATTTATTTTACCGATGATCATGTTTTCTTTGAATAACATCAAAATAAGGGGTTGAGGTGGAAAAAAAGAGATGAACGGTTCAAAAAAGTCGAATGGTAAGAAACATAAGTTTACAGTTTTTGAAAATTGTGGTAAAAAGAACACTTGGGAATGACCTGACCTGAAAATAAATTTTTTTATTTTCAAACACTTTTGAGGGGAAGTGAGAATCCATGTCAGTATAAACACATAGAATCAGACCACAAACGAGATAGATGACCCATTGAAATCAATTTTGAGACTTTTAGATGTATTACTCCTATGTAGTTTCCAAATGAGTCCATTTACCTCTAAATCAATATTGTCTTTGATGAGGTCCTCGAACCAGACAACGATTTTGTCCCACGTCTGTATGAACTCCTCTATGTTTCCCTTCTCTGCATTAAATCCTCTTGCCAGAATACAGTCTTTCTTGTCGATCCACTCCGTCTGCACCTCACTAGTGGCCACCCGAAGTGCTCTCTCGGACATCATATCACCATCATCCTTCGAGCCTTTGAATGTAACTGCTTTCTCCAACATCTCTTCCTCGGAGTGGATGATAACCTCCCATATCTCCCCTTCCCCCCTACTATTTGGGAAGAAATGCAGCCTCCTTCCCCAGCACCACAATGTCGATATGCAGTGGAGTCTCCCCTAAATGAACGTCCAAACTCTTAGTTGCCTCACCCAGAGGATTCACCAAAACATTCGAGCTATTCTCTACCTTAGAAAACTCATTTCCCTACTTTGGAGACCTAGAGTCTCCAACTAGTTGGGCCTCCTTGCCTAACACTGTCTGAACCTCAAGTTCATTGAGTCTACCACTGTTTTTGGAAGACTGAGTCTCCATTGGCCTAAGGAGATATGAGTAGTCTTTTCAACCCTTTGGTTTCTGTTTCTTAGAAACTATGCAGCACCTCGGGTCCTTGTTTTCTTTAATTCCCTTCTTTCTCCTAAGGCTGTGCGGGCCTTTTTGATCCCTCCTGTACCATTATCAGCTGATCTTTTCCCTTCTCTTCCAGACTTTGATTCTAAGGGGAAAAAAGAGAGGCATTCAGCCCCTCCATCGGAACTCGAAACCTCAAAACGGTTGTTTGAATTGATACAGGCCATAGGTTCTCTTATATTAGAACCCTGGTTGGGACTTAACAGCCTGTTGGCACCATGTGTAGGCACCTCCCCCTCCGGACCATCCATATAGATGCCATCACCATTACTTGGGCACATTGCACAAGGCTGAGCAGGCCCCTGTTTACACATAGTTTCAGCACCCCCATGAACCTCCTGGACTGGAGCGCCACCACCATTAAAAATCACAGCCGCTGCGTATGAAATGGGAGATGAATTCCTACACTAAGGTCCCTCGGTCCCCTCCCGTTCCACTGAATTAACTCCCAAGTCGTTTCTCAGCTGCTTGAAAACATCAGAAACCATTGGCTTCGAAATCATAGCCCTATCCTTCTTTTGGATGGCAGGAGAAATCCTACCCTCATTGCATCCTGAATCCACCATCCCTATGTTAGGGGAAGCCGAAACTACCTTTCCACTCTCCAACCCGGCCTGGAGAGGGGGTCCTTCACTCGAGATGTCCAAGGGAAGGTCCACCTGCAAGAAGCCTAACAATCCTTGCCGACAACTGATGGCTTCGTGCCCATAACGTTGGAATGACGAATAGAAGTGAACCCATAATTCATAGTAAACCGTTTGGTACCACCGCAGCTCACCTTCAATCTCAATTCCAATTGTGCTCTTTGGGTTCTTGGGAACGTCAACATCGATTCATATCCTGGGAGAAATCGGGTGGCAGACGGCTCGAGTGCGCTGGTCCGAGTAGAGAAATCGCCCCAATAAATTACCAACCAGACGAAGGATTTCTGGGTTCTAAAATGGTAGGGTAAGACTAGGAAGAGAGATCCAAATCGCTGTTGTAGGAGGATCGCACTTCAAGTGAAAATTAAAAGAACACCGAAAGAGGGAAAACTAGAAACTTGTGATAACGTGCGGAGCATTCGACCAGGCTGAAATTAGATCATCTTCCGAGGAGAATCGAATCAAGAAATGTATGGAATCCAAGAGCCTTACTATCGCGCATTCTTACAACTTCCATCTGTTAGTAATGAATCTGTTGAAGATTTCAACGGTGGGTCGTCTCTTGCCGAAACGAGTGACCAGTGAAAGACACTCCATAGCAGAGGCCTTAGTGATCTCCAAGGATGAAATCAGAACCGTGGGAACCCCATCCATGCATTATTGAACTTTAGGGAAAACCTCAATGTAGGGGAAGCTAGAGGGAGAAGACGTATCGGTAAAAGGAGAAAAGGGGGAAGGGTGAGTAGGTGATGGATGATGGGGGTAACTCACCTCCCATCCCCCCCCCCGGCCGGAGAGGGACGAGGAGGGGGGCAGGTGATGAATCCATCACCTAGGTCATCTGAGACGGAGATATGGTGCATGCGAGATGGACCTCGAAAGTCTTCAACTCTTGGGAATGCATTTTGAATTCTGGTAAGTGCTTAAAATGTGGTAAAATTAGAAATAAGACTAGTAATTTCACTGAAAAATATCAGAGTAATGGTATGAAAAAAATGTATTTACAATCAGTAAAATGTTTTAAGTGCAATGAAATGGGTCTTTATGAAAATGAGTGTCCAAAAAAGAACTCAATGGAAGGAACGCAGCTAGAATAGAAGCATAAAGAGGTGATGAACTCCTTCATAACTACTTAAAAAAATATTGGGCCATCTAATTATGTAGTATTAGGTACAATGATTAATTATTTAGATTATGCCAATGTGTTGTTTGATTCAGGGTCTCCACATTCTGTCCTTTTTGATAAATATTCTATTTAATTGGGAATTCCATATCAAGAAATGAATCCCTATGTTATGGTAAAATAATCAAGAGGAAATGTTGAAACAATATAAAATCATCATAATCATCATGTCCTTGTGTGCAGAAAAAATCTAAATTCAAACCTTATTGTTCTTCCTCTAGTAGAGATTGATTTTATTTTGGTTATGGATTGGATTTCAATTTATAATGATAAGATTGAATACATAGCTAAAGAGGTTTTTTTAGAATGATTTTCAATTTTTGTATAACAATGAATGCTTACTTTTGATTACATATTAGGAATCTATGAAATGAGTGAAATATGGAAATGAATGTTACCTTACCCGTATTTTTAAAAACAAAGGAACTATTTAGATTAATTATGTATCATTCCTAAATGATTATCTTGATGTTTTTCTTGATTAGTTTCCTGATATTATACCTGATCAGGATGTTGAATTTACTATTAACTTTGTTCCTGATGCTAATCTAATTTCCGAAAACCCTTATCGAATGGCTCAAATTTAACTTTTATAGTTAAATAATCAATTGAATGATTTATTTGACAATGGTTTCATTAGGCCTAGCACATCACTATGGTGATCTCTTGTTTTTTTTAAATGAGAGATGGATCAATGTGGCTTTTCATTGATTATAAAACCTTGAATAACATCACTGTTAAGAAGAGGTATCCTTTTAATCATATCGATTATTTGTTTTATCAACTCCAGGGATCTCAATATTTTTTGAATATTGTCTTGAGGTCTGGGTACCGTCAGTTGAAAATACAGAAATAAAAACTTCTGAAGACTACATTTCGTACTAGATATGGCCATTATGAATTTTTAGTTGTGCAGTTTGTGTTAACCAATTCACCTAATGTATTCATGGATCATATAAATATAATTTTACATGAGTTCATTGATAAATTTTTGGTTTTATTTATTGATGATATTTTTGTTTATTCTAAATGTAAATAGAATCATGAAAGTCATTTTAGGGTTATTTTAAAAACATTAAAAGAAATTAATCGATATGGTAAATTCCTCAAGTGTGAGTTTTGGTGGATGAAAATTCAATTCCTTGGTAACATTGTTTCTAAAGATGTCATAACTATTGATCCTGCAGAAAAAATTTTAAATAATGGACAAATCCCACAAATATAACTGATATTTGTAGTTTTCTTTGTTTAGTAGGTTATTTCAGGAGGTTTGTTGAAAATTTTCAATGGTTATCTAGCCCACTAAATTTGTTAACTCATAAAGGTGTTAATTTCATTTCTATAGAAGAATGTGATGATTGTTTTTATGAATTGAAAAGAATATTGGTGAATGCTCCAATTTTGGAATTACCTTCCATAGATGGTGAATTTTTTATCTAAAATGATGAATTGTTGAAAGGACTTGTATGTATCTTTATGATGAATGATCATGTAATTTCTTATGCTTCTCGCTAGTTAAAACCTCATGAGTTAAATTACCCAACACATCATTTATAATTGGATGTTAGTGTATTTGTATTAAAAATTTTGAGACATCATCTGTATGGTGTAAAATGTGAAATATTTACTGACCACTAAATTTGGATGTTTATATTCACTTAGAATGAATTGCATATAATACTGCGGAGATGGATGGAATTAATCAAGGACTACAATTGGATAATTCATTAACATCTAGAAATATACAATAATGTGGCCGATGCATTGAGTCAAAAGAGTAATGATACATTAACCATGATATGTTTAGAATGAGATCCTTTGTTTTTTAATTTGATGAATTTTGGATTTGATGTTTTTGGTGCAGGAAATTCCAATGTTTGGTTTCAGGTGGAAATGAAACCATCTCTTGTAAACGGAATAAAGAATGTACAGAAAAAAGACAATAAGTTATAGAAAATTGTAGAATTTTTTTCATAAGGGTATGTTACCTAAATTAATCATTGATAACTACATTTTTTTTGAGGTTTGGATAGAGCTTATGTGTTCCTTGTGATTCACAATTAAATAATCAGTTTTTATGTGAAGCTCATAGTACTCCATTTTCAGTTCATCCGGGTAGCACTAAAATGTATAGAGATCTTCGTGAGTATTACTGGTTAGATGGAATGAAAAGAGATATTAATGACTTTATTGTGAAGTGTTTAACTTGTCAATAGGTTAAATCATAAAGACAATTATCAAAATTGATGCTTCAAATTTTGGTAGTTCCTGCGTGGAAATGGGAAGATATATCCATGGACTTCATTGTGGGATTACCGATGAAATATCGCAGTAATATTGTGATCTGAGTTATTGTTGATCAATTAACAAAATCTTCTCATTTCCTTCCAATTTGAGATAATTTTTATCTAGATTATCATTCTAAATTTTATATTAAGTAAATTTTTACGTTTCATGGAGTGACCCTCTGCATTTTTTTGATTGTGATTCGAGGTTCTCTTATAACTTTTCAAAAGGAATTCAGAAGTTGTTGGGAACTGAATTAATTTTCAGTATATATTTTCATCTATAATCATAAGGGAAGTCAAAATGAACAATTCATACAACAGAACATATGTTATGGGGTTTCTCAATGAATTACCAAGGAAGTTGGAACAAACATCGTTCTTTCATTGAATATTTTTATAATAACAGTTTTCATTCCATTATACAGATGGCACAATCATAGTTATTACATAGAAACACTAGGGGAGATTCATTGGCCTTCCAGGAAAGGTCATCCCTAGTGAGTTGTTATACACTTGAGTGATACTGGTTCCCAAGGGGAGAAACCATGTTAGTACCTTTTGGAAATATGGATACGCTATAACTTAGGTGATACTCGGTCCTCTTGCGAGATACCTAGGATAGACTCAGTAGTTACCATACCTCAAAAGGATACATATGATTCTATTAGATTTCCTTACACTATCTCATTGGTATTGTTTTTATCATATGTTTCATTTGAGATACATGGGATTTATTTTGATTGAGTTGGACAGTCACGAGACTCCACCTCATGTTTTAGTGGAATGTTTGGTTTACATTTTCTATTTTGTTTTTGAATAATAAGATAAGAATACTTGATGTTATATGAGCATTGTTATGAACTATTAATACATTTTCATACCATCCAATATCTTCATGTGAAAACATGGGATTGAGACCCCAATCAAAAGCACATTCTTTGGGGTACAATTAATTAATTTCATTTCTTACCATGGAACATGTTATATGTTTTGTGACATTCATGGGTTTCTCATTCAAACTACAGGCATAAGCCGAAGTAAGTGATGTGAGTCAGGTTCCTACATAGGAACATATACCGTGTTGTAGTTATTTTCATTTAATGCCCTATCATTTATTAGATATGAAACACTTTTTCTTATTTATAGCATGAAATGGGAAATTTCTACAAACTGTGGGTGTCGAACTTATGAGAATATTATCTCACACCATGATCAGGTGTTTTCTGGGATCCTAGTAGAAATAATGACCATAGTTATGGATAAGGGGAAGTGTGTTGCTCTCTATGCTTGGTTTTCTTGCTACTTAGGAGAGATGTGAGGAAGAGGACCGAGATTATTCTCTAGATGATGTTGTAGCAGTTTAATGTTTTCTGACATTTGGTAGGATGGGGTTTGTGCTTGTACTTCCATTTTCCATGCACTTCTTTTTTCATATAGGCTCATGTTAACATCATCATAATTTATGTACATTGTAATATTTTTCAACTTATATAGTTATCGATTTACTCAGTTTGTTTTATTAATTGTTTCTATTTTTGTATGCTTATTATTATGATTCTACTATTTATTATTATATTTTACCATTGTTCATGGAAGCCTCTAGAATTTAGGGAGATGTGATTGAGATCGTGTGGCCAATCGGCCTCAAGGAACTATTGAGTGGTATCCAGGACATTGATTCTACAAAGGGGTATTAGAGGTACTTATTTTTCTTTGTCTTAAAATTTGGGAGTATTCATGATACTAGGTTATTGGGATTTGGACCTCACCCTATAATTGTACATAGGTACCCCATGTACAGGGGAAACCCCAATTTTTTGTATTGGTAATTGTAGTAATTATTTATGACATTGATGGCTGATATGAATTGATTATTAGGTGATGCACAATATTCATGATGTTATTGATATTAATGTGACAGAAATTGCAATTTCTTTTACTTTAGAAAGATGATAAAAGTGTGTTTCGTTATATGTACCATAAAAGGAATTATAGGGAATGAAATTCCATGTTTTATTTAATGCCATGTTTACTTTTATTGTGAATTTTCATGTTGGCATGTGAAGTCTATTGTTCCATGTTTTCATATATTGTAGTTCCATTATCAAAACAGATATATTCTAGTTTCTCTTGTAGAGATATGTTATGGTATGGGATATGTGGATTCCCCTTTAGACTCATGAAGGTTTGGGCTATCATGGATTGGGTTTTTGATCCACCTAACCTTGAAGAAGGACAAAATGGTAATCAAATTCTTAAATTTTAAAATGAAGACCACATGTTAAAATTAAATGGGCACCTTATATTGTAATGTGTGACCTTGAGCTTACCTCGGCATAGGTTTTTGGTAAAATTCCTTGTGATAATTTTGAGGTCCTTGCCTCTTATATAGACCTAGATCATGGAGAAGGTTATCAGTTTTGTTATTCATAGAAAATGGTTATGCTTCTATCCTCTAAGCCCTTTCTTTATCATTTTTTCCTTGTTCAGGGAGGCCTCGAACATTACCATTCATATCTTTTCTCTACCTGTATTTTCTATCTATTATAAATCTTTTCTAAAGTGTGCATTTAGAAATTGTAGATATAGGACACCATGACTTCCTCGTTCTACGTGCCAAGATATTGGAAATGAACACACTCTAGACGTGGTCAGATATGAGCCACCCATTGTACCTCCTATAGTACCATTTAAGGCACCTCCTTCTGATCTTCCACCTGGCACCAATTCTCAGTTTAGGGATTATTTTCTAATGTTTTTGTAGACTGTTAAATTTGATACTTGGTCTTTCCTAACTAATGTAGGGATAACACTATAATTTCAGTAAATAAATCCTCCAACTTTTTTGGGTGTTGGGAGTACACATACTAAATATTAATGTATAAAATATATGAAATTTTTCTTGAATCATGTTTAAATTACTCCATAATTGAGGGTAAATATTTCCACCTATATACTCTGCCACTTCAAAAAGCATTGGTGGGATGTCATATCCCAGTCAAATCATTACTAATACATGATCTAGGAAGAATTATATATGGAATTATTTGATCACTTATTCCCACAATATTTATGTGTAGACTGTGCTAGGGAGTTCATGCATCTTCAACAGGGATCCAATACAATGCTTGAGTATTCTGGTTGCTTCACCAAGCATCAACATTTTTCCTGATGTCTGACATGTGACAAATTGAATAATGTGTGGTAATTTGAAGATGGTCTTGGACACACTGTCAAATCACAGGTGACAAGATTTTGATTTAATATTGTTATAGAGATGGTGATATAGTCTTTGATCAGAGAGTAGAATATTAGGGAATACGGTCTTCTATGTCGAGTCACTTCTATTCTGTGTTAGAGCAATGGTTCATCAGGAAGAAAAAAGAGCCATTAAGAGGGTGCATGTGGTGGGAGTTCTATCTAGGTGTCATGGTCATACAATTCCATAGTATGACACCAATGTTGATGTATGTGTCATATGAAGCCAAAATTCATGAGGAACCAAATGTAATGCCAAACATACTGTATAATGGGTTATCTATAGAATTTTCATCATTATTTTCATCCAATATATAGTGATAGGGGATCTTTACCATTACTTTCATCAATTAAATAATATTTCAAACAACATGAGTCTAAGAGTTGGTATTCCACTGGCCGATCAGGATGAGGTAGTAATGGTAATGGTCGAGGTAGTCCAGCTACACATCATCAGTGATAGTAGAGTGGGTTTGCTTAGGCTGGTCAGACTCTATCTCATGACCATGGTTTAGGCCATATGTATGCAGTGAATCTAACTTTTGAGGATCAAAATACATGGACATATATAGTAATATGTACTATTATAGTATCATATACTTTAGTTTCTTCCATTTTCTATACATGTGCATCAAAATATTTCATATCTGCTACATGTGTGGAATGCATTGGTCTCACTATAGAGTACTTTTGTGGTGTTATGTCTCTCGAAACTCCCCTAGGGGTTAGAATAGTGGGAATGGGATGGTGTTAGGAGTTCCCCTTGATATGTCTAGGTACTATTTCTTCTGGAATTTCTTCATCCTCGAGATAGCTGGCTTTGTCATCATTCTTCGTATGGACTAGGTGGTGCATTATCATGTCCAAGTGTGTTATTTTTACTGTTGAATATATTTTACATCGCTCAAGGGAAATTCATATATAAAAAATGTTGAATGTGATATCCTGATAGTTCATGCTGGCCCCAAGAGAGCTCGTCTTGGTAGAGTGACCACTTATCTAGTGAGTATGAGAAATTAAAGATTGCAACTTGTGGAGTTCTCTCCAGTTTTGTATCATTTCCGGGACATCTTCCCTAATGATTTATCTGGAATACCTCATGAATGATAGGATGAGTTAACTATAGGAATAGTTCTAGGTGAGGAACTACTGTTCATCCCCCCAATAGGATGGAACCAACAGAACTACATGAAATCAGGAAGTAGATTGAAGATCTAGAGGCTATATGTTTTATCAAACCCATCACATCGCCATGGGGATCACCTATTCATTTCTCCAAGAAGGAAGATGGAACCATATGAATGTGTATGTATTATAGATGGTTGAATCAGTCTATAGTTACGATGATTTTTCTATTTCCTAGTATAGATGACATATTTGACTAGCTCTGAGGTGAAACTATTTTCTCCAAGATCAATTTTTGGTTGTGTTATAATCAGGTTCATGAGAGACCATCAAATATACCATGTGAAACATTTTGAAGCAGGTATGGATTATACGAGTACATGGTTATTCTATTTGGAATGACAAACATGCTGATAGTCTTCATGGATTTGATGAATCATGTATTTCACTAGTATCTTGATTCCTTTTTGGTATTTTCATAACTGAAATCTTGGTCTACTCGCGTACTAGAATAAATCATTCCACTAATCTTGATATCATGCTAAGTAGACTGAGAGAGCACCAACTTTTCATAAAGATCAATAAATTACACTTTTGGATCAGTGAGGTTCACTTCATGGTTTATTTCATATTAGAGGTTGGTGTATCTATTGGCCTAGGAAAAATGAGCACTGTGGTTTCCTAGGAGCTCCCTAAGAATGTGTTTGATATACTTAGTTTCATAAGGAATGTAGGATATTACAAGTGTCTAATTCTATAATTTTACCACTTATCAGTTCCTCTTATATCCATAAGTAATATGGGTGTACAATTAATATGGTATAATGTTTGTGAGAAGGCATTTTATGAGTTAAAAGGAATACTCATGTCAGATTTGATTCTGATTCATACCTATCCAGGTATATGTTATATAGTTGATTGTGATTATTCCTGGATCATCTTGGGTGTCGTTATGTTGCAAGGTGATCCAGTCAGTTTTTATGGATCTCTCCAGTTGACGCATCACGAGATGAAATATACTATGAAAAACCTAGAGTTATCCATCACGGATCATGTTTTATACTTTAAGAGGAATTATCTTATGGGTGAGAGGTTCTTTGTTAACAACGATCATAAAATTTTGGAATTTTATCTCCACCCAGCGATACATGAATTTTGGGTAGCACATGTGGGTAGAATACCTGATGTATTTTGATTTTGAGATTGCATATAACCTAGTAAGGGTAATGTCATGGCTGATTCATTAGGCCATAAAATACCAACACAAGCCATCCATGTGGCCAAAAGTGAGTGGCATATGATAGCTATCTTTTCTGAGTTGCATCTGGAGGTTCAAGAACAGTACGAGCAACTAGTTACAGCTGCTTTGGTAGTGACATATTCTATCATAGAATGATTTTTGATGTACCAGTTATTAGATTATCAGGGGACCATTCTAAGGGAGAATATCACATGATATAATGCACCTCGAGGTAGGGTTTTTGATAGTATTGAGACATATCTCTACTGTGGGATTGTTTAGGTCACATCAGATATACGGGAACAAATATTGAGGGAATATCATGACTCATCATGGGATGTTCACCCTAGGAATTCCAAGATGTATCAAGATATTAATTGTCAGTACTGATGGCCATGTATAAAAAAAATTGCGATATTCATCACTCGGTGATCCACCTATCAACAAGTGAAGACATAGCATTAGTGAGGTGACGTAATTTTACAATGTTTATCAATTACTAAGTGGAAATGAAATTACATAACAATGGATTTTATTATAGAAATTCTGAGGTCTCCTTGTGGAAAATATATAGTATGGGTGATCATTGATAGGTGGACAAAATTCATTCACTTATTTCTGATCTCTGTGACATACACTGTTATTTATATAGGTAGAATTTATATCTCAGAGATAGTGTTACATCATAATATACCCCATTATAATGTTTTTGAATGAGATTCCCAGTTTAAATCAAGGTTCTAGAAAGGGTTAAATAAGTAAGTAGGTTCACAAGTGCTTTTGAGTATTGCATATCACCCACAAAATAACACAAAATCTAAGTGGATGATTTTTGTGTTAGTAGATTTGACAGAAATATGTATTATGGATTTTGGAATTTCCTAGGAGAATAATATTCCCTTAATTGAGTTTTCCTATAATAAGATATTTCGGGAAACAATTTTGGCAGACCTGCATGAGGCCCTCTATGGTAGAATATGTCGTTCAACCCTTTTGTGGCTAGAGGCTGGGGTGGTAGACCTATTCTGTCCTAAAATTATTCAGATGAATTTAGAGTAAGTCCAGATGATTCAAAAGTCTTTGGATATATCTACGTTAAAAAATAAGTCTTATATCGATCATCTTCATTGAAATATATAATTCAAGGGTGGACATATGTTATTTATACCCATATCACCTCATTTGGGATGTAAACATATTAGGAGATAATTGAAGTTATATCTAATATATTCTGGGCCTTTCAAAATAGTGGAGTGAGTTGGTTTGGTATCCTATAGGTTGTTATTAACGTAGTTTTAATATTCAATGCACAGTGCCTTCCATGTATCTCAACTTTGATAGTATCATCCAGACATATATCATTAGTATGATCTTGATGATATCGAGCTAGAGGAGGAAGTATCCTTTGAGGATAATCCACTCTATATCATTGATCATAGTACGTCGGTTCTCTGAGGTTGGGCAGTCACTTTAGTACAGGTACTATGGAAGCAAAAATGTGTTCAACATGATTCATGGTAGCTAGAATCTGATGTATATGCACAGTGGCTATAAAATTTGTTATATGATGTCAAACCACCCATGTAAGGGAATCTCAAGGATGAGTTATTTTGAATAGGGGTGGTTGTAATGCCTTGAATATTCCAAAGGTAAAAACCATTTCATTTATTTTAAATTCCATAAAATGATGCTAAGTTTTACGCCTAATCATAAATAGAGGTATTGGGTGTGTTTGAGGATCGTTTGGATCTTAAAGTACTGAAAATGGGTAAACATACTAGGACACATGTTTAGGAGAAACCGTGTAACATAGGCACATGGTCGGGTGGCTGTTTGTAGATTTGGTGTAGTGGGCTACAGTAAGGCCAGTGCATGGTTACTGGAAATGTAAAATCGACTATGCACTAAACCCTATAGTAGTGGAATCTATGGCATGGTTGGTGCATGGTTTTTCTAACAATGTGGAACCTATTGTGTGATGAAAATTTAATTTTTTAGGGGTTTATTTTTAAAAAATATATATTTCTTTCTCCCCCTCCTATCAATATGAATTTTCTCACCTATCAGGTGCATGAAGGCCCCTCTCTACCTTACATGGGATTTTTCTTTATCTCCATTAAATATAATCTTATTTATTTTCCATTAGAATCATTAAAACTTTCTTGGTATGCTCTATAATCTTCACCCCTTAATTTATTGGTTTCTACAACCCTCACTACATTATCTTTATTTCATGAAATTAAAAAACAATATTGGGTGTTTTTCCAAAATATATTGATTTATTATTTTTTAGGTTGATTCAATCCCCAATGACAGGAATTCATAGTACCACAACGTTGAGGTAAAGATTATACACTTGTTTTCCTATTTTTTCATCACTTTTGGCATTTCTCCATTACGCCACCCCATTGAATCCTTTAGGTGAGGCTTTCTAACATGTATTAAATTTATTGGCCTATTTTTCTGTGACCATTGAGTCTATACCTTGATGTGAAACCCTTGTTTATGGTTTCCAACTTAGATTTGGTCACCCTTTGGGTGAACCATCCAAAACATCCTAAATAGCATTTGTTTAAAATGTTTAAAATTGTTATTACTGTGTGTGGAACCTTGATAATTCCATGATTTTATAAATATTATCAAAATGAGAAGTATATCATGAATAGGGTCCCTCTTGAAAATTATGAATCTTGAACATCATGATTTATTCTTTGTGTAGGTCCTTATAGCTTTGACACGCTTGATGTTTCTTTGAATGAAATATTCCTTAAATGCTAAAATGATCATTTCATGTTACATGAGTACCATTCTTTAATAAAAGCATTATGCCCTGTGCTAAAATTTTATACTTCTTGAAATATTCATTTCTTTAGTGGTATTATAAACAAATTTATTGTATATTTCAAGTAATTTATTCTGATTCCATATGTTAAATTCATATGAATAATGCCATGTGAATATGCATACCTTATATTATACAAAATTCATATTCATTTATTGGTAATTTTTCTTGATCCTTTTTATGGTTTTAATGGAAGGTTATATTTAACCAAGCTTGATAGATTGAGATATTTGAAATCTCATTAATGAAATTTTGTTAAGAGAAATTTTGATACCATAAGGATTCTTATAGATTATTTCTCGTATCTTATTCCATTGTTAGTAGCTTGAACCATTGGAAATTATTATTAAACATGTTGGTTTGTGCTATTTAATTACATATGTTGACATGAATTTGTATAAGCCTTATTCCATGTATATTATGCATCATACCTTTCTCACTCTTATTAAATGCCCATTTCCTTGATATATGAAATTTTCCATTGCATTTTGTCTTGAATTTCTTAGATGGGTTAACAGAAGCATGTTGTATTGGGAGGATTATTGTAGGTTATCAATCATACAAGAATTTATTTTTATTTATGCCTTATTTTATATGAATTATTACATGGGTTAGGAGAGAACATGTGTTTTTTATTAATGACTCATGGATGGACTTCTCGCACTTAGGGGGTTACAACCCGACATAACGAGGTGATGCTTTGGCCTCAAATGAAAGGGCATCCCACACGATTTATTATACTCCTAATTGATACGGTTTCCCAAGGGGAGAAAGCATGTAAGAACCTTTTATAAATATGGATACACCAGGACTTGAGTGTATCTCATTCCTCTTGTGAGATACATAGGACATACTCAATGGTTACTATACCTCATAGTAATACTTGGGATTATTTTAGATCACCTTGGATGGGCTCGGTTGTATTGGATTTATTGAATGTTTGTGTGGAAACACTTGGGATTCTTTTATATCACCTTGGATGGGAATGGTCCTACACCTTATGTTTTAATGGAATGTTTGATTTTCATTGTCTGTTTGGTGTTTTAATTATAGGAGATGCATCTTTTATGTTATATTAGAGTGCTTATGCATTGGTGATAATTCTTCTTACCTTTTAGTATACTCATGTGATGATATGGGATTGAGACCCCAAGATAGAGCACATGATTTCAAGTATGATTTGATAATTTCCTTAGTTACCATTGAACATGTTATATATTTTGTGTCCATCTTAGGTTCTTCATTCAGACACCTATCATATGTCAAAGTAGGAGATATTGGATGGGTGTCCACTTAGGAACTCAGTACAAGTTGTAGTTATTGTCATTTACTACCATTTAATTTATTATATATGGAACACTATTTATTATTATAACACAAAAATTGAAACGTCTAGACACTATGGGTGCAAGTATAATAATATTATTATCTCACATTTTGATTAGGAATCATTTGGTACCCGAGTAGACTTTATGACTACAAGTATGTATAAGGGGAAGCATAATTCATCTAATGCTTGATTTTTTACTACTTAGGATGAAGATGGGGGTAGAGAACAAAGACTATGCTTGAGATGTTTTTGTTGCAGTTTATCATTTTATTTGATAGGTTTTGGTTTATTCTTGTATCCACATTTCCCTTCAATTCTATTTTCATATAGACTCATGAAATCATTATCATCACTATTGTAGCATGAATCATTATTCATATTCTATAGTTATCTGTTCACTCTATTTGGGTTATTTATTATTTCTTTTTCTCTATTATTTTTATTATTATTTTTCTATTTCAAATAATCTTTTACAACTATTCATAATCTGGTCTATGATGGAATAGTCTACCCACTGACACACCCTAGGATCTCTTTGATATTTTTCTTCCTCTAGGGTTCAGGGAGATTTCCTAGAGGTCATGTGTGCAACTGCCCTCGGGGTAGTGTTGAGTAGCATCTGGGGTCAAGAAACTACACATTTCTAGGTTATTTTCAACCTATATAAATTTATTTTAAATCAATATTATTTAATATCTATGTGATACTAAACATGCTTCATCTAAGGGAAAATAAAACTAAAATAATTTATGTAAATTTGATAAAAGTATAGTGAATCTTCCTTGAAAACAGCACACATTATCATTGAGAACTAATTTGATTCTTAGGTTTACATTAAAGGGAGCACCGAACAGAACCCTAGGAGAGTTCACACACATGATACTATCCTTCAGTTATAGGTAAAATGACATATTTGGATAAACTAGACAAACTCTATGAAGATAAGTTATTCAATCCATACATAGTTTTATAACATTTTACATCAATTGATTTTTTGTAAATAAGAGAGATGTATCTTAGAAGGACCTCTAGAATAAGTATTCTATAGATAGAAGCCAATATAAACAATGATTGGATGAGTTCCACCATTGAAGAGAGGAAACAGGAAGGGAAGTAGGTGCGCATGAGTTGTTGTGTTAAATGATAGAATGAAAAGTTGTTATATACATTAATTATGAAGGAGATGAATGGTTATTTAAATAAATTTATAAGGTATTCTGGTTTCCCATAGGGTTGTTCATACCATGCCCCAACCATGTGATCACCATTCCCTAGAGACATTGTACTATTACAAATTTGGTACATGGTTAAAAAACATAAAATAACCATGTGATGTCATCTACAATAAAGAGAATAAATTCATATAGTTTACTAGCCCCCTTTTCAGGGTCTAGAATACTATTTTCTACAAAAATGGGGCCTCACAGTTAGGGTTAATTGTTAGCACTAGTTTTTCACTAACTGTACACCCTTGGATGAAACTCAAAAAACTCAAACTTCATTCTTTAGACCCTATAATTCTCCCAATCCCACCATATAACATCATCCCATGTCAAGATTAGGTTTTTAAGGGGTTATAATCCTCATAATTACATTTTTATTTTTGGTTAAAAAATCATACCATACACATGACCAAAATATCACACTCCTTTTGAATTTAAATATCCCGTGAAAGAAATGAGATCTTACAACCTCCTAACCATTGCTCTTACAATATTTGATATTCCATGGTGAACGTATAACCAAATACCATGTCTAATGTTGGTCACTAATTCCATTACATGAAGATTTATTCCATCATAAAAACCTAAAACAATATTCAAGGAATAACCTATAACTAATGGTGATCAAACCGTCAGATCCCAACCCAATGGCCATTGTAAAATTAAAAATAAGATTAGTATTTACCCAGGATTGTTTACCCCAAAACACCAATGGTGTTGTTTTACAAAACATAATAGGCCAATTATTCTCCCCATCATTATATTTAACTTTAAACTAAAAAATCCAATGTATGGTGCCCCTACCATTGTAATGTTTTGTTTAAACACCACCCTTACATTCTAATGGAGTTCCTAGTATAGTTTCTAACTCATCATACCATCAATTTGATGAAAATTATTGTGTAACATTACAACCCATATGTTTTTTCTAAAAACTTATTTAATATTGATGAATAAACTCAAAAAACACATGTTAATAAAAAATATCTTTTTATAAAAATCCCATCTCAAATTAATTAATTTAACCACTCATATCTGAAACCATACATCCAAGGTAATTTGAATCTCAAAACAGGAAATTACAATCCAAAACACTGGTCAAATATCCTCTTACTGAACCATCTAAAAACATTTATTTACCTTTTGATGCATTAAAAAATAATAAAATCATGTACACATATATTATATGATCACATGAAAATTATCAATGGATTCCACCCACTCACTCCTGATAAGATTCTATAGTTAATCCCTCAGAAATCCCAAAAATATTATCATGCCCCGCTTCACACCAACGTATATCTCATATAAAAAATATTAAATCAGTATAACCATTATCGAGATTGAATCCAATGATAAGTCTCAGTTTTCCACTACACCGGATTTAATCTTCTAATTCACTTTAAAATACATTTGTACAACTCATCAGTTCCTCACTGACATCCTAATGCAACCAGAACCATTCCGTAGTAGGTTCCACATGCCTACGACCCTTCTGTCATAAGGTTCTCACATCGATGATCGTTACATCACTACCCACCATAGTAGTGGATTCGCTATTTTTTCACTAGAAAAAACTCAAAAAAAACAAAGATCATGATTTATTAATCCTTAATCATAAATTTTGGATGTGGAATTTTTTCTCTCGCCCATTCAATAATGAAATGTTGACTGCCACCCATACCTAACATATGAAAATGAAACCCTTTTCATTCTCTAATATTTTTTTTTAACATGAATATTGATCTCTTATGGATGATGGTTAACTCACAACTATATAGATTTACTTACAGAAATACCTGAGCATAACTTCCCCTGTTCCCACTAAAGCATCATGTAATGCTCATCCTAAAACATGATCAATACATGAAGGGTCACTAATGCCAATTTTATGGATCAAATATTTATAATTTATTCCACTTAACTATAAATATTCCCTGATTTCACCTCTCACTATAGGAAAATCTAAAAACCTAACCATCAGTTGCAAGGCTCTCACCCTAAAATGTTCCATCAAGACCCGACAACCTTTCTCCATACGAGTCTTTTTAACTAAGACATTCATTACCCCATTATTATTTACTAAGAATAAATAAGTTAACTATAATCATGGAACTACCTCCACCATGTCACTAGATCCTTTGTATTCCCTAAACAACTCTCAATAAAACTAAAATAGTCTATTACACTGATTCAAAACAAATTGGACATGCATTTAACCCATTTGCATCACTTTGATCACATCTAAAGCATTGGGTGCTTATTTCCAAGACCTTGATCACGTAGCTATAAAACATGATCAAACTCTATCATGTTCGTAACACCTAATTCTCAAAAAACCATTGATTATATAATCCCATGGGACCATCTACTAAACCTTACTCAATAAACCATTTTATGTTCATTACTATAACATGGATCATGCACCGATTCAAACATATGTACATGCCTCCTTAATTATGTGTCTCATCAATCATAAGCCATCCTAATAATAAAATCCAAGAAGACTATAATGTGAGATGAATATGGTATAACTAAATATCAACTTATCATCCATGGAATTTTCAAGATCTAATGAATCTACCTTCTTGATATCATCCTTAAACTTGTATACCTAGGGGCCACATTGATTTCTACATCAAAAAAACTTTAGAATAGTAGGGCTATGCATTCATATGAAAATTGAAAGATATTATATTTTTATAGTAATTTCCTTCTTATGTAATGTTTGATCCACTTTTAGTTGGGGTATCTAATTTTCATTAAACCTTAGTGGTCGAGGATTTTCTTTTAAGATAAAAATATTTTTTCCGAGGAAATTTCTTGATGTTAGGTGTTTTATTTTTGTATGAATTAATGGAGTCTGGGTATAAATGGTTCCAAGGACTTTGAGGGTTATATATGTGTCTAGAAGGCTTTGGAGGTGGTTTGTGTTTTCTACAGACATCTGGTTTATGATATTTCTACTGGAAACTTTAACATCGTGAACAATTTACCTGATGAGTAACTATAATAGGGTAGAATCTTGGAACCAGTTTAGTGTTTGAAATAATTACACATTGTTTAATTGTCTTACATCTTGAAAAGGTCGATCAAGGTTATTTTAACCCATGGTGACACCTTTTTGGGAAATATTAAAAATCAAGAAATTCACACCGTGAATGGGGTTCATGTTTTGAATATATCAATACCAATGGTTTTAAACAACAATGTGCATTTAATTTTATTCTCATCCACCATGCATCAACTTATATCAAAACCTAGGGTGACTCTCGGTGATTTTGGAGTGATTACATCCTTTCCAGATGTCTTGGTATTAAATTTTATCTCTGATGAGTTATATAATTTTGTTTCCCCCCTTTTCCCTATTTTATCATCCACTGTATTGGTGTGATCTATCCAACACAATTAATTAAGATTTAGTCAGGTATCATTCATGATCTAGGATTTCATTTTGATATTTTTTATCTTCATTAATTATATGAGTTCCCTTTTGAGACTGATTATTTTATTATTGGATAAAGGTAGGTCATTTAGAAAAAATACACATTGTTTGTTTCTACTTTCTATGTATGTGAAATACAATGATATTACCCCAACACAACATGCATAATAATTATTGTATTAATGAGTAAAAATAATAATGAGTTTTAACCACTCATTAGATCCTTTTGGATACATTAGTGTAGAGACATGGTGTGTAGATACTCATAAGGTGAGCATTACCTATAATTATAATAAACTCATGGTCATCATAAAACAGTAATAAGAATGTCATGAAACCATAGGTGATTTATTTTAAAATGATCAATTTGGAAAACCGATTACATGTTTTTTGAAATAACTATTGATATTTGAGATGATATTATTTTGTACAATTGAATGTTAATGGATTATGATATATATTGATGAATAAATGGGGATTAAAAGATAAAAGGTAAAACGATGAATTGACTTTTGTGGCTTATGATGTATGTTGTGTTATTTATTACCATTACGAAACATGTTTTATATTTTTATATAATACTTATAGGGATTTTAATGGTTATGATATAATATTTATAGGTCGTAGCCTATTTATTCTGAAATACTTATATTGAGAGAATTGATCGGTTATTCTGTAATGTTTTTCAGCATTTACCCGAAATGATTTAATTCATAAAGGGTAAGGCTCAGTAATGATGAAATCCTTATATAGGCAGAATGGATCATTATAATGAAATGTTTATATAGTTGGTGTACCCTAGTTATTCTATAATTATTATAAGTATTTTACCGGTTCTGATTTTATGCTTATAGGGCATGGCTTGGTTATGTTAAAGTACATATATGGAGGTAATTTCTTAGTTTTGTGATTATTCCGTGGACTTGTGGTTAGTATTGGTGAGGTAATGCTACATGCACAAATATATTTTTTAATAGTGAAAAACTAGGTTTATTTTTAAATTGTATTAATTGATTAATTAATACTCTTGTTTTTCGATTTATTGCATGCACATACTGCCAGGTTTTTTTAGATGTGGGGGTGTCGACCTATTGAGTGATACTCACACCCATTTTGGGTCATCATTTGGTAGTCGAGAGGATTATGTGGATACATGTTTGGACAAGGTAAATGGTCCTTGTTTTATTTCTTGTTTGATATGTAGGATCATGGAGATGAGACATACTAGGGATTCAGGAACAAGATCATTTCAGTATATTTCTTTCAGTTTGATCTTTTATATGTATGTGATCCATCATGTAATTTATCTTAATTTTACCCTAACACTACAAGGTTTATTTTTCTTCATCGGTCATCATTTAATTTCTATTTGGATGATGTATATTTTCTTCTATTTTGATTAATGTGATATTAGATTATTTTTGTGGTATTGATACAATGTACTAGGATTATAGCATCCACACTATGTTCTCTACTCCATTGATTATAGTCAAAATCCTATGGAATATTAGGACTTTTCATTGAGGTCCACTGACAAACCTGATTTAGCCACGTTATAGAGTAATGGATAGGGGCATCAAAAATTCATATCAGAGCCTTAGGTTTATTTTTTGTTTAATTACAATTTTTAAGGTAGAAAGAAGACTATGATATTTCGATACATGGTTAAGAGAATGTGAATGGGAGTAAATAACCCATGTATGGGGGAAAACCTGAGTACCTAGGGATGGGATTTCTATTCATGTCATTCATTAATTATGTTCCAAATTATTTTACCTTTAGTGATTCACATGATATTAGATTTTGTTATTTTTTGAGATACTACTCATGGCTTGGAATAATGTGAGTTGAGTATAAATTCATAATGATATACACAGGGGGATATATATATATTGACATGCATTATTTATGATAGGAATATATTTATTTCATTTGATATGTTTTCATGTATGAACTATGAAATTCTATCCCTCTGATTTCTAATAAATAATATAAAAAACTATTACGTCATGCCAAATCACTTTTTATGCCATGTTTAGAGATTCCATGAGCCATTGGTTCTCTATTTTAGTCACATGTTTTGTTTGAACATAATTTTATCTAATTTATAAGGACATTTTTTTATTTTAGATAAATTTCATCCACATCATCATAGAATCGTGAGTTGGGAGAGAAGAAATATACACACTCCTAACACAACTAAACTAGAGAATCCTTTATCATATGATGATCATATGGATGTACATATTCGTGATAGATTCTATAGGTTCATATGACTTATTTAATGGGATACTATATTAAAAATAGCCTAAATATCTGAGATGATGATATATTTTCAACTAATGCATCCACTTACATTAACTAGGAAGGGAGGCTCCCATGTAGTCGAGTTATGGATTGATTCAGTCTAGATGACCTCCATAGACATTTAGAATCCCATCGATAAGAGGGTGAAGTTTTTTGAATAAATTATTCAAAGAACTTACAATAATTTGTTTGAAATTCTAGAAAAATATGGTCATGATGATTAATTATCCTATAAGGACATAAAGGAATTATTTCTAAGCCACTAGTCCCAAAAAAATGTTGCAAATGAGAAGGCTTATGAGTTAATATACATAAAACATGTGGGAATGATGATAATAGAATATTATGGGGGTTTACAAACATGAAATGATTTTTTTATCATTATAAGATGATGATATTTATAGGGAGGAACATTTCTAGGATGATATTCTCAGTTAGATTAGGTCACAGCTGAATAGTTTTTTTCTTATGTATAATTTCATACATGATGAATTAGGTTTTCTTCATAGAAGGTAATATGAGATAGGACCTATGTACAGGTCGAGATATTTTATTAGGGAGAAATGGATTCTCTTCTTCTATTTTCATGATTTCAAACAATGAAATTTATCACCAAGCTATCACTGGGTAGTGTAGTCGGGTCATTTGAAAGAATTATCGGGACCATGATTCATTATAGTTCTATCAATGTGGAAAATTTTGTCAGAAGAATCCTCATGGTATGTTCCTTGCATTGGAGTGTTGTGTTTGCAATATATTAGGACACCTGTAGAGGTAATGCATGGGAATGTGGAAGAATATCCATGGAAGATATCATGATAGTTACCAGAGTTTTTGAAATTTCTTAGTTATCCAACATTAGGATGGTCTTTTGAGTTCCACTGGATGTTCATATTGAGGTAGGGGATGTGGAATCCTAGTGAAAGGGTGGCAGTACCACATAGAGGGATCATCCCAAGAGAGTCATAGTGGAACCCACGGAAGAGGGTGAAGTCATCTATATGCATTACAGAATAAATAGGCTAGTTTGGACTGAGTACCTTCGACTATAAGAGGTATGATTCAGGTATCATCTTCTCTTGACAATGTTTATTCTGATGTACACTACTAAAAATATGGCTTATAATAGCGCTAAAAATGGCCTTTAACAGTGCTAAAAAAGCGCTGTTAAACTCGGCGAAGATAAAGGGGGGTCCCCTTTATCAGCGCTAAGCAAGCGCTGATAAAGGTAATATTTATCAGCGCTATTTTCAGTGCTGATAAATGTATAATATATCAGCGCTATTGTGAGCGCTAATAAAAACTACCTTTATCAGCGCTCAAAATAGCACTGATTTATTATCCATTTATCAGCGCTTAACTAGCGCTGATAAAGGCCAAAGATCCTATCCAAAACCAGAACCTGCACAGAACCTGCCCAGCACCTGCACACATTATAGCACATGCACATAGTCCAAACAAAACCTGCACACACCACACACAACACCCACACACAAAGCACAGAAGAACAAAAAATGATACATAATTTTACTTGAAATCATGAATACAAAACAACACACTTCTATATACACTTCAAAAAATGTTTAATTTGGTTACAATTACATTTATCCAACAAACAGTTAAAAAACAATGATGTTCCATCATTTTTGCATCCATCCGCTCTAAAAAAGTGTCGTCCATGTCGGCAGTTTCCGAACAAAGCATTCAAACTGAGGAAAACGATTTCACCTACATAATAAAACAAATATTATGTTAGTAATACAATAATGAAATAAAGAATGGGGTTGCTAAATGGAATTATACTATTGAGGCACAAAACATAAAATAACCAATTGTACTAGTGAGGCACAAAACATAAAACAAATATTATGTCCCCCCATTCCATAAAAAAGAAGCACCCCTATCCCCTTCCCCAACACACCCCCTACACAATGCCCACCCCTGATCACACCCCCTACCCCTGCACACTCCATGCCCCCTGAACACCCCCTTCCCCCTTCCCCAGCACACCCATGCCCACTGCACTTCGCCCCTTCCCATTGCACAACCCACTACACACCACCTACATATTTCAAAAGAACCCAGCACACCCCCTACCCCTTCCCCCTACAACTTTTCCCCTTCCCCCTCCCCCAGAAACCACCCCTGCCCCCTCACCCTGTCCCCTGCATATCATAAAAAAATACCTTGTATTGAAATTGTGCTCAATTTACATTATACACATCATATATATCAACACATTCTCGTGTACTTTCATTCAATGTAAATACACATATATAGAATCTCTACATCTCATAAGAAAACCCTCTTTAAAATCCACAAACACTTTAAATCCATTTGAAAACACCCATCACACAACTTTCTCATTTCATTAAACACATTTAAAGGACTTAAGCATGAAAATCCACAAGAAATACAAATGCATTCATTTTAAAAATAACTTTCAAGTCTATACACACCCCAAATACCTTTGATAAAACATTTTTAACCACACAAACATTTCATATAGTGAACTTATCAAGCAATAACGGGATAATAAAATCATCATATAATGTAAAAGCATGGAATCACCTACATAATGCGTGGAATATTATGAAATCTGCTGGAAAACATAAAACCACACCTCCACAATACCTTAATAAGGACTAATTAAATATTACTATTGAATATATTAATGGAAACCCATGTTTAACTTATGGTATTCCATGAGTTTAACATCCCACAAGGATAGAGGGTCATGATTTAATGTCTTATAGAGATGTAAGACCTGGGTGGATCAAAACACTTATAAAGGTAGATCAGGTAGGTACATATCATGGAGGGAGCACATGGAATGTTTACCTGATAGATGGATCAAAACGCCCAATGAGGTCTGACCAAAGTGTGGTGCATCCCATAAAGGTAAGGTTTCTCATTTTGAAGAATTATTCGGATGCCACTAATGGAAATACAAGAGGGAAAATAAGCGAAGGAGTACCCCAGTGAGGGGGTCACCATGGTTTACCATTGGTTGGGATTTAACCTCATAGAGGCTTCCTACGTACCCTATTTAGAATACAAGGATCAAAACCCATATATTTAAAAGAGGTAAGTTGTGGGTATTACCCACGGTTAGCTTCCCTTCACACTAGGAATACTCTTGGTTGGATGAGTATGGGTCTTATGGGGCTCATGCATTGTCAGATTCTCAGGTTCTTCCAAGAGTAGCAATGGGATGAATGGGACAAACGTGTTAAGATGGAGCATGTGAATGGCGTGATCCTTGTAAAGAGGCATGAGGCACAAAAAACATGTGTATCTATCTGTAAACATTATTTATGGTGGCCATGGGGCTTATCAGACTCCCCATACCTTCCTTAAACACCTCAAAACATCACGAGGACCAGATTCTACATGATGGTGCATCATAGGGTTGATTCATTTGATGATGTACTGGTCGTTTGAGCTTGTATATCATCTCATACAGACTTTCCCTTACTTGAATTATCCTAGGACACATATTTTGGTTCCAAAAAATCCCTCAATGATACTGATTATCTCATGCATCTACCTAGAAATAAGTGTTCAAGTCAAACAACAATACATGTGCTCAAATACATGTTCAAACAAACGAGATACAGAAAATGGATTTTGTTGATCCTCGGTGGTTTCTTCATTCACCCCATACGCACTGCACACCATCATGCCTTACTTCAATATTGATTTGTTCAAAGATCAATAATATGAATCCGGGGATAGAAAACATTGAGTAATAAATTAAGATTTTAATACAACGGAGCATTCTCAATTCACCAAAGAAGGTTGGAGGATAATCCATGATCATATATAGATAACATAAGTAGTAGGAATTCACCATCATCCAATTTTTGTACAATATTCCATCAGGTATGTTGCCCATTCGTTTCTAAACACATGTATATCATCTTCTAAATATGAGTTTTTGCGACAGTCATGGTAGTACTGAAAAAATAAAAATACACAAAGGATTAATAAATATTTTAAATAAACTTGTAATTTTTTTCGAAAATACCTCATCAGGGATTCTAGTTTGTTGATGAAATACGAACTCTTTCATAAATTTACAAACATAATAACCACAGCCCTTTCCATTTGTTTGTTTTGGACACTACAGAAACATCGACAACAATAAATAATTTGGTTAGATATGTGTTTGGATAGTGAAATGTTATTATATATACCTAGATACTTTTCTAGTTGTAGATCTTGTAGGCATGCTCATCCTTATGCCTTGGATTCATTCCATGCATTAGACGATATTGATGCACCGCCCTATCATAACAGAATCCTCATTAAAAAATAACATAAATTATATAACTAGATGTTTAGTTTTAAAATGTTGGATCTAATGTATTAAAAATTAACCAACTCCATTATGCGTGGTCGGTTTGTTGGATATCCATGCATTGAATCTAGAAAATAAATCTTTGGAGTATCCAAATTGACTGCAATCAGTATCCAATGCTCCCAAAAAATACAAAAAGGAATAAGTAATGAAATAAATGAAAATATAGTTGATATGATTAAATTGTAGAGTTTTACCCCTGCATCATTGGTATTAAAAAGAGTCCGTCATCTATAATTTTGTTTTCAAACGATTTGAGAAGGGATGACATTATTGCATCCCCTTTAACAGAATCTATTTCATCTTTTGAAGATGTGGGGTCAGGACTAACGAGTCCAAATTTTTTTCATGGGGAAATCCATTCAATTGTTTTTCATATATATGTCTGCGACAAATATAAAATGTATTTAGTCAAAATTATCAAAGTATATCACCTTTTGTAAAATCAAATCATGAAAACTTACCTCATGTATACATTTACAACTGAGGTGCCTAGCCATTCATACTTGAGGAGTTCATTTACATTTTCAGCACTAATGAAATCTGATATATCCTCTCCATACATATCTTTTTCAAAAGAAACTTTGTGAGTACCGTCATCTCTCTCTGGTATTGTAATTCTTCTTGAAAAATAGATAATTGTTCTTCCAGCTTTTCAATTTTTTCATTTTGATCCTCTGCTTGTTTTTGTTTTTGAAAATATGTTCGGGGTGTCACCCCAAAACCCGCACCTCTGACGCGGCCATACTTTTCTGGCTGCTTCAAGGCTGCTGATAGTATTTTTTTCATTTGGTGTGGTTGTTATTGATTCGTGTGACTATTTCAGATAGAAAATATAGAAGAATAAGTAGTTATTGTAATGTAATAGCGATTTAAAGCAACACAAATTTATATTATGTCATACTTACACATGTTTCCCACAATTTTTGTGTGTTTTCATCTATCAATGTCCGCTCATTATTTACAGGAGCCTCCTTCCATAGATAATGGCGTGGGATGGATATGGCTTTCGATTTCGATTCATCAATCTGCATATAAATAGAGAACCATGGTTATGGTGTGGTTTTATGTCACATACTAGTAGTAGGGTAGATTTAAAAGACGTACTAATTTTTTTTATCAGGTTCAGTGTACCCCATCCTTAATTTACAGTAAGGGTACGCTGGTTCTGTTGCGTATTTTTTATTTTCAGCACTCAGTAGCTGTTTCATAAATAAAAAACTATCAATCAGAGTGATGAATACAAGAAAACGTCAAACAACGTATTACCCCCACACAATGTACATGAAATGTATGCTCCCCACGATGGTCGATAAACGCGTCCCACACTACTTGGGATATAAAGTGTGCGTAAAGAGGAGGTGGGTGTGGCTTGATTTTCCCTTATGCATCTTTAAGATGATATTTCATTAAAATTGTGCGGAAACCACTATGAATCCTTCCTGCAACTCTTAACACATATTCCTTGTGCGAGACATCTTCTATAAATTCACTCTGCAATGGATGATGAAGAGTAAGTCAATGTTTTGGTATTTTATTTTCTTTTAATAAATTAAAAAATGATATCATAATGTTACCATAATCTCTTCCCACATTAGTGTCTTCATCCTGGTGACAACATGGTGCCATGACTGTACATCAATCAACACGTGTTTCCAAGTGACGATTCCAATGTAGCTACTAAAGATGTCTTTGTTGGGGTTAATATGTTGGCCTCTCTTATTCCATCCCACTTCAAATTTGATGCCTTTTGATTTTGCCTTAAGGATTTTGGCCAAAAATGCCAAACTACGACGCTCTTGTTTTTTTGTGCTTTCAGGGTTTTATTTCCTACCATTTCCTCAGAAGTAGCATCAATATCTTCCCCCAGAGCGCTAGCATCGGCAATGAGACTAGCAGAAACAGGTTGAGAAACCTGTTGTACCTCAGCACTGGGACTAATAACAACAGGTTGAGAATCCTGTTGTTGCTCTGCACTTGGATCACCCGCATTTGGTAGAGAAACCTGTTGTTTCTCTGCAGTGGGACCACCAGCTTTTGGTTGAGAGACCTTTTGTGCCTCGGGATTGGGTGCATCAGCAGGTGCAGAAGTCATTATCTACAGAATTGGTTTAATATTTAATTTAGATTACATAAAAACAGCAGCGAACAGATAATAACATAACGTAACAAAATGTATGTTATAATAAACAAATAACCTGATTATTGTACTCTCTTTTTTTATTTAAAGGCTGAAGTGATTTGAATCCTCTATCGACTATGTAAATTCCATCATTGTGGTCTCCTCTGACATACAAAACTCCGTCTAAATTTGGACCGCTGTGAAATGATTGTGATGTCTCTATAAAAGTGTCAACCTCCGTTGAACTTTCATCTGACCCTTCAGTTGTTTTGGTCGATAACAGAACAATTGGAAAATTTCGGTTTCCGGGGTCTGGAACATAAAATACTTGTACTACCTGTGATGCCATTATAAATGGTTCATCTTTCTCATATTCCTTATTGAAATAAACTTTCACGAATCTTAATTCATCTATTTTAATAGCAGTCCTGTTATCAACCAACTTGCATTGAAAAATTTTCACTTTGAATTTCGTATAATCCAACTCCCATATTCGTTTGATGATGCCAAAGTATGACATATTCGCATAAATTGGATTTTTGTCCTTAGCACCAGAAACATCCATCGCCTCAGCCACAAGTGTAACCCCACTATTATGCATGGTACTTTCTTCATCATGTTCATTAGTATAGAATGTATAACCGTTAACTGCATAATCATTTTAAGATAATACCTACACACTTGCTCCTCCGACCAACCATCGAAGTCGTTCTGAAATTGAGTCCAGATTTTCATCTAACTACTTAAAAATATGGCCTCAAAACCATCCTATAAACTGTCGATTATGTGTATCTGATATCCATTTTTCATCCATTTAAGGATTCAAACACCTAATAATTTCTTTGTGGGTTTGAACATATGGGTCAACATCAAAACTGTTATGCAAAACGTAAAGGTGGGCCTGCTCTCGATCTGTAATATTGATTATGACAACCACTCTTCCAAAAATCCCTTCACCCTCAAGCCACTCAGTGTGATGAGATTTCCGTAGGCCAACGATTTCCACGCCAGACAGGTATTCGGTACAAAATTCAACAGCTTCCTCAACAATATAGTGCTCTGTAATACAACCCTCTGGCTGACTTTGGTTTTTGACATACCCTTTCAAAATCTTCATATACCGTTCAATGGGGTACATCCCTCTATAATGTACAGGACCACATAGTCTAATCTCTCTCACCTAATGAACCATTAAATGAACCATCATATTGAAAAATGTCGGTGGGAAAAACATTTCCAATTCACATAATATGACAGAAATTTCTCTTTCCATAGTTGGAAATTTCTCCAGGTCTATAACTTTTCTGCATATAGCTTTGAAGAAGAAACTGTGCTTCGTTAATGTATAGCGGACACTCTTGGGAAAAATGAAATGTAAATCTATAGGAATTAGATCTTAAATCAAAACATGGTAGTCATGTGATTTCAGGCCCTTTAATTTTAAATCTCTTATTGACACGATGTTCTTGATATTTGATGAATACCCCTCTAGAACCGTTACATCATTCAAGAAGTTGCAAAACTGATATCTCTCTTTCCTGGAAAGAGTATAAGCAGGAAGAAGAAGAAATGTTCATTTATCACACTTCACTGGTGCCAACTCTTCTCGTATTCCCATCTCAACCATGTCTATTCTAGCCTTAATTCCATTCTTTGTTTTTCCGGGTGCATTTAGCAACGTGCCGATGACACTATCACATACATTTTTTTCAACATGCATAACATCAAGAAAATTTCTGACATATAGACAATTCCTGTATGGTAATTCAAAAAAAACTGATATCTTTTTCCAACCAGATTTTGTAAGGTTATTCGAAAAAGGTTTACCAAAATTAGTGTCCAAATATTTCACTTTCTCAAAAAATTGATCACCTGTTAGTGGAGACGATGTTGTACGTTCCTATGAACTTCTGTCGAATTATGTCATCTAAGATCAGTACTTATGTCATCGGGGTAGAAATCTGCGATGTCCTAAAAACACGGTTTTCAATGAATGTTTCAACCTAATTGATTGTGTACCTTGTTCACAAACGGGACACCCTTGAGTTCTTTTAATTCTATATACTGACAAATTTCCATAAGCCGGAAAGTATTTTATCGTCCTGTACAACATGGCTTTCAAAGTGAACTGTTCATTTTTGTAAGCATCATACATCGTAACACCAGAATCCCACAAGATTTTCATATCCTCGATCAATGGGGCCAAATAAACATCAATATCATTACCCGGTTGTTTTGGTCCTGATATAATCATAGATAACATGATGTATTTTCGTTTCATGCATAACCACGGTGGTAAATTATAATTTACCAACATAACTGGCCATGTACTGTGACTGCTGCTTTGAAAACCAAAAGGATTCACCCCATCTGTAGAAAATGTCAGATGATGGTTTCTCGGCTCGTTCCCAAATTCAGGATACTCGTGATCAATTCACTTCCACTGAGGAGAGTCTGTAGGGTGACATAGTTTCCCATCTTTAATTATTGTATATGAATTCCTTATCAATTGTCTTGCAGTCTCCTCACTTCAATATAGGCGTCTAAACCTAGGAATGATTGAAAGTACCATAAAACATTCGTAGGAATAGAATTATCTTTCTTGTATCAGGAAGCACCACACTTTGGGCATTCTTTAAGTGAATTGTGGTCCTTGAAAAACTATATACAGTCATTCGGGCAAGCATATATTCTTTTAGTGATCATACCCATCGATCGTAGAATTTGTTTAGCATCATATGTTCGGCCTGGGAGTTCATTATCTTCTGGGAGAATGTCATTCATGAGAGCAAGTAGTTCCGTAAAACTGGCGTCACTCCACCCATTTCTTGCTTTCAAATTATACAGCTTCAATACGGCTGACAATGCTGTATATTTAGTGCACCCAGCATACAATGATGTTTTTTCACAACTCTTTAACTAATCAAACAATTTTGGGAAATCACGAAGTTTATCTTCAACTGTCCTTGTCATTTCATCAATACGATCTTTATCATCGTTCACATCTGTAATCACACCCTCCATACGATCATCTTCACTGTTCATGCTTCTAATCATATCAGATGACCTATAAAATTTCGTGTTCTCTGAGTCACTACCTACATTGGTTTTTTCCCTATGTTTATTCCAACATGTATAACTTCGATCTATTCCGTGACAGATCAGGTGTTCTTCCAACTCCTCTAGACTAATTTGTCTTGAATAACAACAGCATAAACATGGAAAAAGGATTTGAGAGGGGTCACGTTCATGATCTTCTGCAAACTTGATAAACTCTTTCACACCATCATCATACTCTTTTTCTCAACTGATTGGAATTCATCTATTATTTATTCATATTCATCATCTTTATGGGTTCGATCTCGAGAACTTGCCTAATATTATGTTTTAATTTATCAGGTAGCATTGTTTGGGTTTTATACAAACAAATCATGGTACAAATGCCTTTAAACACATGTGAAATCCATATACATGGTGTGTCCAGTAGGGTGAACATTGTGTATGTATAAGATACCTGATTTAATCTGACATATATCAAATTTATTCCAAGTTAGTCTTAAAAAGATTGAATGATGCCTTAGAAAATACATGACATGCGAACAAGAGGAAACCAATGAGTAACAGGACAAAACAGTAATAATTATGATTCTATCTCAATGTACTCAAGGTGATGATAAGATGTTGGTCAAGATCAACTATGGGTTGGGAGTACACTAATATTTAATTGAAAAAAACTACTAAAAACTGATCCATAAAAGGGTGAAATATCCTATTCATCAAGTCCCTTAATACAACCAATGCATTAGTTAAACCAAAAATCATCGCTAAAAAATCATAGAGGCCATAACTACTCCTAAAAGCAGTCGATGGTAGGCCCATCGATGTCCAACTCATCTAATGGTATCCTAATGTCTTGGAGAAGGTCATAGAACCTCATAAGTGATCAATGTGACTATCAATGCGTGGATGAGGATATATATTCATGACTCTCATCAGGTTCAATCTCAAATAGTCCAACAAAATAATAAATACCAATCAACCATCTATTTTAGTGAACTATAAAACCCCATGGTAAATTACTATGCCATATGAAACCATTATATTCTATATCATCAAATTGTAATTCAAACAACTGATTCTCTTTTGTTGTTGTATTAGAAATTGTGATAGAAACAGAATTTTCTCCCAAAACTAACTAGATTATAAAGTTTATCTCATTATTAAGAAGTAAATTTTATACCTCATCAGTAAAAACATCCTAAATATGTACTACCATTGGGGAAAAAGAATCCTACATCATTCTAGAAACATCTACAACATGCCTAACTATTTGAGCCATTAGGGTACAATAAATATATAATTATAACATGCTATTTAAAATGAAATGTGGAAATAGGAAATCACACAGACTCCTGATAAACCCATAATACAAAACATATCACCTAGTATGTCTGTCACATATACAAATAAATAAATTAGAAAAAAACATGCTACAAAGCATAAAGGTACCATTAAATACTTACATAGGTCAACTTGTTTTAGAAATTTTTTATCTTCATTTGTGCCTTGTACTTGCACCCATGAATTTGAAGGTGAGTATGCGTACACGATAGTTGACCTTCTTAGAGAAGAGTTTCTGGAAGATTATAAGAGACATGAAGCAATGAAGATCATTAGAGTGTTGGAGAAAATGTGTTTTCTACAAACAATGTGGCAATCAGCTTGTGAAACGTGGCCTATGTTACAATACCTGCAAGTTGTAACTTAGGCCACATTGCACAAGCCGATTGCCACATTGTTTGTAGCAACCACATTTTCTCCAACACTCTAATGATCTTCATTGCTTCATGTCTCTTATAATCATCCAGAAACTCTTCTCTAAGAAGGTCAACTATCGTGTATGCATACTCACCTTAAAATTCATGGGTGTAAGTACAAGGCATGAATGAAGATAAAAAATTTCTAAAACAAGTTAACAAATGTAGGTATTTAATGGTACATTTATGCTTTGTAGCATGTTTTATTTCTAATTTGTCTATTCATATATGTGACATAAATACTAGGTGATATGTTTTTCATTGTGGGTTCATCTTTGTCTAATCATATAACTATGAGATTATTCTATGTGATGAAAATTAATATGGATCCATCATCATTTCCATTGGGATAGTGTTTGGGAATCCATATAACCATAAGATTAAAAACTATTTCCTTTGTATCTCATACATAAATATTCAACTATAAGGGGTAGAACTTACCCCCCATGGTAACTCAAAATAAAAAAAATGAAAACAATGGTTGGTTATCCACAGAAGTCATCACACATAACCTTGGTATACCTCACACACATGTGAACCATCATAACTAACCAATTACCATATACTTCATATTAGAGTCAAGATATCCCTATGGAACCTATAGGGTATCCGATTCCACATCATTCACAAACAACCCACCTGTGTTTCAAAATATCAATAATATCTCTTATTTAGACACTCATCACTAATTATGAATCACATCCCTAGACATAATCACAATCACATTAAGACCACACTCCCTATTATGGAAATACTTATTGGAATTAGGCTCATGATATGGTATCATTCCTATCTCACATCTATATTCACTATTTGGGCCTCACACACACAATATATAAATAATATAACAAAGGAATACAATCGATGGAACTCACCTGCCACCTTAAGAGCACGAGGAGGAGGAGGACGAGGCGGCGGCAGCAGAGGTGGAGGCGGCGACAGTGGCAGAGGCAGCGGCGGTCGCGTCAGCGAGGGTGGAGGTGGCAGAGGCAGAGGTGGTCGTGGTAGCGGGAGCGGGGGCGGAGGCGGCAGCGACAGTGGAGAAGGAGGAGGACGAGGAGGACGAGGAGGAAAAAGAGGAGGAAGGAGCAGGAAGGAGGAGGAAGGAGGAGGACGAGGAGGACGAGGTCATGCGGCGAGGAGCCTGGTTCAGCTTCTGCAAGAGCTTGACCGCGTGAAAGCAAGGATGGCCAGTTAGGGTTATTAAATAAAAACAGACAGAACCTTTATCAGCGCTCGTTAAAAGTGCTGATAAAGGTATGTTTTAGCAGTGCCAAAATAAAAGCACTGATAAAAAATTCATTTATCAGCGCTTTTTTAGCCCGGATAAAGAGATACCTTTATCAGCGCTAAAACGCACTGATAAATGTTCCCTTTTATCATCCATAAAAAAGCGCTAATAAAGGGGTACCCTTTATTAGTGATTATTTTAGCACTGATAGATGTAATATTTATCAGCGCTTTTATATAGCATTGTTAAAGGTATACCCCATTATCAACACTTTCTGTTTAGCACTGATAAAGGGAAGTGCTGCCCTTGACCTGTTTTGTGGTAGTGGTATAAGAATCTCATTACATTATATTTTTACTTTTTGAAAATGGTTTGAGATTTTTTGTATAAATTTTTTATGGTTTTTAGATCATTGACACAACATTTTATGATTGGTCAGAGAATATCCAATATTGCAAAGCCTTTTCTTTAGAAATTGGTGGTTACCATTTATTTTGGTAACTAGATGTTCATGAAATGATAGGTTTTGATTTGATTCTAGTTATAGATTTTTTATTTCTATACAAGGCACACATCAGATATTAACAATGGAGAGGCAAGTTTCTATCTCCAGAAGAAGACAATTATTTTCAACAGGGTGGCTGGGATCATCAGTTTGGTTGTGCATGTTTATTTTAGTGATGACTGGATTGTCACATAGATCAGGATGTTTTTCTTGATCTAGATTATGGTGGAATATAGTAGGATAATTTTTATTCTTGATTTATACCATTTTTAGGATTTATTTTATGAAAATTTATACTCTTTATCATTCAATATGAAGATCGAGTTTACGATTGAGTTTATAACATGAGATGAACTAGTTTCTATTCCACCAAATATTTTAGTGCCATCATAGATTTTGGGATTAATTTTTCAATTCAATTATTTTTTTGATAATGGTTTCATACAAAAAAGTAGTTCACATTGTATTTATCCCATAAATTTCACCACAATGTTTGATGGGAATTTTCTCTTGTGTGTGCACTATTTGAGATTAAAGTATATGATGTCCAATAATCAGTTTCCCCTTCCATACATTAATGATATATTCAATCATCTGAGAGGAGCATGGATTTTCTCAAATATTTTATTGAGATCATGGTATCATCAATTGATAGTGAGACTCTCATACATACCTCAAACTGACTTTAGGAATAGGTATGACTATTATGAGTTCTTGTTGATGTTGATTAGTATGATGAATATACTGATAGTATTCATGGATTATATAAATTAAATATTTCATCATTTTATTGATCAGTTTATAGAATTTTTCATTTATGAAATAATAGTATACTTGTAGAATTATGAAAATAATTCCCAACATCTTGGCATCATCCTCATCACATTGAAGGAGTGTCAGATTTATTCTAACCTAAAAATATAATGTTTCTATATTGATAAAGTGAACTTATTAGGTCATGTACTCTCAAAAGATGCAATGTTAGTGGACCAATAAAAGGTTTAATCCATGGTATATTAGGAGCATCTCAATAATTTCTTCATGATTTTGGGATTTTGGGGTTTAATAGGTATTGGAATTTTCCTAAGACTAATTTCATCTCGAAACAACGATTTTAGGGATTGAGAATAAAGGGATAATGCTAGTTTGGTTGGATGTTTATGAGAGATATTATTTGGAGTATAAGAGTATGATGACCTCAAGACCAATCCCCATATTACCCATTCTAGGTATGGAATATACCATGTACTATGATTCATTTAGAGTTTGACATAGAGTATTTATGATGCTAGAGGGCAAAGTGGATTATTATAGATCAATATTATTGATACCACTTTATAAAAATTATCATTCTCATGAAATGAAGTTATAGGAGGTTTTAACAACTAGATATGTCATAGACCCAATATTTTGGGTGATAGATTTTGCGAGTACACCGACCATAATAGCCTTAGGTACTTATTTTCTCAATGGGACATAAACATTTTTCATTGGAGGTGGGTCAAGTATCTATAGTCATTCAACATTGAAATAAATTATACATTGGGAAAGGGAAATATGATTTTTGATGTATTTATATAGAGTACATAAATATGTATAGTCTGGTAGCCTTGGGATGAGTGGTTGATGATTCAAATATTTTTAGAGAGGCACATAAATGTTTCAATGACTGAGGTATTAGTATCCCTAACTTCAACATTTTTTATATATATGATTTTAAACTATATCAATAATGAAAATTAATCAGATTTGGAGGGATTTACTCGGAGGAATATCCTATATGGTGGGGATTCACCATTATCATGGTCTCTTGGAAGCATAAACTATCTTTTTTTATGTTTCCATGTAGGGGTTCCTAGGGGCGTGTTCAAGGAGCTGGTGAGTGAGTATCATTCTTTTAGGTGGGTGGTACATCATAGTTAACAAATATGTATCATGATCTATGAAGATAGTACAATTGGTCAAAGATGATGAATGATAAAATAGGCTTTATGTCGAGATATTTCAACTATTAGTAGGTGAATGTCAAGCATCATAGGTTTTTCAGACATTGTATCCTAGTTACATTCCAAAATTTAAGTTTTAAAATTTCATTATAGAATTAGTAATAGGACTACCCAGGAAATATTTTTTTAATGATGCAATATGTGTGATTTTATATTGACTAAATAAAGTATCCCTCTTATTTTTTTCATGTAGACATTTTATATTGATGATCTATGTACATTTTACATGAATCAGTTAGTTAAACATCATGGTGTTATGATAAATATTGTTTCTAATAGAGATACATGTTTCATGTATAAGTTCCTGTATGGTATTTATAAGGATCTGGGATTTCCTCCTCTTATGAGAAATGATTATCATCCTCAAACTGAAATCCAATTTGAGGAGATGATTCATATTATAGATGAAATTTTATGAGAATATGTGGTGAATTTAAATGTTTTGTGGGATAAATATATTGAACTTTTATAGTTTTTGTACAATAAAAGATTCCACACATTGATCAAGATGGACCCATTTAACGATTTTTATAGAAGTCCATTCTATTTTACACTTTTTATTTTTGAGGAAGGTGATTCAACACTTGTTAGACGTATTCTCTTATTAGAGAGGTCTATAGAGGGTTAGTTGATTAGAAATATATTGGTTCATACACATAGTAAGAAAAAATGTTACACAGAATAGTGGATAAGATCTCTTTAGATATAGGTGGGTAATTATGTTTTCTTTAATGTGTCACCTAGGATGGGAAAAAAACATATAATGAAATAGGGAATGATAGGGACCATATTTGTTGAGTCATTTGAGAGAGTGGAAAGTTAATTTTAGTGCCATACCTATAGGACCTTTAATATAAATATGGTTCCACGCAAAATTTGTTTTTCATGTCTCATATTCAAAGAAATCATCCAAACCCTTATCATGTGGTATATATTGATAACATCAACCTGGGCATAGATTTATCTATTGAGAATAATTTGATATATATTTTGGATCGTAGTGAGAAGTATAATTGGGAACAAAACACACCTCTTATTCAAGTACAATGTAACCCTGAAAATGTTTAAGATGATACATGGGAGAAAGAATCTGATATGAAAGCACAGTTTCCAGACATATTCACAAATACCCCATAGAGATTCATGGAGAATCTCGAGGATGAGTTGTTATAAAGTGGGGTGGTGATAAGATCCTTTATTTTTCTAGGGACATATCTCTTGAATTTTGGTATGACATATTTATTTGGGTTTTCTTATATTCTTTTTCCCTTGTGGTCAAGACTCTTTTTGAGGATGGAGATCTTTTTCATGGGAAATTATCCTAAATTTTTGAGATGGATGTTTTTTTTGAGTTAATGCGGTATGGGAATAAATATATAAAGTGACATAGAGGGTTCCTTATTGGATTGGAAGGATTTTGGGGTTCTTGATATTTTTTAGTAGAAATCTAGGATATTATCTATCTTTTAGAAACTTTCACATCATGAACATGTTACACAGTTTGAAACTATTTCTGGGAAGAAGTTGTGAACTAGTTCTGTGCATGATATTTTAATTCACCATTAAACTAGTTCACATTGTAAAAATTCAGATCAAGGTTATTTAACCTGAGGTGATATGTTTTTAATGGTATCTCATAAATTGATATATTCACATCATTAATGTGGTTTAAATCCTAAATATGTGAGGGATAGTGGTTTTAAACCATGTTTTCTGTATGATTGTATTATCATCCAACATAAAACCCATTCTCTCGAGCCATATGATGACTCCCAATGATTTTGAAGATCTTTATTACCTTAAAGAAGTCTCAGTGTAGAATTTAATCTATACTGAGTTCATTTTCCCTGGTTTCCCACATTTTCTTCTATTATCCTCAATTGTTGAGGTGTTATTTGTTGAGCACCATTTAGTCTGGTTTCGATCCTGATGTTTGAGTGTTCTATTTATTCCTTGTAATATCTTTCACCTTATTTCTTTTTTAGTGTTCCCTATTAAGATTTATTCATTGATCACTAGATAATGTCGGGTGATCTAGAACAAATCCCAATGTTCTGTTTCTAATTGTTCAAGTATTTCCATTTCTATGATATTGTGTTGAAACAAAATTCACGTTAACTAATGGATTAACTGGTGATAATAATCATGTTTTAGGACCCCACCTTGTATGCATTTTGATACCTTAATGTCAATACCTAGAATGCAGCTACCTGTGACATGAGGCTACCCTTATATTATAATTAAGTGGATTTTGGATGAAAAAATGACTTAGCATGACATCAGACGTTAAGTGATTTCTTAAGGTTTGACCACATTGGAAAATGGATTAATTTTTTTTTGAAATGAGTGGTGATACATGATATGATATCATTATATACACTAGCATATTAATGGTTTAATAGATGACTTGATGAATGAATGTGGATTAAAAGGGAAAAATAATTTTCTAAATTTATCTTTCTATCTCAGGATGTATTTTCTATTATTTCTCAAAATTATGAATTTTTGTGTGTGTTATATTTAAATTCTTATAGGTATTTTATCAGTTATTCAATATTTATTATAGGTCTTGGCCCGTTTATTCTAGAATGATTATATAGAGGGTGTATCCTTGGTATTAAATAATTCTCATTGATATTTTTATCATTTTTAGATAATTATTATTGATATTTCATCAATTATAATACAAATAATATATAAAGCGTATATAATAGTTATGCAGAAATTCATTATAGAGGGCATGGCCTGATTATGTTGTAATGCTTATGGGGCTTGAACCAGTTATACTAAAATTCTTATACATAGGGACTTTCGTGGTTATGTAATTATTTCTTGTACATTTTGGTTATGGTTGGAATGGTAATGATACATTCTCAAAGAAATTATGACATGGTGATGAAGCATGTTGATTATTATAATTTATTAATTGATTAATTAATACTATTTTTAATCATTTTATTTCATGAACCTACTATATAACTAGTTTTGTTTAGACACTGAAGTGTCCAACTACATAGTTATACTCACAATATATTTTTCTTACCATTTTATACTTGATTAGATCATGTGGATGCATGTTTGGACAAGGGAAAAGGTAATTTTTGGTGATTGTTTCTTTTTTGTATGTGTTAGAGATCAGATATTTTAATAACCATGGATTTGGGATGGGGTCATTTGAGTTTATTTTTTAGGATTTAATTTAATTTGAATGGCTTCCAACATGTCATTTAGTTACATTTATACTAGAAAGTACACGGATAATTATTATTTGGTTCACTTGGTCCATCCATTATCTTCTAGTTGTATGAAGTACAGTTTCAATAATTTCTATTACTTTGATATTTTTTTATTTTTGATTCATTTCAACTATGTGCCAAGGGTTATAGTCTACCCATTATATTCTCAACACCCCATATAATAGTAGGTAGCATCTGGTATAAAATGAGGCATGCTTGAGGTCTAGTAATAACCTGATTTAGAAATGTGAGAGAGTGACAGATTAAGGGATGTTACAATCCTTCCCCTTCGAAACCATCCATATATACCAAAAAAAAAGAACACAATATCCTTCCATTAATAATAGATACCATGTAAAATCCCTGACTTTAACAAAATCATGGATAGAACCACTTGTGCAACAATTCCACAAGTCAATAAATCTACCCACGTATCATGTTAAAAAAATAGTAGTAATACCAATATATCCCCTAATACAGTTACCCTAAAAAACTAATCTCACTAAATTGATACAAGAACCCTATACATAAACCAATGATCACAGGGCTCAAACATATACCCCGATGTTGTACCTCACACTAAACACTTCCCATAAGGGGCACTACTACCCTGTTCCAAATCTAACATAGTGCCAGACATTCCAAGAGTCAACCAATTATTCTAGGGTGACACACAAAAATATATAACAATCATCATCAAGAACTATATTCCAAGAGACAAAAACTAGGATCTAACACAACCCATAAGATTCATAATCCCACCAATTTCATAAAAATATTTAATATGAGGTGATATCTTTAAACTATAAGGTCATATGCCAACAAAATCCGGATATCAAAATGTATGAGAAAGGGTCTCCAAACAAGAGAACTTTCAAACTCCAAAAAAATTATACATGGGGTCAATGCAGAACTAGAAATTGAACTCATCATTGAGTTATGTAAAGGTATCATTATTCTATTTTCAATTTATTAAAACATTACCATCTTCAACACCCAAGGATTCATTTTTAGAAAAAAGTTTAATTAACCATTAGCTTAATATTCCAATAATTTATTAAATTTTACAATACATTATTTTGAATACATATAATGATATTCCCATGTTTGAGAGGAACAAAATTTAGTAGATGATTATTGGTACTTTTTTTAACTAAAACCATCACATTATAATTCATTTTCACCTTCTGATTAACTAAAATCACCTAAGTGGATAGACAAATTGAATTCCACCGTGCTCTTATAAATAAACCATATAAATGTCTATGGAAAATTTAAATAATAACCAGTCATTATTATCAAACCATGTATAGATATAAATGACTACTATGCATATGATATAAATAGTATATAAAATACCAGTACATGCTAATATTGAGTCAGTATAAATCACATTATATATACTAATGATATAAAATTCATTAACAACTACCATGATTCGTGAGCACACACAAACCCTCTCACTCAATATCATGTAACGTTATATAAATTCGATCAATCATTATCATCAAATTCAAGTGTTCCACTTTAGGTGGAAATTATTCTACAGTCATAATCACAATAAAGAACAAAAATTACAAAACCATGGAAACTCGGGTTTTCCCTTGAACATGGTGTGTATAATACCATGAACAAGATCATTACTATGATTAAAAAATTAATAGTCTCCTCTTTACAATTAAAAAACATTATGATAAAAGAAAAATAATTCATTGGAACCAATTTGTAATGTCTCTTCACCCTGAGACACTAAACTAATCTTGTAACAAAAGTTGCAACATTCCTCCCTCTATCTCATAGGCAACCAAATAATAGTGGGGTTATTTTATACCTTATTAATACTCTTACATCATGTAATAATATAAATAAAATAATAATTAATAAAAAAATCATGAATATCATCTGAGAAATAACACAAGAAAAAGCAGAAAAATATCGCAAAAATAAATACAACATCACATGAAATATCAAATGAATGTGTAATTAAAACATAATTGGATCCCCCAATTTGGAAAATATACAAATAAAATAAAATAAATAAATAAAAATGAAGATAAAATCATAACACAAATATGTCCCATGTAATTCCCAATATCATTATCCATATCCCACTCTAGGATAATAATAACATCATGGAGTGGGACATTCCTTATGATCTGTAACCTTTTGAAAAATAGTGAATGCTTGGGTACAGAAGTTTTGTGAATCCCCATGAATTGTGTGAGTATAACTGAGAATGACACCACAAATAGAGCACATAACATAAAATGTCTCATAATAATAAAATTCACACATAATTCAAATATTAAATTGATTAATATTTGTAAAACAATTTCAAATATTTTGAATAAACATTAAAATCCATCAAAACCCAAGGGTTATATTGTCACAAGAGGTCGACGATGCCATTCCTAATTCGTAGGTCCAAGACACTAATTGTCCAAACCTGCTTCGACCAATGATTGGGTGTTTTTGAGAAGGTGGTGAAATAATTCCATCCATAACCACTTGAGCCATCCAAAGAGTTCATTCCACAATATCATAAATAACCTCCATTACTGGAGTATTATATTTTTCATATACCTTTATATGGAGTATTATAATTATTAGAGACCTCCACTCATGGAGTATTCTAGTTATCACTATCCTCCACTATGAGGGTATTCCAATTATCACATACCTTCATATGGAGTATTCATGTTATCACATAACTCTATATATTGAATTGAATTTATCACAAAACTCCACTCAGTGGGTAATACAGTTATTATAGACCCCCCAATCATGGGGTATTCATATCTGATCCATAGGTAAAAAATAATTATAAAACTCCCTAAAAGGTTATATTCATTAGTAATCAAGGACAACCTTATATGATTTAAGATCTTGAAATTTTTTAAATGGCTTGTACTCATTTTATGGTAATATTTTGTCATTTTTTTGTATATCTTGGTTGCTTATTTGTAAGGTGCTTTTTTAGATCAATTTAGAAGTTTTTGGAAGAAAAACGGGTAGTGAATGGTTGGTGCATAGTTTGACTACATTGTGTGCCTACCACCAACAAACTAAGCATTTCAAAATAGAGTGTAATTTCATAGTTGGTTCCCGGTTTGTCAAAATATTCTATATTTTTATAAAATATACATCCCTAAGGAGAGACCCACAATTAAGTCACACTGTTTTTCAATCTCTGCAGCCCTGCTCATAAAACCGTGTATTATGGATTTAATTCCCCCAAAAATTTATTAAATTTTCATGAAACCCATGATATTAAAGCCTAATTTCCCTGAGTCATACCAAAACCTATTCCTATAAATTTTATGCTCCCAGGAAGGTTACAAGGATCCTAGAACCCTATTATTTATGAATAACTGATCTTATTAAAGGATCATGTTCTCATTAGTAAGTATATTCTTTCCTATTGGATTTCCTTTATCTCATGTCCCACTTTCCATATGAAGAGGTATGACTTGTTATCTAATTGAAATAATTTAGACCTTGAAATTTTTGAATGTTAATCCATTGGATATTGTTCTATTGTTTTGATCCTATATCTCCAACATCATTTTGATCTTGATCTTTTCACTTAAAATTGGGGATTTATGGTTTCGAAAACATCTATGAACAATATTTGAGGTAGGTAGTATAATTATCAATTCCAAATGTCTTGATTTTAATTATCTACATGCCATTACGAAATTACTATTGCATGTTTGGAAATCTAATCATGAATTGTATTAATTAACTGGTTAATTAACTAATTAATTGATTATGGAATTTGTGGGATAATGTAGTTATGGAATCTATGGATTATTTGGATTTTGAAATCGATTCATCATTGAGATTTTGAAATTAGTTAATTAATGGGATCATGGAATTGATTAATAATTGGAATTAAAGGG
This sequence comes from Viscum album, assembly GCA_963277665.1. Classification (NCBI taxonomy): domain Eukaryota; kingdom Viridiplantae; phylum Streptophyta; class Magnoliopsida; order Santalales; family Viscaceae; genus Viscum; species Viscum album. The sequence goes on from OY728161.1 coordinate 1,641,247,426, forward strand.
TTGGATTACTTAACCATGAAAGGATTTTGGACATTATAATTAAATATTGATAAATGGATTAATGTTGAAATTTAAATATTATTTCCATGTGATTAATGTAATAAATAATTAATGGTTTGATAAATTGAAATAGTGCACCATGATGTGAATAATTGATAAGAGGGTTTATGAATATTAAAATTGTTAATTGAGATTGTTTGAAAAATTAATGTTGGATAGGGACTGATGCTCAAAATACCCATATGTGATAATGAGTATGGGATACTGAATGATTCTCTAAATAAAAATATTAATAATGAGGCATGGGAGAAGAACCGATTCTCCAAATACCAGTTGGGTGCTAGACCTGACATTCTAGGCCCATTATACTGGCATTGGACTGACATTCCAAGTAGATGTGTTATGAAATTGGATTTAAATGAATAATGAAATCCCATGATTCAATTAATTTTGATCCAATATGTGATATAGTTAAGACTATTGAACAATACAAAGTAGGTAATGACGGTTCAGGTGTCATTGTGAACTCGAAAACATTATTTGTTTTATTAAAGAATAATTGTATGTGAAAATTGCTTACTTATTTTATTATAATTTATTATTAATACAAATTCATACACTTTTATAGATTGTATATTATTTTAAAGTCCGAAGTTGGTGTCCTATTGAGTTATACTCACACCCAACTCAGATGACCTGGTCAGCACCCAAATAAATTTGATGTTTGCAGGATAGGACAAGGGAAATATCCCTATGATAGATGGTTAAGTTGAGATAGATCATGGATGAAGAACAATATTTTATTTCAGGACCCACCTAGGAAGTTTTTAGTGTATATTTACATTGGGTTTTCATATTGACACTTGAATCATATATGGAATAACATATCTACTTATTTGGGTTCGATGTTCTTTTCCTACTTGTGTTTATCATGTGTTACTAGTTTGTATTAGTTATGGTATTATTATAGTTATTTTTAATTATCATTTGGCTATTTATTATGTACTTATTTCCATAGTTGTATGGGTTAGATGAAGAATATTTAATATCACCATCTTATATATTTTCGCATCACTGCTAGTTGGTATCCATTGACATATGGGGAGTCATGCCTGAAGACATGTGACCAACCAGCTTGGGGAAACAATATGTGGTAGGTGGGTTGAGACATTACATAGGCTATTTTCATTAAGTTTATATAATCACTCCTATAGACACCTTCCATATAAAATCACATAATGATAAATATTGGAATTTTCCATAACAATAAGAGTGACCCAATCACAATTACAATATTAACCATTTAACTGAAAGGAATAAAAATTCATTTTAGTTTATCACATCAAATATAATAAAAAATCCCATTCATAACTATCATTATTTAATTAATTTATAACTTTACCATTTATGATTTAAACATTTATGATCCCCCACTATGGGTTACGTTTCCGACCATAAGGACACATGATTCCTAGTCAAGGATTCCCATTAAACGGTCTATTGCAAACTCACTTCTCAATAAATTCATAACCATTTACAGTTATCAATGGGTTTTAAATCCCATTTCACAACTATTGATTCAATACAATATTCCCCTCATAAACTATTTAATACAAATTTGTCATTTTATTGGCATATACAATTTCAAGGTTATTTCCCCCTCTAACATTTCAATTTAAATCAACATTTTCTATTATCAAATGGATGTCAAATGAGACAATACACTCCTACATAGTTAGGTTCTTGGTTTAACAAACCATTCACGCACTATTTGAGGCCACATGAAATAAATATGAGACATTTTCGTGGTGTTAGGGATCCTTATGAATGGTTTTAAGAACCATGCTCTTAAGAAAACTAAGAAATATGATTGTGGGTAATGATAGAAATAATAATATGATAACCATTTTCCATAGGGCACAACTCTCAAAAAAAAAATCGAGCCCAAAACCACTTTTTTGCTCCATATACCACCTTAGACACTTAATACAATGTCCAAATTGGGTTTTTTGAGGGGATCTAACACTAAAAATTCCAAAATTATGCCTAGTTCAAACAAACAATATATCCAACCAAATGTTCATACTTTTTTTGAATTAAAACCACCCATATGATCATAGGATCATACAATACATCATAGTAAAACATAATAATAACTAGAAAAATCCTCGACAAAAGGTTTTTAAAAATAACAAGAGATTCCTGGAGGGATCATCATTCTATGATGGAAAAATAAATGGAATAAATATTACATATAATATTAATAAACTTGTATAAAATAATTCATTAAATAGAATTTATAACAAAAAAGATAATATAAATAAATTAGGATTCTTTACTAATTTAATCAACTCTTATTCATGGTGAAAATGACTACATGGTCGAGAACCCAACTAGGTTCACCCTTTGAAATTATGAAATGCCTAATTATTAAGAAAATTACAATAATAATTACCCACAATATAATGATCCCCTTCTAATGAGGATATTATCATTAATTACTATGTATTGGCGAAATAATTGATTTACGGTCTCCTTATCCGACTAAGAGGGTTTTCTATCTCTCAACACATTCATTATGATCAGATTATAAATTTATATGATGTTACTTTTTGTATGTCTATAAATATGGAAGAACATTAAAATATTTCATTTTATAATATTTTTGTGATTGAAAAGGCTCATGTTTTACTAAACATTTTATCTATATTATGTTTATATATATATATATATATATATTATTTTCACTCCATTAATAACTTTCTCATGTTTTTTACAATTATTTTTAGTTTTATTTTATTTAAATTAATGATAGATTAGTCATATATGGTTTTAATTAGATACACAAGTAATCCACAAATTTATTGTTCCACTTATACTTTCTATGGGTTACCTTCTTGGAACAATGATAAATATATGTGATACCACTAATAAAATTTCAATGAATTATATAGATTTAAATTAAATTGAGATTAATGTTTTAAAAAATAATACATCATTGTTCTAGATTTGAAATTAACAAACTAGACTCATCTAGTCTTACCCTTATGTAAAAACCCTCCCATTCTATAGTTAATCCTCCAAAATAGTAAAAAATTATTTCAATTTAGATATGATTTATCTAATTATTATAATTTAATAGAAAAAATTATATCTAAAGATAATTATTGTTGTACACCAATTATAAAAAAATAATGATGTTACCATATTTCTATAATTCCCATCCACAGTAAATATAGGAATTTTTGATATTATATTAATTTTACCCTCATACAACTATTTATTTTGTTGTTTTATATGGATAGGGGACTCAGTTATGGATGAATCATCAGTCAATCTCATGCGGTTGGATTTGTACCACTCTCGTAGTCTTACATTATATTTGGTTGGGAGTGACTCCTCTCGTATCTACAATTTTATCAAAGATGATATCATTAGAATCTTTCCTATCACCAATTTATTTAAATGATAATAATTTCATTTCAAAATTCACATGAGTCTTATCCAAACATGGTAAGGGGGAAACAATTTTGGTGACTTTTTATCTTCTGGGGGTACTCTATAAAATCTATGTATTATATTCACTAACAAAGAATTCCTCCACCATTTATGAATTATTCTTGTTGGAGTTGATGCATTGGGGATCCGTTATATTAAACCTACATGACCTATTTAATACTCGTACCATAATATTTTTAATAAAATATAGTTTATATAGATATATTAATGTCAAAAAATATTATATTTTTAATAATTTAAACCTACCGGGAAATTTTTTCAAGTACTATACATCTAAAAATGATATTTTTTTGTTTGTACTTGACTATTTTCAATGGAATTTTGTTTTTTTATTTTGGTTATTATAGGAAGTTTCTATATTCATAATTCACATAGGTATTCTAGATTATTATGTTCTATATTGTATTTACCTTTATAATGTAGGAATTTTTTTAAAGACCAGCATTGTGGTTTTAGTTAGAAATTAATTTTACATGAATCACTACATTTGACAAATAAAAATCATAGATTCATTTCATGAGGTTACAAGGTAGAATATCACAAGTCATAAATATAGTATTATAGAAGAAATAGTTCACTAACTTCTATAATTATTCATTATATAATGACTTAGCTATGTTGAAAGCTTAAATTTTCTAGGTATGTTATTAGTTTTATATAGAATTTACATTTTATCAATTATGATATTTGTTCGATGGTATTATCATTTTTTATAGTTATATTATGAATTCGTTTATGGTTCGTGAATCCATGAAAATTAGTGAGCTATCTTTCCATTTTTTATATTTTTGTAAACATAACACTATTTCCTTTACAAATATATAAGTGATAAAATTAAATTAGTAAAAATACTCAGGTATGTTCCAGACTATAGAGCCCAAAATGTTATTACAAATCAATAAATATAATACTAAAATTTATTCTAAATTCATAAAATAAATAATGAAAATTCATAAATAATTTCAGGTGATATGAATTTCATAATATCCCACAATTTTTAAATAATGTCATGATGTTAAATAATGTGTACGCCATGAAACAACAAGATTAAATATACCCTGAAATATTATTATTTAAATGTGAATATTATAAGAGGGTCGTTAAATTCATGGGTATAAATATGATTAATAAATTTTTCAAATATAAATATATATATCCATGTCAATAAAAATTTATTGATTAATTCATAGTAAATAATTAATAAATTTTTAGTAAATTCATTTATCCATCAAAAATATTTTTCTTCAAAAATATGTATTATTTTTCAATCATGATAAAATATTTAAAATAGTTTACTGAAATTTTGTAAAATTTATTTGATACAATTATTTTGAATTTTTAAATCATGATATCATTATTATACTGAGTTCAAATGTTTGTAATATTTTAAAAAGAATGATTTTTTAGTAAATAGTGAAAAATATAGATTTATATGGATAAGTGTATTTTATTTGAATGTATTTATAATTTCAAATTATATAGTTTATTTTTAAAAAAATTAGTTTGTTTTTAGGATAAAAATCTAATTATAGTTTTTGAAATGAATTTTAAATCCGAATTTAGGGTAAAATCATTTTAATATTAAAAAAAGTAAATTTCTCTAAAATTCTATTTTTTGTCACATTTTTTCATATTATTTTTAAATTAAATTATTATAATTATTAGTTTTCAATCATAAATAACGTATTCATTAGTTTGATTCTAGAGGTACAAATTTTATAAATAAGCCCCTTTTTGTTTTTTTCAAGAAGAATATTAACCATAGAAATTTTGTTACCATGACTACGGGTAAATCGATTAATTTAAATTTGACATTTAATGATAAGGAATAAAATGACCATATGAATTGAATATAATTTATTGGATGATAATATCTCGTCTATATTCCTCCAATGGTTAAATATATTTCTTTTTTATTTCCATTTCAATGTGACTATCATCTTTATATTATTTTATGTAAAGAAATGTTAAAACCTTTACACTACTATTTTTAATGACAATAATAAGTTTAAAAAGGTGATAAAAAGAGGATATATTTAGTTATAAAAAGTATTTTTATTAATTCTAACCGTCATTTTAATATGTTTTTTAATTTTTAGTGAAAATATAATTACATGAAATTCTTACACATCCCTAACGAATAATTATTCAATCAATCAAAAAACAAAATAAATGAAATTAAAAATATTGAAATTAGAATAATTTTATATAATTAATTTGAAAAAATGATTTAATACAAAATATAACTATTTATGGTTGTATTGAAATATTTAATTAAAATTTATTTCATTTTATTAATGTATTTAAAATCAATGTAAATGAATAATTCTAAAATTGTCATTATTGGTATTTAATGAAAATAATATTTTATTAATTGGTATAAAATTTATACAAACATGATAATCATAAAATTTAAGATATGGTTTTAAATATCAATCATGGTAAATTATTTTATTTTTATCAATTTAGTTTAACTTTAATGACCATCAATGTGTAAGAATCATTATTATAATGATAAGTGTGAAAAGGGTTAACAAGGGTTAAAAACAAAAGGATATGGGTAAAAATACAATCCAAACGTGTAAAAATATTATTATATGAGTTTATTTAAAAACATATTAATAAAGATTATTTATATTTATAATTATTTCCATTTTAATTCACTATTAATATATATTAATGTAATATTTTACGAAATTCCAAATGTTTCCCTCCCCTCTCATATAATAAAGAACCACTTATTCTCATTTCATTCCATATTAAAATCCAACTTTTTTAGGCCCATATCTACCAAAATACCACTATTATATCCTTATATATATTATAAAAGCATTTTTTTGTAATAATTACAATCCATGGGGTCTTAAGTTGTTATGAAAATATTTTTGGAGAAGATGTATAGTTTCTAACTGAAAGTTTTTGTTTTATTACTTCATCCACCATCATAAAATATTATTCAAAAATTATAAAATATTAAAACTAGTATCATAAATATTATTATTTATTATTATTTTAATGTAATAACTTACATCCATCGCATAATCCATCAAATGTGAAACAAAACCATCGTTCGTGTGTACAATAAAATACTACCAAGCAAACATATATCATTCATTATACATCATAAACTCTCAAGGATGAATTATAATGATGGAATTAATATTTTTAAATGATATTAGATAAATATTTATCATTATTAAAATATAATATATCATTTAATTCCATATGTTTCCATTAATGAAAAATGATAAAATTGTAAGTTCTTTTGTTTGGACTACCACTTCCACGAAGTGATGTGATTCATTTTTCATAACCAAATCACATGGATGATATATATAAGTACATTTAAATAAGTAATATTATATTTATGATATTATTATAATTTTTTAAATTTAAAATAATTCTTACCTACTTTCCATAATGATTGTTGAAAAATGGATGTGTTATTCAAGCGTATGTATGGTAAACCCTCTTCAGGCCTGTAAGATAGTTCATTTTTCATATCCATATTCATTGGTTGGATTTAAAAGTATAATTAATGTATAAAAATAATTATTTCACTATTATTAATATTGTGATAATTTAATAATGAGCACATTTACCATTTTTAAACTATTAATGTGATTTGTACTTATGAACAAAAAATCATCAAAACAAACAAAGTGAACTTAAATGATTATGTAATTGTATATAACATGGTAATAATTGATATAAAAGTAATATTAAGAACAAAAAATAGTTATAATGAAAGTAAATAATGAAAATAAGTATATTATTTGGGAATATATTGTAGCACCTCAAGAATTTGGAATATATTTATGTTTAAATAAATTTATTCTCTTCAATAACTTGTGACACACGAATCAATGGGATTGAATAAACATGAAACTCTATTAACATAATAATATTTGATCATGAATATTATAACATATCAATTAAATTAGTGGTAAATAATAAGAATAACTAAATTATGAAAATTATGTGGTTTACCCATGTATGAAATACATTCAATAGTTTTCAATTGATTTGAAATAAAACATTACACATTTTAATGAAAAAAATGTTTTCAGAAAAATTGTATTTTTCTCAAAGGTTCATTTTCATGATTTCCACACATAATATAAACTTTTTTTACAAAATTTAGAAAATATTTTTATTAATAATTATTCTTTATTTAAATTTGTATATCAATATTAAATTATGGTGATATTTTAGGGTTTCTCAAAAAATATTAGTTTTTTAGTGAAAAGAGAGAATACAATTTTTTTATAATATTATAATTTCATTATAATAAATTAATTCCCAGTATAATTATAATTTTAATCAATGTTAATATAAGTTTTATTTAGTAATATTAAATCAAATTTATAACATTTAAATTGTCTTTTTACTACATTTTAGTATAATGTCATCCTTAGTATTTAAAACAGTATATTTAAAAAAAACAAATTTAAAGAGTATAATATTTACCCATTTTAAATAATTAATATAACAACAAATTATGAATTATTTAAATGAATTTTATACATTATATAATAATAAATATTAATTTAAATTTACATAATTATTATTACTTTTCATAAAGATAATATGAGATCATCTTTTCCTTATAAAAATAATTTCTTGAAAACCTATTATTTCAATATGTTTGTGGGTTTAATTTCAAATTAAACTCTTCAAAATATATGAATTAAATTTTTAACAATTTACTCCATATTTTGAATCAAATTAATATATAATACGGAATATGGTTTACTTAATTTTTTACCATCATGAATAGTGAAAATAGTAAAAATTATTTACTGAGGTTAAAGAAAAAAACGGGTTTATTAAGGGTTAAGCTAAAACGATAAAGGAAAAAATGACCAAAAACGTCTCTAATTCCAAATTTTAGGTCATATTTAGACCTGACCACTTATAATGTTTCAATATGGTCCATTTTTGTGTATTTGTTCAATATAAAAACATGGGTTGAATTAATTCTTTTCAAAACAACCAATTGTGTCCTTTCCCCCATTTATAAAAGGAAAACACCTCTCCTATCATTTTCGCATATTAAATAACAATTGGTTTGGAAAATAAATTAACAAATAACATTCATAATTCCCTATCCTAATCCTATAATCCATATTTGGTTCTAAATCTTTCCTTCAATGGCATTTAGCGAAAACCTAAAGAAGTTCTCTGAAGAACAAGTAATGTCCTTAACCTGGATTTTTATTTAATTCTTCTTCCTCCATATAAATTTTCTTTCAAAACATGATAACATAATAAAAATAACATATTACATATAATGATAATTTTTTATGTTTTTTTAATGACCTAAAACCATCTACTTCTCCCTCAAATTGGAATTAGAATCTCTGATCGCGCGTTTGACGAACTACCTCCTCGCAAACTGATGTAATTTTCTTTCCATCACCACATTCATGGATAGATATAACAATTTATATATTGATTATATATTTTATATGTGATATAATTATACTTATTTAATTATAATATGACATAGAAATTCATATTTTCCATTTTTTGGGAATATGATAATGTCGCTCGTGAGTGAGACAAACTACCACCTCACGAAGGGATGTGATTCTCTTTTCACAGAAACACATTCAATGAAAGGTAATAAGGAAAAATTTATTGTTTATTTATGATAAAATTTTCATATTAAACATTATGTAAATTTAATATATCATAAAATTTCTTACCATTCCAGCCATTGAAAAAATAATAATGTCGTACATGTGTACGACAGACTACAGCCTTATGAAGCGAGGTGATTAATTTTTCACTATTTATTTACATGAATGGTAATAAAGGATAAATTAAAAAAATTAAATATATGAAATTATATTAATTATTTGGAATTAATATAAAATACCCTTCTTTATCCTTTCACACGTTACGAAAATCATAACATCGCTCATGTGTATATACGACCTACTGTTTCATGAAGCGATGAAAATCATTATCAATGATAAAAATTAATTAATGATTATAAATATGTATCAAATGAAAAATATGATATTTATAATAGTAGTAAAATTATGAATATGATTTATCAATACCCTGTGTTCTAGATCCTGATCATTCACCACAAAACATACACGAGAAAATAAGACAATAAACACCTAAAACAATCGTGATAGTGATAGACTATTAAAAATTTGTTTATAATATATTTTAAAAGTGATAATATATGATATTATAAATATTAATATAATTATGGTATAATTTAATAACTTGTTTGAAACCACTATATAGGATTTAAAATAATTCTAAACTAAAGGGAAGCACAAGGTAATATGTTTCTTTACTCAATTTCAATTAATTAGTTTATATGGCTACTTCATTTATTATATTATATAAATATTTTGTGTGAAATGACCTTTTATTACTTTATGTTTTATTAAAAAATTTATTTTTTTAGTTCAAAATATTTTACACACAATCACTTCATTGTTTAACTCTCACCTCAATGATACAAACATTGTAAGGTGTTCGTCTCAAGACTTACTTTTTCAAGACAAAAGTTCTATTATGAATCTAGATTATTTTATATCGTTTATTGAAATGATATTTATAAGTAATAACATTACAACTTCACAATTAATTGTAATTTAATATATGATTCATTTATGTCATTCATGGGGGTTTTGATTCAAAAAATTATCCAAGATTTAAAAGTTAATTTTTCATTCTCATTTTAATTGGGATTACTTATGATTGAATTTGGATTTTTTTTGGAAATTATAAGATCATTTATTAATAAAACCCTTCCATTATATTCAAATATATATATTCATTAATGTTTCATCTAATATAATCATATTTCTCTCTCTCGTAAATAGAAATATTTATTAATTTTTTTTAAAAAAATTGACTTTATTTCACTCATTGGCCGAATACCCCTTGTCTAACACATCCATGTTTTCAAAAAAATACAATTTTATTAATTTTTCTCATATGATTTGTAAAATAATTTTTTTCACATTTTTTATTTTTTATAAAAAATTTTTAAATTGAATTATAATTTAGTTTTCTGAGAAAGGTAATTTTTATCATTTATCAAAAATAAGAAAATAATATTTATCTTGACATGTATTATTAAAATGGTAGTTTTCTTTGTGATGGCCAATATTTTCCACGAATACTAATTTATAAAATTCCTTGTATATTTTTAATCAATTGGATTTTAACAATATTATTTGGATTTTTGTTTTTTATTTTCTAATTCGACATTTATTTTCCTTAAAAATGTTTTGTATATTTTTAGTGGTATATATGTATATTAAATATATACCTACCTTATAATCCCTTTCATTGATGGTGTAATAAATCTCATATGATCATATCTCATGTTCCTTCTTTAAGGAATCTATTTTTAGTATTTAATAAGACAATAATATTAAATACATAACTTTTCATGGTTAATTTTAATATTTTTGCCTTAGGATTTATATCCTTATATGGAATGCATATTCATGTACATGAAATTAATGTGATGGGTGGGATCAAAATTATATATCCCTCCATTTAATTGGGAAATGATTTAGTTTCCCAACATATCATGAATGGAATTAGGGAGTGAACCTAATCAATTACGGGAATCTATCAACCATGTGGTTTTGTCATGGTAGTTACCATTTAATTAGGATATTTTAATGTTTTATATTACTCCCACATTTCTCATTATGTCATTATAATAATATACCATGTCATTTATGGTATAATTACATAAAATTACTCATTAGATATATCTTTATCGTATCATTTTATACATTTTTATTCATAGGTTATATTTCCTCATCATGTTTATTCCATTACTATTTTTTCTAGTTCTCCCACATTTTTTATGAATTACCTAGGTTATCCCACGTATACTAGGAGATAAAAAGGATTTATTATCTCTTTATGGATAAAAAAATAAAAAGATTTATTTTTATCCTAATTTTGATGTATTTTGAACCTAGTCTTACAAATACACTAGACCTTTATGATCATTATGTTGTATTCATGATCATTTCTATTAAAAATCATGTTATAATTGGTGTAAAGTCTATGGTTTATATAGTTGGTAACATAGAAAATGATTAGTTACCCTTTGGAACTAAGATGTGAAAACTATATTTAGAACCATGAGGATAAGTCTAAGGATAAGTCTAAAGATAATTAAAAGTATATTTATATGTTTTTTCTTTAGATAAGAAAATATCTTGGAATTTTTGTTCAATTTAGAGGAAGTGGTTTCAAAGAAATTTCCACCCTTATCTAGATACTAAAATTAGATGTAGTTCTAGAAAATATGTTCCCTGTAGTAATAAATATAATAATTTAACATTAATTTTGACTGGAGTGTTATGTTGTACAGGACATCAGTTCATACTACACACTCTGTTTGACACTCCTATTATGTATTATTTGGAAATTCAAAAATTATTTATAAACCATTATTATGTACATTAAAACATTATTAGGTTACCAAACCTAATATTAATCAATACCATGGATAACATAGATTAAAACCAAGAGGTTTATAAGTTTGAACATACGTACCATTATGTTATTTCTTCTAGGTTTATCTGTTCATCTTTAGTATTCTAATGAATTATCATATTGATTCTTTTAATATTTTTAGATAATATCCAAAAATAGGAGAAAAATTTTAGAAACCCAATGTAATGGTAAATATAATGATTTTTATAATGAGTTTCCTAACCTATTGGAAAAAAGGTAAAACATTATGTGATCATACCCACTTATCTCTCTAGAAGTAAAATCAATGATTAAATCATAAACTAATTAAATAATTAATTAATTAAGATAAGGATGGAATATCATCAAATTTTAAGTGCTAAATTTGAAAAATAATAGAATATTATATTTCCTAGATCTTAAAAATGTTGGAAGTGGAACAATGGGAAATTCAATAAATGAACAGGAAGATTCATTTGGTGTAGAAATAGAGGTTACAAAGAAGAAAATTTATAAATAAAAATGATGATTCAAGTTAATAAGACTCTAGGATTTAAAATACAACATTAGGTAACACTAAAATTACAATGAAATAAATTTTGCAATCAGGTTCATTTTCTGAGTCAATTCCCTAATCCAAGGATTAATTACTAATGTATTATGTTATAAAAATCTATTAAGGGTATTTATTGAATCTTTATGGTGATTTAAATAAATAATAATGTTTTGGAATATTTTAATCATTGTTTTTATGGTTATAATGATGAAGAGAGATGTTGTGGGAACATTCAAATGATGTTTGGTTTCAGGTTACTTAGGTGTAGCAGAGTGGCTGACCAATGTCGTCTCTAAAAGGAGGAAGAAAATTAAAAGAAATTATTAAATGTATTCTAAAAATAAAATAAAATGTAATAAAAAAACTACTTGAAAATATGGGGGGTCGGTGGGTGGGTTGTTTATCTTTTTAAAACTAGATGAATTTTTCTGGAAGAAAATTTCCTTTTTTTTGTTTTTAATTTTGAAATGAAATTTAATGGAATAAGAAGTTGTTTTTTAGAAAATAATTTAAAATTCCTAATAGATCTTACTATACCTCCTCATTTACATATTAATCATTATCATTTAAATTAATTCCCACTTAATTATGATCCCCTAATTTGTTATCCCTCAAATCCTAGGGGAGTTAACTTAACCTCAAAGATGAAATTACTTAAACCCTTGGCTAGCTTCAGAACACAAAATCACATAACCCTACTTTGATTGATGTTTTATGGTTAGATTATGGTCAATGGTTAATTATAGAACATATCCATTCTGTAAAGGAGGATTAATTGAGTTTAGTGATTATTTTTTAACTCTTCAGAATTATACCATGTGGTCTTGTATTATCAATTAAGATCGCGCTCTCACAATTCACATAATACTCGACTTTGCATGTTTTTTTGGTAATTTTTTAATTTATTGCATAGTTTCTTATAATTTAAATACTCAGTTAATGGGTCATATTAATTGAATTTCATTACCTCAATTATTCAAAGAAATTAAATAAAGATGGTAGAAGATAGATCAATCACTTAGAAAACTACTCTTCTATGGGTAGTGTGGTAATCATGAAGATGTTTTGCATGAGAAAAGAATTTCATGGGTAAAACCCAATATATTATCCACTATTGAATTACAAACCAAAGAAGAATACTAATATAATACTAAAATTGAAAATAATATAATATGTGGAAGATAAACTAATAGTTTATTTAACGCACAACAACATTACAACAAATAAGATGAAAAGAAGTGCATTTTGGATGATATCCAAGCTTGTTATCTTCCCTCATCCAATTGGGTATTGAAATGATGTAGAACCACTTCTACTATTCTTCCAATATCATAATGCACGTCTCAAACCCTCCAAATTATAATAACACTAATTTATATAATGGAGGGGAGGCTAGGTTTAAAGAGGTTTCAAGTGTGAATCGGGAATCTTAGGAAAAAATTTGAAAGAAACTTGAACCACCCATTTGACCTCCAAAATTCATAAACCATCTGTTATTACAAAATCATGATTTTTAAAAAATTGGGTTTACAAGTGCCTCTAATATGTTGGGCTCAATCCAAGCTCAGATGAAGACGTTATAGCCCCAATAAATAACCAATGTCTAATCTGGAGGGCCCAGCCCACCTTTGACTTCATGGTCTACTTAGTCTAATTAAATTAATGATTTAGTACCAATGTCCTACAAAAAGATGTATCCCATTAATTCAAGAACACATGTTAAAAAGTTTATGTTCTAATATTAAATAATAAAATATTTATATTTGAAATACTACAGTGCACTATAAATGGTCAAACTGAAATTTCCATCAAATTTTGAAATGAATGATCTAATCCAATATATTTTATAATGAAAATTATTTAACAAAATGTGATGAAATTTTATCATTTAATATCAATAAAATGTTCTATAAAAATTCGTTCTATAAAATCCCCCACACGTACCCATTTTCACTCCTAGGAAAACCTCATATCATGTATTCGAAAAAATTGTGAGAAGATATGCATATTAAAATTTCTCAATCCACAGTGAAAATATGGGAAAATTAAGAATCCAATAAAGAGTTAATATCAATAAATTTTAAATTCATTATCTCATAAATTATTTCAAAACAAAATATAGTGATATTCATAACACCAATCTTAGGAAAATGTGTCATGGGTCTACCATTCCACTAATTCTCTACGTGGGTGTGTTCCATCCATTCAAAGCTTGTGTGTCCACCCTTTATCTAGTATATTCAGGTCAATAAAAACTTTTCTTCATACCTCATTCTATTCCATCAAACTTGTTCAGCATCCTTTGAAATAAAATTAAAAAATCCACTAATTTATACATTCCCAAAAGTCAAACCAGGATCTCTGGACCTCAATATCCTCACATGTGGTACATTCCTTCACCCCCTTCTTTATTGAATGTGTTTTTTATTTTTATTTTTATTATTTGATTTTTTAAGTGGGTGAACAATAGTCAGATATTTTGTTCACAAACATTGGTCAATTTGGTTTAGTGATAGAAATTATCAGAAGAGAAATGAAAATATGGAAAGACCTTGTTGTAAGATGAAAAGGATTACTTACCCTAAAGATAAATGTAATTGGGTAAGAGAAACTCACAACTCATGATTGTGTGAAAAAATGTGTTGATAAATCAATGCCACAATTTACCGTGAACACATATAACAAATAATGATGTAAAAATCATAAAGGTTTTATAATGACACAACCAGTCAAATCATCGACGAATTCTATTTTTATAATATTCAACCCTTGATGATGAAATCTTACCCATGATTATATTTTTACTAATGATTTTTTAAAAAATGCATCCACATGAGAATGTTACAATATTTTTTTTTATTTTTTTTATTTTTTTATTATATTTTTCAAAAAAAAAATAAATAGAAAATACAAACAAAACCCACAAATGAAAATCCTAAATATCGACCCCAAAATTTGGTCCCCTGCCCCACATTTAAAATATTTCATTGTCTTTAATGTGAACCCATTATATTATATGTTCACATGAAATTAAGAATTTTAAATAGGAAAAATAATATAAAATTGAAAGGGTTAGGATCAGGTTGATATGGTCAAGTGATTATAGGGTCATGCAGTGTGATGAAATCCACTACATCAGTTGGATGTCCCTCAATGTACTTTTCAAACATTACCCATTGAATGTAAAGATCCATACAGTGTCCTATTTTGTGATCCCCATTTCACTATAAGGAAAAACATTAGATACAATATAATGACCTAACATCTGTAATGAAACTTACAATGCATCAACATCATTAATGAACAAAAAATAAGGAATTTCTCTCGAACATGAAATTCAATTTTCTGAATCATCTTGCATTGAGCTATATTGGATCATTCCTTGTAGAACGTTGAGTTCTCATATAAAGATAATTAAATCTCCACGGTCTCTTGAATTTGAGGCTTCCGTTGAATTCTAGCTTGGGCCAAATCCATGTTGCGTTTCTTTATATCCCAATAATCTCGATGATCAAACTCCATGGGGAGATAACATGCTTTCCCAAAAACAATCTGAAATGAGGAAATACCAATGTGTGTCTTGTATGCTATCCTATATTCCTATAGCACATTATCCAAGTTCTTGATCTAATCTTTCCTATTCTGTTTCACAATTTTCTCCAAAATTTGATTCAAATCGTGATTTAAATCCTCTACCTAACCATTTTTTGGGGTGGTATGGTATTTATGTTTTGTTTTTCACCCTATAAAATCTATAGGATAGAAAAAAACTATGATTGTTGATGTGTGCCGCTTGGTCACTAATTATGGACTTTGGTACTCTGAACCTACAAAAAATCTGGTTCCTGACAAATTCCACTACAACGTGAGAATCATTAGTCCTAGTGGACTTGTCCTCCACCCATTTACACACATAATCATAAACAACCAAAATATAAAAAAACCAAAATTAATTAAGAAAATGGCCGATAAAATCGATGCCCCATACCTAGAAAATCTCATAGAATTGTATGGGGTTTTAGGGCATCTCTTGTCTCCTAGAAATGATCCATGTCTGTTGGCAATGAGAACATGACTTAGAAAACACTTGAGTATCATGGAATAAGATAGGAAAATATAATACCGAGTCTAATACCTTCCAGGCTATCTATTGGGGTCCAAAGAGTCCACCACAAGCAAGTGTATGACATAATTGTAGAACAACCTCATACTCACGATCAAGAACACACCTCCTAATGACATGGTCACTACACATACGATAGAGGTAGGGGTCATCCAAAACATAAAACATATACACTATCTTTAATTATTGGATATGATGTTTCTTTAAATTTGTAGGGATTTCATATCCAACAAGGTAGTTAACTAAATCATCATACCAAGGATGCATACCTGAGATTGAATAAAGCTGATCACTAGAGAAAGGGTCCCGAATTGGTCCCTAGTCTAAGGTTTCATCCTCTAGTTTTTGGGTAAGCCAAATCATTTGGTCATCCACCAAGTTTCTTGACCCCTTATTTTCCTTCATCTCAATTTTAAATTACTGAAGAAGGAGCATCCATCTGATAATTTTGGGGTTTGTATCTTGATTCATCAAGAGGTACCTCAGAGTTTCATGGTCAGAAAAAAAAACTACTATAGATCCAAATAAATATGAAATAAAATTTATAAAAATTCAATATGATAGAAATAAACTACTTTTCCATGGTTGTGTAGTTTGATTGTGCTGAATCTAGTGTCCTTGATTCATAGGAAATCACATGTGAATGTCCCTCCATCCTCTGAGATAGGACAGATCCAACAAAAATGTGAGAGGAAACACACATAAGCTCAAAAGGAAGCTCCCACCATGGGGGATTTATGATTGGTGGAGTGGTCAAAAAATTCATCAGATAATCGATGGAATTCTTACAGGAATCATCAAACACAAAATTCTAATACTTTTGAATTAATCGTGATATAGGAAGATAAATCATACTAAAATCCTTGATAAAGCGCCGATAAAATCTTGCATGTCCTAGTAATGATATAACATCACGCACTTATGAAGGATAGGGTAGGGATGAAATAATATATACCATAGACCTATCAACCTATATCCCATGTTTTGACACTACATTCCCTAAGAAACTTCCAGTTCTACCATAAAATGACATTTTATAAAGTTCAAGACAAGATTCTTCTCTATACAATGATTCAAAACATTTCCCAAACTAGATCTACAATCATCGAATGAAGACCAATACATTTTAAAATCATACATAAATACCTCATTGTAGGTCTCAATAAAATCAGTAAAGACAATCAACATGAATCTATGGAAGGTACCTGTGGAATTGAAAAGTCCAAATGGTATCCTTTGGTAGGAAAATGTACCGAATATGGAAGTGAATATTGCCTTCTCCCAATCCTATGGAGAAATAGGAAACTATAAAAATCCAGAAAATCCATCCAATAAACAATAGTGAGTTTTCTCAGCTAGTCTCTCAAGCATAATTTCAGTAAATGGAAGGGGGAAATAGTCCCTGTGAGTGGATTGATTTAGTTTCCTATAATCAACACACACACCAACTATATTGAACCCTAGTTGTAACTAACTCAACTTTCTCATTTTTAACAATAGTAACACCAATTTTCTTAGGTACAACCTGAATAGGACTCACCCATAAGGAATATGAAATGGGATAGATTATACCAGTCTCGAGCAATTTTTAAACATCTTTTTTACCAACCTACAAAAGTGTTTGATTGAGTCTCCCTTGTGGATGCCTAACCAGTCTAGCCTCATTCTTCAAAAGAATCCTATGAAACCAAATAGAGGGGATAATACCTAATATGTCAGCCAAATTCCACATGATTTCTTTAATATTCTCCCTCAAAAGATTCAAATTTTTTCATCATGTTCATAATGGATATTGTTAGCAATGATAATAGTTCTATTTTAACCACTTAACAAGTAAGAGTATTTTTTATTTGTTGGTAATGGTTTGAGTTACAATATAGGGGGGTGATGTATAGATGGAGACATTGAATTAACTAAATATGTTCACAATGAACACTAGTACTAGAATCATCATCATTAAAATCAGAGAATAATGCCTCAAAAGTATCAACATATTCAATAACCATGTCATAATCTGATTGAAAATGATCAAAATCAAAATATGAATTCATTTCAAAATCAAATCTAAGAGATTTTTGAGCATTATAAATAGGTGTGGAATTACTCTTATACATTAAACTAGAACCGGGGATAATAATATCTCTAAGCACAGGACAATTAAAATCCATGGGATTTTTACATGGTGATTCAAAATGGGAGATAACAAAAGAAAAATGGTCCTCTAAGGGTTACTTCATGGATTCCAAGACATTAAATATCACAAGGTCATCTATAAATTCCATGTAAAGTGTGTCCTCATTGACATTTAAGATAGTTTCTATAGTTTTAAGGGAAGGCCTACTTATGATAATGGGAGAATGTGTACTTACCTGGCCGTCCTCAATGTTAAGCACATAGAAATCTGTTGGGAAGATCATGTCTCTTACCCATACAAGTACATCCTCAAGGAATCCCATTGGATATTCTGTAGAACTATTCTCCAACTGCACCACTACCCTCATCAGTTTCAACTCATGAAACTATAAGGTAGTGAATATAGAGTGAGTAATAAAATTTATGGAAGCTCTAAATCACAAAGCGAATCATAAAAGTGAAACTCTCCTATGGTTCATGGGATGGTGAATCTTCCTGGATCCTTTAACTTTGAAGGAATTGTTAGAGTTAGTGTAATGAGTGATGACACATTCCTTACTATATTGATCCTATCATTTCACATGATCCCTCTTCGATTGGTAAAATGTTCTTTTAAAAAATTTCCATGCCTTGGGATTTTTTAATGGCTTTATATAAAGGGATGTTGAACTCCACATGCTTGAATGTGTCTAAAACTTCTTTTAGAATCTCCTCTTAAGCCATATTCTAGGTTTATACAACTATATTTGTAATTTTATGGGGTTTAGGAGAAACATCAACAATACTTTACTTACCTTTATCTTTCTCCATGGGTTTTCATTAGCTGGTTTTGAATAGATCTTCTCCAGAGTTGAGGTAAATCCTGGTGGAATGATAGGTGAAGATGTATGAGTTTTTTCATCCCACTTCTCAATGTGATGGAAATGAAATTTTCCTTATAATTTTTTGTAGGTTGGGAAGGATGATTTCCATAGTTATTACTTACCATTTCATAGAGGGTAGTAAAAATCCAGCTCATTTGTGTCTTTAACTCCCTTAGCTTGGTCCTTGACTCTTCAGCTCACTCTATTGATTAAGAACAATTTTTTTCTAACGTTCATCACTATTAGAATCTACCTAATGTAGGGGATTACCTTGTTGTTGTCTTGTCGATTATTGGGCTTCAAATCTTCATTGGGGTTTTTGGAAACCTTGTTGGTAATGCATATGCTACTGGAGGATTTATTGAAAATGGGGCCTTGGTTGTTGTCTAGAGAAAATACCTCATGTCTGATTGATATTTCCACCCTTGGTTGAATGTTGGAGAAAATGAATCAAACATATTTTGGGGATATTTCTATTTTTACTACTGATATGTTCTCCCTTAGAATATTGTTGCGCAATCCTCCATCTCTTTTAGTTGCGGGTAACAGTCAGTTGGGTGTCTTGTCTCAGTGAAAATGCCACAATGCATTGAAGGAGGGGGTTGGGATGTCTTTTGATCAAAATCAATTTTTCTCACCATATTTTTCAATTATTTTAACTTGTTATCAATCAAATTACATTCATGAGAAGAAGGACTTACCATATGTACTCCTCGAACATGTAGTCTGCCATGATTGACAAAGTTTTGAGAGTTTTGTGCCATCTTGTTGATCAATGCATGTGAAAAAACTAGTGTATTGTCCTCCAATTCTCCTCCATCTGTGAAATCAACCATGCTTATCTCCATAGGTTTGATTCCTTAATAGATGTATTGGATGAGGAGCTGATCACTGATTTGGTGATGTGGGAAGCTTGCACACAACATCTTGAATCGCTCCCAGTACTCATACATTGACTCCACATGGGCTAGATATATCCCAGAGATCTCCTTACAAGTGGAAGTGTTCCTTGATGCTGGAAAAAATATCTTCATGAATATAGGTTTCAAATCGTTTCAAGAAGTTACATCCTCAAGTAGAAAATAATACATCCAATCTTTCACAGCTCCATCAAGTGAAAATGTGAGTGCTCTTAGTTTCATTCGGTCTTCAGATACACTTCATGGATTTAGGGTTTAGCAGACCACATTTTATTCTTTAAGGTGTTTATTAGGATCCTAATGAGAGCGGCTATGAAATTTTGGAAGTTGGTGATTTATCCCAGATTTCAGTACAAAGTCTGATTCGAGATTTGGGTATGAAATACAATTTGGTTGAAAATTAATATCAAGTGCATCCAATTCGTGAAAATTTATGTTATGTTTTTTTTCATTATTTTCATCCATTGGTTCTTGTTTAACTTTTTAATTTTAATTTCTTCCAATTTCAATGTTATCATAAGAAAAAGAAAAAAATTCATATTGGGAAAAGAAGGAATAAAGAAGAGAAGAAGAAAATAAAATGTAAAATAAAATAAATACCTCAAAATGGTTGAAATAATTATTTCACTCCATGACAATGGATCCAATTTGAATGATGTTGTCATGGGTAGTTTCAAATGATGTTCGGTTTTGGGTTACTTAGGTGCAATAGAGTGGCTGACCAAGGTCATCTCTCAAAGGAGGAAGCAAATAAAAACATCTTATGAAAGGTATTCTAAAAATAAAATAAAATAGAATAAAAAACTACTTTAAATAATGGTGGGTATAACGACCCGTACTTTACAAACGTTGTTATTACTTCAAAATTGAAGCACACTTATTAAAACATATAACAAAACCAGGAAAGGACCGTATAGGTATAGTGTCTTTAGAAACTGGGAAACATAAAGAACTGGTTCATAAAGCGTCTACATTGTCTCCCATTTATTTCATCATATCTATAGTCCATTTTGGCATATCTTACTTAATAACCTTCTTCCTGACTTGGGGAAAGAAAACATACAAAAGGGTGAGCTCAAATGCTCAGTAAGGGTAAACAAAAGAAATATCAATCACATCATGTTCATAAGAACATAACAATTTGGAAATCTTAACCTGCAAA
Organism: Viscum album; assembly: GCA_963277665.1. NCBI lineage: Eukaryota > Viridiplantae > Streptophyta > Magnoliopsida > Santalales > Viscaceae > Viscum > Viscum album. Next base: position 1,641,269,180 of record OY728161.1, read on the forward strand.
AGAGAGCATAATTTCATAACATGGGATAAATCATAGTAGTGAAATGTAATCACAATAATCATAACTTAAAACATGAAACTTTTTGGCGTACACACATAATAATACAGAATCACTTTTTATTAGTCAAGACTCATTTCCAAGACTATCTTAGTGGACAAACTCCATTTCTGAACCGAGTTAACTCCTCGTTTCAGTCCTGTTTCACTGAACCGGTATAACCTACCATTCCAGCCATGTCTATCTCATGAGATATAAAATCTTTACCCAATCCATTGGAGGGAGGTATAGGTCCCACCCATCTCATAATTATACCATTCTTATGTGTGCCACAAAATCATAAACCATACATCATAGCATAACCCATGTAATAAAAATGGAAATCTTAAACATCATGACATCATAAAACAACTCATATAAGATAAAGTAATTCATAAAAATATATCCATCCCAAAACAATCATATCAATGTAATAATAGGGATATAAACAGAACCCTATATTATCTTAGATGGAAAATAATTTTGATAAAACACTTGAACTCCATTCTTGAAGAAAATATCCTTTCTACTTCAAAAAAATTTTCCTTTATTAACATGTCATAAAATTTAAAAAGAAGTTGATTAAAAATAAACTGGAAAACTTGTAAAGGAAGCTTCTTGGAAATAATTTTTTAAAAATCCATTCATGCCGTATAAGTTAAAAAAACATTCTTCTCGTACTTTTGTCGGAAATGTCAAAAAGTACATCATACGAAAAATGACAAATGATTCCTTTGATATCTTTTACAAAAAACTCACCAAAGGGAAAATTAGTTTTTAAACAATTGTAGGTGGATGGAAATAATATTACATATTGAGGAAACATGGATGTGGATGATAAAATACACCCCAGTAACTTTCAAATTATAAACAATCTCGGATGAAAATGAGATTGTGATATTTCCCTTACCTTAGGCCCAATTGGATTCATAAGTGTATGAACCTCATGTATAATGATTTAAATAATGTTAAATACTTATTCCAGAATCATATTTATTTTTATGATATCATATATGGTCATATTATTAGCTTATTATTAGTAATATTTCATTGCTACTTGTTATTCGGGTGTTTATTACTTTTTTGTTCTTCTGCGTGTTTTGTCGAATAAATTCTTATTTTTTTAGGTTATATATACCTCATTTACAGAATGTTATTAGTGTAATATATATCATATTAATTCATTCAATTCATTTATATAATCATTATGCAATGAAGATCATGTAGAACGAGCCGCATCACATCGTGGAGACGGTATTCCATACGTACGCACGAGCGATGATATCCTTCCCATGATTGTGGAGTTGTATTGGAGTGTATATATACTATTTCAGAATCAATATCACTTTACAATAATCATATATAGTCATTATTTACACCACTATACCCATCCAAGTAAGGTGGTGGTGGAAAATAGATTACACCATGGCGTAGAGACGGTATTCCGTAAGTACGCACGCGCGGTGATTTCATTTTCCGTAGGATGGTTAGATGGTGAAATAGGGTTGTTTCATACTTATAATAACATATCAGTATATTAGTGATAATTATGTTATTAATTCATAATGAAACAACTAACGAAGAAGAAGAAGTGGAAAAGGAAATAAAGATGAAAGAATCGGTAACGGACATTACCTCTTCTTTGAAGCGCTTCTTTGATTCCTCCTTTTAAGTCACTAAAATTAGTATTTTAAGAAGACCAGGACCTCTAGGATGTCTCTAGGGAAGTGGATAGAAGAAATTGGCAGGGTTTGGCCGAGCTTGAAGCCTCAATGTGGTGTGAGGAAGAGAGGGAGGAGGTTCCCTTTTATAAGGGAGGAGAGGGGCACCTTTGGAATAACTAAAAATATTATTTTATTATAAAATAAAATTCGGTTTTTAATAGCTCCAAATTGATATATTTAGAATATAATGTGGGTAGGGGTCGCAATCATCTCATATAATATAATTTAGTCAAGTTTAGGTATCAATTTTGACCTTATCATTTAGATTTAACTTTAAGATAGATAATTTAATTTTTACCATGTCTTCTTGTTTTCTTGTACTATAAGGTTAATAAACTTACTAGGTCAAGCCAAACGAACCCCAAGTTGTTTAATATTAATATATATAACATTTTATAAGTCATTTGGCCGAACCGTAGATTTTTAGGAATAAAATCACAATTAATAATATAATATTTTTTTAAAAAACTATTTTATGTCAATTTTGACACTATTTAGTAATTGATTTTTGTGAAAATCATAACAGAATGATCCATTCGAACCAAGTTAATTATATAAATACTAACATGTCATATTAACCTATAAAATTAGTGTAATTCATAAAAAGTCTCAAATAACATTTATTTGGGTATTTATAACATCAATTATGTCAATATTTCATTAATAAGATAATTACTGCATCACCGTTGTGTCATAAATAACATAAATTATTTAATGTATAAAAATTACAAATAAAATACCATAATGTAGGAAATTTGTTTAGTTTTATAATTAATATTTATATTCGAATTTATCTTTTGTATCACCCCATATTAAAAATTATTTACTTATTAAAATTTGATTTTAACTATTTTAAACCTTCTTTAAATAAATTAATAATAAATGTCCTAATCTAATCCAAGTGGGCCTAAATGTTCATATTTTATTCCTAAGGTTGTTAATGGTCGAATTACAATTATCCAATAGAATTAGGACATGTGTTAGGATAATAATAATAACACTTTTACCCTTAATTACCTTATTTACTTTTAACCGTGGTAAAAAAAGTAAAGAGTTACTATTCACCAAAAATTAGTTTCATCTCATTGAACCACATTTTAGTCCTTTATATTAACCGTGTCTCTTGGATTTTCGAAATTCCTCTCACAGAAGTGGTAAAATTATGTTTTATGAAAAATTTAGTTTTTTAACTACCACGTAGTGGTTTCACTATTCATCAAAAAATGAATGTTTTCAGAAAAATACCAAAATTTCACCATAGGCTAATTTCGATATTCCGAATCCAAAAATGAAGTCCATTTTGAAAAATAAAATTTAGAAAATTTCAAAAAGTTGTTATTACTATTCATAACGGCTAGTTTTAATAATATTTTAATAGCATATCGTTGTTTAGTGAAACTCAGTATTGCGTACGACGCAAGCTATCGAGGAAGGCCGTGGTTGCGTGTAAAGCAAGCCAAGCTAGTGTTTTGTGTAGGGAAAGATTCATTTGATGATTTATATAACATAAAAACAAAAATATTTCTCATAAAAGTCTTCGGTGTTACATTCTACCCCCCTTAAAATGAATTTCTCCCTCGAAATTCATCACTTTGTAACAAACAGATGAGGATACCTCTCCCTCATCATATCCTCAAGATCTCATGTAACTTCTTCTAATTGGTGGTTCCTCCATAAAACATTCACCAATCGAGTGGTCACGCTTCGTAGGACTTTTTCACTACGATCCAGAATCTCTATCGGTTGTTCTTCATAAGAAAGATCTTGCTCCAGCGGCACAACTTCTGAGCTAAGTACATGTGAAGGATTAGGTATGTACTTTCTAAGAAGAGTTACATGGAACACATCGTGAACTTGAGAGTGATTCGGTGGAAGCGCCAATCGGTAAGCTACCTTCCCTACACGATCCAGTATTTCGAAAGAACCAATATATCTAGGGCCCAACTTCCCCTTCTTTCCAAATCTCATGACTCTCTTACAGGGAGATATTTGTAATAACACCTTATCACCTACTTCAAAATCTAGGTATTTTCTTCGGTTTTCAGCATAACTTTTCTGTTGACTCTGATATGCTCTTATGTGTTGTTGAATAGATCTAACCTTTTCTGCCATTTCATCAATGAGATCAGGTCCTAATATCATTCTTTCCCCAACTTCATCCCAGCAAGTTGGAGTCTTGTATTTCTTTCCATAGATAGCTTCATAAGGAGCCATCTGAATACTGGAGTGAAATCTATTATTATAAGAAAATTCCACCAAAGGTAGGTGTTCATACCAACCACCATTGAAATCCATAGAGCAAGCTCTCAACATATCTTCTAGGGTTTGAATTGTTCTCTCAGACTGACCGTCTGTCTGAGGATGATAAGTAGTGATGAAACTCAACTCTCTCTCCAGATTACGCTGAAGACTTCGCTAGAACATCGAGGTAAATCTCAGATCCCGATAAGATATAATAGAAAGTGGTACCCCATGAAATCTTACAAATTCCTTTAAATATATCATGGCAAGCTGATCTAGAGAGAAATCCTCTCTAATAGCAATGAAGTGTGTAGACTCTGTAAGACGATCTACTATGACCCAGATAGCATTATTGCCTTTGGATGTTTTAGGAAGTCCTGTGACAAAGTCCATAGTGATGTTTTCTCATTTCCATTCGGGTATGGGTAATGGTTGTAACATCCCCTTAGACCTCTTTCTCTCAGATTTAACTTGCTGACAAACCAAGCATCGAGAGACATATTAAGCAACATCTCTTTTCATGCCATCGAACCAGAAGTATGCTTTCATGTCCCTATACATCTTCGTGCATCCAGGATGAATAGAGAATGAAGAACTATGGGTCTCATCCAGCAGTTCCTTCTTTAATTCAGGGATGGGAGGAACACTAACCCGATTATTGAACTTTATTATACCATCACAATCAAGGTCGAATTCAGGAATATTTATCACCTTATTTTGTAACTCTACATCTTCTTTCTGCGCCTCTTTAATCTTCACATGTATAGATGGTTGAACATTCATTTGAGAAAGATACAATTTTCCCCCTTCCTTTATAATTCCAAGATCCATCCTTTGTAAATCCATAAATATTGGATCTTTTGTGATACTCATCATTGATAAACTGGCATGGTCTTGTCGACTTAATGCATCTGCCACCTTGTTTTCTTTCCCAGGGTGGTAATGAATTGAGCAGTCATAATCCTAAATCAGCTCCAACCATCTTCTCTGAAGCATATTCAGCTCCTTTTGTGTGAAAATATACTTTAAACTTTTATGACCAGTATAAATATCACACCTTTCACCATAAAGATAATTCCCCCAAATCATTAATGCAAATATTACCGTAGCTAACTCCAAATCATGTGTTGGGTAATTTTGCTCATGGATTTTCAATTGTCGTGAGGCATAAGCTATCACCATATCATTTTGCATAAAAACACACCCCAATCCCTTCTTGGATACATCACTATAGATCACAAACCTTTCTCCACTACAAGGCAGTGTGAGCATAGGTGGACTGGATAACCTTCTTTTCAAATCCTTGAAATTCTATTCACATTCTTCCGTCCAGAAAAACTTAACTGTTTTCCGAGTAACTTGGTTAGTGGATTATATAAGAATGAAAATTTTTTCACAAAACATCGATAATATCCAGCCAAACCATGAAAACTTTGGATCTCATTTATTGTTGGTAGTCTTGACCATCTTTCGATAACCTCTGTTTTTTCTGGATCCACAGATATCCCCTCTTTTGAGATTATGTGACCCAAAAATGAAATTCTTTGAAGCCAAAATTCACACATGGTAAATTCGGCATAAAGCTTTTCCTTTCTCATGGTCTTCAATATAATTCTCAAGTGATCTTCATGTTCTTCCTTTCTCTTTGAATATACAAGAATATCGTCTATAAAGACTACCACAAATTGATCATGATAGTCTCTAAAGACTCTATTCATCAGATCCTTGAAGATAACAGGGGAATTAGTAAGAACAAATGGCATCACTATAAATTCATAGTGTCCATACCATGTACGGAAAGTCGTCTTTGGTATATCCTCCCTTTTGACCCTTAATTGATGATACTCTAAACTAAGATCAATCTTGGAAAAGTATTTATCCCCACATAGTCGGTCAAATAAGTTATCAATGTGTGGGAGAGGATATTTGTTCTTGATAGTGATCTTGTTATGTTCTCGATAATCAATGCAGAGTCTCATTGATCCATCTTTCTTCTTAACAAATAGAAAAGGTTCTCCCCATGGTGACGCACTAGGGCGTATGAATCTCTTATCATGATTCTCTTGGAGTTTCTTCTTCAATTCCTGCAACTCAATTGGGGCCATTCTATAAGGTGTCTTTGAAATAGGCAAAGCACCCGGTACGAGTTCTATTGAAAACTCAACTTCAAGATTTGGTGGAAGACCCGATAATTCCTCTGGAAAGACATCATCAAACTCCCGTACAATGGGAATATTATTAATCGTGAGTTTCTCACCTACCATTTAGATAAATAACCTTCATTTAGTGGAATCAAGACCCATAAGATGGAATAAATTTCCACTGGTAGGTTATGTTCATCCTTGCATCGATAGACGATCATAGATTGATCTGGAATATGAAATGTGACTTCCCTTATTTGGAAATTGATATGACCTCTATATAATGAAAGCCAATCCATGCAAAGAATCACATCAAATTCCACAATAGGAAGGATCACAAGATTTGCAGGAGGCACTTTCCCACAAACTTCGATCGAAGAATAATTATAAACATTTGATGCGTCTGTTGTGCCATTAGGTGTTTTCACAGCTAACTCAACATCTAATTGTTGAGGTAATACGGTGATACCCTTAGAAAATTCTTCAGAAATAAAAGAGTGTGTTGATCCAGAATCAAATAAAACAATTGCTACTTTAGAGTGGATGGTATGTGTACCATTCACCACATCGTTATTGTACTCCACATCGCTGATAGAAATTTCATGTGACATTCCTTTTTCTTTAGCCTTAAGAGTTTGTTGACGTCGACCATCATCATCAACCATTGGATTAGGTCATTTATTGGCATAATGCCCCATCTCCTTGCACTTGAAACATTGAAGTGTAGTAGGTTCATTCTGTGTATCCCTTCCTTTGTTTTCATCATTAGACATCTTCTTCCCATCATCACGGCATTCAAATGCCCGATGACCTTCCTTTACACATTTGAAACATTTACTTGTCCCTTTAAGACAACTCCCTCCATGTTTCTTTCCACACTTTGAGCATAAGGGAAAGCTCATTTTCTTTTCAGTGTGATCTTTATATTTTCCTTTGAATTCCATTTTCCTCTTCTTATCAAACCCATATGACTGATGGGTTACTCCAATCTCCATCTCAACTTTGAGATCACATCGAACGATTTCCTCGTAGCTATTGAAGTCCCTTATGGCTAAGGCCCTTAGAAGACTTGGTTTTAAGCCACTAAATAATCGATCGATCTTACTCTCAGGTTAGATAATAATACCAGAAGCATACCTTACAGGTCTTGTAAAATTTGCTTCATAGGTACCAACAGATTCATCATCCTTTTGCTTCAGTTCAAGAAACTCTTTCTCCATCTTTGTTCTGAGAATACGAGGGAAGTACTTATTGAAAAATAAGTTCTTGAACTCGTCCCATTCCATGGACTCAATTTCATCCCTTTTCCTCGTATTATTAATGAGATTCCACCATTGATCAGCATCTCCTTCCGAACGATACACTGCTAGGATGACTTTATCATGTTCAGAACATTTAATAACTGAAAATATCTTTTCAGTAGTACTAATCCATTGTTCAGAAACTAATGGATCAGTAGACCCGCTGAAAGAAGGTGGATGCTGTCTCATGAAAGATTCAACAGAATGTTGCTCCTTCCTTTTCTCGTTTGGAAGTCCTGGATGATTCATATCTTGAGAAAGTTGTGTGATCATGGCTACAAGATTTTTCATTCCATCTCCCATAACGTTTGGTTATTCCGGGGGACAATCATTACATTGCCCGTCGCATTCTGCATTAACACGGTTCCTTCGGGTTCCATCCATTGACTAAAACCAAGAATAATAGTTTGAGAAACAAAAATTATAATAGGTAAACCACATAATCAAGAATAAAATTTCACACTTAAGGTATTATCATAGGTTATTCATTTCCATTTCTAAAACACTAAGATTGTTTTCTATGCTTAGACTTATCCTTAGGGTTCTTACTAATGCTTTCACATCCCAGTTTCCAAAGGTTGACTATACATATCCTCTGATACAAACTATAACGACCCGTACATTACATATGTTGTTATAACTTCAAAATTGAAGCACACTTATTACAGCATATAACAAACCAGGAAAGGACCGTATAGGTATAGTGTCTTTAGAAACTGGGAAACATAAACAACTGGTTCATAAAGTTTCTACACTATCTCCCATTTATTTCATCATATATATAGTCCCTTTTGGAATATCTTACTTAATAACCTTCTTCCTGACCTGGGGAAAGAAAACATAAAAAAGGGTGAGCTCAAATGCTCAGTAAGGGTAAACCAAAGAAATATAAATCACATCATATTCATAAGAACATAACAATTTGGAAATCTTAACCTGCAAAAGATAGAATAATTTCATAACATGGGATAAATCATAGTAGTGAAATGTAATCACAATCATCATAACATAAAACATGAAACGTTTTGGCGCACACACATAATCATAGAGAATCACTTCTTATTAGTCAGGACTCATTACCAAGACTATCTTAGTGGACAAAGTCCATTTCTGAACTGAGTTAAATCCTCGTTTCAGTCCTGTTTCACTGAACCGGTATAACCTACCATTCTAGCCATGTCTATCTCATGAGATATAAAATCTTTACCCAATCCATTGTAGGGAGATATAGGTCCCACCCATCTCATAATTATACCATTCTTATGTGTGCCACAATATCATAAACCATACATCATAGCATAACCCATGTAATAAAAATGAGAATCTTAAACATAATGACATCATAAAACAATTCATATAAGATAAAGGAATTCATAAAAATATATCCATCACAACATAATCATATCAATGTAATAATAGGGATATAAACAGAACCCTATATTATCTTAGATGGAATATAATTTTGATAAAACACTTGAACTCCATTCTTGAGGAAAATATCCTTTCTACTTCAAAAACATTTTCCTTTCTTAACATGTCATAAAATTTTAAAAGAAGTTGATTAAAAATAAACATGAAAACTTGTAAAGGAAGCTTCTTGGAAATAATGTTTTAAAAATCCATTCATGACGTATAAGTTAAAAAAACATTCTTCTCGTACTTTTGTTGGAAAAGTCAAAAAGTACCTCGTACGAAAAATGACAAAAGATTCCTTTCATATCTTTTACTAAAAACTCACCAAAGGGTAAAATAGGTTTTAAACAATTGTAGGTGGATGGAAATAATATTAAATATTGAGGAATCATGGATGTGGATGATAAAATTCTCCCCGGTTTACTTTCAAAGTATAAACAATCTCGGAAAAAAATGAAATTGTGATATTTCCCTTACCTTAGGCCTAATTTGATTCGTAAGTGTCTGAACCTTCTTGTATAATGATTTAAATAATGTTATTGAATTATTCCAGAATCATATTTATTTTTATAATATCATATATGGTCATATTCTTAGCTTATTATTAGAAATATTTCATTGCAACTTGTTATTCGGGTGTTTATTACTTTTTTGTTCTTATGCGTGTTTTGTCGAATAAATTCTTATTTTTCTTTTTAGGTTATATATACCTAATTTACAGAATGGTATTAGCGTAATATATATCATATTCATTCATTGAATTCATTTATATAATCATTATGCAATGAAGATCATGTAGAACGAGTCGCATCACATCGTGGAGACGGTGTTCCGTACGTACGCACGAGCGATGATATCATTCCAATGATTGTGGATTTGTATTGGAGTGTATATATACTATTTCAGAATCAATATCACTTCACAATAATCATATATAGTCATTATTTACACCATTATACCCATCCAAGTAAGGTGGTGGTGGAAAATAGATTACACCACGGAGTGGAGACGGTATTCTGTACGTACGCACGCGCGGTGATTTCATTTTCCGTAGGATGGATAGATGGTGAAATATGGTTGTTTCATACTTATAATAACATATCATTATATGAGTGATACTGATGTTATTACTTCATAATGAAACAACTAAAGAAGAAGAAGTGGAAGATGAAATAAAGATGAAAGAATCGGTAATGGACATTACCTCTTCTTTGAAGCGCTTCTTTGAGACCTCCTTTTAAGGCACTAAAATTGGTCTATGAAGAAGACCAGGACCTCTTGGATGTCTCCAGGGAAGTGGAGAGAAGAAATTGGCAGGGTTTGTCCGAGCTTGAAGGCTCAATGTGGTGTGAGGAAGAGAGGGAGGAGGTGCCCTTTTATAAGGGAGGAGAGGGGCACCTTTGGAATAACTAAATATATTATTTTATTATAATGTCAAATTCGGTTTTTATAGCTCCAAATTGATATATTTCGAAGATAAGGTGGGTAGGGGTCGAAATAATCTCATCCAATAGAATTTAGACAAGTTTAGGTATCAATTTTAACCTTATCATTTAGATTTAACTTTAAGATAGATAATTTAACTTTTACCATGTCTTCTTGTTTTATTATACTATAAGGTTAATAAACATACTAAGTCAAGACAAACGAAACCCAAGTTGTTTATTATTAATATATATATCCTTATATAATTCATTTTACCGATCCTTAGATTTTTAGGAATAAAATAACAATTAATAATATAATATTTGTTTTAAAAACTATTTTATGTCAATTTTGAAACTATTTAGTAATTTATTTTTTTGAAAATCATAAAAGAATTATTAGTTCGAAAAAAGTTAATTAAATAAATACTAACATGTCATATTAACCTATAAAATTATTTTAATTCATAAAAAGTCTCAAATTACATTTATTTGGGTATTTATAACATTAATTATGTCGATATTTCATTAATAAGATAATTACTACATCATAGTTGTGTCATAAATAAATTAAATTATTTAATGTCTAAAAATTACAAATAAAATACCATTATGTAGGAAATTTGTTTAGATTTCTAATGAATATTTATATTCGAATTTATCTTATGTATAATCCCATATTAAAAATTATTTACTTATTAAACTTTGATTTTAACTATTTTAACCCTTCTTTAAATAAATTAATAATAAATGTCCTAATCTAATCCAAGTTGGCCTAAATGGTCATATTTTATTCCGAAGGTTGTTTTTTGTTGAATTAAACTTATCCAATAGAATTAGTACATGTGTTATGGTAATAATAATAACACTTTTACCCTTAATTACCCTATTTACTTTTAACAGTGGTAAAAAAACGTAAAAAGTTACTATTCAGCAAAAATTATTTTCATCTCATTGAACCACATTTTAGTCCTTGATATTAACCGTGTCTCTCAGATTTTTGAAATTCATCTCACAGAAGTGGTAAAATTATGTTTTATGAAAAATTCAGTTTTTTTAACTACTACATAGTGGTTTCACTATTCATCAAAAATTGAATGTTTTCAGAAAAATACCAAAATTTCACCCTAGGCTAATTTCGATATTCCGAATCCAAAAATGAAGTCCATTTTGAAAAATAACATATATAAAATTTCAAAAAGTGGTTATTACTATTCATAACGCCATGTTTTAATAATATTTTAATATCATATCGTTGTTTAGTGAAACTCGGTATTGCGTACGACGCAAGCTATCGATGAAGGCCGCAGTTGCGTGTAAAGCAAGCCAAGCTAGTGTTGTTTGAGTGAAAGATTCCTTTGATGATTTATATAACATAAAAACAAAAATATTTCTCATAAAAGACTCGGTTGTTATAGTGGGTTTATTTATATTTTATAAATCTATATGAATTTTTATTGAAGAAGTTTTTTTTAATATTGAAATGAAATTCGATGTAACAAGAAGATGTTTTCTTGGAAAATATTTTAAAAGGAGTAATCGATCTAACTCTACCTCTTAATTTACTGATTAATCATTTTCATTTAAATTAATAACCAATTAATTATGATCCTATAATGTTTTAACCCTCGAACACATTGATAGTTAACTTAACGACAAAGATGAAATTACTTAAACTGTATGCTTGCTTCAGAACACGCAATCGCAACACCATGATTTGATTGATATTTTATGGTTAGCTTATGGTCACTGGTTAATTAAACCACATATCTATTCTGTAAATGAGGATTAATTGAGTTTAGGGATAATATTCTCACTACATAAACTTATCATGTGTGGTCTTGTATTACTGATTAAGATCACGCTCTCACAATTCACACAATACTCGACCTCGCGTTTTTTTGTGTTAATTGTTAAACTAATTTCTTAGTTTAAACTAATTTAAAAACCAAATTAATGGATCATATTATGTGAATTACAATAACTCAATTATTCGAAATAATTAAATGAATAGGGTATATTATTAATCTATCTCAAAGAAAACTACTCTTCTATGGGCGGTGTGGTCATTGTGGAGACTTTTTGCATGAGCAGAGGATTGAAAGGGTAAAACCCAATATTGTATTCACATTTGAATTCCAGTCCAATTAAATATATTAATAGAAGAATAATATTTAATATAACATAATAAGGTGAATAAAAACTAAGAGTTTATTGAAAGCACAACAACATTACAACAAAGAAGATGGAAATAAGAGCATTTTGGAAGAGATCCTAGCTTAGTAGGTTCCCTCCTCTAATTGTGAATTTAAATTTTTTAGAACCCCCTTTAATATTCTTCCAATCTCCTAATTCACATCCCAACCACTCCAAATGAGGAAAACACTAATTTATAGAGTGGTGGGGAGGCTTGGATTAATGAGGTTTTATGTGTGAATGGGGAATCTCAGCCAAATATTTTAAGCCAAATTGCACCACCAATTTGACCTTCAAAAAATGTGAACCAGCTATTCTCCCAAAATAATGATTTTTGTAAAATTGGGTTGTAGAGTTCCTCCCAAATTTGGGCCCTATTCAAGATTGAATGAAAGTGTTATGGCCCAAATACAAAACCGATGTTTAATATGGCAGGCCCAACCCACCTTTGACTTCATTGTCTATTTAGTCAAACAAAATGCACAATTTAGCTCCAATGCCCCGAACAAAAGTTGTAGCCCATAATTTCAAAAACACAATTAATATATTTCAAGTTAAAATAATAAATATTTAAATATTTATCTCTGAAATACTACAGTGCACTATAAAGTGTAAAACTGAAATTCCATCAATTTTTCAAATAAATGATCTAATCCCAAATATTTTACAAAGTAACATATTAAACACAATTTGAGGATATTTTATCATTTATTATCAATAAAAATAACATATTATATATAATGAGAATTGTTTATCTTTTTTTAATGACCTAAAACCATCTTCTTCTCCCTAAAATTGGAATTAAAATCTTTGATCGCGTGTTTGACGAACTACCTCCTCGCAAACTGATGTAATTTTCTTTCCATAACCACTCCTCATGGATATATATAAAAATTTATATATTGATTATATATTTTATATGTGATATAATTAAACTTATTTATTTATAATATGACATAGAAATTCATATTGTCCATTTTTTTGGAATATGATAATGTCGCTCATGAGTGAGACAAACTACCACCTCACGAAGGGACGTGATTCTCTTTTCACAGAAACACATTCAATGAAAGGTAATAAGGAAAAATTTATTGTTTATTTATGATAAAATTTACATATGAAACATTATGTAAATTTAATATATCATAAAATTTCTTACCATTCCAGCCATTGAAAAAATGATAATGTTGTACGTGTGTACGACAGATTACGGCCTCATGAAGCGATGTGATTAATTTTTCACTAAATAATTACATGAATGGTAATAAAGGATAAATTAAAAAATGAAATATATGACATGATATTAATTAATTGGAATTAATATAAAATCCCCTTCTTTATCCTTTCACACATTACAAAAATGGTAACATCGCTCATATGTATGTACGACCTACTGTTTCCATGAAGCGATGAAAATCATTATCAATGATAAAAATTAATTAATGATTATAAATATGTATCTAATGAAAAAAAATGATATTTATAATAGTAGTAAAATTATGAATATGATTTATCAATACCCTATGTTCTAGATCCTGATCATTCATCACAAAACATACATGAGCAAATAAGACAAATAACACCTAAAACAATCGTGATAGTGATAGACAATTAAAAATTTTGTGATAATATATTTTAAAAGTGATAATATATGATATTATAAAAATTAATATAATTATGGTATAATTTAATAACTTGTTTGAAACCACTATATAGGATTTTAAATAATTCTAAACTAAAGGGAAGGACAAGGTAATGTGTTTCTTTACTCAATTTCAATTAATTGGTTTATATGACTACTTAATTTATTATATTATAGAAATATTTTGTGTGAAATGACCTTTTATTACATTATGTTTTATTAAAAACTTTATTTTTTTGGTTCAAAATATTTTACGCACAATCACTTCATTGTTTAACTCTCACCTCAAAGATACAAACATTGTAAGGGGATCGTCTCAAGACTTCCTTTTTCAAGACAAAAGTTCTATTATGAATCTATATTATTTTATATGGTTTATTGAAATGCCATTTATATGTAATAACATTACAACTTCACAATTAATTGTAATTTAATATATGATTCATTTACGTCATTCATGGGGTTTTTTATTCCAAAAATTACCCAAGATTTAATAGTTAATTTTTCATTCTCATTTTAATTGGGATTTCTTATGATTGAATTTGGAATTTTTGGAAATTATAAGATCATTTATTAATAAAACCCTTCCATTATATTCAAATATATATATTCATTAATGTTTAATTTAATATAATCATATTTCTTTCTCTCGTAAATAGAAATATTTATTATTTTTTAATAAAATTGACTTTATTTCACTCTTTGGCCGAAGACCCCTTGTCTTCCACATCCATGTTTTCAAAAAAAAACAATTTTATTAATTTTTCTCATATGATTTGTAAAATAATTTTTTTTCACATTTTTTTTATAAAAATTGTTTAAATTGAATTATAATTTATTTTTCTAAGAAAGGTAATTTTTATCATTTATCAAAAATAAGAAAACAGTATTTATTTTGTCATGTAATATTAAAATGGTAGTTTTCTTTGTGATGACCAATATTTTCCACGAATACTAATTTATAAATTTCCTTGTAGATTTTTAATCAATTGGATTTTAACAATATTATTTGGATTTTTGTTTTTTATTTTCTAATTCGACATTTATTTTCCTTAAAAAATGTTTTGTATATTTTTAGTGGTATATATGTATATTAAATATATACCTACCTTATAATCCCTTTCATTGATGGTGTAATAAATCTCATATGATCATATCTCATGTTCCTTCTTTAAGGAATCTATTTTTAGTATTTAATGAGACAAGAATATTAAATACATAACTTTTCATGGTTAATTTTAATATTTATGCCTTATGATTTATATCCTTATATGGAATGCATATTCATGTACATGAAATTAATGTGATGGGTGGGATCAAAATTATATATCCCTCCATTTAATTGGGAAATGATTTAGTTTCCCAACATATCATGTATGGAATTATGGAGTGAACCTAATCAATTACGGGAATCTATCAACCATGTGGTTTTGTCATGGTAGTTAACATTTAATTATGATATTTTAATGTTTTATATTTCTCCCACATTTCTCATTATGTAATTATCATAATATACCATGTTATTTATGGTATAATTACATAAAATTACTCATTAGATATATCTTTATTGTATCATGTTATACATTTTTATTCATAGGTTATATTTCCTCATCATTTTTATTCCCATACTATTATTTCTAGTTCTCCCACATTTTTTATGAATTACCTAGGTTATCCCACGTATACTAGGAGATAAAAAGGATTTATTATCTCTTTATGGATAATAAAATAAAAAGATTTATTTTTATTCTAATTTTGATGTCTTTTGAACCTAGTCTTAAAAAAACACTAGACCTTTATGATCATTATGTTGTATTCATGATCATTTCTATTAAAAACATGTTATAATTTGTGTAAAGGCTAAGGTTTATATAGTTGGTAACATTGAAAATGATTAGTTACCCTTTGGAACTATGATGTGAAAACATTATTTAGAACCATGAGGTTATGTCTAAGGATATGTCTAAAGATAATTAAAAGTATATTTATATGTTTTTTATATGGATAACAAAATATCTTGGAATTTATGTTCAATTTAGAGGAAGTGGTTTCAAAGAAATTTCAACCCTTTTCTAGATACTAAAATTGGATGTAGTTCTAGAAAATATGTTCCCTTTAGTAATAAATCTAATAATTGAACACTAATTTTGACTGGAGTGTTATGTTGTACACGACATCAGTTCATACTACACACTCTGTTTGACACTCCTATTATGTCTTATTTGTAAATTCACAAATTATTTATAAACCATTATTATGTACATTAAAACATTATTAGTTTACCAAACCTAATATTAATCAATACCATGGATAACATAGATTAAAACCAAGAGGTTTATAAGTTTGAACATACGTACCATTATGTTATTTCTTCTAGGTTAATCTGTTTACCTTTAGTATTCTAATGAATTATCATATGGATTCTTTTAATATTATTAGATAATATCTAGAAATAGGAGACAAAATTTAGAAACCCAATGTAATGGTAAATATAATGATTTTTATAATGAGTTTGCTAACCTATTGTGAAAAAGGTAAAACATTATGTGATCATACCCACTTAGCTCTCTAGAAGTAAAATCAATGATTAAATCATAATTGAATTAAATAATTAATTAATTAAGATAAGGATGGAATATCATCAAATTTTAGGTGCTAAATTTGAAAAATATTATAATATTATATTTCCAACATCCTAAAAATGTTGGAAGTGGAACAATGGGAAATTCAATAAATGAACAAAAAGATTCATTTGGTGTAGAAATAGAGGTTACAGAGAAGCTAATTTATAAATAAAAATGAAGATTCAAGTTAATAAGACTCCAGGATTTAAAA
Organism: Viscum album; assembly: GCA_963277665.1. Classification (NCBI taxonomy): domain Eukaryota; kingdom Viridiplantae; phylum Streptophyta; class Magnoliopsida; order Santalales; family Viscaceae; genus Viscum; species Viscum album. Next base: position 1,641,286,133 of record OY728161.1, read on the forward strand.
TACAACATTAGGTAACACTAAAATTACAATGAAATAAATTTTGCAATCATGTTCATTTTCTGAGTCAATTCCCTAATCCAAGGATTAATTACTAATCTACTATGTTATAAAAATCTTTTAAGGGTAATGATTGAATCTTTATGGTGATTTAAATAAATAATAATGTTTTGGAATATTTTAATCAGTGTTTTTGTGGTTATAATGATGAAGAGAGATGTTGTGGGAATATTCAAATGATGTTTGGTTTCAGGTTACATAGGTGTAGCAGAGTGGCTGACCAATGTCGTCTCTAAAAGGAGGAAGAAAATTAAAAGAAATTATTAAATGTATTCTAAAAATAAAATAAAATGTAATATAAAAACGACTTGAAAATATGGGGGGTCGGTGGGTGGGTTATTTATCATTTATAAAACTAGATGAATTTTTCTGGAAGAAAATTTCCTTTTTTTGTTTTTTAATTTTGAAATGAAATTTAATGCAACAAGAAGATGTTTTTTAGAAAATAATTTAAAATCAATAATAGATCTTACTATACCTCCTCATTTACATATTAATCATTATCATTTAAATTAATTCCCACTTAATTATGATCCCTAATTTGTTATCCCTCAAATCCTAGGGGAGTTAACTTAACCTCAAAGATGAAATTACTTAACCCCTTGGCTAGCTTCAGAACACAAAATCCCATCACCCTACTTTGATTGATGTTTTATGGTTAGCTTATGGTCAATGGATAATTATAGAACATATCCATTCTGTAAAGGAGGATTAATTGAGTTTAGTGATTATATTTTAACTCTTCAGAATTATACCATGTGGTCTTGTATTACCAATTAAGATCGCTCTCTCACAATTCACATAATACTCGACCTTGCTTGTTTTTTTGTTAATTTTTTAATTTATTTCATAGTTTCTTATAATAAAATTACTCAATTCATGGGTCATATTAATTGAATTACATTACCTCAATTATTCAAAGAAATTAAATGAAGATGGTAGAAAATAGATCAATCACTTAAAAAACTACTCTTCTATGGGTAGTGTGGTAATCATGAAGACGTTTTGCATGAGAAAAGAATTAAAAGGGTAAAACCCAATATATTATCCACTCTTGAATTACATACCAAAGAATAATACTAATAGAATACTAAAATTGAAAATAATGTAATATGTGGAAGATAAACTAATAGTTTATTGAACGTACAACAACATTACAACAAATAAGATGAAAAGAAGTGAATTTTGAATGATATCCAAGATTGTTAGCTTCCCTCATCCAATTGGGTATTGAAATGATGTATAACCACTTCTAATATTCTTTCAATATCCTGATTCACGTCCCAAACCCTCCAAATTATAATAACACTAATTTATATAGTGGAGGGGAGGCTAGGTTTAAAGAGGTTTCAAGTGTGAATGGGGAATCTCATAAAAATATTTGAAAGCAACTTGAACCACACATTTGACCTCCGAAACGCATGAACCAGCTGTTATTACAAAATAATTATTTTTAAAAAATTTGGTTTACAAGTTCCTCTAAAATGTTGGGCCCAACCCAAGCTCGGATGAAGACGTTATGGCCCCAATAAATAACCAATGTCTAATCTGGAGGGCCCAACCCACCTTTGAATTCATGTCTACTTCGTCTAACTCAATACATGATTTAGCTCCAATGTCCTACAAAAAGATGTATCCCATTAATTCAGGAAAACATGTTAAAAATTTTATGTTCTAATATTAAATAATAAAATATTTATATTTGAAATACTACAGTGCACTATAAATGGTCAAACTGAAATTTCCATCAAATTTTGAAATGAATGATCTAATCCAAAATATTTTATAATGAAAAATATTTAACAAAATGTGATGAAATTTTATCATTTAATATCAATAAAATATTCTAAAAAATTCATTCTATAAAATCCCCCACACGTACTCATTTGAACTCCTAGGAAAACCTCATATCATGTATTTGAAAAAATTATGACAAGATATGCATATTAAAATTTCTCAATCCACAGTGAAAATATAGGAAAATTAAGAATCCAATAAAGAGTTAATATCAATAAATTTTAAATTCATTATCTCATAAATTATTTCAAAACAAAATATAGTGATATTCATAACACCAATCATAGAAAAATGTGGCATGGGTCTACCATTCCACTAATTCTCCACGTGGGTGTGTGCCATACATTCAAAGCTTGTGTGTCCACCCTTTATCTAGTATATTCAGGTCAATAAAAACTTTTCTTCATACCTGATTCTATTCCATCAAACTTGGTATGCATCCTTTGAAATCAAATTAAAAAATCCACTAATTTATACATTCCCAAAAGTCAAACCAGGATCTTTGGACCTTAATATCCTCACATGTGGTACAATTCTTCACTCCATTCTTTATTGACTGTTTTTTTTATTTTTATTTTTATAATTTGATTTTTTAAGTGGGTGAACAATAGTCATATATTTTGTGCACACACATATGTCAATCTGGTTCAGTGATAGAAATGATCGGAAGATAAATGAAAATATGGAAAGACCTTTTTATAAGATGAAAAGTACCACTTACCCTAAAGATAAATGTAATTAGGTAAGAGAAACTCACAAATCATGATTGTGTGAAAAAATGTGTCGATAAATCAATGCCAGAATTTACCGTGAACAAATATAACAAATAATGATGTCAAAATCATAAAGGTTTTATAATGACACAACTAGTCAAATAATCGACGAATTCTATTTTTATAATAGTCAACCCATGATGATGAAATCTTACTCATGATTTATTTCTACTAATGAATTTTGAAAACATGCATCCACATGAGAATGTTACAATATATTTTTTTTATTTTTTTTTATTTTTTTTAAAATTTTCAAAAAAAAATTAATAGAAAATACAAACAAAACCCACAAATGAAAATCCTAAATATCGACCCCAAAATTTGGTCCCCTGCCCCACATTTAAAATATTTCATTGTCTTTAATGTGAACCCATTATATTATATGTTCACATGAAATGAATAATTTTAAATAGGAAAATTAATATAAAATTGAAAGGGTTAGGATCAAGTTGATATAGTCAAGTAATTATGGGGTCATGCAGTGTGATGAAATCCACTACATCAGTTGGATGTCCCTCAATGTACTTTTCAAACATTCCCCATTGACTGTAAAGCTCCATATAGTGTCCTCTTTTGTGATCTCCATTTCACCATAAGGAAAAACATCAGATACAATATAATGACCTAACATCTATAATGAAACTTACAATGCATCAACATCATTCATGAACAAAAAATAAGGAATTTCTCTCCAACATGAAATTCAATTTTCTGGATCATCATGCATTGAGCTACTTTTGATCATTCCTTTTAGCACCTTTAGTTCTCATATAAAGATAATTAAATCTCCACGGTCTCTTGAATTTAAGGCTTCCGTTGAATTCTAGCTTGGGCCAAATCCATGTTGCGTTTCTTTATAGCCCAATAATCTCGATGATCAAACTCCACAGGGAGATAACATGCTTTCCCAAAAACAATCTGAAATGGGGAAATACCAATGTGTGTCTTGTATGCTATCCTATATTCCTATAGCACATTATCCATGTTCTTGATCTAATCTTTCCTATTCGGTTTCACAATTTTCTCCAAAATTTGATTCAAATCGTGATTTAAATCATCTACCTAACCATTTTTTGGGGTGGTATGGTATTTATGTTTTGTGTTTCAACCCATAAATCTATAGGACATAAAAAAATTATGATTTTTGAAGTGTGCCCTTGGTCACTAATGATGGACTTTGGTACTTTGAACCTAAAAAAAATCTGTTTCCTGACAAATTCCACTACAACGTGAGAATTATTAGTCCTAGTGGCCTTGTCCTCCACCCATTTACACACATAATCATAAAAAACCAAAATATGAAAAAACAAAAATGAATTAAGAAAATGACCGATAAAAACAATGCCCCATACCTATAAAATCTCATAGAATTGTATGGGGGTTTAGGGAATCTCTTGTCTCCTAGAAATGATCCATGTCTGTTGGAAATGAGAACATGACTTACAAAACAGATGAGTATCATGGAATAAGAGAGGAAAATATAATACCGAGTCTAATACCTTCCTAGCTTTCTATTGGGGTCCAAAGTGGCCACCATAGGCAAGTGTATGACATAATTGTAGAACAACCTCATACTCACGATCAAGAACACACCTCCTAATAACATGGTCACTACACATACGATAGAGGTAGGGGTCATCCGACACACAAAACATATACCCTCTATTTAATTTTTGGATATGATGCTTCATTAAATTTGTAGGGATTTCATATCCAACAAGGTAGTTAACTAAATCAGCATACCAAGGATGCATACCTATGATTGAATAAAGATGATCACTAGAGAAAGGGTCCCGAATTGGTACCTAGTATAAGGTGTCATCCTCTAGTTTTTGGGTAAGCCTACTCATTTGGTCATCCATCAAGTTTTCTGACCCCTTATTTTCCTTCATCTCAATATTAAATTACTGAAGAAGGATAATACATCTGATAAGTTTTTGGTTTTTATCTTGCTTCTTCAAGAGGTACCTCAGAGTTTCAGGGTCAGAAAAAACAACTACTATAGATCCCAATAAATATGAACAAAATTTATATAAAGTGAATATGATAGAAATAAACTACTTTTACATGGTTGTGTAGTTTGATTGGGCTGAATCTAGTGTCCTTGATTAATAGGAAGTCACATGTGAATATCCCTCCATCCTCTGAGTTAGGACAGCTCCAACAAAAATGTGAGAGGCAATACACATAAGCTCAAAATGAAGCTCCCACCATGGGGGATGTATGATTGGTGGAGTGGTCAAAAAATTCTTCAGATAATCAATGGAATTCCTGCAAGAATCATCAAACACAAAATTCTAATCCTTTTGAATTAATCGTGATATAGGAAGATAAATCTTACTAAAATCCTTGATGAAGCGCCGATACAATCTTGCATGCCCTAGTAATGATCTAACATCACACACTTATGATGGATAGGGTAGGGATGAAATAATATATACTATAGACCTATCAACCTATATCCCATGTTTTGACACTACATTCCCTAAGAAAATTCCAGCTCTACCATAAAATGAAATTTTCTAAAGTTCAAGACAAGATTCTTCTCTATACAATGATTCAAAACCTTTCCCAAACCAGATCGACAATTATCGAATGAAGACCCATACATTGTAAAATCATACATAAATACCTCATTGTAGGTCTCAATAAAATCAGTAAAGATAATCAACATGTATCTATGGAAGGTACCTGTGGAATTGAAAAGTCCAAATGGTACCCTTTGGTAGGAAAATGTACCGAATGTGCAAGGGAATATTGCCTTCTCCCGATCCTATGGAGAAATAGGAAACTATAAAAATCTAGAAAATCCATCCAATAAACAATAGTGAATTTTCCCCGCTAGTCTCTCAAGCATATGTTCAGTAAATGGAAGGGGGAAATAGTCCTTGTGAGTGGATTGATTTAGTTGCCTATAATCAACACACACACCAACTATTTTGAACCCTCGTTGTAACTAACTCAACATTCTCATTTTTAACAATAGTAACACAAATTTTCTTAGGCACAACCTGAATAGGACTCACCCACTAGGAATATGAAATGGGATAGATTATACCAGTCTCAATCAATTTTTAAACATCTTTTTTACGAACCTACAAAAGTGTTTGATTGAGTCTCCCTTGTGGATGCCTAACCAGTCTAGCCTCATTCTTCAAAAGAATCCTATGAAACCAAATGGAGGGGATAATACCTAATATGTCAGCCAATGTCCACCTGATTTCTTTAATGTTCTCCCTCAAAAGATTCAAATTTTTTCATCATGTTCAAAATGGATATTGCGAGCAATGATAATAGTTATATTTTCACCACTTAACAAGTAAGAGTATTTTTGATTTGGTGGTAATGGTTTGAGTTACAATGTAGGGGGTGATGTATAGATGGATACATTAAATTAACTGAATATGTGCACAATGAACACTAGTACCAGAATCATCGTCATTAAAATCAGAGAATAATGCCTCAAAAGTATCAACATATTCAATAACCATTTTATAATCTGATTGAAAATGATCAAAATCAAAATATGAATTCATTTCAAAATCAAATCTAAGAGAGTTTTGAGCATTATAAATAGGTGTGAAATTAATCTTATACATTAAACTAGAACCAGGGCTAATAATATCTCTAAGCACAGGACAATTAAAATCTATGGGATTTTTACATGGTGATTCAAAATGGGAGATAAAAAAAGAAAAATGGTCCTCTAAGGGGTACTTCATGGATTCCAAGACATTAAATATCACAACGTCATCTATAAATTCCATGTAAAGTGTATCCTCATTGACATTTAAAATAGTTTCTATAGTTTTAAGGGAAGTCCTACTTAAGATAATGGGAGAATGTGTACTTACCTGGCCGTCCTCAATGTTAAGCACATAGAAATCTGTTGGGAAGATCATGTCTTTTACCCATACAAGTACATCCGCAAGGACTCCCATTGGATATTCTGTAGCACTATTCTCCAACTACACCACTACCCTAATCAGTTTCAACTCATTAAACTATATGGTAGTGAATACAGAGTGAGTAATAAAATTTATGGAAGCTCTAAATCACAAATCGAATCATAAAAGTGAAACTCTCCTATGGTTCATGGGATGGTGAATCTTCCTGGATCCTTTCACTTGGAAGGAATTGTTAGAGTTAGTGTAATGAGTGATGACACATTCCTTACTATATTGATCCTATCATTTCCCTTGAGCCCTCTTCGATTGGTAAAATGTTATTTTAAAAATTTCCCATTCCTTGGGATTTTTAATGGCTTTATATAAAGTGATGTTGAACTCCACATGCTTGAATGTGTCTAAAACTTCTTTTAGAATCACCTCTTCAGCCATATTCTAGGTTTATACAACTATATTTGTAATTGTATGTGGTTTAGGAGAAAGATCAACAATATTTTTCTTACCTTTATCTTTCTCCATGGGTTTCCATTAGCTGTTTTTGAATAGATCTTCTCCAGAGTTGAGATAAATCCCGGTGGAATGATAGGTGAAGATATATGTGTTTTTTCATCCCACTTCTCAATGTGATGGCAATGACATTTTCCTTATAATTTTTAGTAGGTTGGGAAGGATGATTTCCATAGTTATTACTTACCATTTCATAGAGGGTAGTAAAAATCCAGCTCATTTGTGTCTTCAACTCCCTTAGCTCGATCCTTGACTCTTCAGCTCACTCTATTGATTAAGAAATTTTTTTTTCTAATGTTCATCACTATTAAAATCTACCTTATGTGGGGGATTACCTTGTTGTTGTCTTGTTGATTCTTGTGCTTCAAATCTTCATTGGGGTATTTGGAAACCCTATTGTTAAGGCAGAGGCTACTGGAGGATTCATTGAAAATGGGGCCTTGGTTGTTGTCTAGAGCCATACCTCATGTTTGATTGATATTTCCACCCTTGATTGAATGTTGGAGAAAATGAATCAAACTTATTTTGGGGATATGTCTATTTTTACTGCTGATATGTTCTCCCATAGAATATTGTTACACAATCCTCCATCTCTTTTAGTTGCGGGCAATAGACAGTTGGGTGTCTTGTCTCAGTGAAAATGCCACAATGCATTGAAGGAGGGGTTTGGGATGTCTTCTGATCAAAATCAATTTTTCTCACCATCTTTTTCAATTATTTTAACTTGTTATCAATCAAATTTCATTCAAGAGAAGAAGGACTTACCATATGTACTCCTCGAAAATGTAGTCTGCCATGATTGCCAAATTTTTGAGAGTTTTGTGCCATCTTGTCGATCAATGCACGTGCAACAACTAGTGTCTTGTCCTCGAATGCTCCTCCATCTGTGAAATCCACCATGCTTCTCTCCATAGGTGTGATTCCTTCATAGATGTATTGGATGAGGAGCTGATCACTGATATGGTGATGTGGGTAGCTTGCACACAACATCTTGAATCGCTCCCAGTACTCATACATTGAATCCACATGGGCTAGATATATCCCAGAGATCTCCTTACAAGTGGAAGTGTTCCTTGATGCTGGAAAAAATCTCTTCATGAAAATAAGTTTCAAATCGTTTCAATAAGTTACATCCTCAAGTTGAAAATAATACATCCAATCTTTCGCAGCTCCATCAAGTGAAAATGTGAGTGCTCTTAGTTTCATTCAGTCTTTAGATACATTTCAAGGATTCAGGGTTTAGCAGACCACATTTTATTCTTTAAGGTGTTTATTGGGATCCTCACGAGAGAGGCTATGAAATTTTTGAAGTAGGTGAATTAACCCAGATTTTAGTACAAAGTCTGATTCGAGATTTGGGTATGAAATACAATTTGGTTGAAAATTAATATCAAGTGCATCCAATTCGTGAAAATTTATATTATGTTTTTTCCATTATTTTCATCCATTGGTTCTTCTTTAACTTTTTAATTTTAATTTCTTCCAATTTCAATGTTATGGGAAGAAAAAGAAAAAATTAATATTCGGAAAAGAAGGAATAGAGAAGAGATAAAGAAAATAAAATGTAAAATAAAATAAATACCTCAAAATGGTTGAAATAATTATTTCACTCCATGACAATGGATCCAATTTGAAAGATGTTGCCATGGGAGCTTTCAAATGATGTTCGGTTTTGTGTTACTTAGGTGCAATAGAGTGGCTGACCAAGGTCATCTCTCAAAGGAGGAATCAAATAAAAACATCTTATGAAAGGTATTCTAAAAATAAAATAAAATAGAATAAAAAACTACTTTAAATAATGGTGGGTATAACGACCCATACTTTACATACGTTGTTGTTACTTAAAAATTGAATCACACTTATTACAACATATAACAAAACCAGGAAAGAACCGTATAGGTATAGTGTCTTTAGAAACTGGGAAACATAAACAACTGGTTCATAAAGCGTCTACATTGTCTCCCATTTATTTCATCATATCTCTAGTCCCTTTTGGCATATCTTACTGAATAACCTTCTTCCTGGTCTGGGGAAAGAAAACATACAAAAGGGTGAGCTCAAATGCTCAGTAAGGGTAAACAAAAGAAATATCAATCACATCATATTCATAAGAACATAACATTTTGGAAATCTTAACCTACAAAAGAGAGCATAATTTCATTACATGGGATAAATAATAGTAGTGAAATGTAATCACAATAATCATAACTTAATACATGAAACTTTTTGGCGTACACACATAATCATATAGAATAATTTCTTATTTGTCAAGACTCATTGCCAAGACTATATTAGTGGACAAAGTCCATTTCTGAACCGAGTTAAATCCTTGTTTCAGTCCTATTTTACTGAACTGGTATAACCTACCGTTCCAGCCATGTCTATCTCATGAGATATAAAATAATTACCCAATGCATTGGAGGGAGATATAGGTCCCACCCATCTCATAATGATATCATTCTTATGTGTGCCACAAAATCATAAACCTTACATCATATCATAACCCATGTAATAAAAATGGGAATCTTAATCATCATGACATAATAAAAAAATTCCTATAAGATAAAGGAATTCATATAAATATATCCATCACAACATAATCATATCAATGTAATAATAGGGATATAAACAGAACCCTATAGTATCTTATATGGAAAATAATTTTGATAAAACACTTGAACTCCATTCTTGAGGAAAATATCCTTTCTACTTCAAAAATATTTTCCTTTCTTGACATGTCATACAATTTTAAAATAATTTGATTAAAAATAAACTTGAAAATTTGTACAGGGAGCTTCTTGGATATAATGTTTTAAAAATCCATTCATGCCGTATAAGTTAAAAAAACATTCTTCTCGTACTTTTGTCGGAAAAGTCAAAAATTACCTCGTACGAAAAATGATAAAAGATTCCTTTCATATATTTTAATAAAAACTCACCAAAGGGAAAAATAGTTTTTAAAAAATTGTAGGTGGATGGAAATAATATTTCATATTGAGGAAACATGGATGTGGATGATAAAATACACCCTAGTAACTTTCAAAGTGTAAACAATCTCGGATAAAAATGAGATTGTGATATTTCCCTTACCTTAGGCCCAATTTTCTTCGTAAGTGTCTGAACCTCCTGTATAATGATTTAAATAATGTTATTGAATTATTCTAGAATCATATTTATTTTTATGATATCATATATGGTCATATTCTTAGCCTATTATTAGTAATATTTCATTGCTACTTGTTATTCGGTTGTTTATTACTTTTTTTTCTTATACGTGTTTTGTCGAATAAATTCTTATTTTTTTTATGTTATAGATACCTCATTTCCAGAATGGTCTTAGTGTAATATATATCATATTCATTCATTCAATTCATTTATATAATCATTATGCAATGAAGATCATGTAGAATGAGTCGCATCACATCATGGAGACAGTATTCCGTACGTACGCACGAGCGATGATATCGTTCCCATGATTGTGGATTTGTATTGGAGTGTATATATACTATTTCATAATCAATATCACTTTAAAATAATCATATATAGTCATTATTTAACCATTATACCAATCAAAGTAAGGTGGTGGTGGAAGATAGATTACACCACGGCGAGGAGACGGTATTCCGTACGTACGCACGCGCGGTGATTTCATTTTCCGTAGGATGGATAGAAGGTGAAATAGGGTTGTTTCATACTTATAATAACATATCAGTATATTAGTGACACTGATTTTATTACTTCATAATGAAACAACTAAATAAGAAGAAGTGGAAGAAGAAATAAAGATGAAAGAATCGGTAACGGACATTACCTCTTCTTTGAAGCGCTTCTTTGAGACCTCCTTTTAAGGCAATAAAATTGGTCTTTGAAGACGACCAGGACCTCTAAGATGTATCTAGGGAAGTGTAGAGAAGAAATTTTCAGGGGTTGGCCGAGCATGAAGGCTCAATGCGGTGTGAGGAAGAGAGGGAGGAGGTGCCCTTTTATAAGGGAGGAGAGGGGAACCATTGGAATAACTAAAAATATTGTTTTATTATAAAGTCAAATTCGGTTTTTAATATCTCCAAATTGATATATTTTGAAGATAAGGTGGGTAGGGGTCGAAATCATCTCATCCAATAGAATTTAGACAAGTTTAGGTATCAATTTTAACCTTATCATTTAGATTTAACTTTAAGATAGATAATTTAACTTTTACCATGTCTTCTTGTTTTCTTATATGATAAGGTTAATAAACTTACTACGTCAAGCCAAACGAACCCCAAGTTTTTTAATATTAATATATATAACCTTATATAAGTAATTTGGCCGAAACATAGATTTTTAGGAATAAAATAACAGTTAATAATATAATATTTGTTTTCAAAACTATTTAATGTCAATTTTGACACTATTTAGTAATTGATTTTTTTGTGAAAATCATAACAGAATGATTAGTTCGAACCAAGTTAATTATATCAATAATAACATGTCATATTAACCTAGAAAATTAGTGTAATTCATAAAAAGTATCAAATTACATTTATTTGGGTATTTATAACATCAATTATGTCAATATTTCATTAATAAGATAATTACTGCATCATCGTTGTGTCATAAATAAATTAAATTATGTAATGTCTAAAAATTACAAATAAAATACCATTATGTAGGAAATTTGTTTAGTTTTATAATTAATATTTATAGTCTTATTTATCTTCTGTATAACCCCATATTAAAAATTATTTACTTATTAAACTTTGATTTTAACTATTTTAACCCTTCATTAAATAATTTAATAATAAATGTCCTAATCTAATCCAAGTGGGCCTAAATGGTCATATTTTATTAATAAGGTTGTTTTTGGTCGAATTACACTTATCCAATAGAATTATTACATGTGTTAGGATAATAATAATAACATTTTTACCCTTAATTACCCTATTTACTTTTAACCGTGGTAAAAAAAAGTAAAAAGTTATTATTCACCAAAAATTATTTTCATCTCATTGAACCACATTTTAGTCCTTGATATTAACCATGTCTCTTGGATTTTCGAAATTCCTCTCATAGAAGTGGTAAAATTATGTTTTATGAAAAATTCAGTTTTTTTAACTACCACTTAGTGGTTTCACTATTCATCAAAAATTGAAAGTTTTCAGAAAAAGACCAAAATTTTACCCTATGCTAATTTCGATATTCCGAATCCAAAAATGAAGTCCATTTTGAAAAATAAAATTTATAAAATTTCAAAAAGTGGTTATTACTATTCATAACGGCTAGTTTTAATAATATTTTAATAGCATATCGTTGTTTAGTGAAACTCAGTATTGCGTATGACGCAGGCTATCGAGGAAGGCCGCGGCTATGTGTAAAGCAAGACAAGATAGTGTTGTGTGTAGTGAAAGATTCCTTTGATGATTTATATAACATAAAAACAAAAATATTTCTCATAAAAGTCTCGGGTGTTACATTCTACCCCCCTTAAAATGAATTTCGCCCTCGAAATTCGTCACTTTGTAACAAACAGATGATGATACCTCTCCCTAACCATATCCTCAAGCTCCCATGTATCTTCTTCTAATTTGAGGTTCCTCCATAAAACATTCACTAATCGAGTGGTCTTGCTTCGTAATACTTTTTCGTTACGATCCAGAATCACTATCGGTTGTTCTTCATAAGAAAGATCTTGCTCCAACGGTACAAATTCTGAGCTAAGTACATGTGAAGGATTAGGTATGTACTTTCTCAGAAGAGATACATGGAACACATCGTGAAATTGAGAGAGATTTGGTGGAAGCGCTAATCGGTAAGCTACGTTCCCAACACGATCCAGTATTTCGAAAGAACCGATATATATAGGGCTCAACTTCCCCTTCTTTCCAAATCTCATGACTCTCTTCCAGGGAGATATTCGTAAGAACACCTTATCACCTACTTCAAAATCTAGGTCTTTTATTCGGTTGTTGGCATAACGTTTCTGTCGACTCTGAGATGCTCTTATGTGTTGTTGAATAGATCTGACCTTTTCTGCCATTTCATCAACGAGATCAGGTCCTAATAGCTTTCTTTCCCCAACTTCATCCCAGCAAGTTGGAGTCCTATATTTCTTTCCATAGAGATCTTCATAAGGAGCCATCTGAATACTGTAGTGAAAGCTATTATTATATGAAAATTACACCAAAGGTAGGGGTTGATCCCAACCACCATTGAAATCCATAGAGCAATCTCTCCACATATCTTCTAGGGTTTGAATTGTTCTCTCAGACTGACCTTCTGTATGAGGATGATAAGCAGTGCTGAAACTCAACTCTGTATCCAGAGTATGCTGAAGACTTCGCCAGAACATCGATGTAAATGCTGGATCCCGATCAGATATAATAGAAAGTGGTACCCCATTCAATCATACAACTTCCTTGACATATATCCTGGAAAGCTGATCGAGAGAGAAATCTTCTCTAACAGCAATGAAGTGTGCAGACTCTGTAAGACGATCTACTATGACCCAGATAGCATTATTGCCTTTCGATGTTTTAGGAAGTCCTATGACAATGTTCATAGTGATGTTTTCCCATTTCCATTCGGGTATGGGTAATGGTTGTAACATCCCCTTAGACTTCTATCTCTCGGATTTAACTTGCTGACAAACCAAGCATCGAGAGACATATTCAGCAACATCTCTTTTCATTCCATCCCACGAGAAGTACTCTTTCAGGTCCCTATACATCTTCGTGCATCCAGGATGAATAGAGAATGAAGAACTATGGGCCTCATCCAGCAGTTCCTTCTTTAATTCGGGGATGGGAGGAACACAAACCCGATTCCTGAACTTTATTATCCCATCACAATCAAGGTTGAATTCAGGAATATTTCTCACCTACTTTTGTAACTCTACATCTTCTTTGTGCGCCTCTTTAATTTTCACATGTATAGATGGTTGAACATTAATTTGAGAAAGATACAATTTTCCCCCTTCCATTATAATTCCAAGATCCATCCTTTGTAAATCCATAAATATTGGATCTTTTGTGATCCTCATCATTAATAAACTGGCATGGTCTTGTCAACTTAATGCATCTTCCACCTTGTTTGCTTTCCTAGGGTGGTAATGAATTGAGCAGTCGTAATCCTTAATCAGCTCCAACCATCTTCTCTGGCGCATATTCAGCTCCTTTTGTGTGAAAATATACTTTAAACTTTTATGATCAGTATAAATATCACACCTATCACCATAAAGATAATTCCTCTAAATCATTAATGAAAAGATTACAGCAGCTAACTCCAAATCATGTGTTGGGTAATTTTGCTCATGGATTTTCAACTTTCGTGAGGCATAAGCTATCACCATATCATTTTGCATAAAAACACACCACAATCCCTTCTTGGATACATCACTATAGATCACAAACCATTCTCCACTACAAGGTAGTGTGAGCACAGGTGCACTGGATAACATTCTTTTCAACTCCTTGAAATACTCTTCACATTCCTCCATCCAGACAAACTTAACTCCTTTCCGAGTCAACATGGTTAGTGGATTATATAATCTTGAAAAATCTTTCAAAAAACGTCGATAATATCCATCCAAACCATGAAAACTTCGGATCTCAGTTACTGTTGTTAGTCTCGACCAACTTTTGATAACCACTGTTTTTGCTGGATCCACAGATATCCCCTCTTTTGAGATTATGTGACCCAAAAATGAAATTCTTTGAAGCCAAAATTCACACTTGGTAAATTTGGCATAATACTTCTCCTTTCTCAGGGTCTTCAATATAATTCTCAAGTGATCTTCATGTTCTTCCTTTCTCTTTGAATATACAAGAATATCGTCTATAAATACTACCACAAATTGATCAAGATAGTCTCTAAAGACTCTATTTATCAGATCCATGAAGATAACAGGGGAATTAGTAAGACCAAATGGCATCACTATAAATTCATAGTGTCCATAACCTGTACGGAAATCCGTCTTTGGTATATCCTCCCTTTTGACCCTTAATTGATGATACCCTAAACGAAGATCAATCTTGGAAAAGTATTGAGCTCCGTGTAGTTGGTCAAATAAGTCATCAATGCGTGGGAGATGATATTTGTTCTTGATAGTGATCTTGTTAAGTTCTCGATAATCAATGCAGAGTCTCATTGATCCATACTTCTAATTAACAAATAGAACATGTGCTCCCGAAGGTGATGCACTAGGGCGTATGAATCTATTATCAAGATTCTCTTGGAGTTGCTTCTTCAATTCCTGCAACTCAATTGGGGCCATTCTATAAGGTGTCTTTGAAAAAGGAAAAGCACCCGGTACGAGTTCTATTGAAAACTCAACTTCACGATTTGTTGGAAGACCCCATAATTCCTCCGGAAAGACATCATCAAATTCCCGTACAATGGGCATATTATTAATCGTGAGTTTCTCACCAACCATTTGAGATAAATAGCCTTCATTTAGTGGAATCAAGACCCATAAGATGGAATAAATTTCCACTGGTAGGTTATGTTCATCCTTGCATCGATAGACGATCATAGATTGATCTGGAATATGAAATGTGACTTCCATTCTTTGGCAATTGATATGACCTCCATATAATGAAAGACAATCCATGCCAAGAATCACATCAAATTCCACAATAGGAAGGATCACAAGATTTGCAGGAATCACTTTCCCACAAACTTCGATCGAAGAAGAATTATAAACTTTTGATGCGACTGTTGTGCCATTAGGTGTTGTCACAGCTAACTCAACATCTAATTGTTGAGGTAATATGGTGATACCCTTAGAAAATTCATTCAGAAATAAAAGAGTGGGTGGATCCAGAATCAAATAAAACATTTGCTACTTTAGAGTGGATGGTCAGTGTACCATTCACCACATCGTTATTGTACTCCACATCGCTGATAGAAATTGAATGTGACTTTCCTTTTTCTTTCGCCTTAAGAGTTTGTTGACGTCGACCGTCATCATCAACCCTTGGATTAGGGAATTTATTTTCATAATGCCCCATCTCCTTGCACTTGAAACATTGATGTGTAGTAGGTTCATTCTGTGTATCCCTTCCTTTGTTTGCATCGTTAGACATCTTCTTCCCATCATCACGGAATTCAAATGCCCGGTGACCTTCCTTTACACATTTGAAACATTTACTTTTTCCTTTAAGACAACTCCCTCCATGTTTCTTTTCCACACTTTGAGCATAAGGGAAAGCTCATCTTCTTTTCAGTGTGCTCTTTATATTTTCCTTTGAATTCCATTTTCCTCTTCTTATCAAACCCATATGACTGATGGGTTACTCCAATCTCCATCTCAACTTTGAGAGCACATAGAACTATTTCCTCATAGCTATTGAAGTCCTTTATGGATGAGGCCCTTCGAAGACTTGGTTTTAAGCCACTAAAGAATCAATCGATCTTACTCTCAGGTTGGATAATAATACCAGAAGCATACCTTGCAAGTCTTGTAAAATTTGCTTCATAGGTACCAACAGATTCATCATTCGTTTGCTTGAGTTCAAGAAACTCTTTCTCCATCTTTGTTCGGAGAATACGAGGGAAGTACTTATTGAAAAATAAGTTCTTGAACTCGTCCCATTTCGTGGACTCAATTTTATCCCTTTTCCTCGTATTCTTAATAAGATTCCACCATTGATCAGCATCTCCTTCCGAACGATACACTGCTAGGATGACTTTATCATGTTTAGAACATTGAATAATTGAAAATATCTTTTCAGTAGTACTAATCCATTGTTCAACAACTAATGGATCAATAGACCCGCAGAAAGAAGGTGGACGCTGTCTCATGAAGGATTCAAAAGAATGTTGCTCCTTTCATTGCTCGTTTTGAAGTCCTGCATGATTCATAGCTTGAGAAAGTTGTGAGAGCATGGCTACAAGATTTTTTATTCCAGCTCCCATAATGTTTGGTTGCTCAGGGGGACAATCATTACATTGCCCATCGCATTCCGCATTAACATGGTTCTTTCGGGTTCCATCCATTTACTAAAACCATTAAGAATAGCTTGAGCAACACAAATTATAATAGGAAAACCACATAATCAAGAATAAAATTTCACACTTAAGGTATTATCCTAGGTTATTCATTGCCATTTCTAAAACACTATGAGTGTGTTCTATGCTTAGACTTATCCTTAGGGTTCTTACTAACGGTTTCACATCCTAGTTTCCAATGGTTGACTATACCTATCCTCTGATACTAACTATAACGAACCGTACTTTACATACGTTGTTATTACTTCAAAATTGAATCACACTTAATATAGCATATAACAAAACCAGGAAAGGACCGTATAGGTATAGTGTCTTTAGAAACTAGGAAACATAAACAACCGGTTCATAAAGTGTTTACACTGTCTCCCATTTATTTCATCATATCTATAGTCCATTTTGGCATATCTTACTTAATAACCTTATTCCTGACCTGGGGAAATAAAACATACAAAAGGGTGATCTCAAATGCTCAGTAAGGGTAAACAAAAGAAATATTAATCACATCATATTCATAAGAACATAACATTTTGGAAATCTTAACCTTCAAAAGAGAGCATAATTTCATAACATGGGATAAATCATAGTAGTGAAATGTAATCAAAATAATCATAACTTAAAACATGAAACTTTGTGGAGTACAAACATAATAATAGAGAATCATTTCTTATTAGTCAAGACTCATTGACAAGACTATCTTATTGGTCAAAGTCCATTTCTGAACTGATTTCACTCCTCGTTTCAGTCCTGTTTCACTGAACCGGTATAACCTACCTTTCCAGCCATGTCTATCTCATGAGATATAAAATCTTTACCCAATGCATTGGAGGGAGATATAGGTCCCACCCATCTCATAATGATACCATTCTTATGTGTGCCACAAAATCATAAACCATACATCATAGCATAACCCATGTAATAAAAATGGGAATCTTAAACATCATGACATCATAAAACAATTCATATAAGATAAAGGAATTCATAAAAATATATCCATCACAACATAATCATATCAATGTAATAATAGGGATATAAACAGAACCCTATATTATCTTAGATGGAAAATAATTTTGATAAAACACTTGACCTCCATTCTTGAGGAAAATATCCTTCCTACTTCAAAAAAATTTTCCTTTCATAACATGTCATAAAATTTTAAAAGAAGTTGATTAAAAATATAATTGAAAACTTTTAAAGGAAGCTTCTTGGAAATAATGTTTTAAAAATCCATTCATGACGTATAAGGTAA
This sequence comes from Viscum album, assembly GCA_963277665.1. NCBI lineage: Eukaryota > Viridiplantae > Streptophyta > Magnoliopsida > Santalales > Viscaceae > Viscum > Viscum album. Next base: position 1,641,304,408 of record OY728161.1, read on the forward strand.
AAAAAACATTCTTCTCGTACTTTTGTCGAAAAAGTCAAAAAGTACCTCGTACGAAAAATGACAAAAGATTCCTTTAATATCTTTTACTAAAAACTCACCAAAGGGTAAAATAGGTTTTAAACAATTGTAGGTGGATGGAAATAATATTACATATTGAGGAATCATGGGTGTGGATGATAAAATACACCCCAGTAACTTTCAATGTATAAACAATCTCGGATAAAAATGAAATTGTGATATTTCCCTTACCTTAGGCCTAATTTGGTTCGTAAGTGTCTGAACCTCCTGTATACTGATTTAAATAATGTTATTGACTTATTCCAGAATCATATTTATTTTTATGATATCATATATGGTCATATTCTTAGTTTATTATTAGTAATATTTCATTGCTACTTGTTATTTGGGTGTTTATTACTTTTTTGTTCTTCTGCGTGTTTTGTCGAATAAATTATTATTATTTTAGGTTATATATACCTCATTTAAAGAATGGTATTAGTGTAATATATATCATATTCATTCATTCAATTCATTTATATAATCATTATGCAATGAAGATCATGTAGAACGAGTCGCATCACATCGTGGAGACGGTATTCCGTACGTACGCACGAGCGATGATATCGTTCCCATGATTGTGGAGTTGTATTGGAGTGTATATATACTATTTCAGAATAAATATAAATTTACAATAACCATATATAGTCATTATTTACACCATTATACCCATCCAATTAAGGTGGTGGTGGAAAATAGATTACACTATGGCGTGGAGACGGTATTCTGTACGTACGTACGCGCGGTGATTTCATTTTCCGTAGGATGGATAGATTGTGAAATAGGGTTGTTTCATACTTATAATAACATATCAGTATATTAGTGATACTGATGTTATTACTTCATAATGAAACAACTAAAGAAGAAGAAGTGGAAATGGAAATAAAGATGAAAGAATCGGTAACAGACATTACCTCTTCTTTGAAGCGCTTCTTTGAGACCTCCTTTAATGTCACTAAAATTGGAATTTGAAGAAGACCAGGACATCTAGGATGTATCTAGGGAAGTGGATAGAAGAAATTGGTAGGGGTTGGCCGATCTTGAAGGCTCAAAGTGGTGTGAGGAAGAGAGGGAGGAGGTTCCCTTTTATAAGGGAGGAGAGGGGAACCTTTGGAATAACTAAAAATGTTATTTTATTATAAAGTCAAATTCGGTTTTTAATAGCTCCAAATTGATATATTTAGAATATAATGTCGTTAGGGGTCGAAATAATCTCATCTAATATAATTTAGTCAAGTTTAGGTATCAATTTTAACCTTATCATTTAGATTTAACTTTAAGATAGATAATTTAACTTTTACCATGTCTTCTTGTTTTCTTATACAATAAGGTTAATAAAAATACTACGTCAAGCCAAAAGAACCCCAAGTTGTTTATTATTAATATATATATCCTTATATAAGTCATTTTGCCGATCCTTATATTTTTAGGAATAAAATTACAATTAATAATATAAAATTTGTTTTAAAAACTATTTTATGTCAATTTTGACACTATTTAGTAATTTATTTTTGTGAAACTCATAAAAGAATTATTAGTTCAAACCAAGTTACTTAAATCAATAATAACATGTCATATTAACCTAGAAAATTAGTTTAATTCCTAAAAAGTCTCAAAGTACATTTATTTGGGTATTTACAACATCAATTATGTCAATATTTCATTAATAAGATAATTACTACATCATCGTTGTGTCATAAATAAATTAAATTATTTAATGTCTAAAAATTAAAAATAAAATACCATTATGTAGGAAATTTGATTATATTTCTAATGAATATTTATAGTCTAATTTATCTCATATATAACCCCATATTAAAAATGATTTACGTATTAAACTTTGATTTTAACTATTTTAACCCTTCTTTAAATAAATTAATAATAAATGTCCTAATCTAATCCAAGTTGGCCTTAATGGTCATATTTTATTCCTAAGGTTGTTTTTTGTAGAATTCAACTTATCCAATAGAATTAGTACATGTGTTAGGGTAATACTAATAACACTTTTACCCTTAATTACCCTATTTACTTTTAACCGTGGTTAAAAAAATAAAAAGTTACTATTCACCAAAAATTACTTTCATATCATTGAACCACATTTTAGTCCTTGATATTAACCGTGTCTCTCAGATTTTTGAAATTCCTCTCATAGAAGCGGTAAAATTATGTTTTATGAAAAATTCAGTTTTTTTAACTACTACTTAGTGGTTTCACTATTCATCAAAAATTGAAAGTTTTCATAAAAATACCAAAATTTCACCCTAGGCTAATTTCGATATTCCGAATCCAAAAATGAAGTCCATTTTGAAAAATAAAATATATAAAATTTCAAAAAGTGGTTATTATTATTCATAATGGCTAGTTTTAATAATATTTTAATAGCATATCGTTGTTTAGTGAAACTCGGTATTGCGTACGACACAAGCTATCGATGAAGGCCGCGATTGCGTGTAAAGCAAGCCAAGCTAGTGTTGTGTGTAGTGAAAGATTCCTTTGATGATTTATATAACCTAAAAAATATATTTCTCATAAATGTCTAGGGTGTTACAGTGGTTTTATTTATATTTTATAAATCTATATGAAGTTTTATTGAAGAAGTGTTTTTTAAATTTTGAAATGAAATTCGACGTAACAAGAAGATGTTTTCTTGGAGAATATATTAAAAGGAGTAATCGATCTAACTCTACCTATTAATTTAATTATTAATCATTTTCATTTAAATTAATAACCAATTAATTATGATCCTATAATTTTTTAACCCTCGAACACATTGAGAGTTAACTTAACGACAACGATGACATTACTTAAACCCTATGCCTGCTTCAGAACACGCAATCGCAACACCATGATTTGATTGATATTTTATGGTTAGCTTATGGTCACTGGTTAATTAGACCACATATCTATTCTGTAAATAAGGATTAATTGAGTTTAGGGATAATATTCTCACTACATAAACTTATCATGTGTGGTCTTGTATTACTGATTAAGATCACGCTCTCACAATTCACACAATACTCGACCTCGCGTTTTTTTGTGTTAATTGTTAAATTGATTTCTTAGTTTCATCTAATTTAAAAACTAAATTAATGGATCATATTATGTGAATTACAGTATCTCAATTATTCAAAATAATTAAATGAATATGGTATATGATTAGTCTATCTCAAAGAAAACTACTCTTTTATGGGCGGTGTGGTCATTGTGGAGACTTTTTGCATGAGAAAAGGATTGAAAGGGTAAAACCTAATATTTTATTCACATTTTAATTCCAGTACAATGAAATATATTAATAGAAGAATAATATTGAATATAACATAATAAGGTGAATAAAAACTAAGAGTTTATTGAAAGCACAACATCATTACAACAAAGAAGATGAAAATAAGATCATTTTGGAAGAGATCCTAGCTTAGTAGGTTCCCTCCTCTAATTGTGAATTTAAATGTTTTAGAACCACCTTTAATATTCTTCTTATCTCCTAATTCACATCCCAACCACTCCAAATGAGGAAAACACTAATTTATAGAGTGGTGGGGAGGATTGGATTAATGAGGTTTTAAGTGTGAATGGGGAATCTCAGCCCAATATTTTAAGCCAAATTACACTACCAATTTGACCTTCAAAACATGTGAACCAGCTATTATCCCAAAATAATGATTTGTTTACAATTGGGTTGGAGAGTTCCTCCCAAACTTTGGGCCCTATTCAAGATTGAATGAATGTGTTATGGCCCAAATACAAAACTGATGTTTAATATGGCAAGCCCAACCCACCTTTGACTTCATTGTCTATTTAGTCAAACAAAATGCACAATTTAGCTCCAATGTCTTGAACAAAAGTTGTAGCCCATAATTTCAAAAACATGGTTAATATATTTCAAGTTAAAATAATAAATAATATAATATTTATCTCTAAAATACTACAGTGCACTATAAAGTGTAAAACTGAAATTTTAGTCAATTTTTCAAATAAATGATATAACCCCAAATATTTTATAAAGTAACATATTAAACACAATGTGAGGAAATTTTATCATTTATTATCAATAAAATATTTAATAAAATTGTTTTTTATCAAAGAACCCTAAATTTTATAAAGATTTTATATATCAGATTACCATTATGGATCTTAAAGAGTGTTGGGAATAATAATAATTAACATGAAACGTCATTTAATAATATGGTTCCAATATATGTTAAAACAAATATTTCAAGAAAAAATAATCTTGGATATGTTCTTGATGTTTGTTTTATTATAGTCAATTAAAATTTGTTGATTAGGTTGAAAAAATGAGCTACGTAGAAAACCATCATAGATAAATAAAAAGTGATTCGATGACTAATTTATTTATTAATATGGTCATCATATTATTGATAATTTTATAGTGTCATGGAAAATTATGAATATGATTATCACATAATTTTTCCTATAGTTTTTAAAAATGTACAACTTTCATGATGGCCAACAACCCATCACACCTGGAATGGTCGTGGTGTTTATACCCACAACTGATGGGTGATAGGGGTTCATTAACTAACACATTCCTACATGATGTACCTGTTAGTATTTTTTTATGAAATGATTTAAATTTAAATATTACTCTTTTAAAATATTTTTTTCTAGATTAATGAAATTTCATGTTATTTTTTTAGTTATAATTATATATAACCTCGATTATTAATGTAAATGATTATTTTGGATGAATTATATCATTATTTTGGAAATCTATGATGGAATGTTTGAAGGATAGACCCTTATAGAATGAATTAATTTTAATCATGTGAGATACTATTTAGGTAATATATATTAATGAATTATACAAGAATACATGTGAAAATCATATTGATTTTTATACAGATAAAAAGGTACGACTATTTTTATTTTGGGGAATATGTGATCCATTAGAGGTTTATTTTAGTGTTTCAAAGAAAAAAATTAATAATTTCTTTTCATTTCCATAAACTAATAGTTAATGTGAAAATTAATAAAATCACAGTTAAAGGATGTAATTTTGTTTATGAAATAAAAGATATCAAGTATAGTTTTAATGTTATCTATCATGACAAAAAATGAATCCATTAACTCTATGAAAAGGTCCATGAAAAAAAATTATCATGTTACCTTCATATCTGATGAATTAATTCCCTTTTAATTCATCATAGTTTATGGTATTCTGATTTTTTCATTCTTATCATAATTAACATTCATGGGATAAATGATGTCTTACACTCTTTATAATTATTTCCACTTTTCTATCATGTACGTATCTTCACATCCCACCAATGTTCTTCAAATTGAAACCTATATTATGTGTTATTCTAAATTAACTTCTCATTTCCCTTTTTCCTTTTTTATGGGGAAATTTAACTAAGCCATTTTGTGGTGTGGGTTTTCCACAAGTGAATTTTGGAATAAAAATCACTTGATTATTGAGAAAAAATAAAAAATATTTATATATAATTTATTAAATTGGTGTATAATGTAACACTATGAAAATGTATAATATATTTATCTAAAAATAAATTCAATATCATTGATATAAAGTGAAAAAGGAAACCCCAGGTTTAAATTAAATGAAATACTCTATTAAAATAGTAATATTTAAACATAACCATTATAAACTAGACATTAAATTGAAGGGTATGTATATAAATAAGTCAGTTATATAATTTATATAATTTTAAACTGTTTAAAAAATCAATGGTTATCTATTTATTATAAAACAATAAAATCCATTTGAATGAAATGAAATGTTTTATGAAAAGTTTTATTTTTCTAAAATGATGGTTAGTCACACAATACACACATAATATAAAATTAATTTTGAGAAATTTTATAAAATTTATTTGTAAAAATATCGTTTTTAAAATCATCATATTGATATTAAATTATGGGGAAATTTATTGTTTTTCAGAAAATATTAATTTCTCGGTGAATAGTGAAAACACAAATTTTTATAAAATTTCCTTTTCTTTTTAATTAATGGAGTACCATAAATATTATAATTTGATATAAAGTAATCATTAAGATGATATAGTTTTATAAAATCCAATTAATGACATTTAAATAATCATTAGACTTGTTTTTCTACAAGTTTATCATTATACTATAAAATACATTTTTTAAAAAAATTTGTTTTAAGTTTATAAAATTGATGCATTTTAAATAATAAATATAACCTATAATGAGTTATTATTTTAAAAAAATTATATTATATATATATGTATATTAATTTAAATTAACCAAATTATGAATACTTTTCATATAGTTAATATGTGTTCACCTTTTCCTTATTAAATTCATTTCTTGAAAAATAATTTTTGTGACGCACATGCGGGTTTAATTTCAAAATACATTCTACCTATTACATGAATTTGATTTGAAAAATTGGATTCATTATTTATAATCAAAATAATTTATACTACCAAAAAAGGTGAATTTTTTTTTACCATAACGAATATTAAAGAATGTGAAAGTTATTTTTCATGGTTAGGGTAGAAACTTGTTTTCTTGGAGGGTTAAACTAAAAATATAAGGATTAAAAATAACATAAAACTTTTCTAATTCCTATATTATGGTCATATTGAGACATTATATATTCTATTTTTGTAAGATTTATAACTTTTTTGTTTTTTATTTGAATGAAACATAAGTGGAATTCATTCTTTTGAATAATTCCAAGTGTGTCATCACCCCCACTTATAAAAGGACACCCTCTTTCCTCTCATTTCCACACATCCACATATAATTTTTATATCAATAAATACCCAGATAAAATTTATAATTCTATGAACTCATTCTTGAATACTTTTTTGTCATAAATATATCCTATAACTGCTTTCAATGTAAATCTAAAGAAGTTTTCCAAAGAAGAGGTAACATCATTAACCAAACATTTTATTTTACATATTCTTACACATCCGTAAAAACATATTAATTAATTTTGATATCAGATACAAATTATATTAAATATACATATTTTTTTTGTTTTCATTACCTTTAACCATCTCCTCCTCCATAAAATTGTAAATGAAACTCTTAATCATGTGGATGACGGATTACCATCTTCTGAACTGGTGAAATTTGTTTTATATAATCACATATTAAATATGAATATAATGTTGTATGTAATGTCTATATATTATATTTATGATATAATTATCCTCATTTAACAAGAAGGTCACCTATACCTTCTTAGATTATGTTCTTTAGGGAATATCATAACATTGATGGTGTGTACGGAAAACTTATCCCTTACGAAGCCATGTGATTCATTTTTTCACATAAAATTTGCATAGAGGTATTAGGGATTAATTAAATTATTATATATGATAATAATTATATATTAAACATTTTTAAATTTAATATATCATATAATTACCTATTGTAACTTCCCGACCCTAGTTTAACTAGAGTCGTTGCATTATTTTAATACATTGGCATGATTACAAGGAATCAAGTCCTGAAGGACCGATCAGTTTAGAATTCTTGGAAAATAGATTGTATACATCAATGTTACATTACAATTTATATCATACAACACAACATAAATAATCATTTATGAATTCCATTATTACATTAGCTTAACCTTGCATATCAATCACAGTATAATTCTTGGAATCCTGGGAAAAATAAATCATAGAAAGGGGTGAGCTCAAACACTCAGTAAGGGTAAGCAATACAGCGGAAGATAACATAAATATTAATCATGGTGAATAATTGAAACCACATTCCTTTTCCAATAATAAACATGAATACTTTTATGGAAGGAATATGAGCTGAGTAAATAATTCCATAAAAACATAATCATGGGTATTCTACTAGTCGAATGACCACATGAACCATAAATATTATTTTCATAATTAGGGAATGTATAATGCCAAACATTCTGAAACATTTTTTCAAGACCTCGGCCAAGACGTCTCAAAATGATTAAGGCCTCGGCCAAAACCATATATCAAATTGGGAAAGGTCATCGGCCAATTCCACGTCTAGTTGTCTTATGAGACCTACTGATGCATCGTTAAGCTATAGCGGGCTCCACCCGTCACATACTAAGTCTAAAATATACTCATATGAAAAGGTTAAAACATAACAAAAACATTCGTATTAAAACTTGCATAGAAAATGTCAATACTTTAACCGTAAACCATGAATGGTATAAAAATAACACATCCATAGTCAAACATATCACACAACCTTCAATAAAATATGGAATATTTGTATCATAATAAATCAACTTCAAACAAGTATAAAATCTATCAAAGGATGTCGATATAGAAGAAAATTATTTGTAAAACATTTTGAGAGAAATATCCCATTTTCATGAATTTTTTATAAATTTACACACTTTAGAAATAAATACATTTGAAGACATTTTTTAATCAAAGTGCCCCATACCACTTTGAAATTTTTTAAAGGAACTAACATTTTTAAAACATTCATGTCAATATAAATAAATCCTTAAACACCATTTTGGAAACATGGACATTAAGGAGAATGATTTAGAAGAATAAATATTTAAAACATTTAAAATAATTTTTTAGTAAAATGTCCCTTAAAAAGAATCCCTTTGAAAACTATTTTATGAAACATGGACATGGATAATAAATATGTCTCAGTATATAATTATGTAAAAACATCCTCAGATAATAATGAGATTGTGGAATTAACCGTTACCAATTTGGTAACATACGAAACATACACCCCATGAAAGAAGTATCATACAATGAATATGTAAATAAAAAAACATTAACGTGTATTACCCAAATAATACAATTATGGGCAGTACATACACCACACAAAAGGTAATAGTGGAAATAGGGCATGAATCTCATAGGATTAAAGAGTGAGATGAAAACCCATTACATCGTGTCTGACTTGACCCGTTCGTTCTTTAATATCCTGAATAATAAACTAGAGTTAATTTCATCTTTTTTATGAACCTTATTTAAGTTTATTATTCCTTTTATATCACTTATTACCATGTTATAAACATTATGTAATCATTTATGTTAATAACATTCATTTGGTCGATATTTGGCACTTGAGTAAAAAATGAACACTTTATAGTTACAAGTTGATCACATGGTAAATATTTATTTATATCAGGAATGATATTAATGATATAGATATCATATATATAATATATATCTAGTATATAAATTTAGTTATAACAGTTCACATCATTTTTGGGTAAGAAATATGATGCAGTGTTCATGGAGATGGTGAGCAGTACGTTCGCATGAACGCTGCTTTCATTTTTATTCATTATCTTAATAGAATGAAAAAATAATGATACATAGGTATATTATAATTCAAGTATAATATCATATATAATATCATTAACTACATCCTCTATACATCCCACATGTGGTATTAATGAGTCATATCACCTTGAGGGGGAGGTAGTCTTCACTTGCACAAATGAAATTATCGCGTTTACCCATCATGGAAACCATTAAGGTATGATATAAAAGAAAAATAAATAAGAATTAATAAAACATAAACATAATATATATATATATATATAATATAAATATAGTGTTATCATAATGGCCATCAGAAGAGGCTATAAGAGGTAATTGAACAGTCATCGTTTCGTGAGATGTTAGTTTTCCATCCACAGAAACTTTATGTTCTTCACACATTAGATGGAGGTGTGTGTAAGTTTAGTTATAATCATTCCCATAAAAACATCCTAGTATATTTATGACAATTTTTTTGTTATAAAATAAAGCAATAAAAAATAGTTTAGGGGTTTGAGAAGTAAAGTAAAATAAAAGAAGTTGAGAGAAACTATTACCTTTAATTTGGGTAACTTCCTTTGGTTTGAACCAAAAGGACATCTTGAAGTTCATTATGCCTAAGGTAAGGCTTCTAGGTGGATGATAGGGATGTAGGGAGATCAATTTGGTAGAGTTTGGACGAGCCTAATGGATTGATAAGTGTGCGAAATTGGTTAGCAGTGGTCTCCTTTTATAAGGTGGGAGAGGCTCTTTAGGAAAGTGTGAATATATTAGTTTATTATATAATGTTATTCGGTTTCTAAAAGTCCAAAAATAATTATGGCCGAAGAGAATATGACTCATGGTAAAAATATAATCATCCAATAATAATTGGACATGTTTTGGATATTATTTTAATATTTATAATCTAATTTATTTAAATCATTTATTAATGAGGTAAATACTGCATCATTATTGTGTCAAAAATAATTTAATTTATTCGATGTCTAAAAATTATTAAAAAATTACCATGATGTAGGAAATAGTTTTATCTTACCAATTAATTTTTATAGTAAAAAAGAATACTTATATAACACCATAAAAAATTAATTACTAAAAGATATTTGTTTATGTCAATTTTGTCTTTACTTTAAATTAATTAATCTAAAGTATCATTATCACTCATAAGTGGCTCCTTGGGGACCCAAAATCGACCCAAGGATTCCCATGGTCTGAAATTACTCATCCAATAAGATTATGACATTTTTTATGAGAATTTTGAATTATTACAATATTCATTTTACCTTAAATTACCCTATTTACCTTTAACTGTGGTAATTAAAAGTCAAAAGTTACTATTCACCAAACATTATTTTAATCATATTGAACTACATTTTACTTACTGAGGTTAACCGTGTCTCTCAGATTTTGGAAATTTAACTCACAAAAATGGTAAAATTGTGTCTTATATGAATTTGCAAATTCACCACGGAGGTTGGTAATTGACGGTGAAAAGTTCAATAACATTATATATATATAATATTATTACAAAATGACTTCAATGAATTAAATTGAACATATATATGTATTATTCATCTATTTTTAACTAAAATAAATTTAAATAAAATAAATAATTATTTAAATAAAATGTTGGTTTTAAACAATAATTCAGTATTTTTTACTATTCATCAAAAATTGAATGTTTTTAGAAAAATAATAAAAATTCACCCTAAGCTAATTTTGATATTACGAATTCAAAAATGAATTATATTTTACAAAATTAAAATTATAGAGGTTTCATTTGTAAATTTAAAATTAATTCCCATTGTCAAAATAAATAACGTGTTTTTAAGCAACAATATCTATCAAAATATTAACACTTGTTTTTGTCCAATTTAATTTGAAATTAATTATAATGACCTTAATTGTATTAAATGATAAAAATATAATATACTTATACTTCAAAACCAATAAAATGAATAATTTAACAAAATAAATTATTTCTATTAAAAAAGTTGTTTTTAATTAACATTTAGTATTTTTTTAACTATTTACCAAAATATGAAAGCTATCAGAAAAATACCAAAAATCAATCAAAACTAAATTTTTATCTCCTGATTCTAAAGACGAAGTTTATTTTGTCAAATTGAATTCATAAAAGTGACAAATGTTGGATTTAAAAAGGGATCATCCTCAAAAGGCGGTAAAATTGCATTTTCTGAAAAATACATCCTTTGTCTAAAAAAATTTAATATGTTCCTATATTATGTCTATGAAACAAATAATATATATACTAAAATTAGATGGAGTATATAAAATTTAAAATTTAGTTAATACTATTCATAAACTCTTTTGAATGACTAGATTGGTATATCGTGGTGCGCTTGGACTAGGTTTTGGTGTAGTGTAAGTTATTGAATTTCATTAATGAAATTAGGTACTACGAAATCTTGGGGTGTTACATTCTTCCCTAATTCAATAAATTTCTTCCTTGAAATTTGAAATTGTTCCTCAAAAATAGATGGTTGAAAATATAAAATACCTTTGTGGGAAAACCCACATCAGAAATTGGGTTAATAAAATTTAGTCTTAATAATTGGAAAAGGGGAATGAAACATTCACCACAAAATTATGATCTCGATTAGGAGAACATTGTTTGAAATTAAGGAAACATAATTGGTGGAAAAACATATATATTTATAGGGAGTGATTGAGGTCATCAGTCAGAAAAAATTATAGAATGGAGGGCCTCAAATCCATCAATCTATGATGATTTAAAATATCATCGATTCAACAAAACATAAGGTATTAGGATAACAAGTTTTTGGTTTTAAGAACCCTTACCTCTTTTTTAAGAATTAATTTCATCATAGAATAAGAGAATAAGAAAAAAATATACTTGACATGCCGAGTTCCATCCTTTAACTAATTTCTACCACAAACTCATCTTTCACTCTAAAAGATAATAGAACTTAAAAAATTATCTCTTTATCCTTTTCGTATAGGGTTTAAAAATATAAGAATTTATAATTAACCTATCATAACCTTTTAAAAAAACTACATTATACAATCCATGGAATTCACGTAGTCTAGTGGTAGGTGATAAATCCCAATCACACTATGGTTGTGGGTTCGATTCCCGCAGCTTTGTCTCACGCAATGGGTTGTCACACGGTCTGCATGTTGTCCTTTTTAAGATTAACCTTAACAATAGTATCATAATCCACTCTAACATTTATAATTATCCAAAATAAATCAATCTAAACTCATAGTATAAAATTTATAAGAATGTTAAACACAATGAAGATCCCATTTTTCCTTGTAATAACATGTGAACACCTTCATCAGATATTATATTAAAACTTGTTAACACCCTAAATTACAAAAAACAATATTGATTAAATTCATGCTCCCTTATCATATATATAATACTGGATATATTCCTTATATCCAAAAATATTAAATATTCCAATAGTAATGAAATAAACAAACTATTATTCAGTTTCAAGGAATTCAAGAATATCCAATATAATTTATCCAAATCAACCATCTCTTATTCCTAACTCACTACCTTGGTATCAAAACCATATTATGGTTTATATTTCTCTCAACTATATATTTTACAAAAAAAATTACCTGTAATTGAGTCACTTTTCTTGGTTCCACACAATCTCAAGTCCTTTATGAAATAGTACTGCAGTACAATCCTTATATACTCTATAATTCTCATAACATTTACATCATTAATATAATACTCAAATGACACAATAATTTAAGAAAAATGTAAGAAATATAATCATTCCTATTTATCTTCGGAAGTATAATAGCATTATTATTATCCAATATAAGCATTTAGGGTATACTCTGATGATTTTGACATTGATTCGCGTAGTGTCCCAACTTCTTGCAGATGATACATTGTACATTGGAAACTTTTTTCTTACCCAAGAAATCATGTGCTTGGTGTCCATATTCTCCACACTTATAACAAACTCTAATTCCATTCAATAATTTACCAAGGTGATTCTTTCCATAGTTATCACATGTGGGATAATCTTTCTTTTCCCTCTTCCCTATAACCATATTTCTCTCTTCTGTCCTTTTCATCTCTTGCTTCCCTTCAAAGCCATAGAACACAGAGAATTAATTACTAATCTTATTAACACATGATACTATTTCTTCATATGTTGGGAATACATGTGAGACTATTTCCTTTCTAAATGTTGTCTTAACACCATGAATGATATGATCCTTCTTACTCTTTGGATAATACATATTGCTAGAGTTCACATTCCTTCTTTTGGGCGCCATCTCTAAACAATGGCATTAACTATGTCAGTTTATGTATTGTAATGATTAATTTCAAACATGTATAATACCATATGTAAATTTAACAGTTTATGGATAAAATCCACAATCATAATAATATTTCCTTTGAGAAGGTATATATATCATCCATCCTTTTTGTCACATAAACTTTCATTACATTAAAAAAACTGAGGATCTTTAAGGTTTAGTGTCTTTGAAACCAGGAACATAATACATGAAACAAAAAAACATTCTTCTTAAACACTTGAAAGGCTTCTCTTTATGTTCATATTAGGTTCATTACTGCATCTCATAACCTGGGGACATACATCAAAATAAAGTGTGAGCAGAATTCCCAGTAAGGGAAACAAGAGAAATATTTTACATGTGAACTTGAGATACTTCAATAAGGTCATGAAAAAAACATTAAGGCATGAGAAAGAAATCATGAGGCATATCATAATAAAAATAACATTTTTCATAACTTGAATATGTGGCTACATCAATTAACATAGAAAATCATGAACATATCACCAAGGTCCATCCCCAAGGTGTCATTTGAAAATTACCAAGGTTATTCACCAAGATATCTTGAAAATTGTAATCTCTAGTGGTTACATCATTACCCAATGCATTGGAGCGCTATCAGGGCGCACCCGTAAATTATCCTTTATTATCATGTGGGACACATATATCATCATAAATCATTTCATAAACAACCCATATAACATAAAATAAATTTGTTTCATTTCATAATCATAACATTTTAAAAACTGCTTTAAAGACATGGTCTTTACATCACTTTAAACGCACCGAAGGGGAGACCGGGTCTCATGTATGTAAATCCTAGAATTTAAAATAAAACATTTTGGTAAACATGTGAATACCACTTTTGAAGAAATATCTTTGAGTATTCACTTAATAAAATAAAATTACTTTAGAAAAATAGAGACCCATTTTGAGTTGGAAATTCTGCAGCATAACGGCTATGTTTCGGGGTTTAGAAAACATTGAAAAGAGAGTGGACATTGGTAAAACACTCATAAATGACCCATAAAACAGTAGAGGGACAGAATATAAAGGATTTGAGAACATGTTAATGAAAATTTAGAGATATACCTTATGAAATGAAGAACATGAAAGGAACACAAAAATAAGATTTCTCTTATGAAAATTCGGCAGCCCAACGGCGTCACTTAAACTTCAACAAAAATGAATTGAGGAGATCAAATAGGGTCTCTCATAATATGAACATAAAAGATCAGTATGATAGATATAGAGATCATACCCCAACATAATACAAAAGGATCTTGAAATTCATGATATTAAAGTAGATCTTTGAAAAATGAGAAAGGTGAACGAATCCCTTAAAAATTTGGCAGCCTAACGGCGTCACTTAAACTTCAACCAAAAATGAATTGACAAGATCAAAATAGGATCCCTCATCATATGATCATATGGGTTAATTATGATAGATATATATATTATTCTCCAACATAATAAAATGGTACTTGAAAGACTTGACATTAAAATAGATCTTGAAAACGAGAAGGGTGAAAGAATCCCTTAAAAATTCGGCAGCCTAACGACGCCACTTAAAACTTCAAAATACTGAATTGAAGAGATAAAATACGTTCTATCATCATATTATCATATAAATTCAGTATGATAGATATATATATCATACCCCAATATAATAAAAATAAACTTGAAAGACTTGACAAGAAAATAGAACATGAAAATGAGAAGGGTGAAAGAATCTGTTACAAAAATTTCGGCAGCCTAACGGCGTCACTTAAACTTTCATAAAATGAAAAGATGAGAGTAAGAGGGGGTATCTAATCATATGAAAATAAAAAGTAAATTATAATTAATATAAACGAACATCCTCCAACAAAAGAACATGGAGCATAAAAGGTATGACATAAAATATATTACTTGAAAAGAAAGAGAGAGGTCGGATCCCTTACCTTAAAACGTAACTCTTAAAACTCAATGGTTGGGACCTTGAGGGCTTGGGGGCACCTTGGGAGGACTAATTGGGAGGTAATGAGACCATAAATTTGTTGGGGGAGAGTGGGGAGTCGAATGGATGAGAGGACGGCTTGGTATTTATAGGGAAAGTGAGGGGAGAGGGCATTAATGGCCAAGGGACACCTCATTAGTGGTTTTGGCAAAACCATGGGATTTCCCATGGTATTTTCCCATGGTATTGGCCACATGGGACACCTCATACCTTAAAATACTATTCATAAGTCTAAAAAATCGATTACATACTTAATACATCATTTAATGATGTCATTAAACACCCGTAACTTAATAACTGTATTTTCACTATTTATCAAAAATTGAAGTTTCTCAGAAAAATCCCAAAATTTCACCTTAACCAAATATCAATGCTCTGATTTAAAAAATGAACTCCATTTTATAAAAATGATTTTCTAAATATTTTTAATTTAATTTTTAAATAAATACACTCTTCACCGAAAATTCATTTTTTCCAGAAAAATCCCCAAAAATTACCTTAACATAATATCGATGCTCCAAGTTCAAAAATGAAATCCATTTTATAAAAATATTTTTCTAAATATTTTTAATTAAATTTTTAATTAAAAACACTATTCACCTGAAAAAACTAATCCTTGACAAATAATTTATGAAACTGTTATTTAACCATTTTATTGAATCACATTACTTAATCAAGGTGCCTAGATTATTTTAAAGCATTATTTAAGTGAGATAACTAATCCATTTTCTCACATTACTAATCCTAAGCATAAAATCACTATTCAAAATTTACTATTAATCAAAAATCAAGTTGATCTTATTAGACTCTAAATTTCGTACTGGACATAAATATAGAAGACCATTTTTTAAATATCATTACACGTTTTTAATTATTTAAGGTTTACATAAATTTTTTTTTAAAAAACTTCTTTTTTCGAAAATTCATAATGAAAATACCCATACTATATTTATTCGGTAATTTGAACATTCATAAACTTCATCATAAGAAGAAATCCCAATTTTTATTTAAAATAAAGGATTACACAAGGAAGTTACAGTCTCCTTAAATAGCCCCTTATCACACCAGCATAGGACCTAAGTGTAAGGTGTGCTAAGGTGATAGAATCCAAGGGAGGCTCGGCCAACATCGCACGAGTAGTAATTTCTATCAGTTTGAACTTCTCGCGAAGGCAATTTCGTTCTAGCTTCACACGATGAAGTTCGGATTGGGTTTGGTCCAGAGCAAAGCCTAGTGGTGCTACCTCTTTCCCAAGTTCTGTTAGATGGGCTTCGATCCGTCAAGACTACTGGGTAAGGCCATCAAATCTTCTTTTTATATTAATTAAACATGATTACTTGTATTTAGAGACAATAATCGAAATGTTTAGTTTCCAGTGGTCATATTGACCAATGGTCATATAACAGTCAAAATCCAACGATCTCATTTTAATTATACTCATGTTATCATATTAAACAGTTTTGTTGGGTATAAAAAAAATAAAATAACACACAAAATTAGGAAACAAGATTTATTCAAAATTTTGGGTCGTTACAATCTTCCCCTCTTAAGAAATTGCATCTTCGCATTTTTTAAAATTGGGTATTGAAATTTCATTGAAAGTCCCACATCAGAAAAAGAGTCAGTAACAATATTACTTTAAATGAAAGAAAATGAAGTACAAAGGCCACCCGAGTTAACCCACACTAGGATTCCATGTAGGAAAACATGGACATGGAGGAGAAAACAAAGAGTCAAGTTCTATGGGAGAGTGATACAAAACATGATTAGGAGAAAGTTAACCACGAGAAAATCCCAAACTTATGATGTGTATAAATGGTCTTTTATTACCCAGTAGGAAGCTTAAACCAACAACGTTTTTGTTTTACATTCCTTTTAATAATTTTGAAGAATTAATTTACTACATAGAGTAAAAAAATAATGAAATATACCTACCTTCCAGTAGAGTTTCATCCTTTAATAAGTTTCTACCAAAACTAATCGTTTCTCCAAACGATGAGCATTCCAAACTACTTGGTCTCATCAAAACACAAGAATAATATTCTTGAGAGTCACTTCATCCACAAAATATTAACTATCAATTTCTTATATCTTTAAACATTATCCCAAAAACATAAAGGGTAAGATAAAAAAATCTTAAAAAAGAAAAAATCCCATAGGAAGGGAAACTACTTTTAAATCTTAAAAGATCCATGGTACAACCCAAAGTTCATCATAGACCATTCCATAAATAAATGTCCTTAAAATTACTCAAAATAAACCAAACTAATATTGAAACCCAAATACAAGAAGGACTTGATAACATAGTCTTCCAAGGTAAACATTATCATTCTTCTCCAAAAAACATCAACCACTCCTAACATCTTATAACAAAAGTAACTAACCTAAACATATTTACCCCATGATAGGATAATCATTTCCATAAGTAACCTAAATTACTATAAGTCCACCTTAAATTCATCGATTATTCGAAATATAAGTCAACCTTACTTCTCAAAGAAAAAACCGTAGTAATCTATTTACCTCGATCAAATAGGGTTCCCAAAATAGTGAACACCTTCAAAAATAATAGTAATCTTTTAATACCCTAATCATCTCTTTCATATTAATACATAAATAGTCACATTTCCTATCTCATTGGTTGCTGGGACATGTTATTCCATTTCCCGCCATTAAATAAGAAAATAAATTACAATTAGGGGCTTAAATACTTAGCCAATAATCATGAAAAACAGCCTAAAGAATAGAAGGATAACTTGTAGAAGAAAATTATACCCTAACTTGTGATCCCCTAGGATCCAAACTAGGTTATCCATGATAATATATTCTTATGTGAATCTTTATTTTATTTTTTCATTGTTCCTTTAATAATGGTTCATACTAAGCTTATGAATTTACCAAAGCATATCCCCTGGGAGTATCGTAACCAAGAGTGAATCAAGGCCCGTTATCGTGTACCAATTCCCATTCGAGTCTAGCTCAAAGTGGTGTTTTTGGGTTTTACCCCTATGTACATCTGTACCAGAGCCACCTCTACCTGCTCTTAACCATACAAGGATGTATTTGCTCGGCAACCACTTACTCAATACTCACCAAAATACAAGCAAGATTTCCTATATTTATACTTTTCTATAGGGTTCTTCCTAGAGTTTTTATATCCTAATTGCCACAAATAACTAAACCATCCTTTGATACCAACTATAGCATCCCACCTTTTTTCCACATAAACCTTCATTACATTAAAAAAACTGAGGATCTTTAAGGTTTAGTGTCTTGGAAACCAGGAACTTAATACATGAAACAAAAAAAATTCTTCTTAAGCACTTGAAAGGATTATCCTTATGTTCATCTTAGGTTCATTACTGCATCTCATAACCTGGGGACATACATCAAAAGAAAGGGTGAGCAGAATTCCTAGTACGGGAAACAAGATAAATATTTTACATGTAAACTTGAGATACTTCAATAAGGTCATGAAAATAACTTTAAGGCATGAGAAAGAAATCATGAGGCATATCATAATAAAAATAAACTTTTTCATAACTTGAAGATGTGGCTGCATCATTTAACAACGAAAATCATAAACATATCACCAAGGTCCATCCCCAAGGTGTCATTTGAAAATTACCAAGGTTATTCAACAAGATATCGTGAAAATTGTAATCTCTAGTGGTTACATCATTACCCAATGCATTGGAGTGCTATCAAGGTGCACCATTAAATTTGCCTTTATTATAATGTGAGCCACATATATCATCATAAATAATTTCATACACAACTCATATAACATAAAATAAATGGGTTTCTTTTCATAATCATAACATTTTAAAAACTGCTTTAATGACATGATCTTTACGTCGCTTTAAACCCACGGAAGGGGAGAGCGGGTCTCATGTATGTAAATACCAGAATTTTAAATAAAACATTTTGGTAAATATGTTAATACCCCTTATGAAGAAATATCATTGAGTATTAACTTAATAAAATAAAATTACTTTAGAAAAAGAGAGAGACATTTTGAGTCGGAAATTCTGCAGTATAACAGCTATGTTTTGGGGTTTTAAAAAACATTGAAAAGAGAGGGGACATGGGTCAAACACTCATAATTGACCCATAAAACAGTATAGGGACAGAATATAAAGGAATTTAGAACATGGTAATTAAATTTTAAGAATATATCATATGAAATGAAGAACATGAAAGGAAGACAAAAATAAGATTTCTCTTATGAAAATTCGGCAGCCCAACGATGTCACTTAAACTTCAACAAAAATGAATTGAGGAGATCAAATTGGGCCTCTCATCATATGAACATAATAGATAAGTATGATAGAAATATAGATAATACCCCAAAATAATACAAAAGGAACTTGAAATACTTGACATGAAAGTAGATCTTTGAAAAATGAGAAAGGCGAACGAATCCCTTAAAAATTCGGCAGCCTAACGGCGTCACTTAAACATCAACCAAAATTGAATTGACAAGATAAAAATAGGTTCTCTAATCATATGAAAATATGGGTTAATTATTAAATATATAGATATCATACACCAACATAATAATAAGGAACTTGAAATACTTGACATGAAAATAGATCTTGAAAACGAGAAGGGTGAAAGAATCCCTTAAAAATTCGGCAGCCAAACGACGCCACTTAAAACTTCAAAATATTGAATTGAAGAGATAAAATGGTTTCTCTCATCATATGATAAAAAAGATCAGTATTATAGATATAGAGATCATACCACAAAATAATAAAAACTAACATGAAACACTTGACAAGAAAATAGAACTTGAAAATGAGAAGGGTGAAACAATCCGTTACAAAAATTTCGGCAGCCTAACGGTGTCACTTAAAATTTCATAAAATGAAAAGATGAGAGTAATAGGGGGTCTCTAATCATATTACCATAAAAAGGAAATTATAATGAATATAAAAGAACATTTTCCAACAAAAGAACATGGAGCATAAAAGGTATGACATAAAAGAGATTACTTGAAAAGAAAGAGAGAGCTCGGATCCTTTACCTTAAAACGTAACTCTTAAAACTCAATGGTTGGGACCTTGATGGATTGGGGAAACCTTGGGAGGACTCCTTGGGAGGTAATGAGACCATAAAATCGTTGGGGGAGAGTGGGTAGTCGAATGGATGAGAGGATGGCTTGGTATTTATTGGGAAAGTGAGGGGACAAGGCATTAATGGCCAAGGGACACCTCATTGGTGGTTCTGAAAAAACCATGGGCTTTCCCATGGTATTTTCCCATGGTATTGGCCACATGGGACACCACATACATTATCTTACTATTCATAAGTCGACCAAATTTATTACATACTTAATACATCATTTAATGATGTCATTAAACACCCGTAAATTAAAAACTGTATTTTCACTATTCATAGAAAATTCAACTTTCTCAAGATAATCCCAAAATTTCACCATAACCAAATATCAATGCTCTGATTTAAAAAAGGTAGTCCATTTTATAAAAATAATTTTTTAAAATATTTATATTTGAATTTTTAAATAAACACACTCTTCACCAAAAATTCAATTTTTTCTGAAAAATCCCCAAAAATTACCTTCACATAATATCGATGCTCTGAGTTCAAAAATGAAATCCATTTTATAAAAATAATTTTCTAAATATGTTTAATTAAATTTTTAATTTAAATATACTATTCACCTGAAAAAACTAATACTTGACTAATAATTTATGAAACTGTTATTTAACCATTTTATTGAATCACATTACTTAATCAAGGTGCCTAGATTATTTTAAAGCTTTATTTAAGTGAGATTAATAATCAATTGGGTCACATTACTAATCCTAAGCATAAAATCACTATTCATAATTTACTATTCATCAAAAATCAAGTTGATCTTATTAGACTCTAAATTTCGTACTGGACATAATTATAGAAGACCATTTTTTGAATATAATTACACGTTTTTAATTATTTAAGGTTTACATAAACATTTTTTTAAAATATCCTTTTTCTAAAATTCATAAAAAAAATATTCATACTATATTTATCCGGCCATTTGAAAATTCATAAACTTCATCATAAGAAGAAATCCCAATTTTTATTTAAAACAATGGATTACACAAGACAGTTACAGTCTCCTTACATAGCCCCTTATCACACTAGCATAGGACCTAAGTGTAAGATGTGCTAAGGTGAGAGAATCTGAGGGAGGCTCGACCAACATCGCACGAGTAGTAATTTCTATCAGTTTGAACTTCTCGCGAAGGAGATTCCGTTCTAGCTTCACATGATGAAGTTCGACTTGGGTTTGGTCTAGAGCAAAGCCCAGTGGTGATACCTCCTTCCCAAGTTCTATTAGATGGGATTCGATCTGTCCAAGACTACTAGGTGAGGCCATCAAATCTTTTTTTTATATTAATTAAACAAGATTACTTGTAGTTAGAGACAATAATCAAAACGTTTAGTTTCCAGCGGTCATATTGACCAATGGTCATATAACAGTCAAACTCCAATGGTCTCATTTTAATTATACTCATTTTATCAAATGAAACAGTTTTGTTGAGTATAAAAAATAAAATAACACACAAAATTAGGAAACAAGATTTATTCAAAATTTCAGGTCGTTACAGAATATACTCGTAAAATCCTTCATAATGATTTGTAATGAAAATGAGAATTATCCTATGCATATCCCTCAGGAGTGTCGTAACCAAGAGTGTAACAAAGACCATTATCGTGCACCCGTTCCCATTCGAGTCTAGCTCAATGTGGTGTTTTTGGGATTTTCCCCTAGGTACATATGTGCTAGATCCGCCTCTACCTGCTAATATCCATATAGGAATGTATTTCTTGGAAAACCCACAAAATCATTATGGTGCCAAAATTCTATGAAGTTCTTCTATAGTAATCCTCAAAGTCTATCTTAGGGTAATGTTCTCTAATATAAGTTTATCTAAATCTGGTTTCAAAGGTTATTGCTAAACTACCTTTAATACCAACTGTAATGCAACGACCCCAGTAACCTAGAGCTGGTGCATTTTTTTAATACATTGGCATGATAACATGGAATCAAGTCCTGAATGACCGATCAGATTAGCAGTCTTGGAAAATAGATTATATACATGAATGCTACATTACACATTATAACATACAACACAACATTAATAATAATTTATGAACGCCATTAATCCCTTAGCTTATCCCTGCATATCAATCACAATACACTTCTTGGAATCCTAGGAAAAATAAAACATAGAAAGTGGTGAGCTCAAACACTCAGTAAGGGTATGCAATATAGCATAAGATAACATAAATATTAAGCATGTTGAATAATTGAAACCACATGCCTTTTCCGATAATAAATATGAATACTTTTATGGCAGGAATATGAGAAAAGTAAATAATTCCATAATAAAACATAATCATGGGTATTCTACTAGTAGAATGACCACATGAACCATAAATATTATTTTCATAATGAGGGAATGTATAATTCTAGGCATTATAAAATATTTTTTCAAGGCCTCAACCGGGATGTCTAAAAATGATTAAGTCCTTGACCAAAACCATATATCAAATTGGGAAAGGGCCTCGGCCAATTCCATGTATAGTTGTCTCATTATACCTACTGATGCATCGAAGAGCTATAGCAAGCTCCACCCGTCACATACTATGTCCAATACATTCCTCATATGAAAATGTTGAAACATAACATAAACATTCGTATTAAAACTAGCATAGGAAATATCAATAATTTAACCATAAACCATGAATGGTATAAAAATAACACGTCCATAGTCAAACATATCACAAAACCTTAAATACAATATTGAATATTTGTATCATAATAAATCAACTTCAAAAATGATTAAAATCAATCAAATGTTGTTGACATAGATGAAAATGATTTTTAATACTCTTTGAGAGTAATATCCGATTTTCATGAAAACATTTAAAAGTTAAACAATTTTGGAAGGAATAAATTAGATTACATTTTTGAGTCAAAGTGTCTCATACCACTTTGAAACATTTTAAAGAAATTAAAATTTTTAATACATTCAATTCCATATAAATAAATCCTTAAAACCCATTTTGAAAACATGGACATTAATGATAATGATTTAGAAGAATAAATATTTAAAACATTTAAAATGTTGTTTTAGTAAAAATTCCCTTATAAATAATCCCTTTGAAAACTATTTTATGAAACATGGACATGGATAATAAATATGTCCCATTAAATACTTACATAAAAACAACCTCGGATAATAATGAGATTGTTGAATTAACCCTTACCAATTTGGTAACTTACGAAACATACACCCCCTGAAAGACGTATCATACCATGAATATGTAAATACACATAAATTAAAGTTTATTATAAAAATAATACAATTATGGGTAGTACATACACCACACAAAAGGTAATAGTGGCAATGTGGCATGAATCTCATAGGAATAAGGAGTGGGATGAAAACCCCTTACCTCGTGTCTGACTTGACCCGTTCGTTCTTTAATATCCTGAACAATAAACTAAAGTTAATTTATACTTGTTTAGGAACCTATTTAATGTTTATTATTACTTTTATATCAATTATTACCATGTTATAATCATTATGTAATCATTTATGTTAATAACATTCGTTTTGTCGATATTTGGCACTTGAGTCAAAAATGAACAATTTATAGTTACAAGTTGTTCACATGCTCAAAATTTCATTATATCCAGAATTATATTCATGAATTAGATATCATATATATCATATATATCAAGTATATACATGTATTTAAAATATTTCATATCATTTTGGGGTAAAAAATGAAATTCACTATTCATGGAGACGGTAAGTCATACGTACGCATGAACACCACTTTCTTTTCTATTTCTTATCTTAATAGAATTAAAACATAATTATACATACTTATATTATAATTCCATTATAATATATTATATATTATCATTAAATCCATCCTTTATATTCCTCTCATATGGTATTAATGAGTCATATCACTTTGAGGGGGTGGTAGTCCGCATTTCCTCAAATGAAATAATCGTGTTTACCCATAATGGAAACCATTAAGGTATGCTATAAAATAAAAATAAATAAGCATGAATATAACATAAAAATAATATATATATATATATATCATATATAAATACAGTGCCATCATAATGGCCACCATAAGGGGCGGTAGGAGGTAATTGACCAATCATCGTTTCGTGAGGCGTTAGTTTTCCATCAACAAAAACATTATGTTCCTCACCCATTAGATGGAGGTGTGTGTTAGTGTAGTTTGAATAAATATCATAAAAACATCTTAGTATATTTAGGATGTTGTTTTTTTTATAAAAGAAATGGAAAAAATATATTTTAGGGGTTGGAGAAGTAAAATAAAAAAAAATAAGTTAAGAGAAACTATTTCCTTTAATTTGGGTAACATCCTTTGGTTTTAACCAAAAAGACTTCTTGAAGTGACTTATGCCTAAGATAAGGCTTCTAGGAGGTGTAGAGGGATGTATGGAGCTTAATTTGGCACATTTTGGAAGAACCAAAAAGTCTTTAGAGGTGGAATTAATTTGGTTAGAAGTGGTCTCCTTTTTATGGGGGAGGAGGGGCTCTTTTGGAAAGTGTGAAAATATAATTTTATTATATAATTATATTTGGTTTCTAATGTTCCAAATATCATTAGGGTCAATGATAAGATGAATAATGGTAGAAATAAAATCAACTAATAAAAAATGGACATGTTTTGGAAATTATTGTAATATTTATAATATAATTTATTTAAATCATTTATTAATGAGGTAAATACTGCATAATTATTGTGTCATAAATAATGTAATTTATTCGAAGTGTAAAAATTATAAACAATATACCATGATATAAGAAATGTATTTATATTTCTAATAAATATTTATAGTCAAAAATATTACCTATATAACACCATATAAAAATTAATTACTAAAAGATATTTATTTTGATCATTTTTGTCTCTACATTTAATTAATTAATATAAAGTGTCATTATCATTCATAAGTGACTCCATGGGGTCCCAAAATATAACTAAGAAAGTCCCATGGTCGTCTATTACTCATTAAATAAGGTTATGAAATGTTTTAAGGTAATTTTGAATTATTACAATATTATTTTTACCTTGAATTCCCCTATTTAACTTTAAACGCGGTAAATAAAAGTCACCAGTTACTATTCAAAAAAATTATTTTCATCATATTGAAACACATTTTACATACTAAGGTTAACCATGTCTCTCATATTTTTGAAGTTAAACTTACAGAAGCAGTAAAAAAATGTTTTATGTGAATTTGCAAATTCTCCTAGGAGGTGGGTAAAAGAAGATGAAAAGTTCAATAATATTTTATATATCTAATATTATTACAAAATGACTCCAATGAATTAAGTCTAACATATGTATTTATTATGAATTTATTTTTACCTAAAATAAAGTTAAATAAAATAAATAAATATTTAATTAAAAATTCGGTTTTATATAATAACTTAGTGTTCTTCACTATTCATCATAAATTTAAAGTTTTCAGAAAAATTCCAAAAATTCACCCTAAGTAAATTTTGTTATTTTGAATTCAAAAATGAATTCTATTTTTCCAAATTAAAAATGAAGAAGTTGTATTTATTAATTTAAAATTAATTCCCATTGTCAAAATAAATAGCCTGTTTTTAAGCAACAATATCTATCAAAATATTAACACTTGTTTATGTCCAATTTAATATTGAAATTAATAAAATTGACCAAAATTGTATTAAATGATTAAAATTTAATCTAATTATACTTCAAAACTAATAAAATGAATAATTTGTCACTATAAATTATTTTGATTAAAAAAGTTGTTTTTAATTAAAATTTACTATTTTTTCACTATTTACCAAAATTGGAAAGATATCAGGAAAATACCAAAAATTTATCAAAAATAAATATTTATCTCCCAATTATAAAAGACAAATTTTATTTTGTCAAATTTAATACATAAAAGTGTCAAATATTAGATTTAAAAAGGGTTCATCCTCAAAAGGCTATAAAATTTCATTTTTTGGAAAATACTTCCTTTATCTAAAAATTTTTATTTGTTCTTATATTATGTCTATAAAACACATAATATGAATGTTAAAATTATATAGAGTATATAAAATCCAAAATACAGGTAATACTATTCCTAACCTCTTTTTAATGACTAGATTGGTATGTCGTGGTGCTCTTGAACTCGGTGTTACATGTAGTGAAAGTTATTGAATTTCATTGACGAAATAATGTACTATGAAATCATGTGGTGTTACACCTATCAAACATTAAGTTATATAAATTAAAACATTGTTTGTGTGTACGAAGGACTACCCCTCGTGAAGTGATGTGATTCATTTTCACTAAATATTTACATATAACATAATAAATGATATATTTAATGAATATGTGTGATATATAATTGTTAAGACCAATAGGGGCCTATATGCCCTGAGAGGGGGGTGAATCTGCGTATGGATATTATTTTTCAAATTTCTTCTTGCCCCACTGGATCTTGACCTTTATATTACAAGGGTCACTTTTTTTTTGCACTTTTGTGTTTATTATGATCCCTTATTTTCTTCTTTATCTGATGTTGATGCTTTAAATGAAATGCAGGGAAGTAAGCACGCAGACACATAGATTTTTACTTGGTTCACCCTCACTAGGCAACATCCAAGGAGCATACGCCGACAAGTTTCCAATGATACCAAATTCAAATATTCTTCACTAGATGTGGATTACAATGTTTGGGCTAGATCACTTCTATTCCTAGGCTCACTTCCTTTACAAAGTTTAGGGTCAGCTCACTACTTTCCCAAGCGCCACTCCCTATTTCTTTCTCTTTGGCTCACTGCCGGTGGAGAGGATCACCTTTTTCATCTTCCTTCACTCACTGCTCCGGAAAGGATCTACTCACAGTTTATCAACCTTTAGGTCTCTTCATTTGCATGAAGAATGCATCTTCCTCTGTATGTAGATGCTCTGTTGAAGTACAACTTTTACCCGTAGATGAATATCTCTTTGCACCGAAGGTATCGGGAAAACTTCCAGCTTCCACGCAGACCGAAAATCACTACTGGAAATAAACCTTACATGGCACGCAAGTCAATCTCGACGCGCATGTATTGGCACGCAAGTCACAACTGGCGCACAAGTCATCCTCACCTAATTGAACGAATCAAGTTTCTTCAACTCAAAACCCACACCACTCAGTTCCTTCCTCTCCTAAACCACCTCAGGCATGCAACTCACCCTTGGCGTGAAACTTCCTACTCTGGCTTGCAAGTCCCACTTGCGTGACACACCACCACTTACGCGGCTTCCACACCGGCGTGACAGGAGCGCTAAATCTTCAAAGTGTTGAGCTCTGGTGAAAATGAAGAGGGGTGGTCATGTATTTATAGGAATTTGGTCACCCCTGCGCGACGACACACAAGTCTCTCCTCAGCGCACAAGTCTCTACGCGCAGGTCTCTTCTCATGAAAGTCACTTGTGCGGCCTAATTCCAAACTTGCGTGAACCTCTTTCTTATGCTATATTTTGATCTTCTGATCTTGAAAAACCATAGGTGTGGAAGTTATCAAGCATCCAATGCATCGGCGCACAAGTCTCTTCACGACGCACAAGTCACCTGCGCGACACCACCAATATTTGCGCGACACTTATCCCATTCCCATATATTGATGATCTGATCTTGAAAAACATATGGCGTGCAAGTTTCCTAGAATTATTGTACATGGTGCCCAAGTCCCTTTTCCAAAAACCACTTTTCTTCATTTGTCGATTTTCAGGCCCAAAAATTTGTCAAACACTGGAAAACGGTGCCACCTTGTATTTGTTCTTTTTATGCTGCCTCCAGATTATTCATTCCATAATCGACGTTCTTGAATCAAACATGGATAATTGACCATAGCTATTGAACTCGACATTCCCCCATGAAATCCCCTTTTTCATCAAATTTGTATGTCATTGTTTTCTTTGTCAACAATCACAGCATAGTTGTCCAATTTGTCAACAAACAAAATCACCTCAAAAATGATTCAATGATGTCTTGAGGGATTTCTTCCCCACAATAATACATATTATACAGTTTATAAAATTAATATCAAATCCACTTCCTTACCATTTCAAATGTTAAATAAATGATAATGTTGCACATGTTTATGTATGACATATAGTCTCCATGATGTGATGTAAATTATTCTCCATGTAAAAAATTAAATATTAATTATAAGGATGTAGATAATTTTATAAAATTATATTTATAAAATTAATATCATTACATTTATGATGGAAATATGTACGATGTTTATATTCAAATATTTTATGACAAAACATGCATGAGAAAAGAATACATTTAACTCACAAATCAACAGTAATAATGAATAATTATTAACAAATAAGTGATATGATGTTTCAAAAGGGATCATATATGAAATTACAATTATTAATTTGGTTTTGGTAAAATGTAATAACTTTTTTTAAATACCTATACTGGATTTTAAAGATAAATCAACTAAAGGGAAGCATGAGGTATGGGTTTTCTTAACTCAATTTCCACTCATTGGGTCATATGACTACTTCATCTATTATATTATGGAAATATTATGTGTCAAATTTCCTTTTTTACTTCATGTTTGTTCCACCTTTATTTAACTAGATCTACATTTTTTACACATAATAACATTATTGATTTACTCTCACCTTAGTGATACAACAATTTTATGGTTTTTTTCTCAAAAAATACTTATTTGAGACACATGTTTTTAATAAATCTAGTTTATTCTATATAGTGTAATTATTAACCCATTTAAGGTAATATCAAGAAACCATCATAATTCACTGTATTTTTAGATATAATTACATATGTGTGTTATTATTTAAATATTACCAAAGTGTTAAGCCTTCACATTTCAATTTCATTTTAATCATAATTATTTATGTTTTATTTTCTATTGTTGAAAAGTATTTTATTATTTACTAATTAAACAATTAAATATTATCATCAATTATATATTAATGAAATTTTCATTTAATATTTACATTTCCATATTTTTGGTACCTAATACTTTTTATAATATGATTTTATGAAAATCAACATCATTTCTCTCTTTGATCATTTTTTCCTTTTATATACAAATTTTATAAAAACATTATCAAAAATGTTTTATCTATTATCCTATTATTGATAATTTTACTTTTATAAGATATTTAATTTTTTAAAAATTGTTTAAAATAAGTATTCTTATAATTTTCAAAACAACATTATTTTTAAATTTTAATAAAAATGTGAAAGAAATATTTTTTTCACATTTACAGAATGATTCATATTTTTCACCATTATGAAAATTATTTTACATGAAGATTCATTACATGATGCAATTTTATATTTTAAAAAATTATTTCCAAAATATATATAAATTAGAGTTTTTTGTTTACAACGTTGAAAGGTTATTTTCCTCAATATCGTTTTTAATATTTTTAATGGTATTTCAATTCCTCGTCACTAAAAAAATTAATGTTATGTAATTATTTTAAATTATATATATATGAACCATACATATATACCTAACTTATTATCCCTTTATTTGATGGGGTAATACTTTACTTATGAACATATCTCAAATTCCTTCTTTAAGGAATCTCTCTTCAATTTGTTATGAGACATGATTATGTAACCCATTATGTTCCATGGGGAAATATTATGTTCATTAATAATTATTGATATCATTTTGTGGAAAAAATATAAATGTCCATAAAATTATTATGATGGGTGGGATCTGAATTATATTTCCCTCCAATGCATGGGGTAATGTTTTAGTCTCATGATACATCGTTTTTTGGATTTGGGAATGAACCTATTCCATTATATAACTTTTTCCACTATGTGATGTTGTCTTGGAAGTTATCCTTGATATATGATTATATCATTTTTAATGTTCTTACCACATTTTATATGATGTAATGATATTATCATATAATTTTATTTATGTTATACTTCTATGAGCCTACTCATGAGACATCTCACTATGATAACATGTTATAATTTTAACTCACATGTCATGTTTCTTTTTCATGTTTATTAACTAAATTGGATTTTTATATTACCCATTTTGTCTATATATTCACCCATGATATCACATGTATTTTAGGAGGTGGGAATTACGTAATATATTGTTATGGAGAATAAAATAAAAATTCTATTTTAAGTCTCACATTGATTTGTTTTGAACATAGTCATCTAAATATACTAGGAATTTATAAATATTTTGTTGTATTAATTATTTTTTAAGTTAAAGATAATATAATAATATATTTAGAATAAATGGATGAATATTTTTAAGGATCATGTGTGATGAATATGGATCAAGGTAAGGGACTTTTTTTCAAATCATCTTTTAAAATTTCCCTTAAAACTATCTTTTTCATCCATGTCCATATTTTAAAAATTATTTTATCGATGTGTTTATATGAAAAAAATAAAATATTTGGGATGTTTTATTTATTTTTTACATTCTTTCAATATTTTTCAAAAGTATTTTTAATGGAATATTTTTACATTCTTTAAAAAAGAAAAAATAAATGTTCTATTTTAATTTATAAAATTGAAATGACTTTTACCCTCACTATAAAGGTTATTAGATTGTTGGATTACATTAAAATATTACATATTTTCTATAAAAAACCCTATTTCAGTATATTATTATTATTTTAAAATTTTGGTTTTAAAATTATCTAGATATTTCAAAATCCAAAAATGTTTTCTTTTGGATGAAAATAGAATTTTAATGTGTCAAATGATAGAATTTCAATGCTTTTATGTGTTGTGATTATTTTATTGATCATAGTAATTTTTATGATGATGGTGGTTAATTTATGAACTAAATATGGGTAGTTTTATAATTAAACAATGATGGGTGGATCCATGAAAAACCATATTTGGGTGGGTCCATTATATGCCTATAATATATTGGGAATGGAAGTTGATTGTATGGTTACTTAATTTGTGTGAATGATTTTAATGGGGATATTAAAATAATATCCAAAGTATAAAATATGTTTTATATAAAAATTATATATCTTTTTATGGGAATATTATGATTTATCAATTTATAATAATGATCTTATGTTTAAAGGGTAGTATATGTTACTTTTTTTGGTGAAAAGTATAACTTTGTGAAAAAGTTATTAAGATTTTTTCATGATTTAAAAGAAACCACTATGAGTTATATATTGAATTTAATTTTTCATATGACATGATTTATGAAAATATTTTGGGATAGAAAATGTTTTTTATATAAGATAATTTTTATTTTGAGAACAAAATTGATTTTGAAGATTGAATTTTTTTAAGCCTCCATGGACTAACAGCTTCATTCATTATTTTTTTATACCTTAATGTGATATTTTGTGCTCAACAAAATATTGTACAATTTTTTTCTCATAGTTTTATGGATTATTTGTTATAATTATTAGGTGAAGATGAAAATTTTTAATATATGTAACTAAAATAAAATGTGTTCATAATTTTTATAGTTTTCTTTTGTTGAAAATGGATACTGAATAGAAGTGTCTATTTGAAACATAGGGGTTTATTATGTCTTAGATGTGAAATAATAGTATAGAACACTAAAACTAAAATATATTTTGGTGTGAAACAAATGAATTATATTTTATAGTTACTAGAATATCTAATGTTTAATTCTGGATATTTATAGATGGTATAAGAACACTGTTTTGATAACATTAGATGTTAGGATGTTATTTGAATGTTTTTTAGAATTATTAAATTAACAAAAATGATAGTTTCCCTATGGGAGTTATTGTTATTTTTAAATATATAATTAGTTGTTAATAACATGTTTAATGATATATTAGATTTAATACTTGTGATAAGATGGTTTATTATGATTTTATTGATATTATCACATTAACCCTTTTATGGTTTTAGAAAATTGTAGGGTCCAATTAGCATAAAAGTAACAGTGTATGTGGTGAAAAATGTGGTGGTTTCCTAAATAAGAAACCTAATAAAATGGTAGTTGTAGTGAAAAATTGTGTGGTTATTAATAACCAACTACTATAATTTATTATTATCAACATGAACATAGGTGAGTTTTCCAAATCGTCAAATAAGAATAAAATAAAGATCCTTGGAAGTTCAGATGTAAAAGATCATAAAGGATAAAATATTAAGCGACTTATGTTTCATGAATCTAGGAATATTTACCCAATAAAATATAATAAAAATGGTAGGTTGTTTTGTATGCGTAAAATGAGGGAAAAATAATGTTCCATGGAAAAAAAATAAAGTATCTAGTTAACACCACAATGAGAACTAATGCTATTTTCAAAGAATTCATATAATTTTTTAAATCTTCAGAGTACAGACATTATGTAAACTAATTTCAAAATGAGAAATATAAAGATTGGGATCAATAATCCCCTATATATGAATATTTAGTAATTATAAATTCCATTATTATTAAATAAGAAGAAATTACAAATAAAATGTAAATCTTATTGATTATATCATTTCTTTTGTTTTGATATTATTGAATCATAGGTCATGATGTAAATTTTTTTTGAAGGAACGATTTATTAATTATTTAGATCGAAAACAATGGTTAATAAATAATGTTGAATGTTTAAGGTTTCAAGAGCCATTATGTTGTGGTATATTTTTATTTTATCATAAATTCAATTGAATAGAAACCCATTTTGAGGATTTATGTGATGAAAATACTTTGGGAGATATTTAATTAGTTTTTATAGATATTTTAGGTATATGAAGACGTTGAAAATTTTATTTAAGGGATAATAATCTTCTCATTTTATGTACATAAGTTTAATGGTATTGATAACTGAAACATCCCCTATCTGGCACTCCCTCACATTTCCAAGAAATGGTGGTCATGAAACCTCAATCACCACTCTCTGTAGTCCTGAGGCTGCAAGTAAGCAGCGAGGGTTTGAAATGTATAGTAGAGAGATAATAACTCCTAGTATAACATGTCATAACAGAAGATAAACATCATAGTAAAATGGAAATAATCGAAGTAAATACATATCAAAATAAATTAATAAAATTTATCTGATGAATGTAAAAAATAATTAAGGAATAATTTAATGACATGATGGAATGTATATAAATTTCATTATATACCATTACATGAAAATAATGAAAGACTCAAATAATATAATCAATTTCCTCGGTCCCAAATCCCACTTTGGTCTCATATTTCAAACTCTAGATCATCTAAAAACAATAAATCAATATCAATGAACTTTTGTCTTGTCCAAATCTACATCCACTTAAAATAAACAAACCAGTCTGATAAGAAGTGTATAAAACAAAGTGTTAAATAGGTGTATTAATTAATTTAAATATTAATAGATTACAATAAAAATCTACTTCACCTTCATTCCATAATATCTCTGAGCATGTCTTATAACTTTTCCAACAAAAACCATATAAATAATAAAAATAACCTACTTCGACACCAAGAAATAATATCTATAAGCATGTCTTATTTCCATACCAACCAAAAACATATAACCAAGGTAAATATCTTACTTTGGTTCTATGATGGAATATCTCTAGGCATGTATTATGACCATGAAAACCACAACCATATATCCATGGTATATTCACAACAACTAATCCGTGTCAAATCCCTATAAGAATTACAGTATCTAGATCAATTCCCTATACGAATTACAACATGGGACTAGATATAGCCAACTATTTACAAACATTACAACATGTGACTTGGGAGATCCTTCTAAATATCAGCATTACAAGATATAAGTGTATAAGTTCCTAGATCATGGTCGATATATAATCATTACATCATAGAACATAATATTTTTCATATGGAATAGATATCACAATATGACATCACAATTCTCAATGGTTAATTTTTTAAATTACCATTATTCTTTCACATGCCACTTGAAATCCAATTCACTATTTTTTTAACTATTATATCCATAAGAAATAATCCCCAATTTGGGGATTCTGTAAATATAAATCACCCTAAGTCATTGGTTATTCTAGAATTATTAAAAAACATTTCAATTCAATTATAATCATGGTTTTCTCACCCCATGGGCATCCATAATACAGTTAAAATTATATTTGAAACCAAAATACTTCATGTAATAATTCCATATATTTATTAAATTAATTAGGGTGTATGAAAAGATGGTGAAATCACAATATTGCAAAAACATGGTAATTATAAATCTATAGGGTTATGATTTAAACCATATACCGTTAACTGATGATCCAAAAATGCTTCCAATGGTAATATCCATGTGGATGAAGGTGTGGATTATTGAAAAGAGTATAATAGATCAAAACTGATGAAGATCAAAACTAAAAATGTTATCAGTTATGGTATTTCACCTCAACGGTTGGAGATTAAAGAAGAGAAGGAAGAAATCTAACCACAAAGTCCTTTCAGAGATATATCACAAAATTTTGATGTCTATAAGTAAACATGGTGCTCAAAATTTCCTGGATTATTCCTTGGGGTCGAGAGGACATGAGTCAAAGCTAAAAAATAAGAATTCAATAGCACGATATGATTAAAATAATCTGTCAGTAATTTACATGACATATAGTGTTATTACATGTCATGTAAATGTTTTTAATGGATTGGGCCTAAAACCATGTCTCCTCAAATGTTTTTTTGATAAAAACCTTTAAACAATATATGACTTGTAATACCCTTACTCAAGGTGTAAATATTCTGTAGTTTATTTTCATCCCATTTACCATTTAAACAATCCAAACCTCTTTTAAATTTATTTAACTCACTAAGAACCCATGAAAGACTTAACCCATTTATACCAATAATCCATTAATTCCAAATAATCATAAATCCACAAACATTAAGAAATTACTCCAAAAGTGTCATCCTCATGTAGTCTTTCTAGTCTATATGAACTTTCATTTCACCCATAGACTAAGTTTATTCAAATGATATATTGTCATGATAAAAACAAAATCAAAATAAAAAACTATTGATAACCTAAGAGAGAGACATACCTAGAAAAGGATGGGATATTATAACCTCCCCACCATATAACATCAAATCCTCGAGTTGTTCTTAATCCTTATTATGAGGTTTCAATGAAAAATTCTTGACACTTTTTTTTATATCATACACCATCTAACATGCCACGTCTTGAACTTTCCCATGATGTCACTACACCCGAACTATCAATATAGCATCTCTGTAAAGATATAACTCACGATGATCAAAAACCCATATCAGATGATCATAAAAGGATTCATTAGGACAAAGATTGAAATATTCTAAGTCTATTACATGGAAACAGTCTACATGATATCACCATAGATGCAACACATGAAACACATGGTTCATGGAACTGTAGAGTTATGAAAGGGATAAATAGTATTCCACTAGGCCAACCTTGACCAATATTTCAAAGAACCCAATAAACATGGGCACTAGCTTTCCATGTTACCTAGAATGGTGTTTCCCCAACCTAGGATACACTTAATGGAAAACATAATGACCAACCTCAAACTCCATAAGATGTCCTTAATGGTCATAATATGATTCCTACCTACTCTATGTGGTCACAAACTACTGTATGATTAGTTGAACATGTCTATATTTCTCATACATGAGACTAGGCCCAACATGTGCTGGAACATCTGTCTCTATCCAAGAAATAGTTGAAAAGCATATAATTCCATACAAAGACTCAAAATGTTCTATTTGAATCGATCACTATAATCCATTGCTATATGAATACTCCACAGGTTCCATATGATGCTCCTATGAACCACCAAAATCTAAAATATAGGCTCAGAACATATCCTTAAGAACCCGAATAGTCCTCTCATATTGAACATCTTTCATTGGATGACAAGTTGTTCTTAAAAGAACTTTTGATCCTCGGGATTTATGAAGACTTATCTAGGAACACAATGTGATATGTAGATCTCTATCTTAAATGATACTCATTGAAACCCCATGAATTCAATACACATCGATCATGTAAATATTTCTTATAACATCTACATTGAAGTTTTCCCAAATTTGTAATAACTGTGCTGCCTTAGTCATTTGATCCACAATAACCCATAAATCATAATTCTTATTGGTCATCATGGATATTTATATAACGAAATATATTATAAAATCACAAAATTTCCACTCATTAATGGATAAAGGCAGAAAAATCCAAACTAGCATCTGATTCTCAAATTTCACTTTCTAACAAGTGATGTGTATAGCCATAAATATTTCCACCCTATTCTCGTTCCAGATGACCAGTAATGTCTACGGAGATCAAACTACACATTTTTTAAACCAGGTTGCACCACCATCTAGAATCATGAAACTCCTTCATCAACTCCTCACGCAAGCCCATATAAAACCATACAAAGCCATTGAAAATAAGATAATTAACACTTTTGAAAGACCATCCTGATGGTTTCTTCCTACTATATAATTTTTCTCTAAGAACTGATCCCTCCATATTAGAAAACTACATGGTCTTAATCCATTCCAATACCACTTGTATAATAGATGTCAAAGTCTGAGCAACTCATGAACATCCAGATGCATCTCCGAAAAAGAAGTAATTATTGACCACTAGTCACAAGACTACAGTACTACCACTATCTTTTTATTCTAACCCAAATAATTAGAAATTAAAGTTCCATTACATGATGTATAATCTAATTCAATGTCAAAAGACTACAGATACTTGACCAACATCCTCTACTAAAGGTTCATGTCCCAATGAGAAAATGCATACTTAAGGATCACATGATTTGTGTATACCAGAAACTTCTCAACCATAATATAGTGTCTAAAAAATAGAAAGTCTTGTACCACTACCACTAACTTTAGATCTTTAGTATGTTAATTCCTCTCACGTAGTCTCAGCTGCCTTGAGCCATAATCAACCACTTGATCACCCTACATCTAAATTACATTAATTCCCACTCTGGATGTGTAACAATATGCGGTATAAGCTTTAACCAACAAATATAGAGTGAGTATAAGTTCTAAGTTCAACCTACCTTTATGATTTAGAAAATATATCTCATTATCATCTGAAAAAATAAATTGAACCCCTTTCATGGTCATCCCATACATTGGTTCTTCCAAATATGATGAATATTTGATAAAATGCCAGGGATAACAAGATAAATCCATAAATCATGGAATTTATAAGACATTATTAGAGTTTTCTAATAAAATCAT
Source organism: Viscum album (assembly GCA_963277665.1). Classification (NCBI taxonomy): domain Eukaryota; kingdom Viridiplantae; phylum Streptophyta; class Magnoliopsida; order Santalales; family Viscaceae; genus Viscum; species Viscum album. The sequence continues at coordinate 1,641,342,315 of OY728161.1, forward strand.
GGATGGTAATTCCTCTAGGTCCACTGACACTCATATCTATAGGATTACATGGCTCATGCAGTTCACTTTATATAAACATAATATGAATTTTGTTAGGATGCTGTAAAGATGATTCTCTCTCAATGTACTCACGACAATTTAAATATGTTTTTCATGATCATATATTGAGAAAAATAACAAAAAGAAATATTCAACAAAAAAACACCGATAAAGAATCCACAAAAGAATTAAATATCATATTTAGTAAGGACATGAAAATCAGAGGGGCATTAGTCATCCAAAAGGACATCACCATGAATTTATACAATCCATAACTCCTAATTAATGTTGTTCATGGAATGTAAGATACACTTAGACTTAGATACTGATTCCTGGATCTAAATTAAATATTGGTGATGATCTTAGCACCTCTCAATAGATCTTAAAAATAATTATTTCATAAAAAATGATACCGTTTATTGAACATCATATAGTTTAACCTCTGATAATACATATGTATGTTCAAAGATCCATCCTCCATGTTATAAAATATGATTATAGAACCCCAAGGATATGTATGTGGCTCTATGAATTATTTTGATTCTACATCTTCTTACAGAACTATCAACTATCAAATCTATTCTGATGCCATTCAGAAAAGAAGAATAGAACATTCTATTCTCCCATCTCGAAATCAATCATAAACATGATCTATCACTTGGGTGGTTAGATTTATAACTTATCATGAAAGACATACTAAAAATTTTGTACCATTACAGAAAATTAATCTTTCTCCATTCCACCATCATCTTAAGAAAGACCTCCTATTTGAGTTGCAAGATAATCTAATCCACACTTAATTTATCATGTCGTACCTGCCTAATGATCCCACTCACCCTGGAGCAAATAAATACATCCTTATAAAGATAGAAAAGTAACTATCCTCCTATAATAGTTGATACGATCCTGGTATGGAATTTAAAAATCTATACCAAGAATCAATTTGATGACTTTTATACCAAAAATGAATGGTTCCTAAGAGAAGTGGTAGCCACCAATCACTAGAGAACATGACTTACAATGTTTGATATTATTTTAATGAACATATAATGGTATGAAATTTTTTGAAGACCCATATAATTCCACATAAAATCTCCAAAAAAAATTCAAAAATAGCATATATAATAGAATGTAATACTCTTATATCAAAAAAAAACACAAGATAAGGTATATGATATTTGAATCATACCTATAATGTTATACAGTCCTATATCCATGTTATTTGAAGTAGTCTTCATAACATGAAAATCCATTTTCCATCTAACCTAAGATTCAGTCTACCTAATCTGATCTATTTCCCTTTCTTGGTATTGTTACTCATGCACTGGGGTACCATTTCCCCTACCTCAACATAAGTAGCCTTTAGAACTACATTATCCATCCTACTGAGGGTTATTTGAGCCCCTTCTTGACTCAGGTCCTGGTTATGATTCTCTTCTAGTAGTATGCAATGTTAATTTCACACAGAACCTCTAACAATGACCCAGTCATCCAATGATATGACACTCGACTGCAGGGTAAAAACACTATGGGTGGTTGTCGCCAATCATTCCACAATGATATTGCTAGAACAAAACATTATCATTATATGGTTGTTCACTTACCTAACTTTTATTCCCACTAATTATTTTGTGTAAATTTTCATAATGACACTTCTTAATACTCATAGAAAATCTACCATATTGTCCTATTGAAATATCTTGTCCATTCTCAAATTCCCATCTCTAATGAGTGAATAATTCATCACATATTAAAAACAAATAAAACAAAAAATGTTAACATATGAACTATTCTAATAGTAAATACCATAATTCAAACATATCTCCTAGTAGATCTCATCATCGCACAAAGCATTGTTGGTCGATAAAATGTCTAGCATAGTCCAACACTGACAAAACCTCCTGCATCACACCCATGATTTCATGATATTTTTTATCACTTTATATTTATGAAATATAAATGGATCGGGATCTTTATCTCAAATTTTATTCAATATAACTCATCCTACATAAAATATTATTTGGAAATATCCCACCAATGATTGGAAGATCCATGAAGAATATATGCAAGAAGCTCTACCCTCTTATCTGTGGGTGTCTTGAGATGCTTGAAGATCATCTAGACTGAATCAATATAGACCATGGATTTTTATAGTCCCCCTTCACTATTAATCATTAGTGGATGTTGTATTTGAAAATCTCTTTTCCCTCTTACATTGATGGAACTACACATACATATTCCCATTCCAAGGATTGTGGGACCCTCGGGATGATGATGTGAAGCTAAACATCTATCTTATCCTTAGAAACCATAAGCAACTCCAATTATGTTATGCTAGGAGTGTGATGATTTCCACTCTCCGGATACACAATTTTATAATAATGTGGAGTATTTTTCCCAAAATGACCAATGTACTCCTTAGAGAACTGGCAAGAATCTTGGGCAACCCAACAGGTGACTCCAATAGAGAGCCACTGTCTTTTGGTCTCTCTAGAAGCAACATACAAGTATTTTAGCATGACACATAATCTCATTTCATTTATCTAGTGAAATATATATCTCATATTATAGATAAACATGAAATTATATATTTTATTAAAATAATAGATTTTTACCTATCTTGAAAATTGAATTTAAATATATCCATATGTGCCTATTATGATGAATATATATTTATATATCACTATAACATGTCATGAATTCAAATGTCAGGAAATAGTATGATCATAAAACAAAAACCATACACAATATGTGAATAACCCAAGGTAAAATAAAATCATATGTAATAATAACATAACATAAACATCAATCCAATCCTTAGGTACTCATATTTTCTCTTATACATGGTTTAGTTACTCCCATGCACAAGGTCATTACCATGTCCCGACACATCATAGTATTCTTTATAACCTTTCATAGATAGTAAAGATGAGTAAAAGAGAACCTGCTCATCGTTTCAACTTTGTAATATCCCACAATTTGGGACTCTCACATTTCCAAAAAGGGTTAGTCATGAGACCTCAAGCATGACTACCAATTTGCCAGAGGCTACCAACTAGTAGTATAGGTGTGAAATATATATTAGAGAGGTAATATCCTTGGTATGAAGTGAAATAGAATTATATAAAAATCATAAGAAAATTACAATAGTAAAATTAAATACATAGATGAAGATAAAAATAAAATTGAACTGAATTATCTAATAAATTATAAAAGAATAACGCAATGATGTGATAGAATGTAACTAAATATCATTTTAGTAAAATACCTGAAAAGTACTGCAGACTGAAATAAAATAATCAATGTATGAGGTCCTGAATCCCACTTTAGTATCATCTCCCAAACTACATCCCATCCACAAATAACAAATTAAGAGTAAAATTATTTTCCCTTGTCCAAAACTATGTCCATGTAATCTGCTTGGGTAACAAATAACGGTTTGAATTGGGTGTCAGTATAACTTAGTATGTCTACACCACCATGTCTAAACCTACCACTCTGATAAGAAGTGTATGAAATAAAAAAATAAATAGGTGTATTAATTATTTCAACAATTAATAAAATACAATAAAAACATTCTTCTACTTTATTACAAAATATCTCCAAGAAATTTTTACAACAATGCCAACCAGAACCATATTACCAAGTTAAATAACTTGCTTCATTTTCATAGCAAAATATCTCTGAGCATGTCATAAGACCTTGAGAACCATAACCCTATAACCAAGGTTTATAACATACTTTAGCACCATGAAGGAATAACTCTAATCATGTCTTACAACCATGCTAACCAAAACCATATAACCATTGTATAGTCACCATAATCTATCTGGGTCAAAGAACTATAAGAATTATAGAATTTTTGTGATATACCTATAAGCATTATAACATGAGACTGGGCAGATACTTCTCTCTATAACTATTACTTTATGAGATTTCTCTAAACCCACTCAATGTCAACATTACATTATATAAGTGTGCCAGTTATAGGGTCATTCCTAATATATAAACATTACAACATGGAACACAATTCTTATCATATATCATAGATATCACAATATCACATCAATGTTCTGAATAGTGAATTATGTGATTTACCATTATTCATTCATATTCCACTTTTAATTCAATTCAGAGTTGATTAAAAATTATATAAATAAGTAATAAGCCACAATTTAGCAATTCTATAAATAAAATCTTCCTACGTAACAATTAATGCAAAATGTACATTTATTCGTTTTCCAATTATATTATAATCACAGTTCACTCACCCCATAGAAAGCCATACGCTAGTCAACAATCGATTTGAAACCAAATGACTTCATGGAATAATTCCATTCATTTTTTTAATTAATTTAGGTAAACACAATGGTGGTACAATCACAATTTTTGATAAACATGGAAATTATCAATCCATTGGTTTAATATTTAGACCCACAACCATTAACTGATGATCCAAAAATGCTTCTAATGCCCAAAGCCAGGTGGAAAAAATTGATTACGATTAAAAAGTGGTTCCTACATAAAAACTGATCAAGATCAAAACCCAAAACCCAATCGGTCATGATATTTCACCACTATTATTGGAGAAGAATGAAGGTAGGGATGAAACCTAACAAAAAATACCTACAAGTGAATGCTCAATCAAATGGGACATCCATAAGGTGATTTTTTACCTATAAATTTCATAATAAATTCCCTAGGGTTGAGAGGTGAAGATCTACAGTTGAAAGAATTGATAATTCATCCATAGAACATGTTCAAAACAATATGGTTGGAATTTACATGGTGAGTAATGTGATTACATGTCATTTATCAACTCATTGGGCTCACAGATGAGAAAGACATGTGCTTTCTCAATAGTTTTCCATTTGGATCCTTTTCTGTAAAGGATTATTGATCTATGGTTTGTTAATATCACTCCCAATACTTATGGGGCCATCTCCTTTGGTGAAAAGAGTTAACTCCCAAACATAATATTATCATTTTGGATATTTGTAACCATGCAACCCTCAATGATGAGGAAGTGTGCCAGAAATGGGCCCATATTTTCTCTAAATGTTCAAGCTTCCATCATCTAAGTGTTGATACAAATTCTCACTTATTTTTGGTGAGTGATTGGGAATACACATTCTAGATTGTAGTTGTTTCTTTCATGGGATTTATTTTCCCAAATCATCGTGGTGATAATTTTTTAAAGTGGTTTTTCCAAGGAGTGAACATACACACCATAGTGAGAAAGGAAAGAGCCATAATTCCTTCTCCCAGATGTTGGTGCATTTGGAAAGCAAGGAAAAAAGTGTGATATGGTAGTCACACCTACTCCAAGGTGTCCTTGAATTTTGAGACTAGGTATCTAATCTCCAACCAGGGTAATATTATGAAATAGTTAGAAGAGGCCCCCTCAATAAGGCAGGTGGTAAGGTTAACTAGTCATCATGTAGGCATTAGATATCATCCCTAAGGTCGGTGGCTCTTCTGGAATCCCCCTAACAATGGTTTGAAACTAAATAAAGATGGATATATTGTTAATTAATATATGATGGGGGAGGGGTAGTTTGCAATCCAATAGGTAGTGTGGTTGTATCCTTTAGTGAAAACCTTGGAAGAGGAGTCTCCTTAAAGGTGGAGGCTTGAGCCTTAATCAAGGGCTTCCAATTTTGTTTTCCATGCATATATCTCTCTCAGTCATTGATATTTATTCCATGATTTTCTATATCTCTATAAAAGTCAAAATTAACACTCCTTGGAGCATCTCCTATCATATTTGGAGGTGTAAGCCTATAATCGACTTCAAGTCCATCTTACGTAATAATTGATGTGAGTGAAACAAGGTGGACCACTTCCTTGCATCAAGGTACACCCATGAAATTGATTTAATATCATTATAAATATTGGGTTCATTACCATTATAGTGAGTTAGTATCATAAGAGGCGACACCATTGGGATCCATTACATCAGGCCTCCCAGATCTATACTGCTGTCCTCAGTTCGCCGGGTTTCTCCTTTTTATGTCTTTGTACTATTTCTTTCCTTTAATTAAATTCAAATATGTTTTTGTTGCTATAATCCCATTACACGAGATGTAAACATTTGTGTAGTTAATTTTTCATCCCATTTATCTTTTAATTAATTTGATCCTCTATTAAGGTTTGTCTACTCACAACGGACCTGTGAAACACTTATTCCATTTATACTTGAACTCTATTAATTAAAAATAATAATAAATCCCCAAACTATAAGTCATTTCCTCCAAAAATATCTCCTCATGGGTACTCTTCAGTGTTTCACTAGATTCCACACACCCCAATATAGTCTTTATCCAAATGGCATACATTCATCATTTAAACACAACAAAAAGGAAATATTAAAAAAACTTAGAGTTATATGTGCCTAAAGAAGGATGGGATAAGATAATAACCATTAGGGTTCATATGGTCTTTGATTATTATGTTTATTTTTGAGGTTGTTCATTATAGGTTTGGGAACATTAGTATAGTAATATTGATATAGTTTTGGTAAATGGAAAACATGTAGGCTGGGTGACAACTCGTCTCATTTAGAAAGGTTTTGGGGCTTGAACCCACAACCAAATAGATACACATATGATGCACATACACATGGATTGAGATTTCATAATCACTACAAAATCATATTTTTATTAAGAATTTTTGGTTGTTAAGGATTTTATTGATTTTAGGAACACATTTTTTATTTTAGATATAACCATGGTGTTGAAATGTGATTTGGTAATTAGTTGATTACTATTATTTCAAAAGAAGTTCACTATTTTGGGAACCATTTTTAATTAAGGTAAAATCGATATTATTATATTTTATTCGATAATTAAATATATAATTTTATTTTGTATTGAATATACAATATATTTATAGTCATTATGTTATTTATGAAAATTGTTATCATATCATGGAGAATATATGATTATGGAATATAGATTTTTTTATTTGAGACTTTATGAGTGATTTTTGTTATTTAGTGAAAAATGGAAAAATATTACATGGAAAAATATATAATAAATTTTCGGATTTCAATACTATTATATATTATTTTTATAAATTTTATAGATATTTATTTATAAAATAATCTAATTTCTACATCAGGTATAATTATTAAATTTTAAAGAAAATTTAATTTTTCTTTATTTAAAGTTTTATTCATTTTTGGAATTATTTTACCTTGTAGTAAACATTTTGTTTTTTCATAACGTCCTTAAATAGGATGGATATGTTTTTACTATTATAATGATTTTTTTATCCATTAAATTTTTTTAGTGATTCATATAGAAAAACATTTATCTTATATACTCATATTTTTTAATAAGAGATTATGTTGTGATGGAAATTGAGTAAAGTATGATATTATACTAGTAATGTATGTATATTATCATATGTTCATATTATAGATGGTAAGGAATTATTTAACTCTACAAGTCTGATCATTAATAAAAAATGCAATCATATTACATTTATTTCTGAAGAATTTATGTTCAATTTCACACCACTATAGTTTGTGGTTCACTGATTCTTGACTTTCTCATGACTGTTCACTTTTTTGTGATTAATGAACTCTTTAACTCTTTACCATTATTTAGAAAATATAATTTTCTTACATTTCCATATTTTTACATTCCACAAATTTTTTCCTAATTTCAATCCTTATTATGTATTATTTTAGATGATATTCATTATTGCCTTTATATCTTATCAAGAATCTTTTTTGTTTACCCTTTTCAAGATATAGGTTTCCCTAATGGATTTTTCAAATTTTAAAAATATTATTACTGAGAACATATAAAAATTAAGAGGAATAAATTTTTAAATGGGGGAAATTTAATATCCCAATATTTTAATAGAAGAAAGTTTTGTTTGATAACTTTTACGACCTAAAAAACAAGCTTAAATGAAGTGAAAAATATTATTATTTAACTGTGAACGTTATAACATTGTTATTGAATTGATGGGTATGAATATGATTAACATTTTTATTAAATGTATATTAACAAATTAAAATCTGTTTAATTATTCTTAGTAAATAGTTAATCAATTTTCATTAAAGTCAATTATTCATTAAAATACATTTTATTCAAAAATGGTTTTTGATTTTTTCATGAGAAAAAATTATAATTAATTTCTAGAAATTTCATAAATTATAATTCATAAAATGAAAATAAAATAATTGAAATAATCATATAAAAATTATTTTATGGTGAAATTTTGAGGCTTTTCTAAAAATATTGAATTTTCACTGAATTGTGAAAAATAATATTTTTCAATAAAAATGTATTTTGTTTTAAATTATTTATAAAGTAAATTTTTTTTTGGATTTTAAAATTTAATAAAATTATTTTACTAAAAATAAATATAGTTATATAATTTGGAATGAATTTATAACTTGAGTTTATTATAAGAAAATTTTTATATTTAAAAAAGTCTATTTTCTAAAAACCTATATTTTGACTTTTTTCTCTATTTAAATTTTAAATTAAATTATACCACATCAGTTTATTGAATAATAAAAAATTTATTCCATATTTTTAATCATGTGTCCCAAATTATTTAAATATGAATCTTTTATTTTTATTTAATATGAATAGTATCTTTAGAAATTATTTATCATAGTAAATGTTGAATTGGGTAATTAATGTGAAAAATAAAATTATATGGACAAAAAACCCGAACACTAGAATAAATTTTATTTTTTGAGTATCTATCATACATAATAATATAATGGTAGAATATATTTTATTTTTCTTTCAATTGGATGTTATTATGAACTTTTTATTATTTTATGAAAGGATAATTAAAAAATAATCACTCAATAGATTCCAATAAGAATTATATTTTTAATATGGGGATAACCATAAGATATGTTCCTTTATATAAATATTTTTGAATGATAAAATTTTTATTCTCATAATTATGATTTATTTTCAATATTTAGTAGATATATAATTACATTAAATGCTAACATAACGCTGATATAGTATTTATTTAATTAATGTAAAATAAAATAAATGATATTAAAAAAAATTAATAGTATAAAATGAATTAACTAATGCAACCCAAGAATTTTAAAGATAATAATAACCTTTTAAGGTTTTATTTAATTTTTTGATTTAATTTTTATTTGTTGTCATGATGTTATAAATGTTAATGTAATTGAATTGTAATAAAATTTACATTATTGATATTTTATGAAAATAATATTTTATTATATGAAGTAAAATTCTTAAAAAATACTATAATTTTCCAAAATAATAGTATATGGTTTAAAATATCAACCATTTTATATTTATGGACCGTTGTTCCATTCATCGTAACTGACATGACCCTCAAGATGTAAAAAAATTATTATCATAGTAAGTGCGAGGATGGTTAACGAGAATTAAAAAAAATTAGGATTAAAATGAAATAAAAACAGGAAAAAAATATTTTATGATATTATTTGGAGCCATAATATTATTATCTTAAAATTTTATCATCATGGATCCATATATACATCACAATTAATTAATAATATTCTAATTTTTTAAGAAAATAAAAAAATTCCCCTCCCCTCTCTTATAAAATGGATCTACTTATTCTGAGATCTTCGATATTAAAAACCTTTTTTCCAATATCTTAATATAACCCTTCCTAACAACCCTCCCCATATTCTAGAGTCATATTTTTTCATATTAAAATTCCTTAAAGACATAAGGTGTTTAAAAAGGTAAATTATTTAAAGAAGAGGTATAGATTTTAACTCCATGTTTATTTTATATTTCACATTCCACCACCTAAGAATATTAATTAACCAAGATAAAAAAATATAAAACATCATAAATATACATAGATATTACCATGGTAAGGTAATAACTTATATCTATCACTTCTTCTATATAGTTGGAATCAAAACCATAGTTTGTGTTTAGGGTGGATTACAGCCACATGAAATGATATCATGTGTTTTCCATCACCATTTGAATTATAAATAGGGAATGAATTTTTATTTTTTATATTAATGAAATATTTATCATTATGAAAATATTATATATCATTTACTTTCTTACCATTCCATCCACACAAAAAATTATATCGTCGTTCGTGCATACGTAACGAAACCAACTCCACAAGGAGATGCAATTTTTTTCATCCCCACATCCCATGGATTACATAATTATAAGTATATTTAAAAAATTAATAATATATATATAATATTATAAGCCACAAAAGAAAAAATAATAATTAACCTCTTTCCATAATGATCATTGAAAAATGGAAATGTTACTTTTGCGTAAGTACGAACTAACATCTCCATTATTGTAACGTATTTTATTTTTTTGACTATATTTAATGGTTGGATTTAAATATATAATTTATTAATAAATATTATAAGTATTTCATGATTATTATTCTATATGTTATTAAATAATTTCCACTTTACTATATTCAACCAAATAAAGTCATTTTGGACTTATCAACTGAATATTGTCAAAATATATGACAAAAAATTAAATGATTAGGTAATTGTATGTTAGATGGTGATAATTGAAATAAAATTAACAATATACATGAAAAAGGGTCTCATTATGGTAAATAATTCATATAATTTTATCATTTTTAATGATAATGAATGTACATGATGATCCATGAATGGAGGGGCATTCTTTTCAAATTTCCCATTTAATGTTTCCCTTGAAAATCCAATTTTCTTACATTTAAATATTTTGAATATTATTTTAAGGATGTATTTATGTTGGAATAAATTAATTAGGAGGGAAATTTTATATCACATTTTTATTTACTTTAATTGTTATCATATGGTGTATTTTTACAAAATATTTTGATGTTCTTTACAAAAAGACAAAATCAAAGTCATATTTTAACATATATGGTGACAATAACTTTTATTGACACCCTATCCATAATATGATTATTGGAATTATTTAAAATATTATATTTTTCATTATATAAAATCATCACTCCCAAATATTATGGTTAAATTAGAAAATTTACATAATATGCTTCTAATATTTAAATGCCTATAAATATTTTCTTATGAATGAAAATTAAATTTTTACGAGTGTAATATTTGAAATTGAAAGCTTTAATGTGTTCTGACTATGTTATGGTGGGTTTTCATTATAATGATGATGGATGTTTATATTACAAAATAATGAATGGTTTTTATGTTATAAACTAATGATGGGTGGTTCTGTGATAAACCAATGATTGGTGGGTCAATGTTATACCTCAAATTCATTGGCTATAAAAGTTTATTGTATGGTAATTCATTTTCAACAGCTATATTATGAGTGATATGAATGTTATCACACAATTAACCTACATGTTTTACGAATACATTTTATGGGGTATTACAGTAATATTATTATTACTCAAGGTAATATAATGATGTAATGTTTAAAGGAAATTATATTATACTGTTTAAGGGTGAAAATTATAACATTTCTAAAAAGTTATTATAATTTTTCAATGATTTCAATGATACCATTATGAGTTATATTTTTTCATTAGGATTTATTAGGAAATGATTTATGAAAATAATAAAGAATAAAAGCTAGTTTCTTCGGAATGAAATTTTTTACAATAAACCCAATGTATATTTTGAAAAGGGAAAAAAATTTAAGTCTTAATGGCCTAAATGATTCATTATTTCAATGTTTTTCTTTTCTAAGATTTTTTTATCTTAAACCATTTCTTAAAATCATTTCATAGGGTTTTAATGATGATTAAGGATAAGCATGAGGTATATATGAAAATTTTTAAGACATTTTAAGAAAATAAAACATGTTCATTTTTAAAAGATTTCTTGTATTGAACAATGGATAATACGTAGAACTTTCCAAATTATTTAATTATTTATTATTTATGACCCAATACAATAAAAATATAAATATAAAATTAATTTGGGAATGAAAAAATTGAATTAATGTTTAATTTCCCTAGAACATGTAATGTTTAAAATATTATCCATAAAAATTAATTCTACATTAATTTAGATAAAAAAATATTAATAAAAACTCCCCTGAAATAACCACAAGACTTGAAATGGATGAATTTTTAATGAAACTATATAAAATACCTCTAAATAATTATATAATATCTAAAAAAAGAGATACTGAGACATGTTTTCCAATTCCTTATTTCATATCATGTTTGATCAAGCTTTCTAATCATGTATAATAAAAATTAAATAATTAATTAATATTCAATGAATAATGATAATATTTATTTAACATAATAATAATGAAATATTTTTTATTACATATTTATTTATTATTCATATTATGTGTCATCAAGAGTTAGTTATTACATATGATTTATTCTTGTTTCAATAAGGTTGTCCTAATCATCACATATTATTAATGAGTCTATCAAATATACATATTATTTTTCACACTATAATCATTATTTTTAAAAATTCTAAAAAAATCATATTTATTCAATGGAATTTATGGTTATGTTTCTCATGGAGGAAATCAATAAATCACTCATTCAGAGTAAATTTATCAAACATAAATAGTTTTTTAATAATGATATTCATTTGGTTATATCAATAAATTAACAATATGAAAAAATAAAATAAAATATAATCTAAAATATAATAATTTTTTGGAATATAACGGATAAATTATGGTTGTATTATTTATATAAGTGGTTGAATAGGCCACAACAAAAAGTGTGATAATTGATGAATATGTATAAACCACTTAATATTTTATTACAATAAAATTATTAAGAATCATATTTTCTTAATTTATATGTCATTAATGACATAAATTACATTTTATAAATAGTTTAGGATGTAATTAAGGGAAATAGATATTGAAATTTTTATTATGGAAATTAAGGAAATCATATCGTCTCGTAGAAACCTTCTTTGTAATGAATGATTTTGGACTCTATAAGACTATATTCTAATTAACATGATCATCTGTATAAAAGAAAAAATGGTAGAATATTATGGTAATAAAACTATAATTTATATATTTTATGAATATGCAATAGAATATGACCTTTGTAAATACGATTGGGTGATATTTTTGAAAATACACATTTCATGAATGTTTAACAAAGTAAATTTGAAATGGTGTGGCCTCTATGTAAACAAAAGGATGGTGTGTTAGGAATTAATAAAACATAATATTCATGTTGATGTTTTAAACATTTTAAATAATGTTATGGTCCTTTTTTACTATATTTATCACATTTACTATTTACTAATCTTTTTCATTGAATACCTTGATAAATATTTTTTTCCAAAAATAATTGACATCCTAATTAATTTTTAAATCCTTTTTTCAAAATATTAAATCCAATTGTTAAAATTCAAACTAAAAATATAATAAATTAAATTTTTAAATGATAAAATTTCATATTGATAAAAAATATTAGAATAAAAAATATTTATTTGAGAAAAAAAGATTATATATTAATTTTTAATCATTCTTTTAATTTTCAATTGGTTTGAAATATTTTTTCATACATGAAAATAGTTTCTTTTTCAAGTAAATTCTTTTAATTACCATATGAACAACATGTAGGTTATATAAACAAAAATATATTTATTTGTTATATGTATTCCTTGTGACTATATAAAAACCACATTACCCCATCCAGTTTTTATATATATTTTTATAATCTTATCTACCAAATAATTAGTACATTACATTATTTTTTCTTCATAATTCTTATCATATTTTTAATATCTTATAGTCGTAATTCCATTTTACCTAATGGTCTAAAATTAAAGGCAGTAGTAGAGTAGACTTTTTATGTCTTATAGTTTTGTTATTTATCTGTATTAATTTCCCTATTTTAGTTTTGAAAATATATTTCTATATACTATTCTTACAATATATTATAATTTTTATTAATTTTTTATTATAAAATTATTACAAAACTAAATAAATTATATTTTATCTAGATCAATAAAATGTCATATTTATTTTATAAAATCGATTATTTTAAGAAAAACTGAGATCCTCCTATGAAAACTAAGATCCTTATATTAGTAAAAAACGTTCACAAGTCTGGAAGAAGAATATTTACAAAGATCCATCCTAAAGAGATGAAGGAGGTAATCTGGAACATGATCCATCCAAATATAACCATTTCCATTCACACCCTTATTAGAAATCCCATATTCTAAAGAATTTTCCTCTATATAAACATGTGTAACAATATGATCCTTTGAGTAAAGAGAGTCCATACATCTAATCCAGTGATTAGTGAGATTCCATGAAATATGAAGGGACCCAATTCGTAAGGAAAAAACAATATTCATATAATCACACTCAATCTAAATCTTGTTCTAACCCTGATATTCCGCTTGCTCCACCACCACAATAACACTAAGCATCTTCGCTTCAAGATTAGAGGCAATACCACATGAGCCATAAATACATCCAAGAGCTTTCCCCTGATAATCCCTAATTACATCCCTAAAACTAGAGGGACTCAGGTTTCCCGTTGAAGTACCATCAGAGTTAACATTAATTCACCCACAAAAATGTTCCTACCATATGACTTCCATTGTCCCAAGAGGAGGTCGAAAATTACCTTTAATCTTGATCTGATTCATCACAGATAAATCCTAGATTGAATGGTATAAAAACACACCTTTAGGTGTTTCCACCTCATGGAAAACAGAAAGGATGTAACGCCCCGACCTAGTTACCCAGAGTCGGTGCCTTATTATGTAACATTGGCATGATGACAAAAGATAATGTCTCGAAAGAATGATTAGTTTAGTAGCCTTGGAAACACTAGATACATTAATAAATGTTATATTACATCATAAAGTGAAAAAATTCAATAACATAGTCTCCATATTCCACACTCATATCCCCTTCAGACTATGCCTTCAGGCCAGTCATAAAATATTTCTTCACTTCCTGAGAAAAATAAAACATAGAAAGGGGTGAGCTCAGATGCTCAGTAAGGATAACAATATAGCTAAAACTTTCATACATAAACATAAACATTTAAGTAAATGTATAACTAAAACAAAAAAAAAATTAAACATGAACTTTAGCATAATATGGAAAAAATAAAAAGAAATAATGCCATTTACTTATTCACATGGATATTCTACTAGTCTAATAATTGCATGCAATATCAATAACCACTTTCATAATGATGGAATGAAAAATGTGAAACTATCATAACCACATAGCCAAGGCCTCGTGCCAAGACTACAAATAAGATTTTGTCATGGCCTCGTGCCAAGACACTATTTTTTTCTCATGAAACCTACTGATGCATTGAGGAGCTATAGTGTGCTCCACCCGTCGTCCAATGCATTCCTCATATGAACAGGTTTAAACATAACATAAACATTCATATTAAAACTAGCATATGAAATGTCAATACATTCTCCATAATCCATGAATGGTATAAAAATAACACATCCACAGTCAAACATATCACAAAACCTTCAATAAAATATGGATGTTTTGAATCATAATAAATCAACTTCAAATAAGCTTAAAATCCATCAAAGGATGTTAACATAGATGAAATCATTACTATTTGAGAGAAATATAATTTTTGAAATCATTTAAAAGTCACATAATTTTAAAAGAAAAAATTTTCTTTGAAAGTATTATTATAATCTTATAAGGAAAGCTTCAACGATTTTATAATGGCGGAAAATAGCCGCACCCACCATATAAGTTAAAAAAATGCATTCTTACCTTAATTTTGTTGAAAATGTTAAAAAGTACCTTGTTTCGAAAATGACGTAAAGATTCCTTTCAAAAATGTATGACCTCAAATAAGGGTATAAATGACATTTACTAGTTGTCTAAAAAATAGTAAAAATTACTTGAATGAAATTTTTATGAAACAGGGATGTGGATGATAAAGATTTCCTAGTAGATAATTACATATGAACAACCTTGAATAATGAAGAGGTTTTAGAATTAACCCTTACCTCGTGTTCGACATGACTTAATCATTATTTGATCTCTTGAATAATAAGCTTGAGTAAATCTCTACTTTCTTAAGAACCTTTTTCAAGTTAATTATTCCTTTTATATCACTTATTACCATGTTATGAACATTATGTAGTCATTTAAGTTAATAACGGTCGTTTTGTCGATCTTTGGTACTTGAGTCAATAATAAACTTCTTATAATTAAAATATGTTCATGTGGTAAAATATCCATTATCTACAGAATTATATTCATGATCTATATAGAATATATATCATATATATCTAATATATACATGAATTTATAATATTACATAACATTTACAGGTAGGAAATGAAATGCACCGTTCATGGAGACGGTAAGCCGTACGTACACATGAACACTACTTTATTTTCTGTTTCATATATAATGGAATTAAATAATAATGATATGAAGTTATATTATAATTTCAATATGATATATAATATCATTTAACTCCTTTCTTTATACTTCCCACATATGGCATTAAATATTCAAATCACTTTGAGGGCGCGGTAGTCCACACTTCCTAAAATGAAATTATCGTGTTTACCCATAAGGGAAACAATAAAGGTATGCCATAAATGAAAAATAAATAAGAATAAGGAAAACATAAAAATAATATATATCATATATAAATATATTTACATCTTAATGGCCACCATGAAAGGTGTTAAAAGAATATTGAACAATCATCATTTCATGAGGTAGTAATTCGCCACCCATAGAAATAGTATGTTCTTTAACCATTAGACGGAGGTGTGTGTAAGTGTAAATCAAATCCTTCTCATAAAAACATCCCAGTATATTTATTATACTGGTTTTGTTACAAAATAATTGACTAAATTTGTTTAAGGGGTTGGATAAGCAAAATAAAACAAAAGAACATAAGAGAAGACATTACCTTAAAATCGTGTAACTCTATTGGATTTGAGCCAATGGCTTCCTTGGGAAGACTTATGACCAAATTGAGGCTTCTAGGAGTAATAGAGGTAAGTTGAGAGATTATTTGGGCAGATTTTTGCTGAGCCAAATGGCATTGAAGGTGTGAATAATGTTGTAGAGGTGCGGGCCTTCTATAAGAGTAGAGGAGGGGCACTCTTGGAAAGTAATGAAATGTTATATTATTATGAAATTCATTTAGGATTTTAAAGGTTCAAAAATGATATATTTCAAGGGGAATATGATAAGGGTTCGATATAAACCCATACAATAGGCTTTATACAAGTGTAAATCCTAGAGGTTACCTTATCTTTTCATTTTATTTAAATCGTTCATTAATGAGGTAATCACTACATCATCATGGTGTCATAAATAAATTTATTTATTTAATGCCTAATTTTTTTTAAAAATTTACCATGATGTAGGAAATATTTTTATCTTTATAATGAATATTTATAGAAAAAAATGTGACTTGTATAACCCCTTATAAATTTTTTTTAGTAAACCAATTCATGTTTGTGACATTTTTATTTTTACTTTAAATAAAATGTATTAATGTCATTATCTTACACACGTGTCTCCATGGGGTCCCACAAATCGTCGCATGGTTTGCCTTGGTCGTCCATGACTCATCCAATAATATTAGGACACGTGTCAATATATTTTTATTTTCTTATAATATCATTTTTCCTTAAATTACCCTAATTCCCTCTAATCGCGGTTAATAAAACTAAAAAGTTCTTATTCACCAAAAAATATTTTCATCCCATTGAACCACATTTTACATACTAATTACAACCATGTATTTTGGATTTTTTAAAATTTAATTCATAGAAGCGGTAATGTTTCATTTAAATGAAAAATCATTTTTTTAACTACCACTTAGTGGTTTCAATAATCATAAAAAATTGATGTTTTTCATAACAATACCCAAAATACACCCTAAGATATAATTGATATTCCGAATTAAAAAATGATTTCTATTTTTCAAAATACAAACATATAAGTTTCATTAATTAATTTTATAATTAATTCCCGTTGTCAAAACAAATAGCGTGTTTTTAAGAAACAATATCAATCAAAATATTGACAATTGTTTATGTCCAATATCAAAATTAAATTAATTATAATGACCAACATTGGATAAAATGGTAAAATTATATTCTAATTATACTTTATAACCACTCAATAGTATTATTTATCACTATAAATTATTTTGATTAAAAAGTTTGTTTTTATGTATTTTTCACTATTCATCATAAATTGGATGTTCTCAGAAAATTCCAAAAATTCTAATTAGGGTAATTTCGATATTACGAATCCAAAAATTAAGTCCATTTTTAAATATAAAATTTATATAATTCAAAAAGTGTGTATTACTATTCATAACAGCTACATTGATTGGTCGCGGTGTGTTAGAATCTCGAACTTGGGTACAATGCAAGCTATTGCATTATTGAAATAGAAGCGTACCGTGGAAGCTTGGGGTGTTACATTATACCATACTTAAATAAATTGCATCCTCCCAATTTGAAATTGTTTTTCGAAAATAAAAGGTTAAAAGTAGAAAATACCTTTGTGGAAAACCCACATCGTAAATAAGGTTAATAAAATTTAGCCTTAATAAGAGGGAAAGGGAAATGAAAAAGTCACCACCAAATTATGATCTCGATAAGGAGAAAATTGGTGGAAATTAGTGACAAATAATTGGATGGAAAACATAAATATTTTTTGTGAGTGATTGAGGTCACCAATCACAAACAAGTGTAAAATTGAGGGCCTCAAATCCTTCAATCTATGGTGATTTAAAAATATCATCAGTTCAACAAAACATAAGGTATTAGGATAACACATTTTTTTAATATCCCTTTCCTAAAGTTTAATAATTAATTTATTCATAGAATAAGAGAGAGGTATATATTTATATATATATATACATGACAAGTAGAGTTTCAATCTTCAACTAATTTCTACCACAAACTCATCTTTCCCCCAAAAAGATAATAAAACTCAATAATATTATATTTATCCTAATCGTACAAGGTTAAAAATATCAAGACATACCATTTAGATTAGGAAAACCAAATTTTAATAAACAAGGACTTCCAATAGGCTAGTGGTATGTAATAAAGGCATGTCTCACTATGGTTGTGGGTTCGATTCCGGCAGCTTTGTCCGACGCCACGGGTTATCCCCCAACATGCAATTTGTTCTTTTCCTAAAACTATATTATTATAATATTACAAAAATAATCTTCAAAAATGTTTTATCCTTAAACAATACTATCCAATGTTCAACATAATCCATTCCAACCTTTATAGTTATCCAAAATACCTCTGTCCATACTTTCTCTAAAAGTTCTTTAAATTAAAAATCAATTGTAACATTAGATTCCCCAAACAAAGTAAAGTTTATCTTATTGTAACATACTAAAAATATGATTACCTTTATCATATTAAAAATTCAATGAAAACAACAAGTACTGGATTATAATACTTATATATATCACATTATTCTTATAACAAGAATATAATCCTTGAGTCCAAAAGCACCAATATATTAATTATTCCACTTCAACTGTAGTAACAAAATAAGATTGGCCTTGATACCTTGGCCTTTTATGAGGGATGTTTCCCTGACCTTTAGGACATTCATTTACATAATGACCCATTTCCCTAAAATTGTAGCATTCAACATTGATAGCCTCTTTCTTTCCCTTGCAATCACGAGCCTGGTGACCTTTTTCTCCACATTTATAACAAACTCCCATTCCTTTTAGGCAAGTACCGGGGTGATTCTTCCCACAATTATCACATAATGAAAAATCCTTCTTTCCCTTTTTCCCTTTATCTGTCTCGTGTTCCACTATTCTCTTCTTCTCTTGTTTTACTTTATTGTCATATGATTTAGAGAATTCCTTTTCTATCTTGATAGCACATGAGACAATATATTCGTATGACGAGAAAGATTGTGAGACTAAGGCTCGATAGAGAAACGGTTAAAACCAATCAAAGAAATGATCAATCTTACTTCTTGGGTTTCGTATAAAATATGTTGCATGCCTCACTATCCTTGTAAAGTTAGCCTGATACTTTGCGACATTCTCATCCTCCTTTTGTCTCAGACTCAGAAATTTCCTTTCCATATCTGCTCGATGGTTAAGAAGAAAGTATTTTTCTAAGAAAATCCCTTTGAACTCCCTCCATTCTATATTTTATACATAATCATCTTCGTTTGTGTTTTTAATAAATGACGACCATTGATCAGCATCTCTAGTGTGGCGGTAAACTGCCATGATAACCTTTTCCCTTCCACTACTCCCCAAGGCATGGAATATTTTCTCTAAGGAATTTATCCATTGCTCAGCTACTAAGGGATTTGTGCTTCCATTGAATATTGGTGGTTGTTGCCTCATGAATCGGTATAACATTGATCCTCCACGTTGAGGATCAGGGTGCTTTATATGAGTAAAGTTATTGTTCATAACTTGAGTGAGTTGTCCCAGTATGGTGATTAGTTTTTCAGCACCAGTTTCATCACCAGCTCCACTATATTTTTCTTGAACAAGAGGGAAATCCATATATGGAGTTTTTGCATTGATACGGTTTTCATTCCTTCCACTAGGAGCCATTTCTAAACAATGACATAAACTAGATTAGATTATGAATTGAAATACATAATTTCATTCATCTAAAACACTTAACATAAATTGAACAATTTATGGATATAATCCAAAGTCATAAAAAAGAAATGTTTTCTTTAAGGAAGTATGTACTCATAAACCCTTCATAATGGTTTGTAAATAAATCGTGAATTATCCTAAGCATATCCCCCGGGAGTGTTGTAACCAATAGTGCAGCAAGGCCCATTGTCGTGCAACAGTTCCCGTTCGAGTCTAGCTCAAAGCGGTGTTTTCAGATTTTACCCCTAGGTAAATCTGTGCCAAGGCTACCTCTACCTGCTCGTATCAAGACAGGGATGTATTGCTCAGAAAATACACAAAATCTATATTTTACCAATATTCTAGGATGTTCTTCTATACTAATCCTCAACGTCTATCTTAGGGCAATGTGCTCTAATCATAGTTTATCTACATCTAGCGTCCAAGGATAGAACTAAACTACCTCTGATACCAACTGTAACGCCCCGACCCTAGTTACCCAGAGTCGGTGCATTATTACGTAACATTGGCATGATCACAAAAGATCAAGTCTCGAATGACCGATTAGTTTAGTAGCCTTGGAAACACTAGATACATTCATTAATGTTACATTACATCATAAAGAGAAAAACTATAATAACATAGTCTACATAGTCCACACTCATATCACCTTCATACTATCCTGCAAGTCAGTCATAAAATATTTCTTCACATCCTGGGAAAAATAAAACATAGAAAGGGGTGAGTTCAGATGCTCAGTAAGGATAACAACATAACAAAAACTTTCATACATAAACATAAACATTTAAGGAAATGTATAATTAAAACAAAATCCTTTTAAACTTGAACATCAGTATAATATGGAAAAAATAAAATGAAATAATTCTATTTACTTATTCACATTGATATTCTACTAGTCTAATAATCACATAAAATATCAATAACCACTTTCAAAATGATGGATTGCATAATTCCATACTATTGTAACCACGTAGCCAAGGCCTTGTGCCAAGACTACAAATAAGATTTTGTCAAGGCCTCGTGCCAAGACACTATATTGTCTCATGAGACCTACTGATGCATCAAGGATCTATAGCAGGCTCCACCCGTCACTTATTAAGTCCAATGCATTCCTCATATAAACAGGTTCAAACATAACATAAACATTCATATTAAAACGAGTATACGAAATCTCAATACTTTCTCCACAAACCATGAATGGTATAAAAATAACACATCCACAGTCAAACATTTCACAAAACCTAAAATACAATATGGAATTTTTTAATCATAATAAATCAACTTAAAATAAACTTAAAATCCAACAAAGGATGTTGAGATAGATGAAATCAATACTATTTGAGAGAAATATAATTTTTTAAATCATTTAAAAGTCACGTAATTGTAAAATAAAACATTTACTTTGAAAATATTCTTATAAGCTTTTAAGGGGAGTTCAACAATTTTATAACGGTGGAAAATAGCTGCACCCGTCGTATAAGTTAAAAAATACATTCTTACCTTAATTTTGTCGAAAATGTCAAAAAGTACATTGTTTGGAAAATGACGGAAAGATTCCTTTCAAAAACTTATAACGTCAAAAAAGGGTAAAAATTACATTAACCCCTTATCTAATAAATAGTAATAATGGTTGGAATATATTTTTAAAAAACATTGATGAGGATGATAAAGAGGTTCCAGTAGATAATTACATATGAACAACCTTGAATAATGAAGAGGTTGTAAAATTAACCATTACCTCGTGTCTGACTTGACTCGATCGTTCTTTAATCTCCTGAATAATAAACTTTATTTAATATATACTTTCTTAAGAACCTTTTTCAAGTTAATTATTTCTTTTATATCACTTATTACCATGTTATGAAAATTATGTAGTCATTTAATTTAATAATGGTCGTTTTTTTGATCTTTGGTACATGAGTCAACAATAAATGTCTTATAATTAAAATTTTTTCATGTGGTAAAATATCCTTTATATCCATAATTATATTCCTGATATAGATAGCATAAATATCATATATATTCAGTATATACATTCATTTATAATATTACAAAACATATATAGGTAATAAAACAAATACACCATTCATGGAGACGATGAGCCGTACGTGCGCATGAACGCTACTTTCATTTCTATTTCATTTTTAATAGAATGAAATCATAATTATATAAAGGTATATTATAATTCCAATATGATATATAAAATAATTTAACTCCTTTCTTTATACATCCCACGTATGGAATTAACGATACAAATCACTTTGAGGGGGCGGTAGTCCACATTTCCTAAAATGAAATTAACGTGTTTAGCCATAATGGAAACCATAAAGGTATTCCATAAATTTAAAATACAGAAGCATAAAGAAAACGTAAACATAATATATATCATATATTAATATAGCTACATCTTAATGGCCACCATGAATGGTGTTAAAAGAATATTGAACAATCATCGTTTCGTGAGGCAGTAATTCGCCACCCACAGAAACAGCATGATCTTTAACCAATAGACAGAGGTGTGTGTAAGTGTAAATAAAATAAATCTCATAAAAACATCCTAGTATATTTTATATACTGGTTTTATACAAATTAATAGAATAAAAATGGTTTAAGGGGTTTGAGAAGCAAAATAAAACAAAATAACATAAGAGAAGACACTACATTAATAACGGGTAACTCTTTTTGATTGGAGCCAAAGGCTTTTTTGGGAAGACTTCTTCCCAAAGTGAGGCTTCTAGGAGTAAGGGAGGGAATTTTATAGAGATTTTGGGCATAGGTTGTATGAACCAAATGGATTTGAGATTGTGAATAAGGTAGTAGAGGTGGGGGCCTTTTATAAGAGGATAGGAGGGCCACTCTTGGAAAGACATGAAATGTTACATTATTATGAAATGATTTTATAATTTTAAAGGTTCCACAATGATATATTTAGAGTATAAGGTGATAAGGGTTCGAAATAAACCCATCCAATAGGATTTATACAAGTGTAATTCATAGATTTTACCTTATCTTTTCATTTTATTTATATCGTTCTTTAAAGAGGTAATCGTCGCATCATCATGGTGTCATAAATAAATTTATTTATATAATGCCTAAAAATTATAAAAAAAAATTACATGATGTAGGAAATCTTTTTATAATTCTAATTAATATTAATAGTCAAAAATATTACTTCTATAACCCCTTATAAAAATTGTTTTAGTAAAATAATACATGTTTGTGACATTTTTATTTTTACTTTAAACAAAAGGTATTAATGTCATTATCTTACACAAGTGGCTCCATAGGGTCCCAAAAATAATCCCATGGTTTTTCTTGGTCAGCCATGACACATCAAATAAGAGTAGGACATGTGTAAATATATTTTTATATTCTTATAATATCATTTTCACCTTAAATTACCCTAATTACCTATAATCGCGGATAATAAAACTCAAAAGTTACTATTCACCGAAAATTATTTTCATCCCATTGAACCATATTTTACTTAATAATGACAACCATGTATGTCTGACTTCTGAAATTAAATTCGTAGAAGCGGTAAAGTTTCATTTAAACGAAAAATCAGTTTTTTAACTACCACTTAGTGGTTTCAATATTCATCAAAAATTGATGTTTTTCCAAAAAAATACCAAAAATTCACCCTAAGTTATAATTGATATTCCGATTTAAAAAATGATGTGTATTTTAAAAAAATTACAAACAAATATTTTTCATTAATTAATTTTATAATTAATTCTCATTGTCAAAACAAATAGCGTGTTTTTAAGAAACAATATCAATCAAAAGATTGATAATTGTTTATGTCCAATTTCAAAGTGAAATTAATTCTAATGACCACAATTGGATAAAATGGTAAAATTATATTATCATTATACTTTGAAACCACTCAATAGTATAAATTATCACTATAATTTTTTTTTATTAAAAATGTTGTGTTTTTGTATTTTCCACTATTCATCAAAAATTGGATGTTCTCAGAAAAATACAAAAAATTCAACATAGGATAATTTTGATATTCCGAATCCAAAAATGAAGTCCATTTTGAAATATAAAATTTATATAATTCAAAAAGTGGGTATTAATATTCATAACGGCTACTTTGATTAATCGCGGTGTGTTAGAATCTCGAACTTCTATACAATGAAAGCTATTGCATTATCTAAAGAGAAGCGTACCGTGGAAGCTTGGGGTGTTACAAAGGATACCTTCAAGACCAGAGAAAACCCTAAAAGGATGTAACTCATGTCTAAATTTGTTCCTTGAAGACCATATAAAATGAATAGTTTCTTCTGCTATAGTTTGAAAAAAAATTCATATTTGCCGCGATAGTTTCATAAAATTCCAGCTCTTAAAGAAGTCACATATTGAGTTGGTTTGAGGTGGAGAAACATAAAAAACATTAGCAACCGCCCTCCACATCACCGAAGCCACTACACAATTGAGGAAGTGATAATCTACATCTTCCCTATGCTAGGATCATAAATCACAATTAGAGAACTGGGAGATTCTACATGCCTACAAAAATCATCAGTTGGTTATTTTTTATGATCTAACCATTATATTAGAATGGATATGGATGGACTTAAGAACTTCTTATATAGATTGGATTCCTATTTCAATTCTGATGAACTTCCAATATAGTGGTTGTATAATCCTTCGGATGTGGGAATACCATTGAAATCAGGTTCCCATGCCCAAAAATCACCTCTAGAAGACCAGCAACAATTATCCACTAATGAGGTTATGTGATTTGGAAGATTCTCTATATTCTCAAGCTGATCTTTAACTAAAAAATCAAAATCCAAATTTGACCGCTCTTCCAGAACTTATTCAATCATAATATTCCCAGTCCAATTACATTTCCAAAATTAAAGAGATGAGTCCCTGGAAACCAACCACTAAGAGTCAACATAAATTTTATAGAAAATAAACTTGAAGGTAGGACACACCAAGGAATTTAAATAATTGAATTTTACTAGCTTGATCATATGAGTAATCCTGGATTGAAAGGGCCTCATATTTCATATTTATAAGCCTCCAAATGAACGCAACCTAAAATGAGTCATTAAAACCACCATGATTTTTGATACCCAAACCACCACCATCAAAAAACATCCAAATAGAATTCTATGGAACCATTTCCAGCATCCTTTCCAATATTATACCACTCCAGATGAAATTGTCGATAGAAGTTTTAATGCTCTTGATTAATGGAATCAGCCATTTATACACCATAAAAGAGTACATAAATTTTGAAGTAATGATTGAATTCACAAAAAAACCCTACCAACCATTAAAAGAGATTTTCCCTTCCATGTCGAAATTTTTCATCTAATCATGCCGACAATGATAGAAAATTGACATACCTTTGGCCTCCACCAAAACATGGGCACTTCCAAATAGGTGTACAGAGGATGTCCCTCTCGAATGCCCATTTCTCTGATGATATCATTTTTTCTATTAGAAGAGATTCTCCTTACAATGTATACAAAAGACTTTCTCCAACTAATCTCATGTCCAGATACTATTTCATAGTGAAAAGGGACCTATTTATATTCTTAATATTACCTTTATCCCCTAGAGTGAAGAGAATGATGTCGTCATCATATAGGAGATGGTAAGGAGTAACAATTCCCCTTTCAGTATTAATAGGCTTTAATTTTCCATTTTCGACCATGACTGAAAGAACCCTACTGAGATAATCCTCTACAATAGAGAAAATGATGGATTATAAGGGATTACCCTTCCTAACACCTCTCGAACAATCAAAATATACTTTAGGAGATCCATTTAAAAGGACTAAAATATGAGTAGAACATAAAATTATTTTGACCTAGTTAATGAAAACATCATAAAAACCATACATAACAATGATCTTACATAGGAAACCCTAATACATTATATTGAATGCTTTATCGACATCCTATTTGAGGGAAATATTTCCACCTCTGTTAGGATTTTTGAGGAGATTAGCACACATCTAGGTAGTGATACCACAATCCTAGATTGATCTCCCTTTGATGTATCCAAATTTATTTGGAGAAACAATTTTTCAAGAAATGAAGGAATGCCTGTTGGAAATAATTGTGTAGATGATTTTATAAATTTATTTAACAAATGCCACTAGACTAAAGAGATGAATTTCATTGGCATTATCCACATTTAGAATAAGGGAATGAAACTGAGCATTTGAACTCTTAGGGAGGGATCCACCACTGAAAAAATGAGTGACTAACCTACAAACATGTAGATGAATGAAATACCAAAACCTTTGCAAGAAGAAGATACCAAAGCCATCAGGACCAGGGGAGCTCAAATATTTGAGACTAAATACATCTTCCCTGATCTCCGAATATAGAGGCACAATAGTAAGAATTGAATTGTCCTCTTAGTTCACCAATTTTGGGATCACCCTATCCAAATGATCAATAGTGGAATGGGGGCCATTAAAAAGATCATTAAAGTAGGATATGACATGATTTGAGAGATATACTCTATTTTCAATGAGGAAATCTCCATTATTAATCAACGAAAAATGCTTTGATACTTTCCTGATACTTTGAAGTGATTTTAAGAACAGTGAATTCCTGTCACCATCCTTTAACCATTTGGATTTTAAGAATACCTTTGCAAGGAATATTTCAAGTCAAGAAGATTGATCAGTTTAAGGGACAACTCAGCTTCCACTAAAATCCCATCTAAGAAGTCACTTTTGGTGTTGAGTTCTTGATCCTAAAATGATCCTTGACCCACTTTCTTAAATTCCTCTTTAGAATTTTGAGTTTGGTAATGCAGGAAAAGGAATCATCCCTATAATTTATAGAGCTATAATTGTTCTAAACAATGGCCTTGCATTCAGGATGAGAGACCCAAGCCTTTTTGAGCCTGAATGGGAGAGGAGGTTTGGGTCCATATCACAAAGATCCACCAAGATGGGATGATGATCAGAGTTGATTCTGGAGAGAGTTGAGCATGATATGGCATCCCATGTGTCTAGAGAAGCCACATTAACAAAGGCCCCATCAATATAGCTAGTCACAAATATATTCATGTGCTTCCTATACCAAGTGTATTTAGCACCCACAAAATTATCCTCAATCATGTCATTATGATTAATACATGATCTGAACTCCCTGGAGGATATTGAGATGTCTGATGCTCCCAATTTTTCATCTGGATTCAAAATTGAGTTGAAGTCCCCCAATAATAACTAGGATTAGAGACGATAGATTTCAAATATGTAATTTCCATCCAAAGATTCCTGTGATCTCGATATCTTTTATTAGAATAAATGAATGATAGGTAAAATGGGAGCAAAGTTAATTAAAGGAACTGGTGACATGATGATCACTTGACAAATCCATAGTGATGTTGCCAATAGAATTATGTGAAAGCTCCCATAGACTCTTGGAATCTGTTGAGATCATATTGGTTTTAATAAGGTGAATCCCCAAATTCTCCAAGTTAGTAATACCATAGGAGAAGATTTTTTAGGCTCGGACAGCCCTATAATGCTAGGTTTGTGCTGGTAAATAAATAACCTAATGGATCTACATGTTTCCATATTTCCCAGACCCTAGAAATTCCAAAACATAGTATTCATTATAAACTGGATCCAAGGTTTGGACCCCTCACATTTTTACCTCCAGGATTTTTAGGTGGCCTTCCAGCCTTTTTATGTATAGGAGAAAACAAGTCATTTATATCATCAATGTTGGACCAAGTACCCTTAACTTTGACAGACAGATCATGGATTTCCGTATCTATCTAGGGTTTTTGATTTGAGGTGTTGTTGGAGGAATTCTTTCTATCCGCTGGATTACTCCATTACAGTATGATTGTAACAACATGTTCTATTACACTAGAGCAGACATCACCATGAAAATGATGTGTGATGGGATAAACTACTTGCATCTTATAAGGGATTTCTGGGCTACTGTGAGAATGTACCACTACTAAGCATGGATTCATTTTAGAAGTCATCCCCACTGATAATATCTTCTTCGCTGAAGAAGAACTTTTGTGAGCTTTTCCATCTTGAGGAGGAGACCTGGTAGGAGTAAAAGTGTCTGCCAATTTTGAGGTGTTTTTTGGAGAGTCAACAATTGAGGTGTCATCATCCCTCATTGACCAAACCAGGTTTCTAATGTCATTAGATAATTCAATAGAAATGAAGTCATCCTGCATTTGTTTCTGAAGACCAAAGACCATATTTAAAATGTCATTAGATATGACCAAACCCATATCTTCATCCTCCTTGATTCCCTGTTCAGAGGGAAAAATCACTACATGTTCCATCTTGGAATGAGGGACAAGAGGGTTATCATTTTGAGACTCTTCCTCCTCAACCATGTCAGCCTAGGTTTTTTCCCATCAATTAATTCAGTAGAGATAACAATTATCTAAAAAATGGTAGATATAAAATTTAAGGAGAAAATTTCCTATTAAAATGTTTACGGTCAAATTCGAAACCATTAATAAATTTATGACTAAATATTTTAATTTCTACTTCAATGATAAATATCATCATATGGTATCCTAAAAAATAGATATAAGTATCCATATAAAATATATTGAGAATTTAACCTCTATATAAGGGTAAACTAGAAAGCATATAATATGTTATAACAATATGCATATTTGGATATTTTCATGACCCTTAACCATTCAATCCAAGTATAATCATTCAGTATAAAAAAGTACATGTACTTGTGAATGAGTTTTTATAGGTGCGATATGATAATAACCTATTGAATTCCCCCGTAATAAAATATCAGTTTTCCATCCCCTATATTTTCATGAAATATAATAACTATTTTTTGTGGAGAGTATGAGAAAAATAATTTTTAAGAAATCAAATCCTCAAGTTTCACTCATTCCATGGGCTTAGTTTCTATTATTTTTTCGGAGTTCTTTCTTATCACCCTTTATTGATTCGCATAAAATTATAAAGTATAGGTAAACTAATTTAATTTAAGATTTATAATAGGGTATTTTTTATGATATATGGATCAATTTATCTTAAAAATATATATCAAACTACCCACTAAATTATATTTTTTTGTAATATAATGGAATAAAATATGAGTTATACCATATTCTATTAATTTAGGTTATATTCATGAATCATGTTATTGTTTATTAATTTAGTATTATGAGATAATTTAATCATAAATTATTCATCTACAACTTCTATTTTATTCAGAATCTCATCGGGATAATAAATAATTTTCCCATCAATAGATTTGTTTATATGGATCCTCTTGTTTCTATTGATTTACAAAATCATTTTTCATCATGTATATTTGAAAATACATTTTTTTCAAAATAAATTAAAAAAAATCATATGTGTATGAATAATTAATCCTATATTTTCATATCATATGAAACCTTTAAATCAATTTATTTAATTTGTCAACATATACGCATTAACTTAATCACTAAAAAAATCCACTATAATAACAATTTTAAAACCCATACAAAGAATTTATGTGTTGAAAATCATTTTAAAAAATTATACATGAAAATATAATGGTGAAGTTTACCAAAAACCTATAGGTTTACTATCTATGAATATTATATACATGTACTAATTATCCACACAAGAATAAATCAATTTTTTCAATAGATATCATATTTTTCCACAACATAAATATGTTTTTAATTATTTTGAATATTATTCTTAAACACTTATAAATTATTTTTATAAATAATTATATCTTTTTTTATTCATAATTTCCTTGTTCCTGTAGTAAATTTATTAAAAGAAAATATATGAGATAACATCTTAGTTAGGGGAAACCTATGAGATATAAATCAATGTATAATTAAATTTATTGAATAAAATCATAAAATTGTTATAATACAATATACATGTTGGTAAAATCATATAATCAATTTATTTTATATATCAATATGGTAATTATATAAAAAACTATTAATGTCTATGTAAAATTAAAAGGTTAAAATAATATTGAAATACCACATGATATAAAACATGGAGTATAATTAATCATATGATTTATTACCCATATGAAATGAAAAATATCCAATGAAATTATAAAATCATGAAATAGGGTGAATAAAATTTTATAATAATATAGTTGTCAAGGATAATTTCATGTGTCTATTTACATAGTGGACATGGATAAACACCCATGTACCATACATAATAACCTCATTAGATGATGAGGCATAAAAAATACATTTAAAGGGATATATTATTTTTCTCCCAACCATCATATAAAAATATTTTCATATATAAATATTACAAGTGATTGATGAAAAAATGAATGGAAGGTAAATTTTCATATCATGATTAAATAAACATAACAAAACGAGGTACATAATACATTCTGTGAGGAATAAAAAAACATCCAAATAGGGAATGTAGATGGTACCATCAATATACATAACTGGATAAATATATTAAATTTAACATAAGGAGTTATAAATTTGTGGAACAAAAAATATTATTGAAAATTATAGGAATTCTTTTAGATGAAGAGAATAAATTATAATAAAATTTGAATAATATTTACATTCTATTAATATATTTTTATAATAAAAGGAAATATTGATGAGAATATATTTAGGAATGGAAAGTTAGTAAAAATAATATAACAAAAATATCAAATAAAACATCCAAATGAATCAATATAATGAAAATAGTTGAAATTATAGAGACATATAAGGATATTATGTAATAGATATAGTGGAACAAAGGCAGTGATCTCATTTTCAACATTATAAATTAGGTAGCAATCAACAACATGGGGGAAGATAAATACATAAAATAAATAAATTTTTATATAAATTATTAATAATTTAATATATAAGGGAAATATAATAATAAAAAGTGTAATGTGATAAACATAATAGAAATGGAATAATTACCCTTATAAATGTTTTAAGGGGTGAAATCATAATAAGTAATAGAATAATGATAAAACGGATTTAAAAACAAAAAATGACCAAAACTGAATGAATATGGGTAATTAAAAATAAATTGAATATAAATTATTCAAAATATTATAAGATTAATATAATCTCCAATATGAAGATATATTAATAAATAATAACTTATATAACTTGCGAATGACAAAATAAGAATAATCAGAGGATGAAATTAACGAGAAAAAATACCAATACAAATTAGATATAATTGAATTTTTAGACCAAATATGTTGTAAACATTATGATATAGTATAATATGTACAATGAATAAGAATCTTGGAGAGAAATATGGTATTTTAAGGAGAATACTTGGTGAAATTTTAAAAAATCTTACTTGAAGTATGAAACAGATAATGTATAATAATGAATAGTTAATTATCATATAAATAACAACGATAAACCTAGTAGAAATCATTTATTTTGTTTTATAAATATTATATATTACCTAGATAATGGTGCAAAACAATAAATAGATGAATCCAAGAAGAGGGGAGATTTAAAAAACAAGATAGTGGTGTTTGATTACAACAACCTAGTTTATCAATTATTATATAAGGAAAGAAATATTTAACCCATATCATATGAGTAAAATTAAATAATATGAATATGAACATATTAATTTATAATTTATTAATTGATGTATTCATTATAAATTATCATTCAGTCATAAGATAGAATATTGATAGTGTTAATCCATTATAAACATCATATGGTATGAATAAATATTAAACTAATTAAGAGAAGATAGATTGATAATTAAATAACATGAAATATTCATAAGATTTTAAATATGTGAATTAATTTTAGAATTAATTATAAATTTTTAAATTAATATTATAATATAAAATATTAAATATATCACAATAATAATATATTTACCTTTTCTTTCGAATTTCTCTAAAAGTCCTTGGATCCCAGCATAATCAATATTTTTTTATTCATAAATTATAATAGATTTTTTTATATTTATATCATTAATTATTATTCAATTTTACACAATTATTATTATATTTATTTCTAACTCCTAATTTATTTTAGTCATCAATTATCAATATTTAAAAATTAATGTGACAATGCATATCATATAAAAAGTCTCTTCTTTATCATGTCAAAAATTTATCAATATTAAATTAATTTTTAGTGATTATGTATTTTATAACAAGAATATATTTAGAATACTGATTTCCTGAGGGGTATTAATTTTATAATTAATTTAATAAACAATATATTTCATCTAATACATGTTACACATGAGAATGACAAATGTGTTCATGGTAATTTGATAAAACACTTACATAATGACTAAAGCATGAATAAAATCACTATGAAGATGAGAAATGAATGTTGGAGGTATATTGGGAAGAAAATTATTGAATAATATAGAATTATCTATGACATGACAATATAAGGAGTGTTTTTGTATTATATTGAGGTTAAATAATATTTTTTATCTTTGAATACTCCTAGATTTGAACATAGAGGATACTTATAAAGGAAGGTATATATGGGGAATATTTTAATGAAAGATATTGATTATCATATTATGTTTTTGGGTTAATTTTTTAACATGTTGTTTGTGTATCACATGGTGTATTTAAAACATGTTTGACTATGTGACAAACTATAATGATTAAGGAACCTTCCATTGGACTCAATATTTAATGTTCATATAGGGATCAATATCTTTCATAAGCACTACCAAAAATAATTTTGTTGGGGATTGAATCTATAAATAAATTTAGGTATGGATTCTATAAATAAATTATAAGTATATGGTAAACTAATATACTTATAATACATAAGTTTTTTAGAAATGTATCATAAGTAATCTATATATGATCTTTAGTATATATTTTTTTTGGTCAATTTGATTCTTTTTATGTTAGATGATTATAAAAAAGATAATAAATAGAGTTGATGTATAATTAGGATCAATGTGAGTAAACGAAATAGATGTGATCCTTTAGAATCATGGTAGAGACTAGAGGTAATTATGGATTCTGAAAGAATAAAGGATAATTAGTTATTTATAGTTGAGTTGTAAGTTAATGAATTAATTTTTTATTATAGAACACCATTGTGTGAAAATTTTTATATTTTATTATTTGTTAATTGTATAATTATTCTATTAAATCCAAATACACTTTATAGAAAACATACATTGCATCATGATTATACATCTAAATAATAACTAGATTTAAATAGATATTAATGGTTATATTTTATAGTGTTTTCTGGGGGAAATATTATTTTTCATGTAATAAGAATTTTTCTATTCCGTGGAAGTGTTGATCACACCACACGGATGAAAAAACATGAGAAATAATGTGTGCTTGGATTATAATAAATAATAATATTATTTAATGTATTAGGGTTATGATGCAACAATCCCATCTTGGATATTATTGGATTCAATGATAATGATACAACAAATCTCATCTCTTGAGGAATAATATGTTGATTTTTTTGATCATAAATATAATATAGACTATGAATTTCATTATTAATAATTTCAACATGATGATTCGTACTACACTATTATATGGTGCATCTCAAAATGATAATTTTTGTTTCATTGTGATCAAGTTATATATAGAATAACATAAATTTATATAAAATGTAATTTAGAGACAGATTAAGGACTCAAATTGATATATCTAACTAGTCCAATAGATTTATTTTACTAATTATTTAGAATACATAACACATGAAAATATATGAGGTATTCCAAGACTCATAGAATTATCATTATCATTAACAATGGTATAATGATAACAAATATCTCAATAAAAATGCAATTTAATCTACAATAAAAATTGTACTCATCTAATGAGACCTCTACAATGAGAAAGACATTATTAGATCATTGAGAATGAAAAAACAACAAACCTAGTTTTTTTATTGATAATTGACTATTTCACACAATATATGCTATCATGGTGAGAAAATTTAAAATATGGGCAAATGATTACACTCACTAAAGAACATTTTATTACTGGTCATTTTTATTTTTATTTATTAACATTCTTATATTTTTTTAGAAATAAATTTTTTATTTATCCCTCATTTTAATCATCATTTATATGATGAAATTGAATTTGAAATCCATATGATAACTGTTGAACACTAATTGTGTAACCACAAACTAACAAGATTATTTTGAACTTTTTTAATCCTTGTAACATGTTCATTAAATTAAATTTATTTTATATGCATCATTTTTATAATAATTTTTCCTTTCCTTTAACTTTTAATGTGGGAAATGTGTATTTAGAGGGAGTGAAAGTATATGTTGTACATTGACCAAAAAAATAAACCCTAGTGTTCAGGAAACACATTCTTGTGATTGATAATTTTATTAGTTTAGGTTCCCCCAAATCGATAACATTAACTATTTTATCATTAATTATATATTACAAACTATATCAGAGTGAAATTAATAATTTATGGTTATATTTATTACCGCGTGGTTTATATTTTTTAAACTAAAAAATAATAATAATATTTCTTTTTTTATCAATATTTGTATTTTCTCATATTTCAATGATATATGATTTCATAGGAATAATTTTTAAAAAAAATTATGTTATAGCTATATTTTTCTCTAGACAATTTTATTACATATATTTTAATACATATGTAATATAAAATTCATATATTTTTTCTAATAAGGATTTTTTAATTTCTCTCTTCCAACATGGATAATTATTTTAGTAAGATTTTTTGTAGTTTTTTAGAGAATGAATATTATAGAAAAGTGATGGTTATGTGAACCATAATTTTATGGAAACATAATAAATAGAGGTATCGAAATTATAAAAGCTTATGAGTTCTGTTGAAGAGTCCCATGTTGTCATTTTATAAAATTCTATTGAGACTGAGCACAAAAACAAGAAAATTCTTAATGATATTTCAATTATTGGGTGGAATTATCATTTTTCTTAAGGGCATATATAATTATTATAAGATAAGCCTCAATTGTCAATGATGAATTAAATTCATACATATATGTCTTGCTACATATTATGTAATCCTTGAATGACTATGGTATAATCTCAGAGATACAATATGAGTATATTAAAAAAATAGTTCGATCAAAATTAGAGAATGATAGATCAACAAATATTAATAGTATGAATTTGAAACTTTTATATTTATAGGATTATAAATATTTCATATTTATATTTCATCAAAATATTGTTGAATAATAAAAATAGAATAAAAAAGATTTACCTTTGTATAGTAAAACAAATAAATTATATAAAAGGATAATTAAAAGTAATTATAGTATAGAAACTCTCATATATACATTCTAGATTAAAATAGTGGATAAATTCTTCAAATTATAATGACTGATCATACCCATGTATGTCCAAATAAAAAAAATTTAAGGTCGAATGAACGAAATGTAAGGATATGAAATTCTTGAGAAAAACAACTATATCTTATTATAATTAATGAAATGTGAAATATGGTCGGATACACATCATATAAAATGAGAATGGGAAAGAGTCTTCGAAAGACTATTTTATAATATGAAGAGTCCTTTAAATTCCTTGATAAAGGATGAGGATGATTTAGCCTATGATATTAATTAAATAAAAATGTAGAAATATAATGTATATTATTTTTTATTCCAGGAATAAAAGACATAATTGTTGTAATATATCAATTTATTCTATTTTTTACAAATAAATAATACAATATATATCTGGTTTTTATCTTTATACATGATTTAGTGTTATGGGTTCTACAGGGCCCCAGAATTGATATATTAAATATATTAAAATAGCATGTGTGATTATTTTCATATTAATTTTTTTTACAATAATCAATGTCTTGAATGGGAAAATTGATGTTGTAGTTCATTTTGGAATGTGGGGTCATCCCTTGGCTTAACAGTAGTTTTTTACATTTCACGTTTTTGGCTGATGTGAAGTCGTATATGAAAGAATATATGAATAAAGTAAAATAAATTTATTTATTTATCATTTTTTTTACCAATAGACACCTATTATATAACCTATAATATAGATCATATTTACTGTTAGCTTTATTAACCCGGTATATTGAGAGGAGGGGATCACTATCCTGAGAGAGGAAATTTGAAATTATATATTTAAATGTTTGAGGTTTGATAATCATCTTCAAAAATACAGTCATTAATTATTAAAATCATGGATCTAATCAATGATAGAAACACACAATCATTATTCATCACTAATAGATCCAATATGAGATAAGAATCCTTATTTTTCATATTTTCACTATAACATCATTATATATTTAAATCATGGATATTTATCTATATTAGATTTCTTAGATATGTCCATTGCAAGGCCTTATTAACCTTTTTTTTGTAATGTACAAAACAATTTATTCATTGAATTAAAAATAATTCTAATGTCATATGTATATCTAAAATAGTGATTTATGGCATGGTTTTTAGTGTCTATATATTATTTTTTCTTTTTTTCTTTTTCTTTTTTCCCAATTTTCATCAGATGATCATCGTTATCCTAGGTTAGGACGATGATTCC
Source organism: Viscum album (assembly GCA_963277665.1). NCBI lineage: Eukaryota > Viridiplantae > Streptophyta > Magnoliopsida > Santalales > Viscaceae > Viscum > Viscum album. The sequence goes on from OY728161.1 coordinate 1,641,379,457, forward strand.
TACAAATAATTTGGTACAAGAATCGACTGAACCCAGTTTAAATTTTTTTAGTTAGATCAAATATACATATTTTTTAATTAACAATGTGGATCCTTGATGATTGGTGGTAAATTTTATAATAAACCATGACGGTTTAATCATTGAGGAAATGATGGGGGCACGACCAAGTAATCACAAGTCTAAGGAAATTCCATTTTTCACCACAAATGGAAAGACAACAACAACCAAATATATTTTTATCATGATATGGTCACTACATATGAAATCAGGTAGGATCTATGGTAGAATTAGTTGATTTATGATGATCTAGGAGATCATACATTATTATTTATGACAAACTCAACTACACATTATATGTTTTGGATGGACACATGTTTTGTAGTAATCCTTCTATAGTAGATAGGGTTTAGATGCTAAGTTGAATGTCACATTCCACGTGAAATTTCTGAAATTTCATATGATAATACCCATGTTTTTTAGTCATCTACATTTTGTACATTCCTAAAACCCCAAGCATTTATAAACATTGTGTCCTCATATAGACATGCCATGTGAATCTATATGGACACCTTATCCATGTTTAGTGAAGGAAGGCCCAGGAACCTGGGTGGTCCAACACACAATGAAGATTATAGAGGATATAATGTTATAGGTTTCACACACACAATGTTGTTCAGAACTCCATGACTAGGTCTTGGATTGGTATCCACACTGTAGTTCAAAGATGAACACACCATGATATTTTCCCAGGATATTCTATATGATATATCTCTATAAGTAGAATAATAATTTCCCATGTTACTAGTATATAATGAGTTTTCTCATGGATATATAGTTGTATTTTATTCAAAATGTAGTATATGGTGTTATATTTAATGAGTGGTTCATTTCTTCAAATATGTTTAGATGATGATGAAGCCTTTGTTTGATCATCTAAGTTAGTTATAGGATTGATAATCCCATGAATAATGGAATTTCTCTCAGTTGGTGGGTCTCTAATATAATTTATTCTTGTATTTTGGGTACTCCCCATACACATCCAAGAATGTTTCCTCAATCTGTAGGATCATTACACAACAATTATTGAGCTCCAGTCTACAATAGTTATTATTCACTCAAATGAGGAATCATCAAATGTGTTGTTTGTGCTTCATTATATTTTAGTGAGATTTCATATATTCTTTTAAGTAGATTCAATACATCATTAACTAAGGAATCTTCCAATGAGGTATGGGTCTTAATTTTTTGGGTGAGTTTTATTATGCATTCTAGATTCAGGATAACACATACTTGTGGAGAAATGGATAACACATATTTCATAGCTGGGGATGAAGATTGATATTTCTATCTATTTGACTATGATTTCATTATAATCATATGTGTGATGTGAATCCTTTCCAACTTCTAATTTTTTTTAAACTGATTGTCCTATTATTTTCTCACCCTTTATATTATTTAATTCATCCTAATAGGTATGTATATATTCACCTATTCATGGTCTTTGATAGTGAGTATCTTATCTAAATCATTTGAAATATATCTTAGAAGATATTTTGGTAGACTAGATTTGGTGCAAATTATTCATACTAGGAGATTGTGACCATATACAATGGTTTGTTTTTGAGATCATGATATTGTTTCTCTCTTTCATCCTTAATAATTTATTTAGGTTTAGTTTAGTTCCTCTAGTTGGCCATGTATATTTCACCTATTTTACTTTTATACTTATATTTCTTTAATTTGTTTTGCACTTTATAGGTTTATAATTTTATAATTATTCTTATATAAATTTGGAGATATTTGTATGTGTGTATAGGTTCTATTTTATAAGGAATCCCAACATGTTAGAAATTCATATTTAGTGATATTACCATCCCATGACCTATTAGTGGTGGACTTGGGGTGTCACCCATGGATTAATTCTTTTGGAGGTTGGTCCCCAGTGGGTCAGGTCCTAATAGCGTGGTAACAAATGGGTTCCTTTCTAGGGAAATTATTTGGAATTAGATGTGTTATGGGGAATATTTTAGGAAATAATGTAAATTTTGTTATGGTGTGTTGAGTTTGGATATTAGATTTTGGAACCAAGTGATGGTGCAGTAGATGATATTTCTATACACCAAGATTATAATCGCCTTCTTATTGTATATTTATGATACGAAATTAATTATATAGAATTTAATGGTATATTAATCATGTATTAATGGGTTGTTGAATTCCATGCCCTTCTTGAGTAATCCCTCTATATGTGATCATTGTAATATGTCATGTCTTGATAAATTACAATATTTCATCAGAATAATAAACTAATAGGATACTATGAAATGGTAATGATGATAATAAATTAATTTTGGAGACCATATTTTATGTACCACACTGGGGTTTTCCCTCTAATATAGATAAAATTGAATTACACCCACCATATGATCATCATGTGGACTTTTCTTTAGTAGATCCTAATGATGTTTGTATATAGATTAAGAAGCCACGTTTTTTAGTAGGAAATGATGAGTAAGAACATTGTTTTAGTGTGTTGTGATATTTTTGGTGGTAAATATAGTATGTATTACAAAGAAAACTTGGCCCTCATGCAGTAATGGTATGACTGAAGTTAGTGGGTTGAGTTTTCTATCTCATGTGAACCCCAATAAACAAGATGGTAGTGCTTGGGACGAGTATAATTCATGGTGTGGTAGGAAACATGAAAATTATTTTCAACCATACCAATTATAGGGTGACACTTTATGGGAGGATATTCAATGAATTTTCTACTGTGAGTAATATCCTTTAACCATACACTCATGGATTATTTTGGAGCTTCTAGAGATACAATAGGGGTGTATGACTACTATATAGTATGCATCAAGGCTCATTAACATTATACAGTACTCTCTCCATAGGGTGATAGATTGATACATTAGAATACAAAACATTAATAAGGACCTATATATGGACATATTTGGTTTCATAGTTTTGTTATGTATTCCCACTTATACTAGTGTTCTAGAGAAGTGCTTGGTGGTAGAGAGTACCTCTTGGGGCATTATGATTGTTTTGCTGAATCCATAGGATCTAATCCTATGAATGGATGGTCTATCTATGCTATATACCAAGATCTATTTTCACCAATGGAATTCCATATGTCTACTAGTGTATGGTTTTTATTTTACTTCAATGTAAAGAAGGTCCTTCTAGTAGAATAAATGACGTTCATGAGAAGGGAGCTATAACCTATCACCTTTCAGTTAGAGTGTTGTGTCCCTAGTAAAGTGGGAACACTAGAAATATAGATTCTAGAAGTAATATGGAAAAATATTCATGTATTTTTTAAATATTTTATAGGTCTTCCACTATGAAAGAGATTTACTATGAAAATAAATTATACCCCATGTCCTCCCTAGAATATTCTTCAGAACATTAAATGTCCCCTATCGATCTTCTGGGGATGAGGGTGTAGGTATTGGACCATAAAAATATAGGGCTTATCAGAACTATTTTATTCCCTTGAGTATATATGTATTTTTCACTAATAAGGTGTACTAAATTTTGGGGTTATTCTTTGGTTATCAATGCTTGAATTAGGTGATGATTAAAAATAAATACCACATTCTAAGTATCAATGGACTCTTCAACCAATTAAAATGAGGAATACAGTTCATGAGTGTTAATGATAAGTTTTTATAACAATAATTATTGTATTTCAAGGATTATATTCTAAATATGTAATTATGATATTTTTATAGAAACTATGTTTTCCTAATGATGATTTTTCAGTTTTAATAGATACCATGTTGGTTTCAGGGGACTTATGATTATGATCTCTTAGCCATTCATGGACCTTTTTATGGTTGTATTTATGGGTGATATTTTAATTAAATCCATGTTTATTTAGGATAACAAAAATAATTTTATGACAATATTTTACATACTTCAGATTAACCTTTTATATGGTAATTTTTTTTTGTTTCAGTTCAGGTATAGAGGGATTCACTTTTGGGGCATGTCATCTATTAACATAGTTTAGGCCTGGAAATGATTAAAATAACCAAAACATATAGCTTAGAAACTACCCATGGTAATGATAGAGTTTCATATAATTGGAAGGGTACTAGCAGAGTTTTCTGGAATACATTTCCAATATTTTAGAACATATGGATTGTTTGACATGAAATTGGTTTTCATTTGACTATATCAAGTAATGTACAGAATCCATTGCGAAACAAAGGTTGAAGTTGAATGATTTAAATATTATAGGAATTTATGATGAGAGTTTCTTGTATTTATTTGTCTACAATGCTTACAGATCTAGGCTTGTATGTGTGTTAAAGAAAATGTAGGTTGTGAGTTCTTGATGGTCAATCTATCCAAGACCCCAATTTTTGAACTACATGACCAACGATTTGGAGTTTGAATATTTTTTCTTAATATTTATGGTACCATGAAATTATCTTCAGTGATATTTATTTTTGTTTTACATACCCACTAATGTCTCGAGTATAAATTTTCCAAGAGTGTTCCAAACATGAGATAGAGGCATTCGATAATTTTTTGTAGGACATTGAATTCATGATAGATTTTACATTATAGAAGGAAAAAATGATGGAATGTTCTCTTATCATGGAATCTTGGGGTCACTTAGAATAGGATACATCATAAAATTTAACTTCATTGCATCTGACCCAGGTGGCAGACATAGGTATTTCTTATATCTAGTTGATGGTAGTGACTCTACCACTTCTATAACATTTGATAGGGTACAATGATGATACATCAATTGTGATGTTCGACATGACCATATATGTTCAATAGAATCACCGTCTAGTTTTTATGAATATGGGGAGATCATAAACCTTCTCCAACTATGAATAGTTGTTGTAACTCATTTTGCTAGGAGGTGGTGAATGATTTTAATACATCTTCCTTAGAGGTACACCCTGAAGTGGTGAGGACATACCCAGATCATTGATGGTATATTTGGTGGGATGGTATGAGGTGGAGTGTTTTGAAGTAAATTTTACTATGTCTAACATGAAAATAGGTAATAAAGAACATCAGGTTAAAACATGCTTGAATCAACCACATGATACCCTATAATAGAAGTGGGATTTAATAAACTTGGATTTAATATTGATGATTCTATATAAATCAAGTGTCTATTATGCTATCTGGTTAATTTTCAATTGGAATACCAATCAAACTCACATCCTTGTTATCAAGGAGAAGATTTCAGTTGATCATTTGGGATTATTGTACATGAAAACGATCATATATCATCATGTGTCACCCTTGATGAGTTTTTTAGATCATAATTATCGATTTTTTTCATTATTAGGGAGATTTTATTTTTAGAGTTTGAGGATACCATTTAATAATAGGGTAGAATTTTACCTCTAGGTAGATTGATATAATGATAGAACCATCCTAGTTTTAAAGTTTATATTGACAGCATACATGTTGGACATTAGTCGTATTTGATAGGATCACTTTAAAATGTAATAATTCTATAAAAATAAAAGTTATCAATCCACTATTATCATGGAATCATTCAATTCTATTCATGGGAGACCCTGAAGGTCACACTAGTTCTAGATGGAGATATTCATGTAATAACTTATTGGACTATATTTATAGAATGAAATGAAAAATAATGTTTTAATAATCTATGAGAATATTAACACTAATCACATTTGGTAGAAATATTATTCATACAGAAATCATAAACCCTTGGAGTTTTACCAGGTTGCTATGTGTTCTTAATAGACTCTTTGTAATGGGGTTCTTACACATTCTGATGGGGTAGCATGTAATCCAGGAGGATAATATGTCCATTCCTGATATAATACATGGTTGGAGAGGTTTTATACCACTTGGAATACAACCATAGTTGGACCAGATGTATTATTTTGTCCTCATGTCTCAGCTGAGAAGATACATGCATGTCATGTCACATTTTTTTAAATGAGAGAACATATTTTTGGGGATGGTTCTACCATTTAGAGTAATTGGTTTCTACCATTGATCGATAAGAGGGGATATTTATTTGGGGATCAATATCACAACAATGTGTTCTTAGGTAGCATATGAACCTCTAAAAATCTTGTTTTACAATTATATATTGATGCAAGCTCAATTCCCTAAACTATTTGTATTGGTTTTTGATTTTTGAGGAGAAATTACTTTATGGTGAGGATAATTAAATGAATATTTTGGTATTATAATCATGAAAATATATATATATATATCTATGTGTGTTTGTGTTTTTGTGTGGTTTCCTTTGGATTTAGCACATAGTTCTGTTTGTCACAGGGCCCTATATTAAATATATAAAAAATATTAAATATATTAAAAGAAAGGGTTAAACATTGCAGATTAAGTGGTTTTATGAATAATGAAATTCTTTTATGTGTAAACTTTGGCCATAGTTTTATGTGGAATATGGGGTTTGTGCGATGTGGGACATATGATTTGTATACTACATTTTTTTGGCTAATTTTCAGTTATGGTTGACAGAATTGACAATTTAAATACATTAAATTTATTTAATAATTAACCCTCTAAAATATTATCCCCTTATATAACACATGATATATAACAAATCTATTGTTAAACTCATAATGTGGTCGATTTAGAGGAGTGGATTTTCACCATGGCAGAGGACATTCGACATCAAATCATGGGTGGTTTATGTTTAGACAGTATACTTCAAAATCTCTCTTCATAAAAGAAAAATAATGATCTCAGAAAAAAATAATGAAAATGATTCGATAATCATTATTGATTGATCTCATTTATTTTTGGGACCATTATTTTTCAGATTTTTTATTGTATCCCCTATTTTATTTAAAGCATAAATACTAATCTGTATTTGGTTTTTGGGATCTGATATTCAGATGGCCATTCCATCTTATCATTTTTTATACAACATGGATTTTTATTAGTTATTCAAATAATCATTTCTATTGTATATTTTTCATCAAAATTTTGACTGATGGCTAGGTTCTCACCATACATTGATGATCTCACCATGTTTTATTTCGTATTTCTCCCTCATTTGTTCACATGATCATTGGTGGACTCTTGTAGGTTATTTATTCGATTGATAATCTAGTTCAATATCTGATCAAAAAAAAATTTACATTTATTGGTGTGATAAATGATTGAGTTAGTGGTTTTCAAAATTAACAAGGATTAGTGATTATTGACGACTGACTTTGTAATGAACAATGTAGATATAAACTCCTATTAAATGATGGAGGAAAAATAGACTAAGTATCTGATGATGGAAATTCTATTTTATAGTAACTAGATGCTGGAGATTGATGAATTAATTGTATTTATAAATTATTGGGGCCTTATATCTAACATCAGGTGATATCTTTAATGGTTGTAGTGGATTTGGAAAAATCTAGAACACTTGACTTTTATGTCTATGAAAAACAAAACTAGACACCATATATTTTGGAAGAAAAAACATCATTTAGTATTCCTTCTATGGTGTCTATGGTTTCATTAATCAGTTACGTAACACAAAAAATGTAGTGCGACCCACATTCTATGTGATAATACCTTGTTACCATATATTTTTATTGCGAGTACACTCCCAAAAACCCTATTTGTCCAACATCTCATGTACTCATGCAGACATGCCTTGTGACACAATTTGGATAATTGAGACAAGTTCAATGATGTAACATCATTTACCTAGATCCCAATGAATAGTTCCCTAAGAATAGTTGGCCCGATGGCCTCATGAACATATCCCAAAATGCTAGTGGCTAGTGACTAGCTGTGATGTCCTAGGGTGTGTTTTTGGGGATATTGTGCCCTCTTTTCAGAGTGTAACAATGTGGTGGCAAACATACAATGAATACAGGATGCAGTAAATCAATCAGGTAGTAGATAATCATCTAAAAGATAGATATATATCATTTCCATAAGTAATATCTTATACAATGAATATCACATTATTAATGTACAATGTATCCAATATATGTATACATGAAAATGTAAAACTAATGGAACAAAATACCAAAAATACCGAAAACTATCCCATCTAGCATCATGAGCCTCATATCGAACCCATGCTTCCCTTATCCTAATCATATCACAAAGTCAATCATTGAATTTTGGGTGCTTTCCCAAATCCCAACTTGCATTCATAATGTATGTATGGGTACCCAACAACATCATGAATAGGGTGTGAGATACAATCCTAGTAGGTCACCACCCAAGGTGACTATAAAAATTCATGGTTGTGAAATATAAGATAAATAATTATGTGTAGTATAACATGTATGATAGTATTTAAAGTAAACTGACCAAGTAAAATGTAAAAAATGCATGTGGTTCGGTACGCCCATATATGTATCCCTTAAAAAAACTGTCACTCTCCTCTCACAAAAACGCTAGTAAGAAAATGGACGTAAACACCAAAACCATGACGTATACCCAATATATCATATCATCCATGACCATCCCATATAACTTGTATATAAAATAAACCATAACCGAGTCGTATAACCAAAAGTGACACAATTAACATTACCAAGCCATATAATCAATCAATCCACATTTAACATTTATGTACCGTATAATCTTAAATGTCAAATCCCACAAGGAATAATCCAATTTATAGAAGTCCAAGTAAACCTCACTGACCTCTGGAATCCTAGACTATGATCCCACTTAATAGGTTCCCCAGGCCTGGGGGGCCACCTATCCTCAAGCGCAACTTCTCAAACACTAGAGGTTGCCGACTAGAAGTGTGGTCTTAGGGCATGTCCATGTGGAGACTATTCCCTCATCACCAGAGTGTTGCATTGTAGATAAATATAAACATAGGTAAATAGCCGAAGAAATATAATTAAATAGAATGAACAATGAAAAATAAATACACCATTAATAATAACTAAAATATATAGAATAATTAATGATGATATTTCATGTCACTAGAATACTGGAAAACATGGATACAAGATAGCAGGCATAACATATTCCTCAAAAGTATTAAAGAAATAAAAATATTATCACAAGAATACTGATCTCAGGCTCGGTCATCTGATATCAAGCTCTATCCTAAATATCTTGAAATAATTTTTATGAAGACATATGATTCTTTTTATCAACCCTTGCATTCATTTAAGCCCCAGGTACCGAAGGGCACCCATAGAGGGTATGAAAATAATCTCAGTGGGCCACAACCAATGGAGTCTATAACATTCTGCCTGCGAAATAGAAAGGTAACAGTGTAAATGATTTCATATATAAAATAAAGTAGTACAATGTAACTAAATACCCATGTTGCTACTTGACACCTCCCCATGTGTCTATTCATGTAACAATTCCACTATTTGATTGTTATGATTTTATAAATATGTAACATGTTAACAATAGTAGAGGTTCCATGATGTAACAAGGAAACATATAATGATATTTAATAATGATGTTCCAAGGTAACAACTAAGAAAACAGAGACCTCAATGGTCTCCAAATCAGTAATGAATGTAGACATGATAATGTGTAAGAGTGTAATCTAAGGATCATAGTCCATGTAATTCAACAATAATATGCCTACCATGTCCAAGTAGGTCATCCAAGGTAAAATGGGGCAATGCAATGATTGTAATTGATGGTATTTAACCATGGAACTTACATGTTAATTCTGAATCCAATGAGTGTATGCAACACATCCTTGAAATGGTTAATAGTGTGATCCAAGGAGCATAGTCCATGTAATTCCACAATAATACATGTATTGAGTCCAAGGAGTTCGTCCAAGAAAAAATGAGGCTAAGAAATTACTAGGCCTGATGGGCCTTAACCATGGAACCTACATGTCAGTCCTGGATCCAAGGAGTGTATCCAAGGCATCTTATAGAACGACACGAGGGATCCTACAATGTCATACCAAGCATCCAAAGTTATAGAAGTATCAGGATCTAGATGGGTCTTGACCAAAGAAAGTCATATACTTGAATTCGGAATTGGGTCCTCGATAGCTCAAAGCATTCCCATAGGAATCCTAGGCAAGCTCGGTTAGGTCACTTCTATTTTGATTAATAATTCATTTATAATTTATATGTTTCAAGACATTACCTATAATTATTTTGAAAATTCTAATTAATAATGAAACCATTTAATCAAATCATAACAAATAAATAAGACCATTTGGTTCAATCCATTCCTTGTTTTAGTGTGACAAGACCAAGTAGCATGAAACCATACATTTAATTCATTTTAGGAATTCTCAAAAATCAAATTTCACTCCACTAACTTCCATTAACATGGTAAAGGTTGATACATACATGAAACCTATTATTAAATTATATTTAATAAGGAAGATCTATATAATTACTATGCATTCCAATTTACATTTCACATTTAATTATCAATTGAACCAGTTGACTTAGGTGAGTAAAGTGTTGAGAATTCACTGTACATTCTTTAATGAAATTCAAAATATGCATTTTTCCATTTAATATTGAAATTTTTTACACAAAAAAGTCAGGCCATGGAACACTAGAAAAGTGGATCAAATGTGTCAAAACACTAAACCAATTTTGGAAAAACATCATACATAATGTGGATAGAGTTGTTGGAATATCCACTTATAAAAAATCATTTATTTGGAAAAAATAAAACCGAACAGTTCTGATGATTATAGTCATGGCATAAAAATTTAATAAACAACACCCGATAAAATTGGCGGGCCCCACATGACAATTCCAAAATCACAAACTTGAGTGATGAGTTATAGACCACCCAACTTAGGCTTGTATGAATCTCTTCATACAATATTAACATCTCATTTGTCATGGATCAAGGTATATCTGAGAAAAGGGTAAAATATCTCACAACATGATGCATAGGCTGATATCATGCGAGATGAAGAACAACACAAACAGACATTAGTACTTATCGTTTGATATCCAATGTGATGAATGAAAGCTCGAACAGATCCTGGATGATGACATATCTTGATCCTTAGTTTTTTCATTAAAAAAGATCCAAAATAATAAAAAATGGAGTTCATATCACAAAAAAATCTTATAGAAGGGAGGAGGAGGTTATATCAGAGTATTAAGGGTAAAATGTTAAAAATACCCAAAATTTACTATCTGCACCGTTTGTTCACACTGTTTGAAAATATATGATCCAAAAATGAATGGGAACATTTAAGAAGGGTCGTACCACATATTTCAGCTGCATGATTAGGTAAAATGTGTGTCAACCATGCATGATGGCTCTGCCCAAAATTGTAGACCATCCGCACTGTTGAATCTAACTGTGTTCCCTACCTGGACAGTTTACCCTAGCCATGATACATTTCCATTTTAAAAAAATAAGGTGATTGAGCTCATAACAGTCCTTGTACACACATAGGACATTCACCAACCCACTAGGAATCCATTTGAGGTCCAAAATAAGGAATTATAATGAAATTTAATGGATCCATACATGAGTGAAAAAACTGATTTTTACACTATTTCCCTTTAAGAGAAATCATCTTTGTGTTAAACATACAAGGGCTATGAAACACTTTCTAAGAAAAACTCTGACCACTGGTCACATATATCATCCACTTGCTCCCAAGTCTCATCCCACACACGGTCATGCGGCCATATCACCAACACTAATGGGACATAACGGCCTCAACGAGCCTTCATGCTCGTGTCAACAATGTGTACTAGATACTCCTCAAAGGTAGAATCATCATATAAAAAAAATTCATTATAATAAAAATAATGATATGGGTCAACATGATATTGAAAATTCTATGAAACATAAAATACTTCATGCATGGAACATTAAAATGGAGGTAGTAACAACCAATAGGCTACCGACACAATTATCTCTAGAATCTCAAATGGCCATACATAACGAGGTGACATATTCCCATGATTCTATAACTTTCTATTCCCTAGCCTGGGAAAATACTAAGGAAAACACAATACCCAAAAATGAACTCTATAGGTCTTTGATGGAAATGAACATAAGATTTCTTTCTATACTGAGCAGTAGTCATGTTCTTCTTGTCCCAACGAATATTCGGAAACTATGGCAACATAATCCAACCTACAAAGGTCATGAAGCCTCATTCAAATGGTTATGTTTTATTTCTAATTTCCCAACTCACCATCATATTGACCATAATAATTCAATACATAATCCATTAAAACCCAAACCAATTCTCGTCTCCCAATTGAGACAATGAAAAAGAGATTACTCGAGCCTGCATAGCTACAGACACAATCATGTCATTGTATCATTAAACATCTAGTCAAGGGTTCTCCCCATCATAAATTTTATCAAAAAATGGAGAAACTTCAGAACCATTATATCAAAATAATTGTAAATCTCTTTCAGAGCATTCCCCTAAGTGTTCTAATGACATTTATCATGTTATTTTCCAAAAAACATAAACGATTGATTACCCACTGACACCTTTATCCAAGTTGAGTTGGCATTCCATAAAAATACCCAACCAACATGAAATGTAATCAATTCCACCAGATGATGTCACAAAAAATAGTCTTTCACCTACCATATACATTAAACAATAAGCATAAGAGTCAAGACACTTCCGGCTAACCATTCTTGAAGATGCCCAGCTTAGATAGTTGGCACATCACAAACTGAAATGTAAAGCCTTTCTCCAAGGAATTCAATATTTCCCCCACATCCATGTCCATTTTAGCCCATAATTGACTTCAAATTATTTTCCTCAGCCAACCATCATCTAACCACTTATAAAATCATGATTTGTAATGAACAAGTTGTAACCCAAATCCATTCCATTGGAATCATCAACCCTTGTTAAAATCACTTTTGGGACCAAAAAACAAGACCATGTAACATCAAAATCATTAAAAAAATCAAAGGAACTATTCCTTAGTACTCCATACCCAATGTTATAATTTATACGTTGGTAGAATAAAAAATCTTTATGTGAGAACATTGACTATGCCTAGAGTATAATTCACCTGGTAGTCACGTCAAATGAAATAGGGTGGTGTCCTAGATTCCATCCAAGCAGTTCCTACTCAGGAACCCATGTATCACTCCAGACTAACAATGGATCATCAAAAAGTACACATCCAACAACCAACCATTAAGGAGATCACTAAGAATCAAAAAACATTTAAACTTTAGCACGACATAAGACACACTCTCTCTTAGTGCATCAAGGATGACATAGAGATAGGGGAAATTCTCGTCTCTTTGTGATTATTACACTAAGAATATTTCAATATTAATAAGAATATCAGATGAACAAAAACTAGTTGACTTCCCTTGAAAGAATCATGGCTTCACCTATTGACACAACTTTACCTACTTATTATAATCCTTCATTACCCACGGAATCTCGTGATCACTCAAGATAAACTGTTGAAGTCAATCTAAGAAGAATAGTTTTTTCTTAATGGTTTTATACACAGCCAACCATTTCAATGTCGTGATACTAAAAAACACTAACATGATTAAAACTTTCTAGACTCAATGGAATTCAAGAAAACCCCGCCATTTCTTAATAGTATTCCTATGATGTGATCCTTTTACATGAAAGGGAATGTATTTACAAAAATGGAGGTGGTGCTGCAACCTGAAAAGTGTCATAGTCATCGGATGAAGATATATAAAATCCTTTATAATAGTAATAGATCTTACTCACATTAACTAAAAACATGATACTACATCAATTCACGTTTACACAAGTTATGGTATTTGTCATAAAGACTTAAAAACAGATCGGTTTATTAAAACACATGAGTCTCTTAAAATTCATCATGAATATTTCGATGAACATATTTACTTTAATGAAAAAGTCACTATTCTATAAAGATGACTTGATAACATACTCAACAACACAACGTTTAAATATGTTTTACCAAACCCACCTATTTTGTTATATAATTTAATAACTCAATGGTATCTGCATATGTGAGTGCAAGCTACTCATTGGTTCCAGAAACAAGAAAACACATTAATATAATCCATAGGTTATCCAAACTATGTATCTATGTATCAGGTAACTCATAAAATATATTTAACCCAAATTCATACTACTACATATGAACTTTAACCTCGGTAACAATTTAACAAATCACCCATTACTGTGGAAGAAGAATGAGTCACAATACCTGAAAACAACTAATTATGCCCTAGGAATGTCTAACTTATTGAGACCGAGAATTATCTAATTCCCACTCTCGTAACAAAGGTAGAGGATACCATTACCACCCATCATAAAATGGGTGTCATTTATAAGGTAAAAGTCTTACTGGGGACAACGACACAGAATGTATGACACTAACAACATTTAGCAATACATTTTAGCTTTAAGGGTGATACATATCATGGCTTTCCCCATTGGAAAGTCAAGTGCCTACTATATCACTAGGTCATTCCAAACATAAGTCACCAGCCCCAAAATCCTTTTAATTAATTCATCACTAAGAATGAGAAGCCCTATATAAATTTCTCAATATTCCATTCCATGTATACTCAAAAAAATCATTTTAACTAGGGACACAACTTAGAGGATCCATTTTTTAGGTAATTACACTTATTCACATTCATACTTTCATAATATAAAAGATTAAAATAGAAACTCAATCACCAATTATAAACATGGGTACTTGTTACCTGATTTAACTAACACACCAAGGCATAATAGGCAAGTCATATAAAAATTTCTGTTAGACTCTGTAAAATTATTAACAGCCTAGAAAAATTAGGAAATTTATGACACAAATTTATTTTACCAGATAAGGTGACCTAATAGGGTCTCTTCATGCTGGCCTGAGTTATTTAGAAAAAACCCTATAGTTTTTTATTTATATTTCATAGCCATAAACTACCATAATGGGCCATCTCAAAAGAAACAGGACCCAACTAACCTATGTGGTCTAGTTATGATTCTATTAATCCAATCACACACATAAGAAAAAAAAATAAATCTAATAGATAGAATCACTTACCAAAGATAAATATGAAATGGCTCACTACCCAATGTATACTACCCATACTACCCACATATAAGGCTAGGTAATAGTATGTTCTGAAGTATGATTTTAATTTTTTTTACATTTAATTACTAGGTTCACTTATTTACCATTCATAAACAGGACAATGTGAGATAAGGATGTGCAACTATTTCATTCTAGATGACATGTTTCACTTTATAATCGATAGTCATTCCCGATGAATTAGTGTATATAATCCTTATAACTTAAAACATCGTCCATTTATTTAAAGCATAATGGCTCAAATTAGTAAATTACTCATCCCAACCCATGAGGGCCTATATAACTCATGAATTTAGATATGAAATCACTCAGTTACAACAAATAGTATCATATGCATAATCCAACTATCACAACATCAATCAACAATCCCAGGCATATCAAGTAATGAAAATAAGTGAAATTAAAATATATGGCATGGGAATATGATTTACATTCAAATTCTAAGTGCCTATAATGATACATGCATCAATTATACTTTCTGTAATTTTATTGGGCCAAGGATGAATGAAATAATTAGAACGATTAATAATGATAACCTCCCTATAGCATGTGCATCACCCAATGATTAAACCATGGAAACTGTAATAGGAAAACTCTGAACTAGAATTATAATTTAGGAAACATGGAATCTACACCAAAAATGTGTTCGTGATGCCAAAGATGAGCTTATAACACATCTCCAATCATTCCTAATCACCAATATATTTTTTCCAAATAGTAAATCAGAAAAAAATCACCTTTGATACCACTATGTAACATCTGATACCCGAATTCCACAAAATTGGAGCAATGTTATCGGTGGGCCACATGGATTCAAACACATCTCCCCAATCACCAGAGGCTTCTGACTAGTAGCGAGGGCCTAGGGTGTGTATATTGGGATAATAATCCCTCATTACCATAGTGTAACAAAATAAATAAATATAAACATCGGTAAATTGTGGAAGTAATATTTTAAACATAAGGCATAGTAGAAAATAGAGAAAGCAGTAACAACAACTCAAATAAATGAAATCAATTGTCATGATATGTCATGTCCCTAGAAAACTAGAAAACAATGATACAAGACTGAAGGCATATCATTTCAAAAAAAATTATAAATGAAATCAAAAGACTATCCCAAGAATCTCAATCTTCATATCGGTCAACATCTATTGAGATACATCCTAAATAACAAACAATAAGGTGTTTGAATGCATATTCTTCAATTTATCAACACTTGAATTCATGAAATCATCCTCAATTACCAAACAGAACCTAGAGAGTGTGTGAGATAATTCTTAGTGGCCACAAACAATGATGTATATAACATCTGACCTGTGTAATAGAAATGTAAAAGTGTGAGAGTAATAATATATAAACAATAGAGGTACAATTTAAATAAATACCCAAGTACCTACTTCAATCCCTGACTTCTGTCTGAAAATGTAACCAATTCACTATTCTATTTTTACCATTTTATGATTATGATTCATGTTAACAATATTGATGGTTCCAAGATATAACAAGGAAACCTCTAATGATATTTAATAATGAAGTTCCAAGGTAATAACCAAGGTAATGTACACCTCAAGGGTCTTCTGCCTAGTAATGAATATAGCCTAGATATGGGTTTAGAGTGTAATCTAATGAGAATAGTCTAAGGAATTCCACAATAATACACCTATCTCGTCCAAGTATTTCATCCAAGGTAAAACTCGGCTAAGAAAAGACTCGGCCCAATGGGCATTTACAATGTCACCTACTTGTCAATGCTGGATCCAAGTAGTGCATCCAAGGTATCATGTAAAGGGGTTAGAGTGTAATCCAAGGAGCATCATCCAAGGTATTCCACAATAAAATTTCTAGTGAGTTTAAGTATTTCATCCATGGTAAAATAGGGCTATGAAATTTTTGAGCAAGAAGGGATTTAACCATGGAACCTACTTTTCAATAATGGATACCAAGATAGTATCTAGGAAATACTATATTACTAAATGAGGGAGAATGGGGTGTCATACCATACATCCAAAGTTTTGTATGGATTGGTATCTAGGAAAGTCTCAATCAAATAAATTCATATCCCTAAATTGGGATTGGGGTCCTCAAGAGCTCAACAATTTCCATCAGGAATCTATAGAGAGATCAAGTTAGGACACCCCAATTTGACTAAGAATTCCTATATAATTAATAATATTCCATCCATTACCTATAATTAGTCTGAAAAGGCTATATGAGCAAGAACTCATTTATTAAAGTCGCAATTAATCAGTAAGTCCATTTGGTTCAAGCCTTGCCTTTCCTTAGTGTGACAAGGCCATGTACCTTGATACCATTGATTTAATCTATTTAAGGAATTTTCAATAATCAAGGATCACTATTCTACGTTCATTTAATATTTTATGTGGTTATATGAACATGAAACCAATTATTAAATTATATTTAGTATGTACATGTCTTATACATTGTATACATTCTAACATCCTTTTCATATTTCATTATTAGTTGAAGCACATACCGTAGATTTTTAAAGTGGTTATCATACATGTTAATTTACATTATGAAATTAAAAATATAAATAAATACATTTAATAAATAAATATTTCCCATAAAATGGTTATTCCAAGTCAAACATGAATGGTGATTAAAACATATTAAAACACTAAAACAAAAATTACAGAAAAACACCCTACACGGGATGGATGGAGTTGTGGTCATAACCATTAAAAACCAATCACATATTTGTAATGATTATAAAAATATATTTATTATTTTTATAATCTTGGAATATAAATTCACGAAATAGTACTTGATGAAATTTGTGGGCCTGGCATGACAATTCTAAAATCAAAGAACACGAGGTATGAGTTATAGACCATCAACCTTAGACTTGTACGACTATCATCCACCAGTGTCGGCCTATGATTAATATTGGATCGTATTATATCTTAAAAAAAGGTAAAAATGATCACACCTTGATAAACAGGTCAAGAGTTAAAGAGAAAAATAACATCTCAAATGGACTCATGTACTTATCATTACACATCCATCATGATGAATGGAAGCTTGAATGGATCTTGGATGAAGGAGATCTCTTGGTCGTTATCTTAGTCCTTCAAATATATCCAAATTAAACTAAAATGGAGTTCATATAGATAGAAAATTATATAGGGGGATGTAGGAGGTAAAATTAGATCATTAAGGGTAAAATTGTAAAATTACCCAAAATTTATGTTCTTCATGGTTTGTCCAGGCAGCATGAGAAACTACGGGCCAACCATGCATAGGAACCTATAGGATGGGTCATACAACATGGTTAGGCTGCATGTTTAGGCCGAACTATATGGCCACATGGTTAGGTAAACCTTGTTTTGATCGTGTGAGATGTTTCTTCCAAACAAATACCTACCATCCAAACAGTTAGATCCAACCATGCACCCTACTAGCATGGTTTACACTAACCATGTGATAGAGTCATTTTTTTCCTAAAATATGGGTTTTAAGATTGGATTAAGGCTTAAACACACTTTAGAACTTCCCTAACCCACTAGGAATCCATATTTGGTCCAAAATAAGGATTTATATTGAAATATAAAGGATCTATACGTGAGTGAAAACCCAGTTTCTTGTAGAGAAACTTTAGCATCTCAATTGAAACTCAGTAATGACATTGGTGGAGTATAGGTATCATGTAAATACAGCATGTTGAATGTAAATCCATTAATCCATATCAATGGGTTAGAAATTCCGTTAACATTTTATGAAATTAAGATCCATGGAGCATACTGGTCCAAGGTATCTCTTACTAAAAATCAAGACCCATGGGAGAAACATCCAAGGAATCTAAATAGAATAAAAATCCCTCATATACCAACCAAGGCATCTACCACCATTTCCATTAAAATCTAATTCCTTTTCTCAACTCCCTAGAACTCAAATCGATGAGTTTATAACCTCTAATAAAATTCAATATATACAAATTAATCAAATAATCAACATACGAGGAATAAAAAAAATCTATATAAATCAAATCAGTTAATTATGGGATTTCTATAACTAGGATAGCATTAAATTCACACCACTAGTGGTATATCAAAATGGAAATCTCAATGTCACACCCCATGGGTGACCTAGGTTGGGGAAAATCCTCAAATAAGACTCAAGTAACTAGTTGGAATCCCTAATTGGTTCCATTACACTCAACTAAAATAATCAATTCATTTTCAGGGACACACTGAAAGGCCCTGCTGGTGGAATAATGAAAAATATTCTTAATAAGTACTAAACCACTCATGGAAGGTATATACCACCTTCTATAAGTATGTATTAGATTATTCAACGAGGATCATCTCCTAATTTTTCATAGATATAGAGAAAACCAAGAATAGTTGTAGAATATATAAATAAGATATATTATCCTGCACCTAAATAACTCCAATGTTACTATGAATAATAAATAATTACATATATGGAATGTATACTCAGTGATAAGAATCCAATGAGATCGATGGGACTCGAATCTGAGATCAGATATAGAAATTGTTGCGAATCCTAGGATTTGGATTTCTATGGAGCTCTGTAACAACCAGAGATTTTATGAGAATTATTATTTTTAATTTCATTGATGTTTTGTGTTTTATGCTACACCAAAAGTATCTTTCACTACACACATCCATGACTTTGCTTGCATTACACGCAATATACCAAAAGTGCCCCCTCCTCCCTTATAAAAGGGAACCTCCTCCCTCTTCTCTTTACACAACGTTGATCCTTCAAACTCAGACAACCCCTACCCATTATTCTTCAAAACTTCCCTAGTAATATTCTGGAGGTTTGTTTCTTCTCAAAAGACCAACTCTAGTCCCTTAAGAGGAATTTTAAAGGAGGCACGCCGAAGAAGAGGTAATCTCTTCTACCGATTCTTTCGAGTTTCTTCTTCAACTTCTTCTTCTTTAGTTGTTTCATTGTAAATTAATAAAATAATTATCACTAATATACTGATATGTTATTATAAATATGAAACAACCCCATTTCACTTTCTATACATCCTACAGAAAATGAAATCACGGTGCGTGCGTACGTACAGAATACCGTCTCCACGCCGTGGTGTAATTAGTTTTTCCACCACCAACTTACTTGGATGGGTATAATGGTGTAAATAATAACTGTATATGGTTATTATAACATCATAATGATTCGGAGATATTATATCATTAACTTCAATTCTATTCAATAATTATGGGAATGATATCATCGCTCGTGCGTATGTACGGACTACCGTATCCACGAACGTGATGAGATTCATTTTCTGTGATTAACCATTCCAGTATGACTATAAAGTATATATATAATAAATAATCATGAAAGATATAACATAATAATGTTACTGTATTTATTTACATATATGTTTCATTTCCGTGATTAACCATTCATGCGTTCATACGGCCTACCCTCTCCATGAACGTTGTATTTCATTCCATTTGTCGATTTATCATATATATTTAAATATTGAGTATATATTATATATAAATCATGTTTTACATTCTGGAATTAATTAAATCATGATATTAGTAATAATATCAAGAAAAACAAATCGAAACACCTATGATAAATGAAATGAATATACCCAAAACACTGCTTTAAAATTGAATTTACAAAAGAATGGGTAATATAATGTCATAAGTGAACAATATATGATATAATAATAATGAATACGTTTCTGTATTAATTAAATGACATTATTTAAATAATTTTACAAGAGGTTCAGATACATACAAAGAATATCATACATAAGGTAAGGGGTAACTTTTCCAATCTCATTTTTAACAGAGATTGTTTATCCGTAAGTATTTACTGGGTTTCAATTTATCATCCATGTCCCTATTTTATAAAAATGGTTTCATGTATGTTTAAAGTAGTTTTTAACCATTTTTGACTTTTACTACATGGTATGTAAGGAATCTTTCATTTTTTTACCATATGAGGTACTTTTTGACTTTTCCGGCAAATGTACGAGAAAAATGTTTTTTACTTATAAGACATGAACGGATTTTTACAGTTTCATAACGCCTTATTTTCATGAATCTTACTCTACAAAATTTATTCACTATTTTCAACAAAATCCTTTTCTTTTAAAAATTTCATCGCATTTTGTGAAAAGAAAATGATTTTGAAGAAGAAAGAATATTTTCTTCAAGAATTCATCTCAAGTATTTTATCAAAACCATTTTCTATATAAGATGAAATTATTTCATATGTGTATGTTTCATTTATAATGTCTCTATGATTTACATGATTTCACTTTTCTTATGATGAAATTGTATCCATTTGTTTTATATGGATTATGTTATGATGGAATGATGTTTATGAAACCCATTTTATTCTTTGGGTTATGATGAATGATTTCTGTTTATGTTTTGGCACACGTAAGAATGATTTAATTATAATATGGGTGGGACCTATATCTCCCTAAAATTCATTGGGTAAAAATTTATATCTCATGATATAGACATGTCTAGAACAGTAGGTTTATCAGTTTCAGTGATACAGGACTAGAACGATGAGTGGACTCGATTCAGAAAGGGACTTTTTCCACTGAGATGGTTTTGGAAGCAATTCCATGGCAACTATGTAAATCAAATCATGTGTGATTCACGATCAACTTTACCTAAGAGAAGAAGGTAGGATGTTCCTTGTAGTTTAGCTTGGGTTATCAAATCGTCGTAGACCTAAGAAGAAACCTATAGACATGTACATTCTATGGACTGTTTTTGGCTATGAAGTGGCCAACATGGGTTGGTTTTAGATGGGTTTAATGGAACTCTAAGAGGCTGAAGTGAATTCAATTTAAAATTAGGAGTTGATCCTAGGTTATCACTTAGGGTGGATTAGACATATTCCCTTTTCAATTATTTCAATTTCTTATATTTCAGTTGAGTTCATTTAAGGAGATAAAAAAACATCATCATTTACTGATTTTATACCAACAAACCATAATAATAATCACCTATACACTTGAAGAATAAATTTTTTGAGCACTTCAAGGTAAAGTTTTGTATTAGTAATTGAATTGTGTGGCATTAAATTCAACAAGGTTGATGGATTTTAAAAATCATAAAATAAAAATCTCAATTAAAGAAGTGATTATTCATTAATGGGGTGATAAATAACATCCAATACATCCACTTTCTAGTCCATTGGATCAACCCATAAGTGGGTTAGCTCTCCATTGATTCTATCATTTCAATGGTAGCGGAAATTAGACTCATGAGGGAAGAAATGGAGAAGTAAAAAAAGACAATAAAATAAAGATCACTCCACTGTTGTGTGATGATTTCACAAGGTTGGGTGTGAATAAATTCACACCTTAATCCAACAGTATAAAAGTGATATAAATAAAAACATAATAAGTGGAGAATAAGAACTTTTATTATGAAACTAAAGTGAATTGAACAACTTACATGTGAAAGACAAACTTGAGACAACAAAATCACAACATAACAGTACAATTGAACAAAGCATCAAAGATGATCAACTCCTTCACCACCACTTCCTTAAATAGGAATTTTTGGAGCCTTGGGTAGAGCCTCCAACAGTAAATATTATCCCACTTTATTATGGTAGTCCATAGGTGGGTGGAATGTTGAGGGATAGTTGATTTTTCCACCATTAACTTGAGGTGGCATCCATATTTCATCCACTAAAACTACGCGCTTAGAAGTCCTTCTATACAGCCGAATTAGAGTGGGCCATAGAGAATGAAAATTGAGACATGGACGTCTCCTAACCTCCTGTAAGATATGGGAACCTTTGGAGTAGAGGAGTCCGAGATATGATCATATTGGTGGGATTTGTTTCTGGGCCGTAGAATTTGGCCCATAATTTTATCTCCAAATTGGGATGCCTTAATTTCCACCATGGATGCTGAATTAGCTTTCGATCCAGAAGAATGATTTGTTCCTCTACATGTTTTACAGCAGAACAAGATATTTGGGCTTCATTGGGATTGTAATGTGGGTCCCACATTCTCATCATTGGGATGGTGGTCAATCTGTCTTCTCTAGAATTTCTTCCATTCATCTCTTAATATATCCATCACCCTTTATTAATACTATGTTGATCCCTGAATGAAAAATTTTCCTATTGAAGGGTATATCATTTTACCAAAATATAAAATTAAAATATGTATAATAAAATTCATTAAAATCTTATTAATCATTGGTTACATTAAATGATGTTCAAAAAGGTACCACATAATAGTGCATTTTAAGAAGGAATTATAATCATAATGTGAAATGATGTTCCAAGTGTAAAATGAATTAAAATAGTGTTTATTAATAATAAAGAAAACTAATATTTTATATATTAAAAATGAATATTAGCCTAATTTAGTGGCTAATCACACCCCCCAACTTGAGTTATTCTAGTATTGAGAAAAATAAATCTCAAGAATATGACCTTCAAATTCCCTTTTCCAAAAACATTTTAATACACAATGATCAGCAAAAACCCTTATAACAAACGACCATGAAGCCCTTAAAAATATTTTTATACAAGACAGTTTTATAAGAAGATCCCAATCCCAATCCTTTTCCTTTTTTCAAATTCATTTCCATATTTCATCCAATATCAATAAAGTATGAGAATGTGTTGTTCATTACAATAGACATGGGGGTTCATCTTTATTCAAGGGGGAAATGACGGATGCGCTAGGTGGAATCACATTTCAATATTAAGATGAGTATTCAATTTTTTTGTATCATAATTTTTATTTGTTTTTTTTTGTTTTTTTTTTTGTTTTGTTTTTTTTTTGCAATTTTTCCATGGTAATTGAAATTACACTCAAAAGAGTCAACTCCTATAGCAAGAATTTGCTGTTGACTCCCAGGCTCAAAGACCTTAGGGAACCAAGTAAATCCCACATACTCAGCCATCATCTCGAGTTAACTCAGTCAAAAAATAATTAAAATTAACAAAAATAGAGATAAAATTACTGACTCTGGGCCAGACAGCTATGGAGTCACGATCCCCAAGTGCAGAAAGCCACGCATTTGTTCATTTCATTGCTCTACGTGAAAAATAATTTTTTTTATTTAATACTCTTATTAAAAAAAATGATCATCAAACCTATGTTATTTATTTGGGGGACCCAATGAACTCAATCTAATACCCCACTATCCAAAGGACGTGCATTGTGATCTTTTTTTGGATGAAAATATAAATGATGAAATATCACATTGGACAACCACACTTTCCAAAATCTATGCTCATGAAATTTTACAAGTATTAAAATCATAATCGTAGTATGCAAAATTATTCGATACTCAGTTTCAAAGTGTGCAATGTGTATTAAAATGTTAAAAGTTAAAGGAATTTTTCCTTCCATTTACACATTTTTTTTTCAAATCATTCATTTTTTTTACACAGGCAATTTTTTTCTCCCCTAACATAAAATAATACTGTCCCCAGTGTTTGAAGAAATGAAAATTTAGAAGGAGTAGAGGAATATAAGGGAAGTTCAAAAAGGAAATTTAAATGTTGGGATCATGGAATGAATTCACCTGGTGGTTGAAGTTGAAGTTATTACTGCTCCAACTTAGTCCCTTGATCTCGATGTCACTCTGAGAATTTTATAGTAGAAAAAGGAAAAAAATAATGAAAAAAACAAATATATATATATATATTTAAGTAATAAGGAATGTAAAATATAAGTATATATATAAAAATTATAGAATAATGAAGCACAAAAAGCCTTACGTCAGTGGTAAGTATGTGCCCCTATCTCCCTTCGGTCCCACGTTTGAATCTCCATGACTTCGCCGGTTGTGATGGGGTTTTCACCACGACCTACAATATGCCCATTTTTTATTATTATATTTTTATTTATTTATTTTTTATTTTTATTTTAACCTACAAACACATAAAAATCAAATAAATCAAACTGATTATACATTGTCTTCTTTTTAAATTTCTGGGTATGTTATTACTGAAGGATCACACCACGTGACACAGATGAATATGGCGCTCCCCTTTCATACCCATCCAAACTCATTATAGAAGAACATTTCAAACTTTTATTTTTTTATAAATATCAAAATGACTCATTAATCCTATTTAAAATATAAATTTGATTAAAACGACAAAATGATTGGAAACTTGAAAACCATGGGTTGACTCCCATGTAACGCTTTGTTTAATGTCGTTATCCCGACATGGATCCTAAATCTAACAATTTTTTCCTGGTTCATAGGTTGGGTCATTTAACTCAACCTCAATTTCCTGTTTATGGAATGATACAATGAATGGTTTTAACCTTTTACCATTGACCTTGAAAATGTAACCACTTGTGGGATCTTGAATATCTACTGCCCCATGGGGGTACACATGATGCACTATAAAAGGACCTGACCATTTAGACCATAACATTCCCGAGTGTAAATGAAGTTTTGAACTATACAAGAGCACAAGTTTTCCCAGTTCAAAATGTTTAACCTTGATATTTTTAGATTGGTAGGCTTGAACTATAGCTTTATTGATCCTTGAATTTTCATAAGCCTTCATCCTTAGTTCCTCCAGTTCATTGTGATCTAACTTTCTTTTTGTTCCGGCCAATGAGAGGTCATAATCCATTTTCTTAATTGCACAAAATGCCTTACGATCAATTTCAACTGGTAAAAGTTATGATTTTCCATAAACCAACCTACATGGTGACATTAAAAGGATGGTTTTGTATGCTGTATGATATTCCAAAAGAGCATCGAAGAGTTTCTCGGACCAATCTTTCCTTGAGGGATTGACAGTTTTTCAAGAATATTCTTAATCTCCCTAATTTCTAACTTAGCTTGAACATTGGTCTGTGGGTGGTAAGAAGTAGAAACTTTGTGAGAAATTCTATATTTTTTCATGAGGGATGAGAATGGACGATTGAAAAAATGTGTTCCAGGATCACTAATGGTACCTCTAGGAATTCCAAATCTAGAGAATATATTTTCCTTGAGAAATCTAATCATTGTTTGATGATAATTGGATTTTGAAGGAATGTCCTCAACCCATTTGTATACATAATTGATAGATAAGTGAATTTAAAGATATCCCCTAGAGTTTGGGAAGGGAACCATGAAATCAATTCCCCAACAATCAAAGATTTCAACCACTATAATGGGAGTGAGTGGAATTTGACTTTTTTTTGTGATGGACCCTACTAGTTGACACCTTGGAAAACTTTGTAAAAATATGTAGGAGTCTTTTGAGAGGTTGGTCCAGGAGAGACCACATTGAAGAATCTTAGTAGATGTTTTTTTAGAGGAAAAGTGACCTCCACATGCCTCACTATTACAGAATTTAAGGATGGACTCTTGTTCATATTCTGGGACACACCTCTTAATGACTTGGTCAGGGGAAACATATAGAGGTATGGATCATCAAACACATAGTTTCTAACATAAGAAAGGTATTTCCTTTGAGCATGAGTCCCTTCGAATTTTGGAATAACTCCTATAACTAAGAAATTGGGTATTTCGGTATACCAAGGGCAGTCACTCACAGACTATAGGTGTTTATTAAGAAATGAATCAGACACGGAAAGGTCATTTGATTTTTCATTGAATTCCATCGTAGAGTGGTGATAAGTTACAAAATTTTCAACACCCTTTTTATCTGTGATTGTGAGTTCAAAGTCTTGTGAGAGAAAGATCCACCTAATCAGTCTAGCTTTAGCATCTTGTTTTTGGAATAGGTATTTTAGTGCAGAATGGTCAGTGAACACAGTGATGGGGGATTCTAAGAGTTAGGACTGAAACTCTCTAAATCAAACACAATAGTAGGTAACTCCTTTTCAGTAGTGGTGTAGTTGATTTGTGCGTCATTTAAGGATTTTCTTGCATAAGCAATGACATAATGAGTTTTATCACAATGTTGTCCTAACACAACTCCTACAGCAATGTCACTGGCCTCACACATAAGTTCAAAAGGAATATTCCAATTTGGAGATTTCATAATTGGATGAGAGGTGAGAGTGGATTTGAGGGTTGAGAATGAACCCTCACAGCTTTCTGTCCAAACAAATAGAGCATCCTTTACTAGGAGAGCACAAAGGGGACAGGAGATTGAACTAATGTCCTCGATGAATCTTATATAGAAACCAGCATGTACTAAGAAAGACCGCACTTCCTTGATAGTTTTGGTTGATGGAAGGTGACGAATGGTGTCAACCTTGGCTTTATCAACTTCAATTCCCCTACTCGAGAAAAGATGGCCTAGAACTAGTCCCTCTATAACCATGAAATGACATTTTTCCCAGTTTATAACCAGATTCTTTTCTTCACATCTTGAAAATACTCTCTCCAAATTCATTAGAAATCTCTCAGATGTATCTCCAAACACAGAGAATTCATCCATGAAGACCTCAAGAAAATCCCCTAACATGTATGAGAATATTCCCATCATGCAGCGCTAGAAGGTTCCATGGGCATTTCATAACCTGAAGGGCATGAGTTTGAAAGAAAATGTGCCAAATGGACATATGAAAGTAGTCTTCCCTTGATCCTCTAGGGAGACCTCAATTTGATTATACCCCAAGCACCCATCTAAGAAATAGTAGAAGAAATGACCTGCCACTCTCTCAAGGACATGGTCAATGAATGGTAAGGGGAAATGGTCCTTTTTGGTGAATTAGTTTAGCTTCATATAATCAATGCAGACCCTTCATACACCACTCACCATAGTTGAATGAATCTCTCCATCCTTATTGGTTATCACTGTGATTCCCGACTTCTTGGGAACCTCTTGGATTAGGCTGAACCACTCACTCTCAGCTATGGGATATATGATACCAACTTTTAAAAATTTCAAGAGTGACTTCCTTACTACCTCCATGAGATTAGGATTTAGTCTCCATTTAAGTTGATGACATAGCTTTGAATCATATTCTAGAAAAATCCTATGAGTCTTGATAAGTGGGATAATCCCAGGAATATCAGACAGGGTCCAACCAATGGCTTTCTTATGTTTTATAACGAAATCTAGAATCATCCTTTCATTAATGGATTCAGGAGAAGAATAAATGACAATAGGATGTGTTTTATTGTCACCTAGGAAGGCATACATGAGTGCACCAGGAAGTTCTTTCAATTCAAGATCAGGTTGGTTCAGAATTTCAGTAGGATATTGGGACATTAGATCAAGATCAATTTCTTTTTTTAGAATTTCAGATAGGATTGATTCCCCACATATAGAAGTTTCAGCTACAATATTTGTTTGATCAGATTTAGGAAAGGAAGTGGGATTGGTCTCCATGAACGAGGTTTGATGAAAGGATTCAATGATTTTTGGACTTAAGACTTCATTATAAAAGAAATTTGAAAATGATTCATGCCAATGAGATAAAAATCCTTCATATGAACAAAGGAAATGAATCTCATCCTGACTTAAACATCCATCAAATATTCCTTGATGTTCTATGGATTCATTATCAATGCTTCCAATCATGTTTACATTATGAATTTCCTCGTCATCCTCTATTTGTGATATTCCATTATAGATGTTCAAGTCCAATCTCGTGTTTCCAATGGTGATGGTCATGTTCCCATTTCGGACTCAGATAATAGAGTTGATTTTTTCAAGGAAAGGACAACCAATGATGATTGTGGTTTGTTCCTTATTTCCTATGTTTGGATGGTTGTTAAGGACAACGAAGTGAGTGGGGGTAGATGACGTTTTCAAACATTACATGAACGTCCTTTAAAATCCCCTTTGGAACCCTAATGTTATGATCAACAAGTTGAATTGTGACAGATGTGGGTTGGAGTTCTTCCAGGCCTAACTGGACATACACAGCATAGGGGATGAGATTGAAACTAGCACCTAGGTCACACAAGGCCTTGAAATTTTTTCTCTCTCCCAGTTCAACAATGATATAAGGGCAACCCGGGTCTTTCAACTTAGGAGGAATGGTCCCTTGAATGGTGGTACTAACATTAGCAGCCAAAAGGGCTTGGTTTTTATGTGAAAATTTTCTTTTAAAAGTGCACAATTTCTTATGGTACTTTGAGTGGGTAGGTGTGATTTGGATTTCATCGAGAAGCGGAATGTTCAACTTGACTTGTGAGAAGATTTCCATCAATGTTTCACTCAATTCATGCTTGGTTTTCCCCCTCATGCATTGAGAAAATAGTGCAGGTTGTGGGGTTTTTTGTTGAAGAGTTGTTTTTTTGACAATTTTATCATGTTTTTCATTTTGATCATTTGGTTCATTTGAATTTTCATCCAAGATTGAATCTTCAGGTGAGTTCTGAATTAGTTTTTCTGGTTTCTCAATTGATTTCCCACTTCTCAAAACAGTCACAGCCTTTAGTTGTTCATGAGTTCTTTGAGTACAACTTGAATCTCCCCTTAAAGTTGAGGATGGAACTGCCTGACTAGGCATGGGTGCTTTCCAGTTTTGATGGTTTTAAGTTCTTGTTTAAAGGAAGAGACTTCTGATTTCATCCTTTCCATTTGTTTTCACAGTTGTTCTAGTAGTCTTTGTGGAACAATTTGGGTTGGTGCTTGAGAAGATTGTTTTATCCCAGGGGGATATTTTGGAGGTGGTATGGTTTGTTAAAAATGGACCGGTGGCTATTGGTATTGGATAGGTTAGGTTTGGAAATGGAAATTGATTTGGTAGTTATGATGGGGGTAATGAATTTCTCCCTGTGGTTGGATAGGTTGTTGGTTATCTTTCCAGCGGAAGACCGGGTGGTCATTATACCTTGGGTTGAATGTGTTTTGGTATTGGGGCTTTTGAAAGTTTATGGCAATGAATTCAGCTGGTGTTCCTCCTAGAAGAACATCCTTGATTGATGGAATGGTTGGGCAGTTGTCTGTTTTGTGGCCATGTTTTTCACAAATTGTGCAAACATGGTCTACAGTTTGGATTTCATGGATTTTTCTAAGGTCTATCTCTTCAACCTTCCTAGAGAGTGCTGTGAGTTTATCCCTAAGGCTTTCCTGTTCTTTAAGTGTATGAATTATAGTAGTTATTTGTGTCTTTTTAGAATAAGGTGATGTTCCCCATGTTTGGTTTTTTTCAGAAAGGATTTCTAGATACTCGTATGCATCATTTGGGGCCTTGTTTTTAAAGGTTCCATTACACATCATGTCAATGAATTGTTTGTTCCCCAGACCCAACCCTTCATAGCAAATTATCACTTGTTCATGAATAGAAAAACCATGGTGTGGAACCATGTTTAGAGTGTATTTGATCTTCTCCCATGTTTTATAGAATGACTCTCCCTCTTTTTCAAAAAAGTTTTGGATGCTCTTTTTAAGTGAAATTGTTTTTTGGTGGGGAAAGTATTTTTTTTTGAATTATCTTTGTAGTTGGTCCCAAGAGTTAATAGATGATGGTATAAAATTTTTTATCCAATTTTTAGCTCTATCCTTTAAATAAAAATAAAATAGCCTCATCTTAGCGGATTCTAGTTGATGTGGAGGACACATGGTTTCTACAATGTCATAGAACTCCTTAATGTGAAGGTAAGGCATCTCGGACTCCATTCCATGGAATGTGGAAAGGTGGTTTAAGACATGGGGTTTAAATATGTAGTTGGAATATCCTAGGGAATTTTGTCTAATGCATGAGGGGGAATTGATCCAGGAAGGTGTGAGGTAGTCATTCATGGTTTGATCAATTGCATTCCTGATGTTTTGTGCTTCCTCATTTGTGTTTCCATTTGGGTTCCCATCCAGGTTTATGAGTTGGTTTCATTGAAGGCCTTCCATTTAAATGGGCTCAATTTTGGACTCTGGAGTATTAGGAAGATTTTGATCTAATTGAAAGAGTTACCTTGGTGTACTTGACTCCCCAACCCCAGGACTATCCACCCTAACTAGATGGTTTGATTGATCGCGGGTGTAGGTGGACATGCTCCAAAAGAAAAAAAATGAGAAAGGGAAAAGATAAGAGAATTTGGATGATAAAATAAGAAATGGAGTAGAATAGAATGGGTGTTTATATGACTTACATGGGACCCCAGCAATGGTGCCAAAATTTGATTTGTGCTGAAATTTACCCAAGAGAATAAGGTTGGACGGTCTTGTAGTTTAGCTTGGGATATCGAATCCTCAGAGACCTAAGAAGAAACCTATAGACACGTACATTATATGGACTATTTTTTGATTTGAATTGGAAAAAATGGGTTGGTTTTAGATGGTTTTAAAGGAAATCTACTAGACATAAGTGAATTAAATTTAAATGAATGAGTTGATCCTAGATTATCACTTGGGGTGAATTGGATGTATTCCCTTTTCAATTATTTCAATTTCTTATATTTGAGTTGAGTTCATTTAAAGAGATCATGAAACATAATCACATACTTATGTTATACCAAAACATCATAATAATAATCACATATACACTTGAAGGATCATAGTTTTGAGCATTTCAAGGTAAAGGTTCGTATTAGCACATGAATTGTGTGGCCTTAAATTAAACAAGGATTATGAAGTTTAAAAATCATCAAATAAAAATCTCAATTAAAGAAGTGATTAGACATTAATGGTGTGATAAATAACATCCAATACATCCCCTTGATACTCATTTGAATCAACCCATAAGTGGTTTATCCCTCCATTGATTCTATGGTTTCAATGGAAGCGGAAAGTAGACTCATGAGGGAAGAAATGGAGAGGTAAAAAACACAATAAAATAACGATCACTCCACCGTTGTGTGATAATTTCACAAGGATTGGTGTGAATAAATTCTCACCTTGATCCAAAGGTATCAAAGTGATATTAAGAACAACATAATAAGTGAAGAAAAAAAATTTTTATTAAGAAACTAAAGTTAATTGAACAACTTACATGTGAAAGACAAATTTGAGACAACAAAATCGCAGCATAACTTTACAATTAAACAAAGCATCAAAGTGATCAAATCCTCCACCACCACTGACTTAAATAAGCATTTTTGGAGCCAGGGGTCAAACCTCCAATAGTACAACGTATCCCAATTGATTATGGTAGGCCATATGTGGGTGGAAGGTTGAGGGAGAGTTGATTTTTCCACCCTTGACCTGAGGTGGCCGCCGGCTTTAATCCTCCGAAAAGATCCGCTTTTAAAGAATTTCATATTGCCGAATTAGAGTGTTCTATAGAAGATGAAAATATAGTCACGGAAGTCTCCTGAATAGCTGTAAAATTGGGGCCCCTTTGGAGTAGGGGATTCCGGGATATGATCAAATTGGTAGGATTGTTATTTGGGATGCAGAATCTAGCCCATAATTTTATCTCCAAATTGGGCCGCATTAATGACCACCATGGAAGCCAAATTACCTTTGTATCCTGAGGAGTGATTTGTTACCCTACATGTTTTATAGCATCCCAAGAAATTTGGGCTTTATTGGGTTTGTTATGTGGGTCTCACATTCTAATCAGTGGGTTGCTGTCTAATCCATCTTCTCTAGAATTGCTTCCATTCATCTCTAAATATCTACATCATCCTTTATGAATCCTCCATTGATCCCTGAATGAAAATTGTTCATATTGAAGTTTATATCAGTTTAACAAAATATGAAATTAAAATATGGATAATTACTTTCCTTAAAATCAGATTAATCATTGGGTACTTTAAATGATGTTCAAAAATGTACCACATAATAGTGCATTTTAAGAAGAAATTAGAATCATAATGTAAAATGATGTTCAATGTGTAAAATGAACTAAAATGGTGTTTATGAATAATAAGTAACATTAATATTATTAATATTAACAATGAATATTAGCCTCATTTAGTGTCTAATCCCACCCCGTAACTCTAGTTTTTCTTGTCTCGAGCAAAATATATCTAAATAATATAAAATTTGAATTCCCATTTCCAAAAACATTTTAATACACAATGATCACAAAAAACCCTTATACCAAAGAATATTTAAACCCATCAAAATACTTTAATACAAGATAGTTTCATAAGCAGATCCCAATCCCAAGCCTATTCATTTGTTCAAATTCATCTCCATATTTCATCCAATATCAATTAAGTATGAGGATGTGTTGTGAATCACAATAGACATGGGGGTTCATCTTTATTCAAGAATGAAATGAAAAAAAGATATGTGGAATCACATTTCAATATTAATATGATTATTCAATTTTTTTGTATTATACTTTTTTTCAATTTTGTAATGGTAATTAAATTTTCACTCAAAAGAGTCAACCCCTATAGTGAGACTTTGCCGATGACTCCCAAGCTCAAAGGCCTTAGGGCACCATGTGAATCCCAAATACTTGGGTATCATCTCGAGTTTGCTCATTCAAAAACGAATTCAAATTACCAAAATTAGAGATAAACTTACTAACTCTAGGCCAGACAACTATGGAGTCACGATCCCCAAGTGTCGAAATCCACGCATTAGGTCATTTCATTGCTCTCCGTGCAAAATAATATTTTTTATTGAGTACTCATATTATAACAAAAAAGATCACCAATCCTATGCTATTTATTTTGGGGACCCCATGAACTCAAACTAATACCCCACTATCCAAAGGACGTGCATTGTGATCTTTTTTTTGGATGAAAATATAAAAAATGAAATATCACATTGTACAAAAACACTTTCCAAAATATATGCTCATGAACATATACAAGGATTAAAATCAAAATCAGGGCATGCTAAATTATTTGATATTCAGTTTCAAAGTGTGCAATTTGTATTACCATGGTCAATGTTGAAGGAATTTTTACTTCCATTTACACAATTTTTTGTCAAATCGTTCTTTTTTTTTACACAAAATCATTTTTATTTTATCTCCCCCCCATCATAAAATAAAATTGTCCCCAGTTTTTGATGAAATGAAAATTAGAAGGAGTAGAGTAAGATAAGGAAAGCATAAAAAGGAAATTAAAATATGAGGATCATGGAATGAAGTCACATGGTGGTTGAAGTTGAAGTTCTAGCTGCTCCAAATTAGTCCCCTGATCTCGATGTCACATTGATAATTTCCTAGTAGAAAAAGGAAAAAAAAGAATGAAAAAACAAATCAATATATATATATAATAAATAAACTAAAATATTAATATATATATATATATAATATAGAATAATGAAGCACAAAAATCCATAGGTCAGTGGTAAGTACGCGCCCCTGTCTCCCTTCGGTCCTGGGTTCGAATCCCCATGGCTTCGCCAGTTGTGACGGGGTTTTCCCCACAACCTACGGTGTGCACCTTTTTATTATTATTATTTATTTATTTATTTATTTATTTTTATTTTAACATAAAAACACATAATAATAAAATAAATCAAACTGATGATACATTTTCTTCTTTTTAAATTTCTGGGTAAGGTATTACTCAAGGATCACACCACGTGACACAGATGAATATAAGGCTCCCCTTTCATACCCATTAATACTCATTATAGAAGAATAGGTCAACATTTTATTTTTACTTTTTTTCAAAATATCAAAATGACTCATTAATCCTATTTAAAATATAATGTTGATTAAAACAACAAAATGATTGGAAAATTGAAAATCATGGGTTGCCTCCCATGCAGTGCTTTGATTAACGTCGTTTGCCTGACATGGATCCTAAATCTATCAATTTTTTCATAGTTCATAGGTTGGCTCAGTTAAATCATCCTCTATTTCCTGTTTATTGAATGATTCAATGAATGGTTTTAACCTTTGAACATTGACCTTGATAATGTAACCACTTGTGGGATCTTGAATCTCTACAACCCTATGGGGGTACACATGATGCACTATGAAAGGACCTGACCATATAGACCTTAATATTCCTGGGTGTAATTTATGTTTCAAACTATACAAGAGCACAAGTTTTCCCGGTTCAAAATGTCTGACCTTGATATTACTAGATTGGTAGGCATGAACACTAGCTTTATTGATCCTTGAATTTTCATAAGCCTCTATCCATAGTTCCTCTAGTTCATTGAGATATAACTTCCTTTTTGTTCCATCCAATGAGAGATCATAGTCCATTTTTTTAATTTCCCAAAAGGCCTTATGCTGAATTTCAATAGGTAAATGGCATGCTTTTCCATAAACCAACCTATATGGTGACATTCCATGGATGGTTTTGTATACTGTTCGATATACCCAAAGGGCATCCAAGAGTTTCTTGGACCAATATTTCCGAGAAGGATTGATAGTTTTTTCAAGAATATTCTTAATCTCCATATTTTCTTACTCAGCTTGACCATTGGTCTGTGGGTGGTAAGCAGTGGAAACTTTGTGAGAAATTCCATATTTTTTCATGAGTGATGAGAATGGACGATTGAGAAATTGAGTTCCATGATCACTAATGATAGCTCTAGGAATTCCAAATCTAGAGAAGATGTTTTCCTTGAGAAATCTAATCACAGTTTGATGATCATTTTATTTTGTAGGAATGGATTCAACCCATTTTGAGACATAATCGATAGCTAAGAGAATGTAAATATATCCCCTAGAGTTTGAGAATGGACCCATGAAATCAATTCCCCAATAGTCAATGATTTCAACCACTAAGATGGGAGTGAGTTTCATTTGATTTATTTTTGTGATAGACCTTACTAGTTGACACCTAGGACAGCTTTGAAAAAATTTGTACGAGTACTTTGAAGGGGTGGTCCAGAAGAGACCACATTGAATAATCATAGAAGATGTTTTCTTAGAGTAATAGTGACCTCCACATTCCTTAATATGACATAATTTATGGATGGACTCTTGTTAAGATTCTGGGACACACCTCTTAATGACTTGGTCAGGGCATAACTTATAGAGGTATGGATCATCAAACACATAGTGTCTAACATCAGAATGAAATTTACTTTGAGCTTGAGTCCCTATGAATTTTTTAATGACTCCTGTAACTAATAAATTGGCTATTTTGGCATTCCAAGGGAAGTCACTCACACAGTATAGGTGTTCATCAAGAAATGAATCAGACACAGAAAGGTAATTTCAGTTGTCTTTGAATTCCATCTTAGAGAGGTGATCAACTACAACATTTTCAACACCCTTTTTATCCTTGATTGTGAGGTCAAATTCTTTTACGAAAATGACCCACCTAATCAGTCTAGATTTAGAATCTTGTTTTTGGAAGAGGTATTTTAGTGCAGAATGGTCAGTGAACACATTGATGGGGGATCCTAAGAGGTAGGACATAAACTTCTCTAAAGAAAACACAATATCAAGTAACTATTTTTCAGTAGTGGTGTAGTTGATTTGGGAATCATTTAAGGATTTGATTGCATAAGAAATTACATAAGGAGTTTTATCACAACGTTGTCCTAACACAACTCCTTCATAAAAGTCACGACATCACACGTTCAAAAGGAAGGTTCATATTCAGAGATTTCATAATGAGAGGAGAGGTGAGAGAGGATTTGAGGGTTGAGAATGAACCCTCACAGCTTTCTGTCGAAACAAATGGAGCATCCTTTACTAGGAGTGCACAATGGGGATGGGATATTGAACTAAATTCCATGATGAATCTTCTATAGAAACTAGCATGTCCTAAGAAAGACCTCAATTCCTTGACAGTTTTGGGTGATGGAAGGTGATTAATGATTTCAACCATGGAATTATCAACGTCAATCCCCCTACTTAAGACCATATGGCCTAGAACGAGTCCCTCTTTAACCATGAATTGGAATTTTTCCCAATTTAGGACCAGATTCTTTTCGTCACATCGTGACAAGACTCTATACACATTCCTTTTAAATCCCTCAAATGTATCCCCAAACAAAGAGAAGTCATCCATGAATACCTCAAGAAAATACCCTACCATGTCTAAGAATATTCCCATCATGCACCGCTGGAAGGTTCCAGGGGCATTCCATAACCTGAAGTGCATGCGTTTGAAAGAAAAGATGCCAAATGGACATGTGAAAGTAGTCTTCCCTTGATCCTCTATGGAGACCTCAATTTGATTATACCCCGAGTACCCATCTAAGAAACAATAAAAGGAATGACATGCCACTCTCTCAAGGACTTGGTCAATGAATGGTAAGGGGAAATCTTCCTTCTTGGGGAATGAGTTTAGCTTCATATAATCAATTCACACCCTCCATCCACTACTCACTCTAGTTGGAAGAATCTCTCCATCCTTATTAGTTATCACTGTGATTCCTGCCTTCTTGGAAACCACATGTATTGGGTTGACCCACTCACTCTCAGCTATGGGATATATGATACCAAGTTTTAACAATTTCAGAAGTTCCTTCCATACTACCTCCATGAGAATAGGATTGAGTCACTGTTGAGGTTGAAGACACTGCTTTGAATCAGATTCTATAAAAATCACATGAGTCTCGATAAGTGGGCTAATCCCAGGAACATCAGACAGAGTCCAACCAATGGATTTCTTATGTTTCTTAAGGACATATAAAATCATCCTCTCATGATTGTATTCACGAGAATAAGAAATGACAATATGATTTGTTTGGTTGTCCCCTAGGAAGGCATACATGAGTGCAGGAGGAAGTTCCTTCAATTCAAGATCAGGTTGGTTCAGAATTTTAGTAGAAGACTGGGACATTGGATCAAGATAAATTTCTTTTTTAGAGTTTCAGATAGGATTTATTTCCCACATATAGAATTTTTAGCTACGATATTGGTTTGATCAAATTTAGGGAAGGAAGTTGGATTGGTCTCCATGAATGTGGTTTTCTAAAAGGTTTCACTAATTGTTGGACCTAAGACTTCATCATAAGAGCAATTTGAAAATGATTCAATCCAATGAGATAAACTTCCTTCATATGAACAAAGGAAATCAATCTCATCCTGACTTAAAAATCCATCAAATATTCCTTGATGTTATATGGATTCATTATCAATGATTCCTATCATGTTTACTTCATGAATGTGATCTTCATCCCCTATTTGTGAGATTACATTATATATGTTCAAGTCTATACTCATGTTTCCAAAGGTGATGGTCATGTTACCATTTCAGACTCGGATAATAGAGTTGATTGTTGCAAGGAAAGGACGACCAAAGATGATTGGGGTTTGTTCATTATTTCCTATGTTTGGATGGTTTTCAAGGACACTGAAGTTAGTAGGGTAGATGAAGTTTTCAACCTTTACCAGAATGTCCTTCAATATCCCCTTTAGAACTCTAATTATACGATCAACAAGTTGAAGTGTGACAGATGTGGGTTGGAGTTCTTCTAGGCCTAGATGGTAGTACATAGCATAGGGGATGAGATATGAACTAGAACCTAGGTCACACAAGGCCATGATAACTTTTCTCTATCCTAGTTCAACATTGATGTAAGGGAAACCCGGGTCTTTCAACTTAGGAGGAATGGTCCCTTGAATGGTGGTACTCACATTAGAAGCCAAAAGGACACGGTTTTTATGTGAAAATTTTATGTTATAAGTTCACAAGTACTTAAGGTACTTTGATTAGGTAGGTTTGGCTTGGATTGCATCAACAAGGGGAATGTTCAACTTGAATTTTGAGAAGATTTCCCTCAATGTTTCACTCAATTCATGCTTGGTTTTTCCCCTCATGCATTGAGAAAATGGTGCAGGTTGTGGGGTTGTTTGTTGAAGAGTTATTTCATTGACAATGTTATCATGTTTTTCAGTTTGATCATTTGGTTCATTTGAATTTTCATCCATGTTTTATTCTTCAGGTGGGTTCTGTATTAGTTGTTCAGGTTTCTTAATTGATTTTCCACTTCTTAATACAGTCACAACCTTTAGTTGTTCATGAGTTGTTTGAGTACAACTTGGCTCGCCCCTTGAAGTTGAGGATGGCACCGCCTGAGTAGGCATGGGTGCTTTCCAGTTTTGATGGTTTGAATTTCTTGTTTATGGGAATAGACTTCTATGTTCATCCTTTCCATTTTATTTCACAGTCGTTCTAGTAGGATTTGTGGAACAATTTGGGTGGGTGCTTGAGAAGATTGGTTTATACCGAGGGGATATTTTGGAGGTGGAATGGTTTGTTGAAAATGGACCGGTGGCTGTTAGTATTGTATAGGTTGGATTTGGAACTAGTTATTGGTTTGGTAGTTCTGATGGGGTTAATGAAATTGTCCCTGTGGTTGGCTAGGTTTTCTGTTTTGTTTCCAGCGGAAGCCTGAGTGGTCATTATACCTTGGGTTGAATGTGTTTTGGTATTGGAAATTTTGAATATTTAGGGCATTGACTTCAGTAGGTGGTCCTCTTAGAAGAACAACCTTTATGGATGGAATGGTTAGGCAGTTATCTGTTTTGTGGTCTTGTTTCTCACAAATTGTGCACATGGGGTCTACAGTTTGGATTTCATGGATTTTTATAAGGTTTATCTATTCAAACATCCGAGAGAGTGCTGCGAGTTTATCCATAAGGATCTACTCTTCTCTAAGTGTATGAATTCCTGTAGTTTTTTTTGTCTTTTCAGAATAAGGTGAAGTTCTCCATTTTTGGTTTTGTTCAGAAAGGCTTTCTAGATACTCGTAAGCATCATTTGGGGCTTTGTTTTTAAAGGTTCCATTACACATCATGTCAATGAATTGATTGTTCCCCGGACCCAACCCTTCATAGAAAATTCTTAATTGTTTAGGAATAGAAGAACTATGGTGTGTAACCATGTTTAGAGTGTCTCTGAACCTCTCCCATGTTTCATATAATGACTCTCCTTCTTCTTCAAAAAAGTTTTGGATGCCCTTTCTAAGTGCAATTGTTTTGTGGTGTGGAAAGTATTTTTTGTAGAATTCTCTTTTTAGTTGGTCCCAATAATTAATAGATGATGATCTCAAATTTTTTATAAAATTTTTAGCTCAGTACTTTAAAGAAAAAGGAATTATACTCATCTTAGCTGATTCTAGTTGATGTGGGGAACACATGGTTTCTACAATGTCATTGAACACCTTAATGTGAAGGTAGGGCATCTCGGACTCCATTCCATGGAATGTGGGAAGGTGGTTTAGGAAATGGGGTTTAAATATGTAGTTGTAGTCTCCTATGGAATTGTGTCTAATGCATGAGTGGACATTGGTCCAGGAAGGTGTGAGGTAGTAATTCAGGGTTTGATCAATTTCATTCCCCACGTTTTGTGTTGCCTCATTTGGGATTCCATTTTGATTCCCACCAGGGTTTATGAGTTGGTTTATTTTAAGACCTTCCATTAGAATGGGATCAATTTTGAACTCTGGAGTATTAGGAAGATTAGGATCTAATGTAAAGAGTTACCTTGGTGTACTATACTCCCCAACCCCATGACTATCCACCATAACTAGACAGTTTGATTGATCGCGGGTGTAGGCGGACATGCGCCCAAAGAAAAAAAATGAAAATGGGACAAGATAAGAGAATTTGGATGAGAAAAGAAGAAATGTTGGAGAATAGAATGAGTGTTTAGATTACTTACTTGGGTCCCTGAAAATGGAACACAAATTTTATTTTATGCTCAAATTTACCCAATAGAAGAAGGTAGGACGATCCTTGTAGTTTAGCTTGGGTTATCAAATGCTTGAAGACCTAAGAAGAAACCTATAGACATGTACATTCAATGGACTATTTTTGGATATGAAGTGGCCAACATGGGATGGTTTTAGATGGGTTTAATGTAACTCCAATATACATAAGTGAATTCAATTTAAAATAATGAGTTTATCCTAGGTTATCACTTGGGGTGGATTGGACATATTCCCTTTTCAATTATTTCAATTTCTTATATTTGAGTTGAGTTCATTTAAGGAGATAAAAAAACTTCATCACATACTGATTGTATACCAAAAAACCATAATACTAATCAAATATACACTTTTAGGATCAATGTTTTGAGTACTTCAAGGTAAAAGTTCGTATTAGAACTTGAATTGTGTGGCCTTAAATTCAACAAGGATGATGTAGTTTAAAAATAATCAAATAAAAATCTCAATTAAAGAAGTGACTAGACATTAATGGGGTGATTAATAAAATCCAATACAGACCCTGGATACTCCCTTGAATCAACCCATAAGAGTGT
The DNA here is from genome assembly GCA_963277665.1 of Viscum album. NCBI lineage: Eukaryota > Viridiplantae > Streptophyta > Magnoliopsida > Santalales > Viscaceae > Viscum > Viscum album. Next base: position 1,641,420,411 of record OY728161.1, read on the forward strand.
TATCCCTCCATTGATTCTATGGTTTCAATGGAAGCGGAAAGTAGACTCATGAGAGAAGAAATGGAGAAGAAAAAACACAATAAAATAACGATCACTCCACTGTTGTGTGATAATTTCACAAGGATTGGTGAGAATAAATTCACACCTTGATCCAAAGGTATCAAAGTGATATGAAGGACAACAGAATAATAGGAGAAGAAGAACTTTTATTAAGAATCTAAAGTGAATTGAACAACTTACATGTGAAAGACAAACATGAGACAAAAAAATCATAGCCTAACACTACAATTGAACAAGGCATCAAAGATGATCAACTCCTCCACCACCACTGCCTTAAATAGGAATTTTTGGAGCCTTGGGTCTATCCTACTACATTACAAATTATATCACTTGATTATGGTAGGCCATAGGTGGGTGGAAAGTTGAGGGAGTGTTGATTTTTCCACCCTTGACCCGTGGTGGCAGCCAACTTTCATCCACCGAAAAGACGTTCTTGGAAGGACTTCTAGATGGCCAAATTAGAGTGGGCCATAGAAGAAGAAAATGGAGCCCCAGATGTCTCCTAACCTCTTGTCAACTGTGGGCCCATTAGTGGATTCCAAGATATGATCATATTGGTAGGATTTTTTTCTGGGCCGTAGAATCTGGCCCATAACATTTTCTACTAATTGGGACGCCTTAATGACCACCATGGAGGCCGAATTAGATTTGGGTCTTGAAGAGTTATTTGTTCCTATACATGTTTTATAGTATCGAAAGAAATTTGGGCTTCATTGGGATTGTAATGTGGGTCCCAAATTCTCATCAGTGGACTGGTGGCCAATCTGCCTTCTCCAGAATTGCTTCCATTCATCTCTAAATATCACCATCATCCTTTATGCATCCTCTATTGATCCCTGAATGAAAAATGTTCATATTGAAGTTTATATGGGTTTGTCAAAATATAAAATTAAAATATGGATAATTAAATTCCTTAAAATCAGTTGAATCATTGGGTACTCTAAATGATGTTAAAAAATGTTCCACATAATAGTGCATTTTAAGAAGGAATTACAATCATAATGTGAAATGATGTTAAAAGTGTAAAATGAACTAAAATGGTGTTTATTTATAATAAAGAACATTAATATTATATATATTAACAATTAATATTATCCTCATTTAGTTGGTAATCAATGTGCATAATGTTTTTCCACAATTAAATGTTTTATTACCATGCTATTTTATCATGATTGATGTTCCATTATGATCTATGCCTTACGTACTGCCAAATTTTATTTCATAACTCATGATTTTAAAGTGTAAACTTAATGTTCATGTTTTGAAGTTAAAATGTATATGGTTTTGTTTTATTTTCTCCATGCCTACCCTTATTGAGAATTTGAGCTCACCCTTTATATGTTTTCTTTTCCCCAGGACATAAAGAATGGTTTTAGGTAAGAAAAAAAGGAAGATCTTTATGGGAGTTGTTGAAGATCTTTCACCAAGATTAGAAGATTATATTCCGTGTATCCAAAGACACTAAAATATTATGGTCCTTTGGTGTCTGTTTTTGTTATGTATTAGGTATTCAGAAAAAGTAATTTAATGTCCATGTATGTCATGTTTGGGTCTCTATAGTTGGTATCAAAGGAAAGGATTAGTCAACCATTGGAAAATAGGATGCAAGAACTTTAATGGGATCCCTAGTGATATCTCTAAGGTATGGCTAGGTATGTACATAAGGTTAAGTATAAGTATAGGTTGAAGTCCTAGAATTATGGTAATGTTATTATAATTAAACCTAAGATATTAGATATTTAAGGTACTCCCCCTATATTATGTTGTTTTCTTAGCATGATTTTTGCTTCTCAAACTATTATTTTTGGTTTTTAGACGATGGATGGAACCCTAAGGAACTGTGTTGATCAATATAATGGACAATGCAATGATTTTCCTCCCGAGAAACCAAATGTGATGGGAGATGGAGTGGAATATCTAATTTCTATACTTACACAAGAAATGAATCATTCTGGATTTCCAAATGATCAAAGAGGGGAAAAATATTCTATTGAGTCCTTCATGAGGCAACATCCATCGTCTTTCAATGGGTCTTCTGATCCACTTGTTGCTGAACAATGGATCATTACCATTGAAATGATATTTTCCATACTTCACTGTTCAGAACATGAAAAAGTCATTTTAGTTGCTTACCATTTAGAAGGTGAATCAGACCAGTGGTGTACTCTAATTAAGAATACAAGGCCCCAAGATGAAATTTAATCCATGGAATGGGATGAGTTCAAGAACATGTTTTTCAGTATGTACTTACCTTGTATTATTCAAACAATGAAGGAAATGGAGTTCGTTGAGCTTAATTAAATGGATGAAAAATCTGTTGGTATATACAAAGATAATTTTACAAGACATTCAAGGTATGAATTTGGCTTTATCATCCAACCCAAATGTAACGTTGATAAATTCTTTAGTGGATTAAAACCAAGTCTTCTAAGGGCATTAGCTATAAGATAATTCAGTAGCTATGAAGAAATTGTGCGTTGTGCTATCAAGGTAGAACTGGAAGTTGGTGTAACATATCCATCTCATGGTTTTAACAAGAAATGAAAGATGGAGTTGAAGGAAAAACCTTAGAATAATGGTGAAAAGAAGGTGAATGTTTCTTTATGCTCAAAGTGTGGAAATAAGCATGGTGGAGATTGTCTAAAAGGTACTAGAAAATGATTCATGTGTGAAAAAGAAGGTCATCAAGAAGCTGAGTGCCGATGTAATGGAAAAAGGTTTTTAATGATGTGAATAGATAAAAGACTAAAGAGAACACTCCACTAACACATTAGTGTTTCATGTGCAAGGAAATGGGTCACTATGCTAATCAATGCCCTAATCCAAGGGTTAATGATAATCGACGTGAGAAACCTCATAAGGCAAAGGATAAAGGAAAGTCACTTGCGATCACTATTGGATATGTTGAGTATGACAACGATGTAGTGGAATGATTATGTGTTTATGTAACAGGATTCCAAAATAATGTTGTCGAATCTAATTTATAGTACTGTGGAATATTGGAATATCTATGTATTGGTTTATTGTGGTTTTCAATAATTATATTGTACCGATTACCATGAAAAGTAATTCAAATATTTTGGAAAGAAGATGATATGTGCATAATTAAGGGATAAGGAGTAAATAGTATTATTGAGATCATGACTGATACAAGGACAAAGTGATATCATGGTTTGAGTATATTAAAATTTTGGGATTTTTGTATGTGGAAAAAGTTACCTTTTTGATAGAATTCATGTTTTCACTATGGTTCTATGGTAATTCATGTTGCAAGAGAATACAAGATTAACGTATTCACATGTTTGGAATGTGATCAACAAGATATATCTTATGATATATTTGGGATAAATTATGGTATTCACATGCTTGGTTAATGACATTTCAATTAATTGTTTTCTTTATACTTTGAGATTAGAAAGATGTATATTGGATAAGTTTAAAGACTGGAATGGATTATGTCGGACATCCGATAGTATTGTTTTAGGCAACAACATTTTTTGATATTATTTATGTAATGTTATAATAGTGTTGTTTTAGAGAAAAAATACAACATGCAGGACGAGAGACAACCCGTCGCGTCGGACAAGGTTGCGGGAATAGAACCCACAACCAAAGTGTGACAGGACTTTATTTCCTACCACTGGCCTACATGAAGTCCTTGGATAGTAGAAACTAGTTTTATTTTATTAAGCAGTATGATAGATGAAGTATAAGTCCATTTTTGGAATCATATATGATTAAACTCACAATATATGGACTTATGTATATTTGATAAATTTTTCTATCCTTTTGTATGAGACATATGGAATGACCCACCATTCTATCACAATATCTTCTAACACTTACCAAATGAAAAATTCAACTTCATTTTTTTAAGAGATGAAGTGGAAATTGTTCAAGGAACGAAAAATAGTGAGATTATACCGAAATAAAGAAAGTATTTCTTCTAATTCAACTTCTTAAACTTTTTGGAAATGATCTTGAAAACCAAAAATGTTGTCCAAGTTCCCATATATATGATGAATCATATGGGTCCAAAATATGTTAAATTAATTACTGCAACTTATGTGTTTTGAATTTTGAATAATTGATTCTATATTTGAATTTAGTGGGTCCAAAATATGTTAATAGGGTACTTTTTTTGATATTTTGAATAGTAACTATGGTAATTTTTATTTACTGCTGTTAAAGGTAAATCGAGTAATTGAGGGTAAAAATAAGATAATAAAAATAGCCTAACACCTTCCAAAATTATATTAGATGACTAAAAGTTGACCAATATCACATAAGGGTCAGAATAGATTAATTTTATGGACTTTTGACCATGAAAATAATTTAATTATTATTAAAACCAAAGAAAGTGACAACATGTCACTCTCTTAAATCTTATAAGTATAATAATATTAATTTAGTGATAAAATTTATGAAACTTCGAAAATGAATAGTATCCAGAAAGCTAATAAATTTATCTACATCATTTGATTTTATTTATAATTTTTATGGATAACATAATTATCATTAAAGGTGACACAATAGTGATGTTGAAATTATTTTATTTATTGAAATATCAAATAAATGGTTTTTAAAAAATAAAGATAAATATTATATGAACTATTTAATGCGATCCACGAATTTTATAGAAAAATATGAAATGTTATGAATCTATTAAATATTTTTTTTGAACATATCTTCTGTGTGGATTTTATTTAATTTAAAATAAATTAATTTTGTCAAAATTGCCACTATTGATATTTTATATGATTAAATTATTTAAAAAGCACAAAAGTATTTTAAAAATTACAAATTGAAATTAATATGATCTATCATTTCATAAAATATCAAATTATGTATAATTAAGAACACATAAGTAAGTATTTATAACCATATAAAATCTATAACATTATTACCACAAATGAAATTAAATAGATTACATAAGGATAAATAAAAATGATAAGGGTTAAAATAAAATCAAAACATGTCTAAATGTTTTTGGTTGATGAGATTACAACCCTATATTATCTAATATCTGAAATGGAGTCACTTTTAATGTTTTAAAGTGGGTTTTAGGTTTATTATAAATTAATATTTTAGAGGATTCCAAAAGTGCCCCTCTCCTCCCTTATAAAAGGGAACCTCCTCCCTCTTCTCTTTACACAACATTGAGCCTTCAACATCGGCCAAACCCTGCCCATTACTCTTATAAACTTAACTAGTAATATTCTGGAGGTTCTAATATTTTCAAAAGACCAACTGTAGTCCCTTAATAGGATTTTTAAAGGAGGCATGTCGAAGAAGAGGTAATATCTTCTACTGATTCTTTCGAGTTTATTTATTCTTAAAATTATTCTTATTTAGTTTTTTCATTATAAATTAATAAAATAAGTATCAATAATATACTGATATGATATTATAAATATTAAAAAACTCCATTTCACCTTTTATCCATCCTATGGAAAACAAAATCACCGCGCGTGCGTACGTACGGAATACCGTCTCCATGTCGTGGTGTAATTAGTTTTTCCACCACCACCTTACTTGGATTGGTATAATGGTGTAAAGAATAAATATATATGGTTATTATAACATCAAACTGATTATGATATATTATATCATTCACTCCAATTCTATTCAATAATTATGGGAACGATATCATCGCTCGTGCATACGTACAGACTACGGTCTCCACGAACGCGATGAGATTCATTTTCCATGATAAACCATTAAAGTATGATTATAAAGTATATATGTAATAAATAATCATGAAAAATATAAAATAATAATGATACTGGATTTATTTACATATATGTTTCATTTTCTAAATTCCATTCAATTCAATAGGGAAACGAAAACAGCGTTCATGTGTACGTATGGCCTACTGTCTCCATGAACGGTGTATTTCATTCCATTTATCGATCTATCATGTATATTTATATACTGAATAAATATTATATATAAATCATGTTTTACATTCTTAAATTACATAAATCATGATATAAGTAATAATATATAGAACAAGAAATCTAAACACCTATGATAAATGAAACAATTTTACACAAAACACTGCTTCAAAATGGAATTTACAAAAGAACGGGTAATATAAAGTCATTAGTGAACCACATATGATATCATAATAATTAATATTATTCTATAATAATTCAATTACATTATTTAAATCATTATAAATTAGTTTCAGATACATTCGAAGCATATCAGACATAAGGTAAGGGACAACTTTTCCAATCTCGTTTTTAACTGAGATTGTTTATCCATAAGTATTTACTAGGGTTATATTTATCATACATGTACATGTTTTATAAAAATGGTTTCATGTATGTTTAAAATAATTTTTACCCATTTTTGAATTCTACTACATTGTATGTAATAAATCTTTCTTTTGTTTACCATACGAGGTACTTATTGACATTTCAGGAAAAAGTACGAGAAGAATGTTTTTTTACTTATACAGTTTGAACAGATTTTTATGGTTTCATAACGGCTTATTTTCATGAAGATTACTCTACAATATTAAATGAAAATTTTCAAAAAAATCCTTTTCTTTTAAAAATTTCATGGCATTTTGTGAAAATAAAATGATTTGGATGAAGAAATGATATTTTCCTCAAGAATTCATTTCAAGTGTTTTATCAAAGCCATTTTCTATATAAGATGTATTTATTTCATATTTGTATGTTTCAAGTATAATGTCTCTATGATTTACATGGTTTCACTTTTCTTATGATGAAATTATATCCATTTGTTTTATATGGATTATGTTATGATGGAATGATGTTTATGAAACCCATTTTATTCTTTGGGTTATGATGAATGATTTATGTTTATGTTGTGGCACATGTAAGAATTATTTCATTATGAGATAGGTGGGACCTATATCTACCTCCAATTCATTGGTTAATGATTTATATCTCATTATATATACATTAATGGAATGTAAGTTAATCCGGTTCAGTGATACAGGACTGGAACGAGGAGTGAACTCGATCCAGAAAGGGACTTTGTCCACTAAGATGGTCTTGGCAGCAATGCCTTGGCTACTGTGGAAATAATATCATGTTCCAAATGGTTTTCCTCAATTAAATGTTGTATTCTCATGCTATTTTATCATTATTTATGTTCCATTATGATCTATGCCTTACGTACTGCCATGATTTATTTCACAACTCATGATTTTGATGTGTAAACATTATGTTCATGTTTTGAAGTTCAGATGTATATGGTTTTGTTTTATTTTCTCCATGCTTTCCCTTACTGAGCATTTTAGCTCACCCTTTATATGTTTTCTTTTCCCCAGGATATAAAGAAATGTTTTAGGTAAGAAAAAAAGGATGATCTTTATGGGAGATGTTTAAGATCTTTCACCAAGATTAGAAGATTATATTCCGAGTTTCCAAAGACACTAAACTATTACGGTCCTTTGGTGTTTGTTTTTGTTATGTATTAGGCATTCCGAAAAAGTAATGTAATGTCCATCTATGTCAAGTTTGGGTCTCTACAATCTCCCTCACATGTGTTCTATCCACTAGGAGAAGAATAAAATGAGCTTTCAGTTTAAATTTTTTTAATGGAAAATTGGTCATTTTAATTAAAAATACTAGGATATATGATTTGGATGCACGGTTGTCCAAACCATGAACCAACTGTGGGCCCTCTATTATGATAAGGGGAAACCAACATGGTCACTATGTATATTTTGACAAACCATGCCCAAACCATGAAAACTCCTCTGTTAAAAATTAAAATTTCCCCTCCAAGATAATTCCCCCAACCACAATATTTTAAAAACATTTCTATATCCTTAATCCCATTATCCATGACTTTACAAATTATTAGTAACTGTTCGGTCTACTACATACGATATCTACTAACCATAAGTACTTCTTGTTTCTCCCTAAAATTTGGGTTCCAATATTTGAAAACGCCTTAGACACCCTCGATACACCCATATACTCAAATGGTACTCAAATTATGTGCTAAAAATCATTTAATCTAAAATTAATGATATCCTTACCACATAGTAGTACCCATGATCATAAAATATACCCCTTAAATCAGTTCAACATTTAATTTCCCACTCAAATGTTGTCAAGATTCATTTGAGAATAACATTGGTCTTTGAGCATGTGCATCAACCTGTCACTCCCAAGTCTCATCCAGTAAATAGTTTTGAGGCCATAAAACCCTTAATAGAGGAACTAACCATCCCAAGATATCATTTTTCATCCCATAAATTATATTAATATGGTTCTCCTCAAAGGATACATCAAACCATAAGTCAACCTCCTTAGGCTATAGAACATCAGATGTGTCTAAGTGATAATGGTGTTGATGAGTTATATGGAAGACATCATTAATTTCCTAATACCTATGAGGTAAGTATAACCAATAGGATACCATCCTGACTCTATATAGAATATCAATTGATAATACATATCAGGTTTTAAGATTAAACTATCTATTGACCCATCTATTTCTTAACCTATCTAAGATATTTAAAAAATATGATCCCTGACATCGAACTCTAGAGGTCATCTACAATGATTGGCAAGATATTTCTATTGAGACTGTGTAGTATCCATACACTTATTGAACAAATAGACCTAATGAAATAGTATCATGAATGATATGTGGTCCAATTAAAGTTTTCTTGCATATCTTTATCTAGAAAAATATTTATTTTCATGGACTACTGTACAAAACCTTATAAGGTTGCATCTACATCACTACCTGATAGCTATTATTGCAGGACAACACAACAAGGTGTATATGCCTCTTCCAAGATACAACAAAATCATGGACACATGATCATGAAATTTCCTCAAGCACATGTATCATGCGCTATGAATGACCATCTGTTTGAGGTTAGTTTATCATTCTTATAAGCACTAGTGTACACAACACAATCAAGAGACTCTACTAGAAACAAGATGTAAACTGATCATCCATATGTGAAATGATACTTTACGGGACCCTGTGATGTCGTACTATCTCATAGATATTAAACCACCCAATATCATTTACACTGTCGGTCTTTGTGATCAAAAGGAAATGTGAAACCTTTTGGGCCTATATATAATAACCCATATAACATCTCTAACTCAAGGTGACCTTAGTAAACTAGTCATGAAATACATTGCGACTTCATCCCATTTCCACTCAGAAATAGGTAACTATTGTAAAATTATGATTGGTCAATGATGTTTTGTAGCACCACAACCTAAGAATCTCAGATCTAGTGTATTATTTTAATACAATTTCATGATTACAAGGAATCAAGTTTTGGAGTACCAATCAATTTAGCAGCCTTGAAAAATAGATTACTTAAATGATCTTTCATTTAAATTTCTATGATAAAATACAACATATATAATCCTTTGATAACATCATTATTCCTACTATTTTAATCTTTTATATCAATAATAATACACTTCTTGGAATCTTGGAAAAATAAAACATAAAAATTGTTGAACATAGATGCTCAGTAAGGGTAAATAAATCAGCAGTAGCTATAAAATTTAAAGGAATGATGTAAAATAAAAATAACATCCTTTTTAAACATAAAAATGAACATAATATGGGAAAAATAAATAAAAAATTACCATATAAACATTCACATGAATATTCTGCTACTCTAATAATCACATGTAATAACTAATTTCATTACTTGGGAATTCATAATTTCAGACATAATTACTACTATGTCAAGACTTATTCCCTGACCATTCAAAAGTAATCTATAATTTCCTTGTACGAAGACACAATATTTTATCAATAGACCAACCGTTGCATCGAGGGACTATAACAGGCCCCGTATGTCCCATACTATGTCCAATTCATTTTTCATATAAAAAGGTTGATCCATAATATAAACATTTGTATTAAAATTATCTTACAAAATGTTAATGCTTTAACCATAAACCATGAATTGTATAAAAATAGCACATCCATAGTAAAACATATCACAAAACCATTAATACAATATGAATGATTTCATAATAATAAATCAACTTCAAGAAATTATAAAATCCAACAGTGGTGTTGTCATAGATGAAAATAATTTAATAAATTCATTAAAACTCTTTGAGAAAAATATAAATTTTACATTTAAACATTTTAAAGATGTGAAATTTTAAAACAAAAAATTTCATTGAAAATTACCTTGAATGATTTTATGGAAAGAATTAAAATGGTAAGGTGACATAACAGTGTAAAATAGTTTTTCATACCATATAAGTTAAAAAACATTATTTCCTTAATTTCTCAGAAATGTCCTAAAGTACCTCTATTTGAAAATGATCGAAAGATTCCTTTCAAAACATTTTATAAAAAGTAAAACATGGTTAAAATGAATTTAAAAAACCATATGATTATAGTAAAAAAACATTGAAATTATTTGTAGAAACATGGGAATGGATGATAATGATGTCCTAGTATATACTTACATACCCAAAACCGTGAATAATAATTATATTGTGAAATTAACCCTTTCCATAGATATGATACTATCTATACATGTATGAAACTCTTTTATAATATTTTTAAACATATTATTAACTTATATCATATTCATAATAATATTTATGATATCATATATTATTATTTTATGAATTTATATTAACCATTTATTAACAATTCCATGTTCATGCAATATTTCAGGTAATATCGCTTTGTTTATCATATGTGTTTTGACTTTTTATTCCTAATAATATTAGTTTGATCATGATATAATTACCGAAATAATGTATAATGTGGTTTATATATCATATATATTCATAATATATATTTATAATATATATATATATATATATATATAATTTAATACCCCGTTCATGGAGATGGTAGGCAGTACATATGCATGAACATCATTTCCATTTTCTTATCGTATTTAATTGAAGTAAGTTAATTACATATATGTATATATATATATATTTAAATTAGAATTATTATGGAATATATTTCATAATTATTATTAATATATATATTTTATAATTATTCTTCAATGGTTAAAGTGGAGAATGAATTTTATCGCGTCATGGAGACGATAGGCCATACGTACGCATTAGCAAAAATATAATTCCATTAATATTTAAATGATTTTGAACTATATGGTATATTAATTATAAATAATCATAATAATTTTATATTCATTATTTATTTCTATTATACTCATCATTACACCCATCCAATTAAAGTATTGTGAAATAACAAATTACACCACGAGGTGAAGTCGTTAATCTGTAGGCACGCACGCATGGTCATATTATTATTATTTGGAGGGTTTAAATGATGAATATAACTATCCCATATTATATTTACATCTCAATATATATATATTATACAATATTTATTAATTTTTTATGGAGATAATATATAAATAAGATGTATAAGAAGAAAATAACGTTGAAAGAATAGATAAAATGATTACCTCTTGTTCTACTATTTCCTTTTGATTTGAACAAAAGTAATCCTAAGGATGGCTCTATGCCCAATTTTAGGCATCTATAATGAATTGAGGGAGGTTTTGAAGGTAAATTGGGATGTTTCTTTGAAACCAAAATGCTTTAGAGGTGTGAGTTAAAAAGAAATGGAAGTTCACTTTTATAAGTAAGACTTGGGGATCATTAGGAAACATCATGAAAAAATAATTTATTATAAAAATATTTTAGGTTTATAATAGATAAAAATTGATTTAATTCGAGGATAAGATAATAATGGGTCTAAATACTCTCAAAAAATAGGTTTTAGACATTTTAAGGTCATAAAATTAACCTTATCTTTTAGATTTAACCCTTTATAAAATAAGTTAACTCTTACCATGTACACTTGTACATTGTTACTTTCGATACTATAAACTACCAAGAGAACATAAAGTTGATAATTAATGAAATTTGTTTAACTACAAATGCTATATTACTGAACATTAGATTTTATGTATTTTTAAATCATTTAATAAAATATTATTTGTTTTAAAAACACATTTATGATGTTTTTTACACTATTTAATAATGGTGTTTGTTAAATTCATAACAACTTGATTACATAGAAACAAAGAAATTAACTCATCCTTTTTATGTAAATATCATCCAAAAAAATTCATGGCATAAAAATGTTCAAATTACATTTATTTTAGTATTTAAAAATTGATTTAGTTGAATAATTCATTAATAAGGTAATCACTCCATCATCACTATGTCAAAAATAAATATATTTATCTAATGTCTATAAATTATAAATAAAATACCATGATGTAGTAAATATTTTTTGATTTATAATTTATAATTATAGACAAAAATATTAGTTATATGACCCTATATTAAAATTTATTTAGTATAAGATATATGTTTAAGTTATAAATATATTTACTTTACATTAATTCTTATAACATGTCATTATCACACTAATGTGGTCCCATGGGGACCTAAAATAGTAATACGAATGTCCATGGTTGGAAATATGTCATCCAATAGGATTAGGAAATGTGTTAGGGTAGTATTATATTTTTATAATATTATTTCTTTTACACCTATTTACCTGATTTACCATTTAACGATGGAAAATGAAAATTATTATTGAAGTTACTATTCAAAATGTCAAAAAATAAAAGGTACCTATTTACACAATTTGGACCTTAGGATTAAAAATATAGAATCTATTTTTGAAAATTCAAAACACATAAATGGTTGAAATTAATTTAAAATTAATTCCTATTGTCAAAACCAAAAAGTGAGTTTTTAATACGTGAAAATTATGAAAACATTAACTTGTGCTTATCTTCAATTTACATGTAAAATTACATAAAATAAACTAAATTAATTTATAAAAATATAATTATATTATACTTTAAAACCTCTCAAATATATAATTTAACAGAGAAAATTATTTTTATTAAAAAAGTATTTTTCAATTAAAATTCAGTATTTCTCATTATTAATCAAAATATGAAAGATATTAGAAAAGTTCCAAAAATATATCCAAAATAAATTTTTTGTCCCACTTCTAATGAAGAATTTAATTTTAATCGAATTGAATATATAAAATTATAAATTATTGGATTCAAAAAGGGATCTCAATTAAAAGGCCAAAAAATGACATTTTTTAAAAAATACGTCCTTTTTTGAAAAATTGAAGTTTTTCTTATATTATGTCTAAGAAACTATAAATAAGAATTTTAAAAATATATGGTACATATAAAATACATAATGTGGTTAATACTATACATAACCACTTTTTAGGCAGTTAATTTGATTGGTCTTGGTGAGCTTGAACTCATTGTTTCTTACATCGCAGGATATTGAATTTTTTAAAATGGATGCATACCATGGAAGATTAGGTTGTTACATTATCCCCTCCTTCAATAAATATCATCATCTAAATTTAAACTCAGGATTGAAACTATGGGTTTGATATTTCAATATATCTTATTTGAAATCCCACATTGAAAAATTGATTTATGATACCTATATTATAAAATAAAGAAAAGTATGTATGAAGGTTACTATAAAGAACACATACAAGGGTTACATGTAGTAAAACAAGGATAAGGAAGAGAAAACTAACCATCAAGTTTGAATGAAGAGTGATACAAAATATTATTCAGATAAATTTAACAATATGAAATCCATAAATCGACGACAATCCAAGGGACCATTTGATTCATTTAAAAAATATTGTATAAGGAAAAAATTTATGATATTTTCACTAGAGTTAAATAATTAGAACATTGACTAACATCATAAGGAATAATACTTCATTTAAATGTAATGTTTCATCTGTTAACTAATTCCTACCATAAACTCGTCTTTCTCTTCAAAAGATAATAAAACTCCAAAAATATCTTATTTATATTAATAATATAAGGTTAAAAATGTATTATTTTATCATTTAAATAATGAAACCAATGTTATACTAACCTGGGTATTTAAATAGGCCCGTGGTAGGTAATAAATAATTGCCTCACTTCAGTTGTTGGTTCAATTCCCACATCCTTGTCTGATGCAATGGGTTGTCTCCTAGCCTATGGGTTGTCCTTTATATAAAACTATAGTATTATAATGTTCCGAAATTAATCCTATGGAATGTTTTAATTCAAAAAAATATTATTTAAATTACAACTTAATCCATTCCAACTATTAGACTTATCCAAATTACTTCTGTCCAAACTCTCTCTAAATGGCCTGTAAATTTCCAAAATCAATTATAACATCAGATTCCCCAAACAACATAATGTTCCTCTTATTCTCACATACTGAATATAAAATTACCCTCATCATATTAAATCCTTAATGAAAAAAATGTACTGTAGTAAAATCCTTATATATTTCACAATATTCTTATTACCAGAATATAATTCTTGAAAAAAAAACACAAATATATTAATTTTTTCACATCAACAGTAGTATTAGTATAAGCATGACCCTGATACATTTGTTTCTTCTGAGCTATATTTATTTGATTATTTGGACAATCGGTTTCATAATATCCCATATATTTACAATTATAACCTCGCATACCTTTTTTTTGTTACCTTATAATAATGATCATGATGGCCTTTTTCTCCACATTTGTAACAAACTCCCATTCTTTTTAGTAAATATCAGGGTGTTTCTTCCCACAATTATTACATAAGGGAAAATACTTAATTCCAATTTTCCCATTATCTTTATCATTATCTATCATTCTCTTCATCTCCATATTTATTTCAATGTCATAAGACATAGATAATTCCTTTTCCCTCTTGATAGCACACAAGACTATATCTTCATACGATGAGAAAGATTGTGAGACCAATGAGTATATGTGGAAAGGTTTTAACACATCATAGAATTAACCAATCTTACTTCTTGGGTTACATATGTAGTTTGTAGAATGCATTGATATCCTTGTGAGGATTCCCTCGTACTTTTCAACATTCTCATCCTCATTTTTCCCCAGGCTCAGAAATTACCTTTCCACATTAGATCTCTATTCATGAGGAATGTATTTTCCTAGGTAAAGTTCTTAAAATCCATCCATTCCATATTTTTTAATTCTTCAACCTATTTTATTTTTTAAATTAATGAGCACCATTGATCCAAATATCCTAAGAGATGTTAAACTTTCCTTAAAAACTTTTCTATTTCAGTACTTTCCTAGACAAGAATTATTTTAGCTAATGTAATTATCCATTGCTCAGTCAAAAATGTATTTTTAGTCCCATTTAATATTGGAGGATGTTTTCAACAGAAGCGATCTAACATTCATCCTCCGGATTATCGATCAGGCAACTCCATACAGGTAAGGTTATTATTCATAACCAGAGCCAGCTATCCCAGTATGTTTGTAAAATGTTCAACACTAGTTGTGTCACCAGCTCCACAATCATTATCTAGAATAGGAGGTAAATGCATACATGGATTACGTTCATTGATGAAATTACATTAATTCTACTAAGTTCCATTTCTAAGCAATGGTATACAATATATTAGGTTATAAATCATAATTCATAGATCCAAACATGTAAAATACATATCAAAAATTAAAATATTTATTCATATCTAATACATAATCTTAAATAATGATTCCTTTAGGTCATATTTACTCATAAATATTTCATACTAATTTGTAAAAAAATATGAATTATCTTAATCATATCCCTAGAGGGTGTCAAAAAACCTGTGCAGTAAGACCCACCGTGGTGTACCAGGTTACCACGAGTAAAGCCTGAAACACCATGTCATATTTTTCACCCTAAGGTACATCAGTTACTTAACAACATCCACATGTAATATCTATACATGGAGGTATTTCGTGGAATATCCACATAATCCCTATTTTAACAAAATTATAGGGGGTTATTCTAAACTTATCCTCAATGTCTATCTTAGTGTTATGATACCTATTATATGTTTTCTAAATATATTTCGAAGGTTTTTTATAAATGTCACGACCCAACCCTTCCCGGGATCGAGCCGCATCTACCAAAATCCCACCTCCACAGGCTAGGGCTGCTGAGAAGCACCGAAGTCTAAGCAACTCGGGGAGGCCTTTTTGGAGTACCTGTACATACATGTATCCCACTCAATGCAGAATTATAGAGTAAAAGGAAATGTAAAGTAATAACTGCTATAAATAATCCACAATGTGCATCAACCTCTAAACAGTACAAAGCAAGTGCTGAAGGTAAACTGAAAAGAAAACGGGGTAAAACACGTGCCCAACCAGAAAAGTTCCACAACATGGAAAAAGGTAAACAAAAGTAAAATAGCTGGGAGAGTCCAACACCTAGAACCCAACTACGACCACCACATGCGGTCCAAGCTCCCAAACTCTTAATCTACTCTGACATCATGACCAACTTATCCGTCGTCGCCAAGGGCATACCAAGTTCGGGAAAATCCCAAGGAGGGGTGAGTATAAAAATATTTTGTAGGATGCCCTGAAGGCTCGAGGGAGAAAAAAAGGACGTACTGAAGAGGTGAGTAGTAGATCGAATAGGGAAAAGTAAAGGAGTACAACTGAGAGTGAAATAAAGAGTACAACTCAACCCAACAAGAGGATGGAAGTAGACTCGTCCAAACACAAGGATATCGAAACGATGAGAAGATGAACTTCTCGTCGAGTATTCGCTACCTATACTAGGAGAGTAGACTCATCCAACCATGAGAAGCTAGACACATAAATAACATGGCATACCCCAAACGTCTTCGCCTCTTCTGGAAGGAGTGTAACCAAAACGCAAGAAGTGGGTACTGGAACAAGATATACATATATATATGCTCTGTCAAGAATCTCGAACAAGATCATAAGGGGATCTTTGTCCCGTAGCTCAGCCCAAGAATGTGAGTAGCCAATAGTCCTAGAAGTGAACACCATCTATGCCTAGTATCTTCATGTCTGCCCCAAATTTCAATTCAAGGAGCTCAAATCACCACACCTTGACATTATCCGCTTTGGGCGGCACTGAATCGCCCGTACAGTTTTAGGTCGTGTTACAAGGATGTGTCTTGGTGGGGAAATAACCCCTCATACTTAAGAGTTCTGGGGGAACATCAAGCCACCCCTAATCACTGTGACATAGTCGAGAGGTCTTCTCAATGTTGACGGGTTCCCACTGCCCAGCCCCGTGAAATGGTAATCCACTGGAGGGAGACCCGGAACCACTATGGACATCCCTGATGGATGGTACCCCACTGGACATCCCTACTAGATGGTATACCACTGTCCATACCTTCTAGATGGTACATCACTGGACATCCCTACTAGATGGTACACCACTGGTAACCGGAACACGTAGAGAAAGATCCTGGAAGGAAGATATGATCTCGATACACAGCTAGGGAGTCTGCGACCAGGGCTCACTGCGGGATCCGTACCCTACTGGAAACAACCTCATGGGTAGAGTATCAGGGCTCACGTAATTTGTTGGTCACCCCTATACCCAAAGAACTATACCAGGGTACACGAAGGGATGTGGGGATCTCCCCGGGCCTCTTAGGGAAATCATACTCCAATTCGCTAATTCACTATCGAAGCAGACTGAGACAACTCACCCTAGAAAGTGGGAAAACACCCACACTTTAAGAACGCATGAATCCGTAAACAATGTTGTATTCTGGTGAAAGGGACGTGTAACTGAAACCCCTCATAGCTGAAGAAACAGGGGAACCCAAACAACTCTTCCGGCCAAACCATTGAGAACAGGACCAGGGGGAACCCACTAAACCCTGCTGGTCGAACCCATCGAGAACAGAAGGACCCTCTACGTCGTGAGAGGTCAAAGGTACGTAAAGAAGTACACATGACACAGATGAGGCCCACACGATGTGTGGCCCAACTCATCTCCAAACCACGCACACAAACGTTCTCTGGTACAAACTACAACTTGTACCTCCAATCATTCCCGTATACTCCCAGAGCATGCCACATTTCCAGCCCCAGGCTATCGTGCACAAGACACCCAATGTCAATGAAAAAATGCGTAAACATAACTTCACCTAATTGCTTCCTCCACAGCAGTAGCATGGACAAACACATCTCTATAAACACTAATTTCACTCTCACAAGAGTGAATGCGATCACACGCCAAGGGTTCCCTACAAAAACCATAGGAAGAACCACCACTGGTACACCTTTCAGGCAGCCACATTGAAAAGAGATCCCAAAAGAGACTATGAACATCCAAATGGATCGTACTGTAGTAATCCTTCCGGAAAAACATTAGGGATAGAATATTTAATCGCCTCAAACGGACATCTGACGGAAAATCCGTCTAACACCGCTTTACGCCCGAACAACGTCCCGTGGTCCCGAGCCTCGGTTCTAAAAATAGTCGGGCACATCACAACATTGTGATCCCCTCAAGAAAACACGTCAAATTGACTGCTCACTTGAGTGGAATAGATATCTGGAGAAAAAGATGAATATTGCCATTCTGCAAAGGAGCGGTGCGACATGGGAACTGCATCCAGGTCCCGAAGCACTACGAATGGATTACACCATTGTGGTCCTATCAAAAAAGTACACAAGATTGGCTAACCACTTGTCCGAAACAGACACCTGGTGATAATGTCAGAAATCACCACCAACTCCCAAAACGACCCTCATCGGGCCCACACCATCATCCAAAATTAAAGTGGGTGGATTGCGCCATTTAATTTCCTTCAGAAAACACCCAAAAACGACTGCTCGCATGCCCCGAATGGACGTCCAATGAATAAATTGCTAAATGCTGCTCACATCATAAAAGACTGGTCATGGGTCCCACATATCAACTCTGGATTAGGTTAATAATAACCCTCTGGAAAACTCCTCCTCAATGCCAGGGTCTCAATGCCGTTGACGACACTCAAAACAGACATCAGATGTGTCCGCCCCGCTCAAAAAACGAACCCCCAGAAAAACACCAATTCACATAAAGGTGTATCCCGCCTCCAAGACCCTCTCATTTTGGGAATTAAAAACCCCCAAAACCATCTTAAAAATCGCTTCTCGATTCAAGGATGTCGCGGCTACAGATGGTGCCCAAATCGGACGCCCTGGGGATGATTTATTATCTATAAATTATTTTCAAAATAATAATAATAATGATATTATTATTATTATAAACTTATTATTGTTATTATTGTTATTATTATTTATATTATTTTTTTAAACTAGACTGGCCATCCTAGCCGGTCTTCCTCTGCTCGCCAACCAGCAGGACCTACGGTTTGCGGGACCTCGCTCCCCCAGCAAACCGGCTTCGGCCGGTCTTCGTTGACGCGCCAGCGGGACCAATGTTGTGCGGGTCCTCGCTTACTCTCCACACCCGAGGCCAGGCCTCGGGGTTCCTTTGACCACAACAGCCAGTGCTGCTGGCCCGACACTGCTGCTGAAGACCGACCGATGACCGCGCTCCACACCTCCGCTTGATCACCGGGCCGGTGCACGTGCTGCCGGACCGGCCTGAAAACCACCGGAAAACCCTAGTTCGCCTGTAAATGCTTCAAAAACCCGCAGATCTTCGGTGGACGACTATGATAGCCTCGGAACTCAGATTATCAATCCAATATAAGCGTTGGAAATCTCATAATATTTAATAAACATTTATGGTATTTTCTAGACAAGCAGACTGCAAATCGATGCCATATTTCAACTTTAAACAAGGGCTCCGAAATTAAAAACGCAAAACAAAATTCTCCTACCTTCATGGGCGTAGCCCAAAGCTTCGCCATCGAACCACCAGAGTCGTCACCACCTTAATGGAGGGAGGAGAGTATGGAGGAGGGCTTGATGGAGGAGCTCCCTTGATTGAGAGCATTCACTAGAGGGAAACACCAAGGGGGAAGAAGGAGGGGTTTAGGTGTTTAAGTAAAGAAATTAAATTAGCATTAAAATTAATTTTTAATACCCACCATAAGACCTGCATCTGAACCTCCCGACAGGGTCAAGGATAAGCCTCCCCTAGGGTAAAAACCACCTTCTGAGCACAATGGAGGTCACTTAATTTTAATCTGAGCTTTTTTTTGATAGTTATAAAATTTAACTTCTGAAGCCGCTAAATTACAAAAACACCCATGGCGGCATTTTTTGCAGAAGGTCTGCTCCCATGAATGTTACACCCCTCCTAGGGTAAACGGAACGTTCTGGACTCAACAGTGCCCTCAATTTTTCCATCCAAGGAACCGTTTAAGAGATACCTGAGTTCAACCATTAAAAAAAATTAATTATTTTATTTATCCGTTTAATGTTTCGGTAATGGGCGATGGGTCCCAACATCCCAGGCCGACATGCTTTATGTCATTCCTATGGTAAATAGCCCATTTAAGAACCATCCATACTCTTAGATTTAGGATCTGAATTTCCATTTAGGTGTTATCGCCTTTATTTGGCGTGCCCACTGTGAACACACTGCAAATTTAATTCCGGCCACACTGGGGCTCAGAATCGCACACCGTCTGAAGGTGCTGCTCTGGAATAACATCAAGAAAATTTTCAACGTCTTTTATAGAAATAACTGGGTTTTTAAATCAATCCCTCCTTCAAGATTTTCATCCTTGAAAATAAAAACCAGGGAACAACTCAGGGTACTAAGCCCGCACCTGGCTATTTCGTACCCAGAAGGACTCTTGCACAGTCCCACGTCACTGCATACAGACCAAAGGAATTAATCTTTTCACGCGAGGTCTGCCCTTACCGATGGCGTGCATTGGAGCACACACATTTCTTATTGGGTGAGTCGTGTGGGAGATTCTATTCACCCAAACCAGCCTTTGGGTTTAGGGAAAGGTGGTAGGGAACCTTTACATCCCATCACACAGTCTCAAACAGCCCGAAGGCTCTCGGGGGTAGCTCAACTCCCCGACCGAACCCCTATGTCGCACGCTGCGACTAGAATCACCATTTGAACCTGAGACAAAGCCTGGTGATTCCCTCCTTTAAAATATCCATATAGTGAAACACCCAAGGATATCAAGTCACGCATGATTTCACAGTCGATGTATCGCAACCAAGACTCTCTTACACACTTCAAAAGCGATGAAGTCGACACCATCGACTAATGGAAAAGGTTATATTCCTTCCACTCTTATGACACAGGGTTACACCGATGCCCCGTGTCACCCTGGTAACACCTCAAGAACGGATCCGTGAGAAAATCATTCCACACAAATAGTCTAACAATTATACTGCAAAAAGTAGAACAGATGTAGAGTGTAACTCTTATCACCTCATGCTCTAGAGGATCGTAGACCTCCAAAGCTCGCGACTGTCCATGGTCCCAACTGTCAGCTCCCGGAACCTGACGTGGACTACCTGGTGGTGATGGGAATACCTCATAAGGTCATCCTCCACTTACAGCTCCTCCCACTCCTCTACAAGCACCACCTCTTTGGGCACTACTCCGATCACGACACTGCCTCTGCCGCGGTGGTGCACCCGCTACCTGCCCCATATTCTCAGCGCGCCTAGTCAGGTAGTCTCGTGCAAGGTGACCTCGCCCATTGCAAGTAGAACACCGACTCTCTCTAGGCTACACTAGTTCCCTCCAGCTCCACTGTGGTGTATGAACATGCACCTAAGTCCGGTTATCAGAAATCCATATGCGTCGAGGTTCTGTCAGTCAATGCCTGCTACCTGCGGAAGACGTCTCGGCTCTGTCGAGCCTACTGCCACCACCAACTATAGAACGCTATAGGAAGATCTCTGTCATCAGCGCCTACTATAGCAGCCCGACATATGTGGAAATTCCCAAGGGTACTATGATAGCACAAGTCTCTCTGTGGATACCCTGCTCGATCATTTGCGCTCGGAAGTTATCATCGTGGACCAAGTCTGGGTAAAATCCTACACGGTCTGCGAAACTAGTCGCATACTCAGTCACCATCATCCCTACCTTATGAAATTGTAGGACCTCCTGGATCCAAATAGAGCATATGTAGGAGGGGTAAAACTTCTCACGAAACAGCAGCTGAAAGTCGCCCTATGAAAGTGACGACTTGCCAAGAAACTGAGTCACCAAACTCCATCAACGCCCAGCTGCTCCGTGGAAAAGGCTGGCGGCCAAAGCGACCATAAGATCTGCCAGCGTCTGCACAAGCCTAAAGAGGTGAATCACTGTATTGAGCCAAACCTCTTCTGCCTAAGGGTCTGGCTCACCACTGTACCTTAGCGGTCTCTGTCGCTAGAACTCACGGAGCACGCTGAACCTGCGCTCAAACTCAGTCTGCTCTGCTGAAGCTATCTACTGCTCAATGGGTGGGGGTGCTGCTACCGGACCTCCGAAGGAAAGGGACTCACATGGTGGGCCATGTACTGAGTCCTCGTAGCTCACATGGTCGTCGTCACAAATCCAAACTTGTATCCGGTTTGGCTGTCTTTGTGGAGACATCCTGAATGTTATCAAGGAGTTCCGCGGTCAGATGAGCATATATGTATATTACAGTAACAACAATGGGGAGATGACTCAAGAAGGACAGTCAAAGACTCAATCCTATGTGATGCACAAACCAATTCCCCTACAACGAGTGTCTCAGCATGACGATTCAACAAGAAGGTTATCTGGGTCCTGGTGAATGGATACGTCGGCCACCTCACCATCACTAGACTCCCTAGCCTGAGGGACGCTCTCGAGACACATCGATATTGTTTCCCTA
Organism: Viscum album; assembly: GCA_963277665.1. Taxonomy (NCBI): domain Eukaryota; kingdom Viridiplantae; phylum Streptophyta; class Magnoliopsida; order Santalales; family Viscaceae; genus Viscum; species Viscum album. The sequence continues at coordinate 1,641,443,096 of OY728161.1, forward strand.
AATCCCAACCAAATCCTTTTTAGGAAAGTCTACACAATGTCCCATGGAACGAACCACCAATGATACCACTTTTTCATGACCCGACCCTACCCGAGCTTGAGCCGAAACTACCCCAAGCCCGCCTCCATAGGCCTGGGGCTGGCGACAGGTGCTGAAGGCTAAACAACTCGGGGAGGCCTTTTCTTGAGTACCTGTACACACACACGCAGACCACTCAATGCAGAAATGTAGAGTAAATGGAAGAGTAATGTACCAACTACTATAAATAAACCACAAAGTGCATCGACCATTAACAGTACAAAGAAAGTGTTGAAGTTAAACTAAAAAGAAAAACGGGCGAACCACATGCCCAACTAGAAAAGTGAAAGAACCCAGCAATAGGTAAACAAAAATAAAATAACTGGGAGAGTCCCACACCTGGAACCCAACTACGACCAATGCACATGGTCCAAGCTCCCAAACTCCTAAGCTCTTCTAACGTCACGACCAACCTGTTTGTCATCTGAAAGGGCACACCAAGTGCGGGAAAAGCCCAAGCCGGGGTGAGTATAAAAATACATAGTAGGATGCCTCGAAGTCTCGAGGGAACAACAAATGAGGTACTGAAGAGGTGAGTAGTATATCGAATAGGGAAAAGTAAAGGAGTACAACCAAGAGTGCAGTAAAGAGTACAGCTCAACCCAACAAGATGAAGGAAGTAGAATCGTCCAAACACAAGGAGCTAGAAACAGTGAGAATATGAACTTTTAATCAAGTCTTCGCTAACTATAGAAGGAGATTATACTCATACAACCATGAGAAGTTAGACACAGAAAGAATGTGTCTTACCCCTCACGTCTTCACCTCTCCTGGAAAAAGAGTAACCAAAACCCAATAAGTGGGTACTGGAACAAGGTATACATATATATATGCTTTGTCAAGAAACCTAAACAAGATCATATGGGGACCTCTGTCCCCTAGATAAGCCCAAGAAAGTGAGTATCCAACAGTCCCAGATGTAAACACCATCGATGCCCAGTATCCACACGTTTGCTCTGAACTGCAAGTCAAGGGGCTCAAATCACTGAACCTTAACACTATCCGCTTTGGGCAGCACTGAATCGCCTGCAAGGTTTTAGGTCATGTCACAGGGATGCGTCTCAGTGGGGAAAGCGCCCCTCATACTTGAGATTTTGAGGGGAATTTCAAGCCACACCTCATCACTGTCAAACAATAAGGAGGACTTCTCAAAGTACACATGTTCCCATTTCCTAGCCCCGTGAAAGGTTAATCCGCTTGTTGGAGACCCGGAACAACTCCGACCATCCCTGCTGTATGGTACCCCATTGGCCATCCCTGCTGGATGGTATACCACTGCCCATCCCTACTAAATGGTACCTCACTGGCCATCCCTGCTGGATGGTACACCACTGGTAACTGGAACACATAGTGAAAGATCACAGAAGGAAGATATGATATCGATACACAGCTAGGGAGTCTGCGCCCAGAGCTCACTAGGGGCTTCGTACCCTACTGGAAACAACCTCCTGGGTAGAGGTTCGGGGCCCGCGTAATGTGTTAGTCGCCCCTATACCCAAAGAACTCTACCAGGGTACATGAAGGGACGTGAGGATCTCCCTGGGCCTCTCAGGGAGATCATGCTCCAATCCACTGAGTCACTGTCAAAGCGGTCCGAGACAACTCACTCCAAAAAGTGGGAAAACACCCACATTGTACAAACGCACACAGCCATAAACGATGATGCATTCTGGTGAAAGGGACGTGATACTACAACCCCTCACAGCTGAAGAAACAGGGGAACCCAAACAACTCTGTCGGCCAAACCATCGAGAACAGAACCAGGGGGAACCCACTCAACCCTGCTAGTTGAACCCATCGTGAAGAGAATGAACCTCTATGTCGTGAGAGGTCAAAGGTAAGTAAAGAAGTACACAACACACAGATGGGGCCCACATGACAAGTGTCCGAACTCATCTCCAAACCATGCACACAAACGTTCTCAGGTATAAATTACAACTTGTACCTCCAATCATTCATGTATACTCCCTGGGCATGCCACATTGCCAGCCCAAGGCTATCAGGCACACGAGACCCAATGTCACCGCAAAAAGATGTAAAAAAAACTTCACCAACCTGCTTCCTCCACGGCCCTAGAAAGGCCAACCACATCTCTTTAAACACTAACTTCCCTCTCATTGGACTGAACGTGATCACACACCAAGGGTTCCTTACAAACACCACAGGAAGAACCACCACTGGTACACCTTTCATGCTTCCACATTTAAAAGAGATCCCAAAAGACACTCTACACATCCAAATGGATCATACCATTGTAATCCTTGTAGAAAAACATGCGAGATTGACTATTTACTTTCCTCAAATGGACATCTGACGGAAAATTCATCCAACACCGCTCTACGCCCGAACGACGTCCCATGGTCCCGAGCCTCGGTCCTGAAAACAGTCGGGTGCATCACACCATTGTGATCCCCTTAGGATAACAAGTCAAATTGACTACTCCCTTGAGTACAATGGATATCTGGAGAAAAATATGAATATTTCCATTCCGCACACGAGCGGAGCTACGTGGGACCCACATCCCGATCTCAAATCACTACAAATGGATTGCACCATTGCGATACTCTCAAAAAAGAACAAAAGATTGACTAACCACTTGACCAAAACTGGTAATCCGTGATGAAGATAGAAATCACTACCAAATCGCAAAATGGCCATCGTGGAGTCCGCACCATCGTGTAGAATTAAAGCGGGTGGATTGCGCCATTAAAATGCTCTAAAATACACCAAAAACGACTTCTCACACGCTCCAAACGGATGTCCGATGAAAAGGATGCTAAATGCTGCTCGTAGCTTAAAAGACGGCCCATGGGACCCACGTCTCCACTCCGGCATAGAATCTTGAAAAAACTCTGGAAAACTATGCCTCGATGCCAGAGTCCCAACGCCATTGACGACGCTCAAATCCGACATCTGATGTGTTTGCGCCGCTCAAAACACGAACCCCCGAAAAACACCAGCTCACTTAAAGGCGTGTTGCACCTCTGAGGCCCCTAATTTTGGGAATTAAAAACATGTTAACCATCTCAAAAATATCGTCTCGATTCAAGGATGTCACGGCTGCAGACGGAGCCCAAATAGGACGCCCTGCGGATGACTTATTATCTATAAATCATTTTTTAATAATAATAATAATAATAATAATAATAATATTATTATTATTATTATTATTATAATCTTATTATTATTTTTTATCTTCTTTTTTAACTAGACTGGCCATCCTAGCTGGTCTTCTTTTGCACGCCGCCCAGTAGGACTCGCGGTTCATGGGTCCTCACTCCCCTAGCAGACCGGATTCGCCGGTCTCCATTGACGCGCTAGAAGGACCCGCATTGCGCGGGTCCTGGCTTGCTCCGCAAGCCCGAGGCCAGGCCTCGGGCTTCCTTTGACCACGATGTCCGGCACCGCTCACCCGGACACTCCCACTAAAGACTGCCTGGCGATCGCACTCCCCGCCTCCGCCAGATCGTCGGGCATCGGCACGTGTCGTCAGACTGGCCTGAAAACCACCGAGAAACCCTGGTTCCCCGGTAAACGCTTCAAAAACCAGCGGATCTTCGTCGGATGACTACGATGGCCTCAGAACTCGTATTTTCAATCCGAAATAAGCATTAGAAAGATCAGAAAATGTACTACACATTTATTGTATTCTCTCAAAAATCATGCAGAAAATCGAAGCAATAATTCAACTTGAAACACAGGTTCAAAAATTAAAAACGCAAAACAAAATTCTCCTACCAGCAGGGGCGTAGCCTGATGCTTCGTTGTCGAACTGTCGGAGCCGTCACCTCCTTGCCCGAGGGAGGAGAGGATGGATGAGGGATTGCTGGAGGAGCTACCTTGATTTAGAGATTTCTCCAAAGGTAACAGAAATGGGGGACGAAAGAGGGGTTTAGGTGATTATATAATGAAATTAAATTAACATTTAATTAAATTTTTAATACCCACCAGAAGACCTGCGTCCGAACCTCCCGACGATGTCAAGGTTAAGCCTCACCTAGGGTAAACCCCACCTCCCGAGCACAACTGTTGTCTCATAATTTTAATCCACGCTTCCATTCAAATGTTATAAAATTTAACGTCTGAAGCCGCTAAATTACGAAAACGCCCATGGCGGAATTTTCCACAGAAGGCCCGTGCTCGTGAAAGATACTCCCCTCCTAGGGTAAACAGAACATTCCGGAGTCAACGGTGCCCTCAGTTTATCCATCTGAGCAACCGTTTGAGAGATACCTTAGTTTTACCATTAAATTAATAAATTAATTATTTTATTTATCCATTTAACATTCCTGTAACGGGCGAGGGATCCCAACATCCCGTGCTGACATGGTTTATGTCATTCCTAGGGTAAACACCACATTTGGACACATATGTACTCTCAGATTTAGGATCTAAATCACCGTTTGGGAGTCAACCCATTTATTTGGCATGCCCAGTGTGAACGCACTGAAAATTTAATTCTATCCACACCAGGGCTTGGAATTGCACGCCGTCTGATGGCACTGCTCTGGAATAACATCAATAAAAATATCAAAGTCTTTTATAGAAAAAAACAGAGTTCTTACAATAATAATCCAATGATACAAACTTTAATTACCTAACACCAAAATCATGAAGCAGATGCATTATTTTAAAACATTTTCATGATTTCATGGAATCATGTCCTGAAGGACCGATCAATTTTGCAGTCTTGGAAAATTGATTACATACATGAAATTCACATTATAATTTCTATCATGATATGAAACATAGATAATCCTTTAAAAACGCCAATATTACCATAGTTTATTCCTTTATATCAATAATAATACACTTCTTAGAATCCTTGGAAAATAAAACTTAAAAAGGGATGATCTCAGATGCTCCATAAGGGTAAATAATTCAGCAAGAGCTATAAACATTTAAAAAAAGATGTATAACAAAAACAACATCCTTTTTAAATATAAACACGCACATAATATGTAAAAAATACATCAAACATTACCATATAAACCTGAAAATTTATATTCTACTAGAAAGATAATTACATGCAATAAAAAATTTCATAACGAGAGATTTCATAATTCCAGACATAAGAACTACAATATTAAGGCCTTGTGCCAAGACCATCCACAAATATTCTGTTAAGGCCTTGTGCCAAGACACTAGTTTGTCTAATGAGACATACTGATGAATCTAGGGGATATAGAGGTCCCCACCCTTCACTTATGAAGTCCAATACATTCCTTACATGGGAAGGTTGAAATTTAACACAAACATTCGTATTAAAACTAGAATATGAAATGTTAATTATTTAACCGTAAACCATGAATGGTATAACAATTGCACATCCATAGTAAAACATATCACAAAACCTTCAATACAATATGAAATATTATATCATAATAAATCAACTTCAAACAATAATAAAATCCAACAAAGGATGTTGACATTGATAAAAATAATTTTATAATTTCATTATAACACTTTAAAGAAAATATCCAATTTACCATAAAACATTTAAAACCCAGGAAATTTAAAATAATAAATTTCTTTTAAAAATAACTTAGGAAAATTTTAAGGGAAGATTAAAAATGGTAGGGTGACATAATAGTGGAAAATAGCCGCTCGTGCTGTATATGTTAAAAAATCATACTTTCATTAATTTGTTGAAAAGGTTATAATGTACCTCATTTGAAATAAGACTGAAAAATTCATTTCCATGTTTTTAATAAAAATTCAAACATGTGTAAAAATGAATATAAAAATATATACGATTATAGTAAAGAAATTTATGAATTTTTTTAGAAACATGGAGATGGATAACATAGATGTCTCGGTAGATAATTACACATAACAACCTCGAATAATAATGCGATTGGGAAACCATCCCTTACCTTAGATATTATACTCTCTTTACGTGTCTGAAACTTTTATATGATGTTTTTAATCATATTATTAACTTACATCAGAATAATAAATTTTTTAGGATATCATATATGATACATTTATGAATTTATATTACCCATTTGAAAACAATTCCATTTTAATATTACATTTCACGCAATGTCCCTTTGTTTATCATACGTGTTTTAACTTGTTATTTTTTATCATATTACATAGATCATGATTTAATTACTTAATGAATGTAGAATATGATTTATATATAATATATATTCATAATATAAATATATATAATATATATATATATAATATGGAATACACCATTCATAGATACGTTAGGTCGTACGTATGCATGAACATTGTTTTTGTTTTCTTATCATATTGAATGGAAGTAAGTGAATGAAATATATGTATATACATAAATAAACACACAAACACACACACACATATATATATATCATAAAATTATACTTATTATTCCATATATTTCATAAATATGAATAATATATATATTTTTATAATTATTCTTGAATGGTTAAAATGGAGAATGAATCTCGTCGCATCGTGGAGACGGTAGGTCATACATACGTGCGAGCGACGATATCATTACATTAATGATTATTTGATATGGAAATAGATGGTATATTAATTATAAATAATAATAATAATATCATATTTATTATTTATTTTTATTATACTAATCATTATACCCATCCAAACAATGTAATGTGGAATAACAAATTACACCATGACGTGTAGAGGGTAAGTTGTACGTACACACGCATGATGATATTATTATTCATGGGATGGATAAAATGATGAATATAATTGTACCATGATTAAAATAACAACTCATTATATGTATGACATTATATTTATTACTTTGGTTTGGAAAAAATATATAAATAATAAGTAGAATAATAAAATGTCTTTGAAAGTAGGGATAAAATGATTACCTATTCTTCAGGTTTGTCCTTTTTATGTGAACAAAATGGATCCATAAGATGTCTCTCCTCATAATTTTAGGCCTCTAGGATGAATTGAGGGAGGTTGGGAGGGTATATGGGTTGTGTTTGGATGAACCAAAAGATTTAGAGGTGTGAGTTGATGAGGAAGGGAGGTGACCATTTATAAAAGTAGTGAGGGTCACTTTAAGAAAAATATTGAAATATTAAATTATTACAAAACAATTTTCGGTTTCTAATAGCTAGATATTAATTTATTTATATTTTAATATTATTATTGGTTGAAATAATATCAACAAATAGGTTTTAGATATGTTTAGGTCATAAAATTAACCTTATCTTTTAGATTTACCCCTTTGTAAAACAAATTAACTCTTATAATGTCCTCTTATGCATGGTTAATTTCATTAATATAAAATTAAAAGAGAACCCAAAGTGGATCATTAATGACTTTTGTATCACTATAAAATTTATTTTTCTAAACATTAGATTATTATTATTTTTCTGTCTTTTAATAAAATAGTATCATTTTCAAAAACACATTATGTCAATTTTGAAACTATTTAGTTATTGATTTTTGATAAAGTCATAAAATATTTAATCCTTAAAAAAATAATTATTTCATCAATAATATGTCAATGTCATCCATAAAATTCGCTTATGGGGTCAAAAGTTTCAAATTACATTTATTTTAATATTTAAAAATTCATTTATTTGAATAATTTTTTAATATGCTAATCATTGCATCATCATTGCGTCATAAATATATATATTTATCTAATGTGTCAAAATTATTAATAAAATACCATGATGTTTGAATTATTTTTAGATTTCTAATTACTATTTATAGAAATCGATATCAGTTATATAACACAATATTTAAATTGATTTTGTAAACTATTTTTGTTAATGTTATAATTATCGATACTTCAAATTAATTCTTATAACATGTCATTACAACACCCATGTAGTCCCATGATAACCTAAAATCTTCCATAGGATTCCCATTGTCAGAAATATATCATCCAATAATATTTGGACATTTTTTAGGGTAGTTTTATAGTTTTATAGTATTAATGTTTACCCTTATTTACCAGATTTACAATTTAACCATGGTAAATAAAAATAATTAATAAAATTACTATTCATAATGTCCAAAAATAAAATGTACCTATTTATAGAATTTGGACCTTATTATTACATATATGGAATCCATTTTTTCAAATAAAAAACACTTAATTGGATTAAATTAATTTAAAATTAATTCATATTGTCAAAACCATAATGTTGGTTTTTAAAAAGTAAAATCTATCAAAATATTGACATGTGTTTATATTCAATTTAATTGTGAAATGATATAAAATAACCTAAAATATATTAAATTATAAATATATAATCTAATTATACTTTAAAACCACTCAAATTTGTAATTTAACATTATAAATTATTTCAATTAAAAATGTTTTTTCAATTAACTTTTAGTATTTTTCACTATTCATCAAAATATGAATGCTATCCAAAATATATCAGAAAACATACAAAATATATTTTTATTTCTTGATTAAAAATAATAATTTAATTTCATCAAATTGAATATATAAAATTTTCAAATATTGGATTTAAAAAGGGTTTTCCTCTAAAAGGCGGAAAACTGCATTTTTTTGAGAAATACATATTTTATCCAAAAAATTGAATTTGTCCTTATATTATGTATAAGGAACAAAAAATATGAACGTTAAAATTATATTGGATATGTAAAATTTAAAAAGTGGTTAACACTATTCATAACCACTTTTTAAATTGATAAATTGGTAGTCGTGGTGTGCATAAACTCGGTGTTGCGTACATCACATGCTTTTGAATTATTTAAAAAGGAAGCATACCATGAAATATTGGGGTGTTACATGTTACAACTTCCCCTTATAATATGAGTAAAAACATATAACAATACCAGATACCTTACTTTTTATCCATGGCCAACGGTACTGGTTGTGCAAGTCACAATACATCTTGGTAATTCCAAGATGTACCACCCAAACTAACTGATGAAACTCCCGAATAAGCTCCTCATGTATGTACAATGGAACCCAAACTCGACCATGGATATGTAGGATCACATACTCACCTATGGTCCAACAAGGAGGCATGTCCTCACCTACCACACTCTCTCTATGGACTTTACCTTCAGTATTTGAAAGTGTTCTCATTCTCAATCTATCCCAAAGAGTATAGGACACAACCAAAGAAGACAAATAGGTATTCCCCTAACTATCATACGTATACATGTACATATCAACGAAATAATATATAATATACAAATCACTACTATCTTTTTGAACAATCTATATTTGATTCCTCATTCCCAGTGCATTATCCATAGTATTTTCTTTACCAGGTGTATAGGTAAGCTCATAATGAACAAAATATATGTACTGAACCCACCTTCACTGTCCCGGATTTAGATCACACCATGTAAATATGTACATGAATTTTTCTCCCTGTGTACCTCAAAAAATGATATCATATTAAATAATGTCTCCAACAATGTAAAATATGAACTACTGTAGCTAACTCCATATCATTCATAAGGTAATTCCTCTCACGTGGCCTCATCCAGACACATTAATGAAATTATCCTAGGAAACTACAACTCTAACCTTCCCTAGGTCAACTGATACTATTTTATATGAGATAATACGACCCAAAAAGTGAATCTTATACATAAAAAGTGTTACTTTTTGATATTATAATATAAATTATGATATCTTAGTGAATCCAAAATGACCTCATGAAGTTTGGAATGGTCATGTTTATTGAGATAATATAGTAAGATATTATCCATGAAAAACACTACAAATGAATTTAGATAAGGATTGAAGAATCGGTTCCTCAGCACCAAAGAAATTTAGGGTGTATTTGTGAGACTGAACAGTGTAACCAGATAATCTTGTAGACAAAAGCTGTTGTGAAAAAACAAGTGAGGTTTGTTTTTAGGTCAAACACGAACCTGTTCGTATCCAAATATCAAATGAATTTATGAGAACACATGAGATCTTAAAAAATAATAATAATATCATATATCCATGGAAAGAGATATCATTTATTAACCATTATCTGGCTCAATTTCAGGTAATCCATACATATCCTAACTGTACATTCGACCTTTTTCACAAAAAAAATACATGGGGACACCATGGATATGTACTGATTCGTATAAATTATTTTCATCAAAATATTATTCCTACCACATGAGCTCCAAAACCTCCAATTTATCCATAATATAATGAGTTTGTATTCCATTGTTGCTCATATAACTATATTTATAGAGAAATTGACACCTCTCTTAAGAGGTAAACTAGAAAATTCATTTGAGAAAATGTCCCAAAAATTATCAACTACTACAGGAAAGTTTTCCGGATTCGATTTTTGATGATCCATATATAAACTAGAAATATAAGACTATCATCACACCCATACTTAAATTATCTGGTATATCATGACATTCTTGGAAATCTCATTCACCCATGGGATTATGAACAATGACAATTGGTGATGTGAAATTCACCATGCGGTGATAGAAATCAATTAAGGGTAAATAAGAAAACTTTCCAGTCTTTCCCAAATATGATGTCAATCCTGATAATATTGAAGAATAAAATAATCCTTACAAAGTAACACCCACCAATATCTAGGGGGAAATCCATACACTGACATACATCTCTTATCCTGTTCCCCAAAGGAGTGTCAAGAATCAAAACACCCTCAGAAAACTGAACCATAAACCCAAGGATTTCCACCACAGGTACATATACAAAACTATGTGAAGCACCTATGATAAAAATAGTAGATACCCGAGTATAGGATAATAAGATCATACCTCTCACCATAGATGTTCTGACACCCTCTTAATCAAGGGTGGTTTGTATAGACTATATTTGGCATATACCACAACCTTGTGACATAACCTTATTACCCATAGTATTCCCACTCTACTGTATCAGTACAACTGGAATCTAGTAGCCTCTAAAATAACCACCACCTTAACCTGATTGACTAGTACTACTCCAAATACCTTCCTAACATGGGTTTGAGAAACCCATTATTGAACCCGGTTTTGGAGATGACCACATACCACTCAGTGTTAGAGGGAATATCCTACAGAAAGGTGGAACATGGCCCATCCTACTGCAATATCATCACTTTAATAGGTCATGATCACACTAATGTTTCATGTGTCCCCATAAACAACACTAATGATGGAAAACTAAACCTACCAGTACTATCATCTTGGCTCATACTCATCTCATTAGAATCCTCAAAATGGTTCTTACTACCTAATGATGTTGATCCACTACATCGAGAGACTACACTACTCTGCTTTTCACCCACAGATTTCTTCAGGTTATGCTCTATAATTATTTCTTGATATACCATCTCCATAAAATTCGTCAACATAAACATGTTAAACTAATATTGTGTTACATTTTTTATACATTCTTTGACGCTTCTCTCTCTCAATTCATCATCAAAAATAATTATCCACATAAAATGATGAAGCTCTATAAAAAATGATGAGTACTCCATAAATATCATATTTACCTACTCTGGATGCATGAAATCACAATATCACACTAATCTCAGAGTCTCAATGAAACAATAATCATATAAAATATATTAGAAATCCTTCCAAACCATGGAACACTTTGCATTATCTTGGTCTGGAACATCCCACCAGTGCTTTGTAGCTCCCCGAAGCATATATGTCATGATCCTCAATCTCCTCTCAAAAGGTGTCTCTATATGCTCAAATATAAAGAGAGTATTCTCCAGCCATATATTTTGAGCCTATGGACTGTTATCCCCCAATAACATAGGAGTATTTTGATTCTAGAACATGAATTTTGGCTCTTCCATAGACTAGGTAGGTTGCGGTGCGTCCCAAAAAGATTATGTAAAGTAAAAAACCCCCCACTAAAATGTTCTTCATAACCTATGTTCAATATAACCATTAGTGTCTTATAATGTTCTATAAGAGCATCTACTAGTAGTCCATTTCCTACATACTCTATACTGTGGTTCTCGCCACCATCTTAGTGTACAATAGGAGGTCATCATGGTTTCTTGTCTCTACATTACCAAACAAACACCTAAAAATGATACGATACCAAAATATCATATATCAATGTGTTAGATAGTTAAAAATCATCCTGTAAACAGGTCAGACCACACATACTCTAAATTAAGGAATTGTGAAAATAAATAGTGAAAAACATTACTAGAGACACTTATTAAATTTCACCCAAAAGTCAGGTCATGTTCAATTCCTTATTTCATAATTTTTAGTTTCATTTGCGTTATTAATTATTTCACATTTATGTTAAATATTTGACTCAAATATTTCCCCACGTTCATTGAATTATGGCTCATACTCCTCATGAAATGAAATATTTCATCCACCTAACTCAAACCATCACATGTTCCAATACATGAAGATATTTTTCCGTGACTCAATGTTCTAAAATAAGATGTTTTGGGTGTCTGTTGTAGCCAAATTCAGAACAAATTAATAAGATGTGGTAGAAATTCTATGTACCAACCATGATTTTCCATTCAATATATAAATCATCTATCAAATCATCACATACATCTATCATGGAACCTATCACAACATCAACAAATAAGCAATGTATATTATATGTAATGGTATAATGCATTACAAGTTATTCCTATAAAGTTCATAAAATGATGCATGAGATGGACTACCATCATCTCATCAAGTTGCAACAAAATAGAACCCTTATTTATAACAATGATAACATCACAACTCTATTACATCACCCAATAGTGGATTCAAATCAACAGTAATATCCAAAATCAAGAAAACAAAAATTTTCATTTGAGGAAATTTGGTTTTTTCATTTATGTGAGTTTGTTACTCTCAGGCATAACTCATTGCCAAATTCCAATTCTTCATAATCCCGAAATTTTATATAAAAAATAGTGAAGAATACTATAATATAACTCTGTGATACCACACTTTATCATCCCATACCCATATTCCATTTGATCGTTCTCCAAGCACAGTTGGCCACATGTCCTTAAGCACATATACCCAAACACTATAGGCCACAGACAAGAAGCGATGGCCTTGGGTGTGTCTATGAGGATAATATTTCATATTTTTAGAGTGTAATAAAACCATAAAAATAATACAATAAATAGAAGAATAAATAAATAAATTATACAATTAATATACATCCGAAAGATAGATATATAACAAATCCACAAGTAATCTCAAATACAATGACCATCGTGTCATGTGTCTCAAATGAATCCAAAATTGATATATAAGAAATAATACAATGGATGTAATAAAATACCAAAAATACCTAAAAAATCACAACATTCATTATGATCCTCAACTTGATCCCCTTCTCCACTACTTTTAAGAATGCACAATGCCAAGCATAGAACTGTCGGTGATTTCCCTGGTCCCTACCTGTATCCATAATGTCTTTCCGAGTACCCAATGACATCCTAAATAGGGTGTGATATATAATCCAAATATTTCATCACCCATAGTTTCTATGACAAGTCCTCTGGGAAATATAATATAAATCAGGCTTCATAGTATAACAGGTATGAAAATACTAAGAATAAAGTGCCCATCGAAAAATTAAACAAATATGTGGTCCTATAAAAAAATACAAAAATTATTGAAAAATATGTACAAAGCTCTTTTATAAATAAACTCTTAAGAAAAATGAAGTAAAAAACATGAAAATTCCATATACATAATATATATAATCATCCAGGACCGAGACGTATACCTAGAAGTTTCCCATTTACCATGAACGAAATGTATAATCAATCACATCACATTTAAAAAAGACTTACCATATAATTATAAATGTTAGAACCCACATGTCCTGATCCAATGTGTAGAAGATCGAGGCATCCTCACCAATTTACAGGTGCAACATGATGGAATCTCGGTAATGACACTGGTGGAGTCAAAGGATCTATCAACATATCATGTTCAATGCAAGTATAGTGAGCCAAATCCATGGGGTAAAAGTTCCTTTGGAATCCTATAGAATCAATATTATTGAAAATTCATGTATAAGGTACCTTCACCTGTAAATCAATACCCATGGGTGAAACATCCATGGAATCTAAATGGAATTCTGATCTTTGGTATAACAACCAAGTAATACACTACCATTTCAATTCACATCCCATTATGTTCATCAAATCACAAGCATTAAATTCCATGAGTTTACCCACTCACATAGCAATTCAATATAAACAAATTAATAAAAGAATGAACATTTATAAAAGGAAAAACATCTCCTAATCAATCAATTAAAATAAATTTAGTTCAATATAGGCTAACTGTAATAAGGAAATCCCAATCCTCGCCCTGTTGATTGTATATCAGAAGGTAAATCTCAAAGTAACACCACATAGCTGAAAATGGTTTGGGAAACATCCTCTAATATGTATCAAGGAACTAGTGGTCATACCTAATAGGTTTCATTACATTAAATTTTATTATTCATTTAATTTTTAGGGTCACATATCAATTTTAGATATGTGTAATAATGAAAACTTGTTTTATTAGACACTAAACCACTCGGTAAAAGTATATACCACTTACCAAAGGTCCTGAGTAGATTTATCATCGATTATATTTTCTTGATTCGACTCATATTGAGAGAGAAACAACGAATATATCAAGAACATGGAAATAGGTTAGATTAAATTGCATGTAAATAACTCTTTCAATACCAAGAATAAAAAAAAGACCCAAATAGAATAGAGTAGTCACTGAAAAAAATTCAACAAGACTAACAGTCCTTGAATCTATGTCTGGGAAAATAAACAATAGCATGTCCTTGGATTTGGCATTTGAAGGAGCTCCTTCACATGTGTTTTATCCAGCGAGTGAAGAATAAACATATATTTAGATTTAAAAATAATTTTAATGATAAAATTTTTACTTGACACAAAATATTGGGTTGCATGGTTTTCTCGCACAGTTGGTCAAACTATGTTCCAACCATTCTCCATCTGATACTCTAATGGTGTACCTGCATGGTCACTATTCTCTATTTGGCTAACCATGCACAAAATATGCATAAAACCTATGATAAAAATTACATGTGATACCACATGGGAATGTGAATCCATCTTCATGGTTTGGAAAACTATGTTGTATCATTCAACCCAATGTCTAGGGCTCACACAGTTTGTAGTAACCACGTTTCCTACCCCACAAAAATTCTACTAACCCCGAGTCATGATTTTTTCTCAATAAATATCAGTTTTTGAGCTTTGACCAATCCCCAAACACCTCAAATACTCCCATAACCTCAAAAGGTATTCACATTAAGCCATAAAAACATAATTTACATCAAAATTAGAGTGATCATTACCATATAGGAAAACTAGGTATATTATAAATTAATAACATTTCTATGACCTTAGGTTGCCCCATATTCTATATGGATCATAGCACAAATAATGTATATGTGTTTTCACATTCCGTGTTTGGAAACAATACACAAACGAGGCTAGGATTTGGAATCCATGTCAAGGTACCCATATGAACACATAAAGTACCTTTATAAGGATATTTTATATTATTTATCTTTATCATTAGAATCTAAATTATCCCCCTAATAAGAACTTCACGATTAGTTTTTCACATTAAAAGAATGGGAAACTTTTATTTATCATTTTGAATATATCATGAGGTGGTGCAAGAAATTGGTTTATTCTAGCATGGTTGGATGATGTTGATATGAATTTTGGATCATTTTATTTTATGATTGGATTTGTACTCAAGGTATCCTATATATTTTATACAATAAGTGTTGATACTCCCCATATGCAACTGGGAATTTTTCCTCCATATAATGTTTCATTACTCCCCCATATTCATGATCTGATGTCGAGTGGTTCCTCCTCTAGAGTATATAATCCCTCGAATGATTCATATTCAGGTGAGGCATGGGTTATCCATTATATTCATATGAGGTTTTGAATGTTCTTGTAATTGGAGTTGGTACTATATTGACTACAACAACGTCTAGTGATTCTCATGAACACAATTTTTTCTAGTGATGTTTCATCAAGCTTATAGAACCAAGAAAACACCAACTCTTCATACAATATATAGAATCATATCTCAGAGATGTCTATTAATATTTAGGTTTATCTATCTTTGACTAACATTTATTTATAGTCATATTTTGTTTGATTTATTTTCCATCATATCATTTAGGTTGAGGAAAATGGATTATTTTTTATTTATACCTTTATATTTTTTGTATAATCTTAATGGGTAGGTTTGTACTCACCACTAAAAGAGAATTTCCTTCATGTGTCATGCCTTATACAGTCGAAATCTAGCCTGGTGTAGATGTTGGTATATCTTAGTATATGAAGTGTAGTTTTAACAGGAGACTAAAAAAATAAGTTTGTTAGTTCCAGATATCATGAGAATGGATCTCTATTTCTATTTTAGTAGATTATTTAGGTTTGGTTAATTCCATTATAATGGATCGTTATTTTATCCATCAAATGAACTTATGTTTTTAATATACTATGATGTTTACATAGAGGTTGTTTCTTGGTTTTTGTTACATTTTGTTGGTTTCTCCATGTATTATTATCTCTATGCAATTTTATGGTTATTTTTGTGTGTGTACATGTACTATATTCCATGGCCTCCCATCATACGAGATACACTTACATGGATATAGTCTATGGCCCCTAGCTAATTGAAGGTAGACTTGGGGTGTCAATTTTAGCTTTCTTCTAGCCTAGATGGTGCACTATTGGTTTGTTACATGAAAATGTTATTTATTATGGCATGTATTATTTTGACAGTAACACTGAGGAACTAATGATATAAATTTCAAATATTGAAATTAATGATGAATGAAAAAATATAACCTTTCATAAATAAGGATAATATACCTACTAATCATGGTGTACATTAAGAGACATTAGTGTTGTGAAAATAATTAAGACCAACTACTAATTATTTTACATCATATATTGTAAATAAATAATTTTTAGATGTTGATTCTAGTTATTATAAGATATGAATCATAAAATAGTGTTTGAAAGGTTTTTGATGAAAAAAATAAGATATCAAGAAACCATTACCTTATCACAACTAAAAGAAGAATTATATACCTCAATTGACTGTGTAAAAATTCATTATGTTAAAGAACATTTCGTTAAAATTGAATATGTTATATAAATCTCTATCAAGTAGTATGAGTATCTACAAACTAAATATGTAATTGATGAAACTATAAATATGGATAAAAAGCTAGAACACCAGTAAATTTAAATTTAATTAAAGTTAAAAATGTTTTAACTAAAGAATACATTAGAGGATAATAAAATTTGATAACTGTTACCTTGAAATTAAATGACGGTATTGATCAAAACTATTGAAAAAAGCGTGGAAAATTGATTTGAGGTAAAATTGTAAATATTTTAATTTCAAGATTGTTCCATAAATAATATCCTCCTTATATAAAAACATGATCCATGAGTTTATTAATAACCTTCTCTTAATTATGCTTTAACTTCCTATGATTCTTTTCATGGAATGGAATATATATTTGATAAATCAGTGTAGTTATTTCAATTATTTCTAGATGATATTTTCTAGGAAACATAGATTTTTGGATTTATTAATCTTTTATCCTACAATGAGTTTCATCCACTATCCATAGAGAGATTAATTTCCATTTCTCTTATAAATTATTCAATTCATTGTATTCTCCAAAAGGATGATTTAGTACTATCAACATATAAGATTACTAAATAATGGTAATTACATATATTACTCACCAGGGTTATGATTATGATTCTACCATTTACAAGTTACTTTTGAAGTTACATTATTTTGACTGAATATAGTAAAATTAATAAATGTTTTAATATCAATAGTGGAGTAAATTCAAATAATGTGATTGATTTTATATCCCCATCATGTGTTAAAGATGTCACACTAAATCAAAGTGGGTAAAATTCTCAGATCTCTTAAGGGGGATAGATCAGGTTAAAATCTTAATCACTTATTCACTTATCATTCAACCAAATTATGCTACAAAAGGGGAGGATAAAAAATATAAATATAAATTGATCATTGATAGCTTTGAGAGAGTTTAAATGAAAATATTTATTTATTTTTTTATATAACAAACATTTTTTAAGTTATTAAATGTTGTGTTATAATGCAATTCTGGTCTTAATGATATGAAAATATTATTATATTATTTCCAACAAATCCAATGGGGGATATTTATGTGCCCATGCATATCATACATGATGTCTATATAGTATACTATTATATTTTCTATCGTTGTTAAATTTATTTTCATTGATTATCGATGTTGTACTAGGAATACATTACAAATAATGACTTGTCAATGTAAATTATTGAAATAATTTTATCATAAAGAATACATTTCATATTGGACATGTTTCACATAAGGTAGATGGAAATGTTCATGATATTTTTAAATTATCATTTTATAATGGATAAATCATGAAGGATAAAACCATGTTGATGACATGATAAGTTTTGTTCAAATAAAAAAAATGTTGGGATTTCTAGAGGCTTCTATGGGAAAAAAATAAAATTTAATTAAATGTTATCAATAGATATTAAAGAAGATATTGGAAATAATCATATTCCTATATTGGAACATTAGGAGACTTATAAATAAAGTTATATATATAGATTCATTAAAATAAAATAATTTAACATAATATGAATTATATTTTTCAAAAATAACCCTTCAACACCGGAGCATCACATAGAGTATAAAGAAAATATTTTATCTTGTGAAACTATTTCATGATAAAGAATGATTCCATTAGACACGATTTTTATATATTTACTAAGGGATGGAGATCATTGAAAAAAATATCTAAAACAATGGTGTGGATGCATGGACCTTTAAATGAAGTTGGATATTTAATATATCCATTGATAAGGAGTTTATGATTTAGTAATGTACATTATAAACATTTTTTTAGAAGATGTATATTTTAGGAACATAGGATAAGATGTTATTATAATTTATGTGAATTTTGTTATGTCATCTTTTAGCCACATGGATAATTAAGATAGAAAATGAGAATTAGGTTCGATGTGTGAAAAGTATACTGAGGTTATCCTATAGAATCAAGGTGGATATTGAAGGAAATTATAGATACATGAGGAAGAATGGAAATGTGGAAACTCACACTTGAGTGTAAAATCAATAAAGAGTGATTATGTTTGATTAAATAAAATTATAAATGGGTTTTTTGAAGCTTGATTAGTTGAAAATAATGATAATAATAATCCTACATTTGATACCATGACATATCCTATATATATTCCTCCATGAGGATACTTATGAAAAAAACTATGGACTACAATATGATAAAATAGACAATCATGAGTATATTTTCAATTTATTTCTATTAGAGAAAACAAATTTTATGCTTGAATCTTGCCTATGGAACTTCATAGTGGTGATCACTCTATAAGAAGGTTTTCCTATGATAATTATAGTTCTATATATCTATGAGGATATTCCACTCATACAACAACTTTCAAGGTCACACCACAACAAGCCTACGACTAATTTAAAATGATTCAATATCCACACCCCATCCAATATAATAACATCATAATGGAAGTATATATTATATATTTTCTCTATGAAAATATAATCTGAAAATGTATGATCTTGGATTTTTTATGTGATAAGTCATTGTTTCATTGGAAAAGATACCAATAAGGCTCATTCGGTATGGTCCAACAGTTGATTGTAGGGTGTCTAGTGTATTTTTTAATCACTCACGCTAGGTTAACCATTATTGTTCTTTAATGGAAACTCCCAATAGTTCCCAATACATAGTTGGGTAAATTTTTTGAAACGCATGTGGTTAGTTGGGGTTTCATACCCAATATAACTCAGGAACTCACATTGGTCGAAAAGATGGGAGGTTTGGCTCATCACACCATTTTGGGGAACTATAGCCTGATTTGAGACTCTCTTATAGATTTAATATATATCCTATAATCTCTTACTAATACCGATATGATACCGGTTACCCTATAAAAAATTTTTGTTTTAAATCCCAATACATGTAAAGGTATATTTATTAATTAATCCATATTTATTTATTTGAATTTCGTCATACACTTCCCATTTTATGCATAGATTTTAAGATTTTCAAGATGTATAACCAAGAACATCAGAATATGCTACCATACAAGGATGATATTAGTATTTTGAGGATGGGATTGAGCCATTATGGGGCATCCTTCATATCCTATTTATAATTGGAATCAAATCCCACCTAGTTCATTAAAGCCGTGCAGTTAAGAAACACGTATAAAAGACATATATGATTGAACTTAAGCATCATGTATTTGATCTCAACCCTCAAGGAGGCAACCTATATATACCGATTATATCAATAATTAGATTCATCATAGTTAAGTCATTATATTGTGATGTTCCCTGAGATGTACTACCATATATAGTGTGGGAGAAATCATATCATGGATCTAATTAGAGATTATACACTATGAATTCCTTAGCTGGTGGAGATTCATAATGTGAATGATATGAAAATTTTAACTCCCTAAGCCCATGAAAGTCAGTCTTTGTATGAGAAACAAGGGATGGAAATTTATCTGACCCACTACATATAAATGTGGGACTTATGTTTAGGGAGATCCTTTTGGATGCTTCATTTGGAGCTTTGAACATGGGAAGCCATCCTATGTATCACATTTGTCGAAGGAACCAGAACAACCATAGTTAAGTTGTATTCTTAGTATGTGGATGGATGAGGAAGAATGATCACACCATGAGAGATATTGGGTCTTAATGGTTGGAATGTCAGAGATATAGAGAAAGTTACAATGATGTAGATTTCAATTATAGCTGGGGAATTAGGAAGTAATCCTACATATCAGGATTATTATTGGAATTAGAGTTCCCATAGTCCAGTTGATCTGGGATTACATAGAGTGATTTCATGAATATTGGAGTAGTCATATAATTCCATTGATCAGGGCTTGCACATTGAGGTTTACCTAATATGGTGTTAGTTATATCATACCACTAATAAATGATTAAACAATAAGGTTTCCCTAATATTGGGGAAGTAATCTCATGCCATTGATCAAGGATGACACATTTAGGATTATTTTTGTATATTTTACATGGATGTTTAGTCTTAGGAAGGTTTCCTATGTATCCTTCTTATTAAATTAATTAGATTCATTATAGTTCAATTGAACAAGTCTTACACACAAACGATTCCCTAATATGAGGCATCCATATCATACCTCTGATTGGGGATTACACAATGAGTTTGTCCTTTAGATATATAATATAGAGCTCGAGATATTAGAATTTATGCTATGTATTATTTGTATAGAAGAAATTAGAGTCATCATAGTTCAACCGATTTGGGCTTGCACACTGAGGATATCATAATATGCACACTGGTAAATGTTATCATTTCTCAGGATACCTTCATGAGATGGAAATATTTCACCCTAACCTTATTTATTGCCTATCAATCACTTATAGGGATGTCCGCACATGTATTTTTTTGTATATAGAACTTTTAAAAATAAAATAACCTGATTTAGTTTACTTTTCTGGAAGATATCACAAAATCATTGTGGGTTTTCTAAAGGACATGACATGATAATGAATGGATTTATTGGAAGACATCACATGATTATGATGAATTGTCATAGTTGTCTTATGACATATTTGAGGATTTCATAAAACTTCTATCCTAACATGCCTACAAGACATTTCCTGATCTAGATAGAATGCCTGGAAGATGTTGTTGGATGAAGGCTAAAATGTCTGGAGGGTGTTGTAATACCATGATAAGGATGTATGAATAGAATCACACGATACTGGATGATATATCTAAATGGTGTCACATGATATAGACGGAACTCCTAAGTGAGTTCAGGAGACCTATCTAACATGATCTGGTGTCACCACATAATTTGGGTGACATGACTTTAAGACATCACAAGATCTATATGGTGATCCTGAGGAGCCTCTCAAGACATGGGTGGCATGCCCAAAAGGAATCTTAAGACTTTATTGACTAGTTTGGGGGACATCATATTATCCAAATGGAATGTCATGGGGATGTCTCATAACATGGTAGATATGTCATGGTTTTTGTCATATGTTCTGGATGATTCATGGGAAGCACATAAGGATTAACATATACATTATTCACATAAGTCTCCCTTAATTTTAGACTTTTATTCCAACCTTTCTTGAAAATTTTCCACAGGTTTTTTTAGAGTTAGCTTATTTTATGTTTCTCTTGACCAGTTGAGAGGTTATTCCTCCTTTGTATGATCTGACTAGAACTCTAGAAGCACTTAACATGATATTAAATGATCATACAAAGAATATATTCATTTTGTGTGATCCCTTAGGTTTCTCCCATGTTTTAACCAAGAGTAAAACATTTGTGATGACATTATTGACCACTCAAAGAATTCCACTTATATTCCCCCATGTGTGATCGATCATGGATCTTCATGTTTTTATGTACTGAGATGGGGAATTTATATGCCTCACCCATGAATTTACACTGCCTTGTGAGGATCATATCTTATAGTTTCAGGATCGATTCGATGGATCAATTTGGTGTTATACACTTCACATGATCCATTCATGGGTCATTTAGGGTGTGTTACATGATGATAAATCACTATGAGAATGTTCTGCCATTTCCACTTTTATTTGACCTAGGTTGACCAAAGGGATTTCACCTAACCATGTGGATATTGCAAGGGGATTTTTCAAAGTCAAGACGATATTTATAAGAGACTTTATACGATCAAGATATCTATGAAAATACTTTTTTGTGATAGAAGATGAGTAATTTGGGGTTCTCCATGAGAAAAGGTGACTTATATGGGATCATCTATGAGACCAAATCAACTTGTGAAGAGGGATTCGAGAGGACTATCCTGACATGTCAAGGGGACTCCATGGTATCAATTGTGATTTCTTAGGGTACACAAAAACTTTTTTTGTGATGATCTACGTATCTTCATTTTTCAAGAGGCTTCAGTTTCCCCATTTTTCATTCATTATATTACAATGTATTGGTATATATCATGAATATGTACATGTTTTTTCAAAGACAATAAGTCTACTTGGATGTGATGCATCGTGGGATAAATAAAGGCTCATATGGTGATGCTCATGCACTTTCATGGAAAACCATTCTATTTTTCATTGGAGACTGAAGTGACAACACATAGCTGAATGGACATATCTAAGGCCTTTTGTATAATGATATTGACATGCCACCAGGATCTTGTGAGACAAGGGGGACAAGTCATCAGAGATTTTATGGTGTTTTGAGAACCCTATTGTAGCGTCTCTTGAATATATTAAACTATATAATGCCTTCATATTAAATATAATTTTACCCTTTATTTTGTAAGGGGTTTGGAGGATTTTTATGAATCTATATATTGGATGGTCACATGATGCATTTGAGTTCACTTGGATGCCACTCCATGTTCATCTAATATCATGGAAGCCATTTATAGAATAAATATATTGTCCAACGGGATTTGTGTGACATGAATCAGATTATGAGTTTCACATGACCCATTCGAAATACCTTTTTATTTCCATTCGATCATGTTTCTTTGGAATATCATGAAATCCATGAGTTTTGGCCTCTTTATCTTCATTTTCATCACAGAGAAAATAATAACCATGATTTGGTTGTTTATTATCTTATATATTTGTTGATTATCATTTTTTGGGAATCAACAATCCCCACCCCTCATGAGTGACATCCATGGGGACAAGGGATCATTTATGAGAAATGTAAATGCTCCCCAAAGTCATTTGGGTTGCAGCCAATTAGTGTCTTAAGTGAAATATGATCTCTGGGGAGTCCTTTGGTATTTTGAAAATTCCCTATAAATAGTTGATCATGGGAGAGATCATTCACCAAATACATTAACCTTACATATATTTTTTGATCTTACTCTATCATGGGTCCCCTTCATAAAACCATCATTTGGAAATGATCGTGATATCTATATGAAAGACAACATTGCGAGAACCAATTCACAAGATCCATGTTGTCCCAATACATCTCAAACAAGTCATGAACTAAATATTATAAATTAATTAAACCTTTTAAATAAATCTATATGATTGAATTTACTAGTTTCATATAATCTACTAGTTTATTCGAATGAACACTCGATTGTTACCGAAATCATGTGACCATGTTATAGTTACGTGATCATGAGTATTATAAACGGTTGTATGGTCATGAGATGACCAACATGTTTATGTGGTCTATGAGATATTCATGGGGAAATTTTTGATACTAGTATTAAGTAATTCTATAATTAACCCCCTTAAGTTTCATGTATTTCACATGTTGTTACCAGATTTAGGCCTTTCCATTTATGGAATTTTCACCTGTCTTACATATTCTTCTTACTTTTATGCAGATGGATTCCAAATCTCATCACATTTCCTTCGACATGACTAATATGAGGTCCATGATTACTGGGAATAAAAAATTTGACCATTTATATCTTGTGTGATATATCAATGATTATTGGAAAATGCTTCCACCATTTGAACTCCAAAACTATCGTTTATTGCACTGATATCCCTTGTATGGATTTGAATCATCGATGACATTTTAATCCCTTCTTAATAATGAATCCTTCCATCATGTGGGGTGTCAACATCATTTTATTTTATTTAGATGATGTTTTTCATTGATGGGAAAAAAGTTGCAACTTTGTCCAAGGGGTTGTCCAGTATGATGGGAAAATACCCTTTGGGTCAAAATTGCCGCAATTTCTCCCACCAACCCAACTCTCAAAGAAACTTGATCATATTTTTCTATTATTTTAAAATTGAGTGTGGTGGATGGAGCCCAAAATAGTATTTTTTCCCTCTTAAAATATTTTATAATGAGTGGTACTAACTATTATGTGTTAGGTAGAGCTTCTTTGAAATTTACAACTAGTTAAATGTTGTTCTTTTATAAAAAGAAATATGGGTTTTCCAGTTCATCATTTATCATTACTATGATATTATAATATAGTTGATTAGTCATTGGTTCAATGGTACCTAGTTTTCCATCTTTTCCATGATAAAAAAATAATCCGAATCTAGGATATTAATCGATTGGGTGGGATACATCCCCCTTGGGGAGATGTATGATGAATTCCTTTCTACCGCGGATGTCTTGGATAACCCTGCAAAAACTCCAGTTTCAGAGAGGAATATGATAATTATTGTGAATATAATGTTAAGGGTGGATCTGAATATTCAATCACTCTTCTCTACTAAATATTATATCAACATATTCCTCTATTTCAGCTGAGTGTGGCTGACCACAATGCGCACTCACTGATTCCTTTACATTTAGGTTTGTGACAGTGCTGGTTCATATTGGGATATTATGGAATACATAGAACATACCACATGGGGATATCAGCTGAGTCTATATATATCCTTGAGCATTAGGCTGGTTTTTTATGGCCATGTTCTTGAATGAGTGGATTTTCCAGGATGGGGATGCACACTCAGGAATCAGAGGTAGTACATTGGTGATAGTAGCACGACTAGAAGAGGGATAATCTCTAAATCTATATATACTGACACTTACATTAATTTAATATTTTAAGGGATTTATTAACTTGGGAATAATCCCTTATAGGATTTCTAGTCCATTCTAGTTTTTAGTCTCTAGGATAGAGGATAAATTTCACTACTACGGATACCACAACACCACTAGGATTCATGGTTCTTAATTTTTTAATGATTTTTGGAAATTTTTAAGGTTGATTCCATAAAATTAGAAACATATTAGAGTGATAATATGTTTATTCAATATTATATCTTAAATTTCAGGCCTTACCCTCCACCAACCATTCCAATTATTGAAAAGGGAAGTAGTTCTATTGATGAAAGGTTATACTAGATCCTACATAAGGATGGGGTTCTTGTAACCTGGTTGGATGAGATGATGGTTTGATATCTGTATAACCTTTCAATGTTTTCCAATAAATTTATCTACATCAAATTGGTTTTCACAATCCCCTCAGTTGGGATGCAGATAGATAAACATACAATTATCATTCACCTATTTTGGATGACATTGGAAGTTGAGGATACTAATGCTGAGATTATCCTTCTGCCTCTCGGTTCCCCTATATTCATCCCTTATTATTATTACCTAGATTATGTATAATCCTACCTGAGGTTTTTGATAAATAGACTACTCTATCACATAGACAAAAATTCCGCATCGGCCACCCTAATTGTATTAATGATGGATTTGATTCAAGACTCATGCGAGTCTTCAATTTATAATTCTCATCATAGAATGATCACCCTATCAGTGGGGTAGAATCTGTTGAATAATATTAACCTTTGACACAAGAAATGGATTATGTGCCTATTGAGAGAATAATATATGGGTATCCCCCACCTACTTCCTGATAATCTCAGTTGTTTATTCCAAATTTTGACATGCCCAATCCAAAAGCTATAGAGGCTCAGAAATGGTGCAGGATAGTTTGTCTATAGATTCACAACATGATTATTGAGACTTCTCAAGTAATGTTTAATGAACAAAAAGAATGTATCCATTAGTTATTTCATGAATTTTTAGTGAGGGGATTTGATAGCCAATCATTATATTAAATCATGTGATAAATAATACGGATGTTGTAGGAGTTGGATACAAGTGAGTGTGGATTGGGTGACCTTGATGATGGGACTCTCCTAGATGAACTGATGAAGGAAGCTTCAGAGGTGTTGGAATAGAGACATTAGATAATATCTGAGTTGTACGACCAAATTTATGTATTGAACAAACATATATGAATATATGAATGTTATTAGATCACTATAAGTTTTACCATTCAATATCATCATGCTCACAATAACCTAGAAAAAATATTTGGGGTCTTTTCAACTCTTATTAACATCCTTTACCACAAGCAACAGTATATAAAATGGGGTCGATAACACATCAGTGCTCAATCAACGCTTCTCCTCAAACAGTTTCTAACTGGCCCATCATTGAAGATCAAATATTATTTTAGTTTGATCATTGATGTGTATTTTTTTATTTAATATTCAAATAGGCTTCAAGATGTAGATTTCCCTCCTTCTGTATTCTATCAATGAAAATATTTGTCAAAATTTATATGTCATCATCTTGGTTTTTTTCATTTATGAAGTCTAGGGAATTTCATTGATCTAATGTTATATAAATCATCAAAAATAACCATCCTTTTCATATTATCTAGTAATAATAAAGGCATATATATGAACATTTAAATCATAAAACATTCTTCTCTAGAGGTTCTCATGAATTCCCACAAACATGAGATTCCTAACTGATGTATCTAGTTCAGTTGTCTTGAGATAACCATATTCAAAAGAGGATAAATTGAGTAAAATATATGTCCCCGAGGAGGAGTGATCTATATTTTTCCAAATTCAATGGACTATGTGATAATATGATTATTTTTTATAATTCCATATGGTGGGAATCACTAGATTTTTTATGTAATTATTAATAGTTCCCTAATTCTTTCGTAAGATAAATATGTTGAAAATATAGTAGGCTTTCACTTGCCTATTTTTCATGACACAATCTTATGGGTTTTTTGGAATGAAAAGTTTTTTCCCTTATCCATTATTTCCAAAAAAAATGTTTTTTTAGTTTTGGGACTTCTACCTTAGAACTTATATTTTTGTTTTTTTAGGGTATTTCAGATCATACCTTCTACCATTGTAGTTTAAAGAATTTTATATTGACCTTCTGCCATTCATTTTAGCATCATATGGTAAGGATATAAATATTTTATTCAGTTTAATGTATTTCTATGAAAACATTAAATTCTTTACCATTTATTGTTTTATTACTAGGAATTCCAATACTATCCATTTTAATGTGTTTCCTTCAAGACATGAATCAGTGAATATATAATATGGGTCAAATATTCCAAGGGCGGCCCATAATGCTCCGGTGCGCTGAGTTATGACATGGTGTTGGTAAGGATCATCAGGATTATAGTTCCTTTACTATATGGATTAAACGCCTCTAGTTAGTAGGTCAAATCCCTTATCTATTGATATCACAGTCAAACATGGTTTTCCCCAATATTTTTTAAAGGAAATGGATGATTAATGGGGGTAATATTAAGAAATGATGTGTTTTCTAGGTCCGCCGATATATTTGGGACATGAGTGATGTAAGTGATAACATGATAGTTTGAGTCAATGAATATGGGATAAGGAAGACTTACTGGGAATGACCTATAATATGATGAGGTTTTGGGTTCTACCATGGTGTTACCAGGATCACAAGGATTAATGTTCTTATCCTACAAGGATTGGATGCCTCTAGTTGGTAGTCCAAATCCCTTCTACAAAAATATCATGGTCAATCCACTTATTCAAAATATACCTTCAATTGAACTACAATTTCCTTAATTACTGCTATAAAATCATTAACTACCTGAAAGATATTAATATTCTAGGCTTTTAATAGTGCAAAAAAAGAGATAATTTAGGGGTCTATTATCATCTCTTTTTGGAGCACTGATAAAGGAACCCATTTATCAGCAATTTTGTATAATACTGATAACGGGTACCATTATTTGTTGTTATAAAATAAATAATAAAGGACCCCATTTATATGTTCTTCTAAACACACCAATAAAAGTGAATGCTATATTGTGCTGTAATATGACACTATAGCACCAGTGCAGTGTGCTATTAGAACACACCACAAAACCAATAAAACCACAAAATTAGAAATATAAAGTACCAAAAAATAATTTAATTGAAATAAAATTTACATAAAAATACAAGAAAAGTTACTGTATGAATGAAATTCTGAACATTGGTTTATAAAAATACATAAGTACCAATTATTGCATACAATAAAAAACATCATTGTTCCATTTCATTTGATCCAAACCATTTCTCGGGAAAATGAGTGTACCTATATTAGAAAACAATTCTCATGAAAGTAATAATATAAATCAATCAATCAATAAGAGGTATTAATTATAAACAAAACATCGATCCATACTAGTGACACTGTGTGTCCGATTGAGTTTTGATTAATTAATTCATGTCACACCATTTCTAGTTCATCTTCATGTATTACCTATGAAAAATGTAAATAAATAATTATAAAATAAAATTTATAAGGAAATTAATTATGTAACATGATATTTAATGATGAGAATATATTCTAGGCTCATTTATTATGTTTTAGCATTGCAATGCATGTTTTAAACTAAAATGACCCTTATATATTGAAAAGATGAAATTTTTGTCATAACGGTCACACCATATGTTGAATTGAGGTGAGGATGATTACTACACTTCCCAAATTACTTTTGGATCATTTTTCTAAAGTATCACAACAATTCAAATTAACTTTCATTGTTTTGTGAACATCACTTTCCTTTTTTATTAAAATGTCATTTTAGAATAGAAACACACACTTTGAGTGATACTAGCCACATAGTGTGTCGGTTTTAAATGAGACATATTTCTACACATCCAAAATGACATATGGATTTTTTCCCTAAATTATAAAGTAAATTAGAGTGTCTTTTCTCTATTTTTAGTTAGTAACACTTTTGGAAATAAATCAACAGTTTTAAACAAATAAAGAACACATTGAGTCATAGCGGGAAAATTGTATATCTGATTGAGTGAAGGATGATTCCTACACATCACAAATGACGTATGGATCATTTCTTAAATTATCAAAACAATCTGAATGTGCTTTCTCAGTCTTGATTATGCCAATTCTCTTTTTACTAAAATTAATTTCAAATTTAAATAAAAATTTACACTTCAATTCACACTGGTCCAATAGTGCATCTGATTGTGGAGTTTCTAATTCATACAAGTCTCAATGGACATGTAGATCATTTTAATAAAATATAATGATAATAAAAATTCATTTTATTGGGTTTCAGTATGCCACATTCCTTTTTTAGTAAAATTTAATTTTAAACATGAAACATTCACTTTTTGTAATACCGGTAACATCATATGTAAATTTAACATGATCCTAATTCCTACATATATCAAATGAATTATGAATCATTTTAAAAAATTATAAAGACAATACAAGAACATTTTCTTGGTTTTCAGGGAGTGGCATTTTTTAAATAAAATTATAATTCTAAACTAATAATGAGAACTTTGAGTCATATCAGGAACATTGTGTATCATATTGAGGTTAGGATAATTCTTACAAATCGAAAATGGATTATTAATATTTGTACAAAATTATTAAGAAAATAAACGTTTGTTTGGTCATTTTTTATCGACTGACACTTTTTAATATAAAATAATAATTTTAATCTAATAATGGACACTTTGAGTCATACTAGGTACATTATGTATCGAATTGAGGTGTGGCTAGTTCCTATATGTCCAAAATTACTTATGGATCGTTGTACTAAAGAATTAAAATAATAAAAATATTTTTTCTTAGTTTTGAGTATATTGGTTTCCAATTATAAAAGAAATTATGTTAACTTTAAATAAAATGGTTCATTTATAGAAATCTTGCTCACACTATGTGTCATATTGAGGTGGGTCTGATTCATAAATTTATCAAATGACTTATGTATCATTTAACAAAAGTATCAAAATAATGTGAATTTTTTTCATGATTTGGAGTACATCACATTATTTAACCAAAATTTAATTTCAAATAAGAAATACACAATTTCAGTGAAACTGGTCACATCATGTGTTGGTTTCACATGAGACCGGTTCCTACATATCAAAAATTACTTATGAATGGTTTTCTTAAATTATCAACACAATTTGATCATGTTTTCTCAATTTTCGTTAAGATAAACATGTAAACGAAAATATTAATTTCAAACTGATAACAGACACAATGATTCATACCTAGAACATCATGTATTAAATTGAGGTATAGATAAATCCTATACATCAAAAATGACTTATGGTTAATTTTCATAAATTATCAAAACAATCCGAATATTTTCCTCTATTTTAATTATACCAACTATCTTTTTACTAAAATTAATATCAACATTAAATAAAAAGACACACATTGAGTCATACCTATCACAAATTATTTCATATTGAGGTGTGGATTATTCTTATATGTCTAAAATTATTTATGGAACATTTTACTAAAATATCAAACAATTAAAAATGTGTTTTCTCTTTTTTGATTACACCAATTTTCATTTTCACTAAAATGTCAATTTAAGCTAGAAACATGATCATTTAGTCATATTAGTAAACAAAAGTGTTATTTTTATGTGAAAATAGTTCCTACCCATCAAAAATGAAATATAAATCATTTTCCTAAGTTATCAAGACAATATAAGCATGTTTTCTCAGTTTTCAATGAGTGACAAGTCCATTTTTAACTGAAAATAGACAGTTTGAGTCATATTGGGAACATCGTGTATTATATTTAGGTGAGGATAACTCTTACACATCAAAAAATAGTTAATGGATCAATTTAGTAATGTTTTAAAACAATCTGATTGTTATTTCTCAGTTTTGAGTATGTTATTTTTCTTTTTGACTAAAATTAATGTCATGTTTATCTTAGATGATGCACTTGGAGTCATACCGGTCAAGTCGTGAGCCAGTTTTAGGTTAATTGAATTCCTACATGTCCCAAATGGCTTATGTATTTTTCATAAATTATCAAGATATTACAAGTTTTTTTATCGATTTTGGTTATTTATGTTTTCTTTTTTGATAAAATGTAATTTATAACTAAATACTCACATTTTGAGTCATATCAACAACATCATGTATCAGTTTGATGTGATAATGATTCTAACATACCAAAAAGGAATTAATAATAATTGTACTTAAATATAAATACATTTTAAGTTCATTTTTTCAGTTTTTGGTGAGTGAAACATTTTGAATTGACATGTGAATTTTAAACTGATAACGAAAACATTGAGTCATCACCATGTACATAAGGTATCATATTGAGGTGTAGCTAATTCCTATATATCACAAATTAATTATGTATTTTTTTTCTAAAGTATCAAAACAGTATGAATGTGTTATATTGATTTTGATAATTTTAGTTGTCTTTAAAAAAAATTAAATTCAATTGTAAATAAAAATATATACATTGAGTCATACCATTCACATTGTGAGTTAGATTGATGTGATGATGTTTCTTACAAATCCCAATGTGTCAAAAAAATATAAACTACCAATGTTACCATGATTTCTTTTTGGTTTATTTTTTCAACTATCAGCACTTCATATTGAGTCGATGATCTTATCTTATTTTTTTCATCAAAGAACCATGACTTAATATACAATGTTTCCGTTTGAAAAATAATGAAAATGGATTCCATGGTAACATTGGTAGAAAAAAACAATGTGTATCTTGTTTGTATAGTTATAAATAGTTGAAAGAAATATATTACTTCCTAAAATATTTATGAAAAAACTAAATTAGTTTTAGATAAAAAGGATGAGTAAATTAACTTATAAATAGTAGATAAAATGATAAAAAATTTAATTAAATAACTAGTAGGAATAAAACTTTTCATGATGGATGTATACATTTTTAACCCATTTATTAATTTCTATTATCTAATTTGGAGTCTCAAATTTCAATATCTCATGAGCATGAGCCTCATTAAAAAAACAACCCCATCTAGAGAAAAATAATACACCTATATAATAGAAAAAATATTAAGTGATTAGTATTATAAATTAATAAATTAAACATAAATATGAAAAAATAAATTAATTCTGTGAAAAAATTATTTTACTATTAAAACATGAAAATTAAATATGTGATTGATCATAGTAAGCATTTTTTCTCTTCAAGGAATGGTAGTGAAAGGATCTTAATGGAATGTGATAAATGAAACACTATAAGGGTGATAGAAATTTTAGGGAGAAGAAGTATTTGGGCGTTTTATTGAAGAAATGGATGAATCATTGATAGAAATATTCTAAAATAAATTAACTATGAATATATTAATTCCAAAAATATCTGTGTAAAACCAAACTATGTATTATATAAATAAGATATGGAAATTAACTTAAAAAGTCAATAAAATGATGGGAAAGTTAATTAAATAATTTGTAGAAATTAATATTTCGAGGGAGAAGAATTATGGGAATGTTTTGGTGTATAAATACATGAAATTTGGATAGAAATATTCAAAAATAATATTACTCTGAAAATATGACTTCTGAATGGTCTGTGAAAAAAGTAAATAATAATTAGATAAAGATAATAAAGAAATTGACTTAAAAAAAGTAGGTAAAATGATGAAAAATTTATTTTAATTAGTAATATGAATTCACCTTTTGAGGGAGTATAAGTCTATATATGTTTTGGTAAATAAAGGCATAAAGGATAGATAAAAATCATCTAAAATAAATGAACCCTTTAAGGAATAAAAAAAGTTAAATCAATGGTTCTTTATATAATTTTCCAATAAAATAGGGAATGTATTTAATAACATTACCTTTTAAATCATCCCAAATGGTTTCCTTCATTATAGTTTTTTAATTGGTATTGGTAACCTTATCATGTACATGAGATTTTCTCTCCATGAGTAGTCAAGAATTTAATTTATATTTTGGTAATATAGTAGAGTATAAATAATATTATGAGGAAACAAATAGTATATTAAAAAATATTTGCACGTTCTCATTTAACTCTCTTTTTTTTAAATGTTTTAGGGATTTTGATCCTCTATCATGAATCCAAATATCCTCTTTGTGTTCCCTGATAACATACACATAAAATACACCCTTTACCCTTCACTAATGCCAACTCTTCTTTTATACACGTGAAAATAAATTCCAACGTAGCCTCCATGCCATGTTTTGTTTTTTCAAGAATATATTGTATCATTATAATAACATTATCAAATAATTTTTTTTCTAAATGAATGATATCGATAAAATTTTGTATATACAATCAATTCAAATATGGTAATTCAACTAAAATTGATGTGTTCATCCAACCTGATTTCGTATGTTTTTTAATAAATTATATTCTACAAATAGTGTTAATATATTTTAATTTACCGAATATTTGATCATATTATAGTTGAAATGATGATAAAACTTGTTATATATTCCAATTTAATATTGTGGTCAAGGATAATTACTTACATCATTGAGGTAAAAAATTTTAAAGTCCTTATAATAAAGTCTTCAAGAAATGTTTTGACCGAAATGAGTGACTTCATTCTTCATAAATGGGACACACCAAAATTCCTTTAATATTATATCCTTATAAGTTTTCATAAGATGGAATGTCATTTATCATCCCATACAACATGGACCTAAATGTTAATTCTTCACTTTTATGAGTATCATACATTTTAACAACTTCATCCCACATTGATTCAAGATCATTGATCAATGGAACCAAATATACATCAATATCATTTTCAAGTTACATTAGTTCAGATTTCAGAAAATCCAAAATAATATATTTTCTCTTTATGAGTAGCTATGGTGGAATGTTATCATTTCCCAACAAGACGATCCATGAACATTGAGTTATAACCATTACACCCATATGCTTTATACCAATATTAGATAACGAATGATAAAATTTTCTCAGCTCATTTCCAAATTTAGGATACTCATAATAAATTTTCTTCCACCGAGGTGAATATTATTGATGATGTAGGTTCCCATATTTAATTCTTATATCATCACACCATGTCAATTGTCTCACATTTTTCTAATATCCATATAGACTTCTAAAATGTTGAATGATATGAATGTATGATACAACATTCTAAGGAATTTATTCATTTTTTTGTTTTGATTTGTTCAACACTTATGGAATTATATAAATGATTCATAGTCCTTGAAAAAACAATAGTAATTTATTTGTACAAGCATTTATTTTGTATAGATCATGCCCATAGAACATAGAACTAGTTTATAATCACATATTTCATAGGTTCGTTAATTTTCTTCTGGAATAAAATCATTCAGTATACCAAGTAGTTCTGTAAATATTGTGTCACTCCATCAACATCCAACATTCAAATTATATACCATCAATATTGCTAATAATGAGGTGTATTTAGTTCAACTGGTATATAATTGTCTCTTAGAATATTTATTTAACTTCTCAAATAAATTTGGAAAATCAAAAATGTCGTCTTCTATTTTTATAGTCATTTCATTCATGCCATTTCCATCACTATTTATGTTGGTATTCATATAAAATGATCCATAAGCCATAGGGTCATCCTAATTAGTGTGCATGTTCAGTTTTCTACCATGTTTATTAAAATATATATATATCTATTTCCTTTTCTGTGGAAAATAAAATGTTCTTACAACTCTTCTAGACTAATTTTTCATGAATAAAAACAACATAAACATAGATAAAATATTTGAGAAGGGTCATATGCATGATCTATTGTGAACATGAAAAAATATTTAACTCCATATACATAGTCGTTTTTTGAATAAAAATACAGCATCAATTTTCAATTAATATCCATACTACTAGGTTCATAAAATATTAATTTTGTACAATAAATAAATAAATACATGCAAGATGTTCATTATTAAAGGTAAATGTTATAGATAATTATAATACAAGAAACCCAACAATTTATTGTTTTAAAAATAATTATTCACTAAATTAAATGGGTAATTGAATTTAAGAAATTAAATAATCCATAATGGTATGTGTTATACTCTGGATTCATTTAGTGGAGAAAGTTATAGACAAATATAATCCTCAAAATCTCATCACCAAATCATTTATCTTTGGATTTAGTGGTTTGAAACTCATCCTCCGTCGCTTATGGATATCTACCTATGTTTCTTGAAATACACTAAGTATTATTCATATATGGTATTCTTAATACTTAGAGTAGTATAATAAATATAAAATAAATGGGGGGAGAGTCTAAGGAATTTTTTTATAATAAATGTTCAGGAGTTGAAGATGAAGAGGATAATAGTTCTCCTCCATTTTGTCCTAAAAAAGATATAATTCCTCCATGTTGGGAGAATTACATGGTTGGCACTATTTATTAACTTGTTTTTTATTTAAGGTTAGATTTTGGGGGCATACACTTTAATTTATGTGATTCAATGTGTCTTTATGAGGACATGTTATGATATATGAATCCTTATTGCCTCTATGAATTCTATATTTATAATAGAAATCCCACATTTAATAATTTTAATCCCCTAACTAAGACTACTCCTACCTATATTAAAAGGAATTACCAGGACTTTCTTAAACCCCTAAAAAATGGAAATATAATATATGAAATAAAGGAGTAAAAAGAAACCAAAATATGATAAATATGAATTATAAATACTCATTCCATTTACTAAAAAAATAAAACATTATTGATAAAAAATTAAAAAATAAATATTAATTTTACAAACATAAATATTAATTATATATTCCTAAGGGTGTAAATAATACATGTAGACCTAAAATGAAGAACACCTAAAAAAATTTCTAATGATTATTCCAACATATATTGAATTTGATAAACTCCATTCAATTTTTTGGAACAAGTGATGTAATAACCTATGGAATTATTATATATAATTTTTATGTTATATGAAATTTTTGAAAACTTCTCCAAATTATAATTTCATTTAAAATTGTATAAGGAATGGAAAAATTAATTTTAGGAATATAATATACATAATAATGGTAAAGGTTTTAAACATCTCAAAAGTTATAGTAGATAAATTCATTCATTAATTTTATAAAGAATGGTTGTAAAAAAGAACTATTTTCAAGTATATGATGATTTCTTTTGAAATATAATTTCATTTTCATGGACATTATAAGATCAATGGGGATTTTTGGAATATAGTATAAAATTTTAATCATAATGAAATAAATAATAGTAACTATGGAAAATATATAGCTTTTACGTTTAAGGGGAGATTAACAACTCTTACAAAAAGAGTTTCAATGTGAGACGAATCTTCTTATGTAATATTGGATGATGAATTTATAGTATTGAATGAACTCTATTAAACATGTAAAAAATTAAATGGTTGTATGAAGGATTTTCAAATTTTTCTATAAACATAGATGAATGTTAAGAAAGAAAAAAAATGAATTATATGAAAAAGAATGGAATATAAGAGGAATTTATTATTTATGTCACATTAATGGATTTTAAAAAACATCCTTTCATATCAAATATTGGTTATTCATCTCACAAGACTAGAAAATTGATGTAATTAAAGATTTTTGACAAGTTCAAAGGATAATTATTATTTTATAAATAGTAGATCTCTTAAGATAAATTGTTTTCATTTAAAATATGGTGGAAATAAAAGGAAATTTAAAAGAATTATATTTTGTATATGTATTAATGTAATATACAAAAAGTGATTATTTTGTGTGTGGTGAAATAAATGAAGTGATTTATAAAAATTATTAATTATCGGGTTATAATTTCAAAGATGTATATATCTTTAAAGTTGTATAGAAAACTAGATGAACCATATTCTAATTTGCGGTATGTAAAAATTTGTGGTAATTTTGTTAAAAAGAATAAATTGATTTTTGGTAGTGAAAAAATTACATATTAGACAATAGTACATTTAAATACTGACTTAAGAATGGTGGGTTGAGATGTTTGTATGATGAAAATATAAAATTAATAGATATTTATTACTAATTACAGTGGGGAGATTATTAATAATTAAAATAATAATTTAGATATTTAAATGAAACAACCCTTGGATTTAATTACACTAGTATATATGGACACTCGAAGAATAAATCAATACATTTTGATAAGTATTTATTTTCACCCATTTATAATTATACTCAAGTAATATGTATTATGTTCTAGTAATATATACATTTAATTTTATAAATGGAATTACAATTTTACTAATAATTATTATGAATGTGTTTTATTATATGTTAAAAAATTCTATATTAGATAATGGGTTTGAGTATATTAACCACCTATTATGGGGTGGTAAAAAATAATTTTTATATTCCTCCTTAGTACAAAACAATTGATGGCCATTTCCATTCACTTAAAATATTTTATTTAGGATCACTCACTATTCCAAAAATAGTATTATATTTATTATATTATATATATTATGAAAGAGTAAAAAAATGAGATTTTCAAAATTAATGCAAACAATATAGTAGAAATAATGAAAATATAACATTAAGAATACAATATTATTAGAAACAATGGTCAGTCCTTGGGGGACTTCACATATTTATATTGGCATGATCCTGTACTTTGGGTTTCCCATAGTGAGACATCTTATTGGATATCCTCTATTAGGTGGTTTTGGAAATTTGATGCAACTAGAAATCTTCAAATGTGATCTCCCTCCCAACATAGTCACAATTTTTAATTGGACTATTTGGATGAGATATTGTATGGTTTGATGGAATATCAGACTTCTCGAAAGTGGTTATTTAAATGGGATAATGACCAATGGTTATATATTGTTGTTCATTATTTTTTAAAACATACCTACTATCCCCCTAAATGGAAGTAAGAATATATTTTTACTATGGAGTATCACTTAAATAATTTTGTTGAGCTACTCTAGTAGAGAGGGATCAAATATTGTAGTGTCCTCTATTAACCAAAAGAAAATTCTAGTAGTTAAGAAATATTGATGATAAAAAACTCAAATATATATATGAAAAAATAAGAAATCAACAAGTGAGAAAGAGGGTAAAATTACATACCTAGGATTGAATGTTTGTGTCATCTGAGAGATAGTAATTATTTTACTAAACCTGGAATTCATTCGAGACTTGTATTCTTATAACCCTTGAACTTTTTGATCTTTAGATTCGATCCTTGAAGTTTCTCGAGACTATATTCGAGACGAGATTTGATATTGGATTTGATGAGGAGGAGCGCCGATATCATGTGTATTCTACAGAATAATTCAAATATCACGACTGGTCTGTGTCTGGTTAAAGTTCTTTAAATATATCAAGGCATTTTTATCAGTGTTTCGAAAGAAGCACTGATAAAGTTCCCTATTATCAGTTCTAAATTAATATGTGATGCTAAAAAAACTTTATCAATGCTAAAAAAGAGCTGATAAAAGCCATCATTATCAGAATGAAAATTTTAGCACTGATAATTATCTATCATTATCAACGTTAAAAAACACTAATAAAGAAGTATTTTATGGTCGATTGTTACATAAGCGATAATAAATGATTTATAATTACAATTATAAAAAATTATAAATATATTTATATAATAATATATGTTGAAGATATAAATATAAATATAAATATAGTAAAAATGTTCATTATTTAAATATATTTATTATAATTATATTATTGTTTAAATGTATAATTATATATATATATAATTATAACTAATTTCATAGAAAATAATATTTATATTTTGATATATTAATATCATTATATATATATATAATTATTTATATTTATTTAATATATATATATATAGTCAATATATTCATTACTTAAATAAATGTATTATAAATTTATAATTATTTAAATATATAAAATTATTTATTTATAATTATATAAATAATTATAAAAAAATATTTATATATTTATATTTATAAATATATAAATGTATAAATGTAGTGAATATAAATTTATAAATATATTTACTTATAAATATTTATTTAGAAATTGATTTTTAACATTATTAATGAATATTTAATCTCAATTGCATGCATGTTAAAAATGAGTGAAATAGAATAATTATAAATGACCACACATTAAAAATATTAATAAATGGAGTTCTTTTATTCATTAAATATAAATTATCAAAAAAATATTGATATATTGAAAAAAAGATGAATACATGTTGATAATATTAAAACATTTTAAATAAATATATATTAATAAATTTATTAAATTTTTTAAATTCCAAAAACAATTAAAACATAAAAAAGAACACATATTAAAAATGAATTAATACCTATCTATAATAAAATTTAAAATAAGAAAATAAAATTTATTTATTAAAGACATAATATATTAAATGTATCATGTTATAGTGAAATATCTAAATAAATACTAAAATTAGGATATATTAAAAAAAATATTAGGTGTATGTGTTTCTATATAAGATTTAATTAATTGTGTAAATATTTTAGTATAAGAATTGTATATAAAAATTCATTAATTATGTATATGTGAAATCAATAATACACACATTTGATAATTGTTAAATTGAAATTTCATATGAAATTCAATTATGTCCCTTACTCGATGCAATTAGACAATGTTTTAAATTAATATTGATTTTTAATTATTATCCATTCTTAACTAAATATATGACTGAAGTATAAATTTTTTGTATTATATAAATAATATTTATATACATTTATATATATCAAAATATTTAGTATATTTTACTTATTAAAATTATCAATAATTATTTAATTAATAAATTGTTTAATATTTTTCTCAATTAAATTATTTTTAATTTTTATTTGTTTAATTTTCATTTCATAAGTATATATATTTGTTATATCTACCCTTTAAACATTTTTATAATTTATATATATTATATCCAATTTATTTATTTTTATCAATACTTATTTAATTAATATTTTTACATATTATTTTAATAAACTGGTTTTTTATTTTATTATTTTAGCTTACTTTATCAGCATTGAAGAATCTTTGATAAAGGAACCCTTTATTAGAACTAAACCTAAAGCATTGAGTAAGGGTACCCATTATCATTGCTAGAAATAAAGCATAGTTAAGAATACCTTTTATCAGTGCTATAGAAAAATTGTTGAAAAAGGTTACCCTTTATCAGTGATAAAAACCCTTATTAAAGGGTCCTTTTGTCAGTGATAAGAAATTAATGATAAATTGAAACCATTATCTACGCTTTTTCCAAGCACTGATTAAGTCTAGTGCTATTAAAGGCCTATTTTTAGGAATGAATAGAGGTTTCCCCACTCTTTTTCAGGGACACAAAATATTTTCAAAGACTCGAACATCCGAGCTATGAATTGAGGTATCGAGTGAAAGCTATAAAGGAAATATTATGAAAAACTAGGGTAGTTTTGATAAATAATTATGATGCTTGTGCCCAACTCCATGTTATTTTTAGTCATGAGGTGTGGTCTATCAAAAGGTTAGGGAATGGAGCGGTGCATTCTTACTTAGAGAAAGGGTACAAATCATGCTGATGTAATGATGAGCATGTTGAATACTAGTGAAAAAGTTGGTAATAGGGGTTGTAAATCATGGTCCAAATTTATAGGGTCGTGTTGATAATATTTGAAAACCATGCCGAGAATGGTTCAGAACACTATGAAGAGTGGACTTCTTCTATGGTGATGTCAGGGTTGACAAGGATTGGAAAGCCTTTCCTACAAATTGAATCATTTGTGTGAATAACATATGCACATACGTAGGAGCCATAGGCAAACATGTATAGTCCAACAAAGGGGATCTTGAATTCACGTATCATTTTCCAAGGGCCACTGAAGGTATGTTGTGGTCCTAAGAGCTCAAATAAAGATGTGTGATTTATGGAAAATTTAATATTCATGAAGGGTTCGAGCACCCTAAAAGTTTTTTCACTTCCTAGTGAACATGTTATCATGGTGATGAGATGTGAAAAACCATTACATTAACTTATTCCTAAATCCAGGTTCCACCGATCATGTATTATCTTTTTCTAGTGCAAAAAATTAGGCCCTATGATCTTTATTCCTTATTTATTTTTGACCAATTTTTTTCTTATAATCTAGAGATGAATAGTTTAGAGAGAGAGAACATTAATATCACTTAGTCCACCCTATGGGGGCGGGGGTTTAGCCTTTCTATTTTTTTCCACATTTGTTAGTAGTTTATAGTCTTTTGATTTGGACCATCAAAAGCTACAAATTATGTTTTTATAGGTTTGACAAAAGTGTATACAACCTAATTTTATGATCCATATAGACATAATATAAGGTAAATGTTACATAAGAACCTAATTAATATACCTATAGTCACGATTACTTCAACATATTTCTGAGTGGGAGATGAAAATGTTGTAAATCATATCTCAAGACTCTTGGGACTTGATTATCAGTATGGTAATATCATATAGTGGATGGCCCAAAATACCCTAAGGTGCAAAGTTATACCGTAGTGACTTCAAGCCGACCTGGATCAGAAAGCCCTTAATATAGGGAAAATATGTCTATGTTTGTTAGGAATGATCCCTTATGCGTTGATAGAAAATTTTAACATGTGGAGATATTTTCATTTCTAAGGGATATGAATAGTTTTTGGAAACCCAAGGTGCACAAATAATGAAGAGTGATCCTCTTTTTGAGGGGCTTAAAAGATTATGGAAGAATCATATACTCTAGTTGACTGGGGTAAGTCTATTATAATAATTTATTAAGGATGTTGATGGGTGATCTCCAACACATATTAACATCATGTATTTGGGACACATTTGGCATGAAATTTTAATGTCATGTAGAAAATACATTTTCCTTACAATTTAATGACATGTTGTAATGATTTTTTTATTTCAATATTGTTTAATGTCATTTGGTAAGGAAGTGGTAAACAATGTAATAATTGTGAAATATTTACTTTGGAAAGATTTTCATGGAGAATCCTTTATCCATGCATAGTATTATTGGTGGATGGCCATAAGTTGGGTCCCTTCTTGAGTAGATTTATCACATGGGAAAGAAAGATGTATGTAGATTTGACTCAAGTGTAGAAAAAATGAGCTTGTATGACTCGGTACTCTCCAAAGAGACGTATATTTTGTCATGAATTTTAATTTCATGAACCTAGTAAATTCACTATATAGGTTCATCCCATATACTGGTAGGGGTTCATTTTATATTTTATATTGTAGATGAACACATGAATTATAATATTATTATCACTACATATCTTGTGATGTCAATAATCAAGACACACATAGTTCTTGAATGGGAAACTCTCTAAATAGGTTTCAACCATACATAGAAGGGATTATTTTTTCCTTTTATTATTTTAGTTAAATCTAGGGTTAGAGATCTGTAATCATGAAACATCCTTTGATTTTTGTAATAAATCCACACATAGTTATTTTGAAACCATGCATTTTAACATCATACTATAAGAACGTAGGATCACCAGCATGAAAAGAGAATATTTTGGCTGAAAAAAGACTATCAATCTTCTTGTAACTATGTATCCAATAATTTTTGGAATCAATCCATACATAGTTATTGAATGTGAAACAATTTATGTAGATCTAAACAATACGCAGAGGGGGGGAATTATTCCCATTGATTATTATTTAATAACACAATATTGGAGATACTATGTAACTATGTATCATGTGATTATGGTAATTAATAATCATGTAGTTCTTGAATAGAGTTTAGGTGGGAATCCAACACCATTGATTATGGTCTTCTCAGGTGAGGTCCACAATAATGCATAGATTTGTTTTATTCAGGATACATCAACAATGAAATTTAACATTTTGTAGTGAGGACTCATGGTGTCCCTTTTAGAATATTTCATCTAGGACCATGATTACCCTGTCATGAACTAATATGAATCATTAATGCAGTGGATCCCCTAACAAAATTCCCAAGCCCATGTGATCCATGATCATTTTGATAAAAAATGAATGGTAAATTTTCCTTTCATAACATGTATAAAATTAGAGAAAGGATATGAGTAATTTTTTATCTTGAAATAGTTGTGCCAAGACATGTGATCTGTTAATCCCTACGTATCACATTTCTATGAGAATCAATCTATTCATAGTTATGGAAAATCTTGCAGTTTAGAGTCATGTTTTAAAGACATCTTTTATGCAGTTTAACCTCTTGGGGTATGAATGTGGGTGACTAGATATTAATGAAGAAAAATTATATGGTTGGTCCCAATAATAGTGTTCTATGAATCACTATGTATCTTATAATGGAAAGACCCAATCTACACGAAATTCTTAGAAACAATATATATTAGTGTCATGAATCGAGGACATTAGTGGTGGATTATAACATCTTATGGTATGGATTAGGGTCAGCCGACATGGAAGAAAGTGAATATTTCAATTGGTAGTTATAATGGAATTATGGGAACCAATAATTATAATTTTATTTTAGGCATAAATCAACACATAATTCATGGATGAAGTGATTCCATATGTCGATCTAACTCTCACATAGGGACCTGGT
Organism: Viscum album; assembly: GCA_963277665.1. Classification (NCBI taxonomy): domain Eukaryota; kingdom Viridiplantae; phylum Streptophyta; class Magnoliopsida; order Santalales; family Viscaceae; genus Viscum; species Viscum album. The sequence goes on from OY728161.1 coordinate 1,641,487,356, forward strand.
CATTTTATATTTATTTCACAAAGATCATGCATGTGTGTGGTGAATCATCACTGAGATGATGATTCTTATATAGTTTAATATCTTGTGTGAAGGAAACATTGATGTATTTTAATTTCAAATGACTAGGATGAGAGATGTTGTGTGGATTAGCATATTTTTTCGAGGACCTATTTGGTATAGTGTAACATCATGTATTCATGATGTATTCCATTCAATTTAATTTCATTAGGTATGGAGGAGAGATGATATGTCGTGTAATTTATTTCTTCTAAGACTAGATATGTTTTACAATTTCAGTTCATGCTTCATTAAATTATTATGTATAGTTTAACATCATGTTTTCAGGTTGAGAGACACAAAGAAATTTAATGTCTTACTGAAAAAAATATAGATGATGTGAAGTTTAAGGTCTCCTTTTATGGAAATATTTTCTACAATTTAAACTTATATGAATAGTATTACAGACACTTGATAGTAGTTATGAAAATAATTTCTTCAAAAACCTCACATTTTTGGATGGGGTGTGGCACATTTTATTTCTTCCTTTTCACATACAGTTATCAATTAAACAATCCTGCAGTGCATGATGTTGAAGACCACTTCCTCCTGATCTAGGTCATCTAGGACTATGGAAAAATTATCCAACGGTTCATCATGAGAATTCTATGATTTGGGAAAATGATGAAATGTGGTCTCAAAATGGAATTCATCCTTCAGTCATCTAACACATCCAGTTATATGTTCCAATTATTCATTTTTTTTCAAGAATATTCTCCATTTATCTACTTTATCAATAGCTACAAATCCACATTTAAGTTTTGGTATGATATGTTCAACCATAGCTCTTATTCCAATATCTAAAAAGGTCTTATTATTTGGAATCAATGTTCATTTAGCATTTAGATAGTGGGAATGAGCAGGGAAAATTTTCTTAATCCAAAGAGACACATACAATCCCTAATCAAACCCAATATAGTCTTTGGTTTTTTATATCATTTAAATAGGACGTTAGGAGGCACCATCAAAATACATATCCAATGTCTGAGGACTGTCACAGGCATATAAAACTGCCTCATATAGAATATCTACTTCCACTGGTGTACTTTCTAGGGCGGGATGTTCCACAAGGAAATTAGCCAAGGCTTTCACTTTCACTGAATTCTATTGCATGAACTAGATGTAATAAATTTTTAGAATAAAATCCCAATTGTACAAATTCTGATTCATCTTGGGATGACGAAGTATGTACTTTAGATGATCATTATGATAGACCATCTGGACAATGTGTTGCTTAATGTAATGCCTCGTCATTTTCAAAAAAATGTTGACTGTCAGGAAGTTCTCCTAGACATCAGAGTATCAAGTATCAGGACCTATAATTGTTCATCTATGGTATTAGAGACTATTTTCATTACCCACAAAATTTTTCTTTTTGGGGATAACACCAAATGACCATTCCATGGTCACCACATATAAAATTAGTGGGGATCATTACACTAGCAGCATCAAGACCGGTGGGTGTTGTAGATATTTCTTGAGTCATTCGAAGTCTTTTGGGATGTAATCATCCAATTTATAGACGATTCCATTAATTATTAGTTTGTTTAATTGAAGATATTTTCTTGCCTCAAATTTTATGAAACACTGAATTTATTCGATGTTCCCTTATATCCCCATTAATTAATTGAAATTCTTTGGAGGTGACATTTCTAAAATATTTATAGTCTTTACTAGGTCGAACTGAATTCCACTGTGGCATACCATAAATAAAAGAAACATTCTAGATGATACCTAGGAAGTGAAATGAAGAAAATTTATCTTCAAACTGTGTGGTTATAGCTTTTTGAAGACTCTATATATATCCATGAAGTGATCACATCACTATCGGGATTTGACAACTAAGTATTCATCATAGAATTTGGTTATTCATCCCAATATGGTCTTAAATATGTGATTCATGGAGATTTAATATTTGGTACCCATGTTATTTAATTCAAAGGGAATAGTCAGGGATGTATTCTTTTGAGTCCTTTTTTTCATGTAATGTCATGAAGCCTACGAGAAATGTAATGTAATGTTTCCCCTTCAACCCTTAAAAGAAGGATTATCAAAAATGAATAAAAAATTAATGCCTTCAGTCCATTTAGGTATTACTATTCTTCAAGGGACATTTTTATCTAATTCTTACATGAGTACCCATCCTTAAAAGAAATGGCTTGGATGAAAGAATCTACATTGGAAAAAAGTTCAATGATAGAAAATGTGAGTTCATTCTTTGGGTAGTTTTTATTGAGGTATCTTAAATCATTTAAAAATATAATATTTCCAGTCTTTTTCTTTATTGGGATGATTTTGGTGATTCATCATAGAAATTTCACTTATCCAAAAAATTGAGTCTTTGGAGGCATTTTCAGATGAACTAGGAAATCTGAGGGCATCTCTATCTCTACTAGGGTGAGATAGGCCACGAAAAAAACCATGTTCATCTTTTAATTTAAGATTCATTATATGGAAATTCCTAATGATTACTATCTTCTACATTGTCACTAGTAATAGAATGAGCTCGAACATGTGGATTTGATTCAACTAACTAAAATAGATTTATGGGTAGCACATAATCTCAATCGAGAATACCCTAGGGATTTTTAGGGGATTTAATCAAGACATTTGGGGATGAATGTTATATATTTTCATCCAAAATTTATTTCCTTAAATTTTATATAAACCTTCCTCAACATAAATGTATTTTCAAGTCTCAAGGGGGGTACTGTCACCATATTATATGACGACCTTTCAAAAAATGGAGTATTTCTAAAACTGATGAAATATTTAAGGTTCCACCATGTGGCTATAGAGAAAAGTATATATAAGTAGGAAATTGTTTTTCTAATATGACTAGATCACCCTGAAATAATCATTATATGTGTGATCCCCAAACATATCTTTGGGATTGATCTTCTTGAGAAGTTTTTTATCATGCTTATCATACACATGAATAGTCATATTTTTGGGAGATAGATCGCCTATACTATATACCAAATGTATATGTGTATGAAATTGGATTTGGTTGATCCCAAAACAATTTTCAATCAATGAACATAAGATATTGACATTATTGAGTCATCCAGAAACATATAGGGTTATGAAGAGTCCTAAGATGACCTAATCTTGATCTTGTTTTGTGATCAAGATGTCAACAAATCATTCTGATGGGATGGTCTACACTCGATAAAACCTAAATAAAATGACATCTATATAGAACTCTTGTGGGATATATAGGGCTTCATGGAGTTCCTCCCTATGTTATTTTTAAAGATTAAGTGAATCTAGGATTGAGGGTTTGGCTGGAAATATTGCCACCGCTTTCAGAATTTCATGCTTTTTTCAAGATGACATTGCTTCCTAAGGTTTTGTTTCTATTTATTATATGTTTAATGAGATGATAAATTTTATTTAATGTGTCTTGGAAGTTGTGAAGAGGTTAAGGGAGTATATTCTTCCAATTTAGTATATCAAGACAAGAATTCCCATTGCCTGGGATGAATAGATAATTTCACCCCTACAAGGTGGTCGAGTGAGACAACTAGGCATGGATGACTGCTAGGTGATTCTACGATACCTCCTTGTATCTTTTTGGCTAAAATTATTTTAACACTGGTATCATTTATAAATATTTTCTATAGGGTGACATAAAATAATTATTAGGTCCCATTCTGTCTGTGATGTCCTCTATATCCTCACCTCCAATGCCTGTGGCCTCAAACTCTACGATCGGGTACATGGAACTTATACTTGATGTCATATTTATCATTGGTGGGGGATATTCCAAGTTTATCACATTAGTATAACCAAATATGAGATCTTAATTGGAAGAATGTTTCGTTTTTGGGGAGGTTCCCCGGATTTGGATATAGTAGGGAAGAAATAGACAGGGGTGGGATCATGCATTAGAGATGAATTTAACCATTCCTATTCTAAATAGTCATGTTTTTATGGTCATATTCACATTTGGGATGAATTTTCACTTTCTACTCCATGGTTGATAGAATTATTAATTTTTTGAAGTTGTGATCTTAGGGTTTCAGGATTTCAGTTAACTATTTTTCGTGTCATCCAGTTGTTGAACTTTTGTCCATGCGTGGTTGAAACTTTTATCAACCGCCTTGTTCTTTAGATAGAGATATGATTTTTCATGTCATCGTCACTGAGGAGTTATACAACATCACATGTCTGAAAATTGACCATGCATTATATTAAATCATTCAATAAGAATAAATCCTGGACATTGTGACCCATCCTTCTAAGAAAATTCTTGAACATGGGATGATCAATGAGGTTGACCTCATTGGTTTTTCATGGATATGGTAGATTGATGATGCTATTATCCATGGATGTAAGGATATAAATAATAAATTGTCCATTTTATAAGTAGTACATTCTATTCATCTATTCCTAAAATATCATGAAACCCTGACCTCTTTTTTATTCTGTCCATTGGAGATTTTGTTGTTTTTTAGCTCAATAGAAGGAATAAAAAGTTTTGCGACTTATCTAGGTACTTGATTGGGAACTCCTATACATTTGAGGGTAGTATCAGTAGTTACTACCCTACCATTACTTTTCCACTGTGTTTATAGAATGAGTGGATAATTATCTTGGGTCTGCTGAATGGAATCATCTATTAATTGTTCTGTTTAAAAAAAATCAAGGAATCCGACTAGATATTTTATCAAGATCATAGGTGATTGCATATCGACCTAGATATTTTAGTCATAGATTTCCATAAATTCTACTATGAGAGAGGGATACAAATAAAATTTTCAATCATGTTATAAAGTCACACACCCTATCATTTTTACATTTCTTGTAGTTCATCAGGTAGTCAATTTATTTCCTTAGTGTCATGTTTAACTAGTAAAGGATTTATTGATAAAGGTCCACCAATCCTATAATATATTGTTCTATAATAAAACTATTCCAAAAAAGTCTGACCTTATCTGAGTCTATAAAAAACATCTTAGTATGGTCACCTCATTCTGATCTTTATATTTCATCATCGGAATGAATTAGTAGACATAGTGCATGATATGATGATCAGGGTCTCCCTCATCATAAAATGGGGAGCAGGTAGGATTTTCAAAACTGGGTGGGGGAGTGGTTTCATCCAACCATTCAAGATATGGATTCTTCTCAGGCTATATAGTTTTTCATTTCACTTCCATGTATTCAATTCATGTATCCTTGTACTCAATGGGGTTGAGTAATTCTGGAGGTATTATTGCTTGAGATGCCTTTTGTCTATAGGGAGTGGATGAGGTTTGATGAGGTCGCCCCATTTTCATTTACAAATGATTCTAAATTGATGAAAAATACTGAATTATATCCTTATTGAGTGAGATGATGTCACTGTAATGGAGAGAATTTTCAATCATTTTGTATTTCCTCATTTATGTAGATTGGATGCTGGGATAAAAAGCTGGTTTGATGCTCAGAAGTCAGTCTTTTAGACATATCAACACTTTCTTGAATAATGGAAGGAGGAATATTCATCTCTATCTAGAGACTATACCCAATCATAATGTTTCCCCTATATTGCTCCACATTGAGTTGTATGAGATTTTTCATCTCATTCTCATATTTTGATAACTTTTCCTCTTTGGAAGGAATTTCAGTTCATTAAGGATGTTATTGGGATGTATCCACACTATTACAATTATGTTTGTCACTGTTCTACTATGGAGGTGGAAACTCAATATTTAGAGGTTTGAGGTTTTCAATACTCCTCTATTTTTTGGAATGTGAAGACTCAGTGGGTGAATCTAGATCCTCCTTTTGGGGTATATTTTCTCTATTGTGTCCCCCTGAATTTTCTTATTAATCAACATTATTTGTTGTGTTGATGGTTATGACATTGAAATATTTGTATCAGGAAATGGTAGTTGTCCCATTACTGTCTATGCAATAGGATGATTCTGAACTGTCTATATCAGAGTCATATCTTGAACCATTTTCCATATTGGTCCTTTTTGGATTATGACCCTGACAGGGTTTTATTTTTTTCATTGTATGTTCCTTTCTTATTGGATTGTGAATAGTGACCATGAGAGAGTTTCTGATCATAACTACTAAGAGAGCCTAGAAAAATATAGGTTTATCTTGTGGATGGTGGAGCAGATAATATTACATGTGTGGATATTTACCTCTCAACCAGGACAACACTAATTCACTCTACAGTGATGATAATGATGAAAATTACCACAACCCTATGAGATGAGGGATATCCAGAGATACAATTAGCATTTGTTGGTCATTTCTTTGAGTATTAATTGATTCTAGTTTATTATTTTATGATTCCTAGAATGGAAATATACATATAAATTTTATTATCCTAGTAGACTAGGGTTGATCTAGAACCACCATAAATTTCTCTAAGACCCTCATGGTGGATGATGAAACTAGTGATGATGATTGAGATTAAAATACCCCCAATATAGTGGTCTAGGATTTTTTCATCTTTGGATGATATGTCATGCATCATCTTAGGGATTGAAGATCCATTGGGTGGAGGCAACAGTAGATATTCCCCCCACATTGGATGTTTATTTCGGTTCTGGATGGCTTTTATAACACCTTATTCTATGACCTATTGGATATGGAACAACTATACTCATGCGTGAGATGGATGTAATGAAAACCCATGAAGGGAGAAAATTTCTATGGTAAGTTATTTGGTTGATCCCTACATTTTATTAAATGTCAAAAATGAATTCTCATTAGATTGAAGGGACCAGTTCAAAGATCTATTGGCTATCATCTCCCTCCCATCATGATTTCATGTGACTGTTTAATAAGAGGAATTCCATGGTATCGACCAATGGGATCATGCATTTTCCAGTCCCCCAATTTTTCTAAAGTCTATAAAATTTATGGATTACATATTTTTGTGATTTATGATATTTTAAGGGTGAAGTAAAGTAAAAATCTCTATAAATTCCCCATCCTCGAATTTGGATGAATGAAAAGGCTTTGAACATCAGCTGTCCAAGAGTTGTGATGAAATAAAGGAAAGAGTGCAATATATTTTCATTGTGAATTAATGGTTTATGTACTGGGACATGGATATAGTAGGTAGGTCTTGATGAAAATAGAGTATCTTGATGGAATGCAGGTGATCCTATAATCCTAGATAAGGTATGTTTCTAGCCGTAAATAACTGATGATTTTCCCATTTATTTTGGTATAGGTAAGGCATGAACTTATTCTCTACCTATTCATGGATATAATAGTCATAAGTAGAAGGGGGCCATAACATGGTAGTGTGGTTGTTTCCAGATAACACTCTCTATATTTCAATGTGAGATTCTGCATCATTAGACTTAACTATTTTTATCAGATCTAACCAGAGAAGGCGATTCTTGAGGTTTCCTATTGACTGGAGTAGAGTGTTGATGGTAGTTGATGGAGAAACATATATGGTTAACCACCATGTTTGGAAAACCAATCTATATAAATTAATACTTGTTTTGAGAACCTATATATATAAGTGTATGGAAAACCGGAGGATTTCCTTGTCTATGGGAGATATTAATGTGGGGAGGATGAACACGTGAGATGGTAAGAGTAGGGTCCCTAACATCAAATTCCACACTACCATAGGGAGTTATATTAGGATAATGATCAAATTATACTTCATTTTAAGAGTCAATGTACCCTTGGTGTGTTGAGAATGTGTCTTGTACAACCTTAAGGAAACAATAAATGAACAAATTAAGGAAATGGGATCATTCAACATCATTGTCAAGATATGATGACCTACCTTTTTGGAATGCGCAAGCACATAAGACTACAAAATGAAGTATTCCAATATATATTTATAACAGTATATTGTAATTGGAATATGATCCCACTACTAAGAAGCTTATAGAATATTAAAATGATAATATTTATAATTTGTAAGAATATAAGCCTACCATGAGGTGTGTGCCTCTATTACTTGGTGTGCCTCAGTTAGAATGGGAAAATGAACATAATCCCGAGTATTTGGAGTATGCCAGTAGTATTTGTTTTATAGGATTTTGATCCTTCCCTATGTCATCTTCCACTATTTGTTGGTGAGACCTAGTTGGAATGGGAATATGAGGCTTATCCAAATTATGATCCCCTATCGAAATATACCAACCTACCATCAGAATTGTAGAGACCCGTATCTGGACGTACATGGACATTACATTTGCGGAATACTTAGTACATAACAAAAACACACACACAAGGACCGTAATAGTTTAGTGTCTTTGGAAACTCGGAATATAATCTTCTAATCGTGGTGAAAGATCTTCAACATCTCCCATAAAGATCTTCTTTTTTTTTACCTAAAACCTTTCTTTATATCCTGGGGAAAAGAAAACATAAAAGGGTGATCTCAAATGCTCAGTAAGGGTAAACAAAAGAAATATCAATCACATCATATACATAAGCACATAACTTTTGGAAATCCTAACCTGCAAAAGAGATCATAATTTCATAACATGGGGTAAATCATGGCAGTGAAATGTAATCACAATAATCATAACATAAAACATGAAACTTTGTGGCATTCACACATAATCATAGAGAATCATTTCTTGTTAGTCAAGACTCATTTCCAAGACTATCTTAGTGGACAAAGTCCCTTTCTGAATCGAGTAACCCTCGTTTCAGTCCTGTTTCACTGAACCGGTATAACCTACCATTCCAGCCATGTCTATCTCATGAGATATAAAATCATTACCCAATGCATTGGAGGGAGAAATAGGTCACACCCATCTCATAATGATACCATTCTTATGTGTGCCACAAAATCATAAATCATACATCATTTCATAACCCATGAAATAAAATGGGATTCTTAAACATCATGCCATCATAATCCATAAACAATTGATATCATTTCATCATAAGAAAACTGAAACCATTTAAATCATAGAGACATTTTACTTGAAACATACATATCAAATAACGCCATCTTAGATGGAAAAATAGTTTTAAAAAAAACACTTGAAATGAATTCTTGAGGAAAATATCCTTTCTTCTTTAAAAACATTTTTCCTTTCTTAACATGTCATAAAACTTTAAATTAAAAGAAGTTGATTAAAAATAAACTTGAAAACTTGTAAAGTAAGATTCTTGGAAATAATGTTTTAAAAATCCATTCATGCCGTATACGTTAAAAAAACATTCTTCGTACTTTTGTCGGAAAAGTCAAAAAATCACCTCGTACGAAAAAGCGACAAAATATTCCTTTCATATTCTTTACTAAAAACTCACCGAAGGGTAAAAATGGATTTAAACAATTGTAGGTGGATGGAAGTAATATTTCATATGGACTTGGATGATAAAATACACCACAGTAAATACTTACGAATAAACAATCTCGGATAAAAATAAGATTGTGATATTTCCCTTACCTTAGGTCCGATTTGCTTTGTTCGTGTCCGAAGCTCCTGTATAATGGTTTAAATAATGTTATTGACTTATTCCAGAATCATACATATTGATATGATATCATATATGGTCATATTATTAGCTTCTTGTTAGTAATATTTCATTGTTACTTGTTACTCGGGTCTTTATAACTTTTTGTTCTTATGCGTGTTTTGTCGAATAAATTCTTATTCTTATCTTTAGGTTATAGATAATTCATTTACAGAATGGTATTAATGTATTATATACCATATTCATTCATTCAATTCATTTATATAATCATTATGAAATGAAGATCATGTAGAACGAGTCGCATCACATCGTGGAGACGGTATTCCGTACGTACGCACGAGTGATGATATCGTTCCTATGATCGTGGAATTGTATTGGAGTATATATATATATTATTTCAGTATCAATATTACTTCATAATAATCATATATAGTTACTCATTACACCATTATACCCATCCTTGTATGGTGATGGTGGAAAAATAGATTACACCACGGCGTGGAGACGGTATTCCGTACGTACGCATGCGCGGTGATTTCATTTTTCCGTAGGATGGATAGAAGGTGAATTAGGGTTGTTTCATATTTATAATAACATATCAGTATGTAAGTAATACTTATGTTATTACTTTATCATGAAACAACTAAAGAAGAAGAAGTTGAAGAAGAAAGAAATTGAAAAGATCGGTAATGGATATTACCTCTTCTTTGGAACGCCTCTTTGAATCCTCCACTTAAGGAACTAAGATTGGTCTTTGGAGAAGACCAGGACCTCTAGGATTATTCTAGGGAAGTGGAGAGGAGAAAATGGCCAGGTTTGGCCGAGCTTGAGTTCTCAAATTGGTGTGAGGAGGAGGGGGAGGAGGTTCTCTTTTATAAGGGAGGAGAGGGGCACCTTAGGAATATCTCAAAATATTATTTTATATTAAAGTCAAAATCGGTTTATAATGGTTCCAAAGGGTCTTATTTCGAAGCTAAAGTGGGGATGGGTCGAAATACTATCAACCAATAGGATTTAGACAAGTTTAGGGTATTATTTTAACCTTATCAATTAGATTTAACTCTAAGTTAATTAATTTAACTTTTACCGTGTCTTTTTGTTTTCTTTCACTATATAGTTAATACACTTACTATAACATGCCAAACTAACCCCAAATTGTTTATTATTAATATATATATCCTTATATAAGTCATGTGGACGAACCGTAGATTTTTAGGAATACAATAACAATTAATAATATAATATTTGATTTAAAAACTATTTTGTGTCAATTTTGACACTATTTAAAATATGATTTTTGTGAAAGTCATAACAGAAATATATGTTCAAACCAAGTTGATTAAATCAACATTAATATATCATAGTAACCTATAAAATTAGTGCAATTCATAAAAAGTCTCAAATTACATTCATTTGAGCATTTATAACATCAGTTATGTTAATATTTCCTTAAAATGGTAATTACTGCATCATCGTTGTGTCATAAATAAATTAATTTATTTAAAGTCTAAAAATTATAAATAAAATATCATTATGTAGGAAATCTTTTTAGATTTCTAATGAATATTTATAGTCGAATTTATCTTATGTATAACCCCATATTAAAAATGTTTTAGTTATTAAACTTTGATTTTAACTATTTTAACTATTCATTAAATAATATAATATTAAATGTCATAATCTAATCCATGTGGGCCTAAATGATAATATTTTACACTTAAGGTTGTTTTTGGTCGAGATACACTTGTCCAATAGAATTAGGACATGTGTTAGGGTAATATTAATATCATTCTTACCCTTAATTACCCTATTTAATTTTAACCGTGGTAAATAAAAGTAAAAAGTTACTATTCACCAAAAATTATTTTCATCTCATTGAACCACATTTTACTTACTGACATCAACCGTGTCTCTCGGATTTTTGAAATTCCATTCACAGAAGCGGTAAAATTATGTTTTATGAAAAATTCAGTTTTTTAACTACCACTTAGTAGTTTCACTATTCATCAAAAAATGAAGGTTTTCAGAAAAATGCCAAAATTTCATCCTAAGCTATATTTCATATTCCAAATTCAAAAATGAAGTCTATTTTACCAAATTCATAACATAGAAGTTTCATTAATTAATTTTATAATTAAATCCCGTTGTTAAAACAAATAGCTTGTTTTTAAGAAACAATATCTATCAAAAGATTGACACTTGATTATGTCTGGTTTAAATGTGAAATTACATCCAATGACCAACATTGTATTAAATTGTAAAAATATATTCTAAATATACTTTAAAACCACTCAAATTAATAATTTATCACTATTAATTATTTCGATTAAAAAAGTTGTTTTTAATTATAATTTAGTAATTTTCACTATTCATCAGAATATGAAAGTTATCCGAAATGTACCAAAATTTCACCTTAGGCTAAATTCGATACTCCGAATCAAAAAATGATGTTCATTTTGAAAAAATAAGATTTACAGAGTTTTAAAAAGTGGTTATTACTATTCATAACGGCTAGTTTTAATAATATTTTAATAGCATATCGTAGTTTAGTGAAACTCGGTATTGCGTATTACACACGCTATCGAGGAAGGTCGTGATTGCGTGTAATGCAAGGCAAGTCAAGGATGCGTGTTGTGCAAGCTCCTTTTGGTGTAGCGTACAACACAAGACATTAATAAAATTAAAAAGAATATTTTTTTTATAAAATCTTGGGCTGTTACATTCTACCCCCCTTAAAATGAATTTCGCCCTCGAAATTCGTCGGGGTTATAAATGGTTTACTATTTGAATGTTTCTTTAATAGAAACCCACATCGTAAAAAGGAATATCGAAACCAATCTTTAAAAACAAAAGTATGAAACGTAACGGTTACCCAAATAAACTAATCATTGGGTTTCCACATAGGTGAAAATATGGATATGGAAGAGAAATCTAACCATCATGTTCTAATGGAGAGTGGTAGAGAACATGGCTATGGAAAAGCCAATAATCAAAAATCCATAAATTTGTGATGATCTAAGGTACCATCCGATTCATCAGTTATAAGATCACTAGGACAACATTTTTGGTTTTCAAGATCATTTCCCTAAAGTTGAAAATTTGAATTGGAATAAATACATTCTTTATTTTGGTACAATCTCACTATTGTTCGTGCCTAGAACAATTTCCACTTCATCTCTTAAATAAATGAAGTTGAATTTGTTATTCGTGAAGTGTTAGCAGATCATGTGATAGAATGACGGGTCATTCCATCTGTCTCAAACAAAAGGTTAGCAAAAATTATATACATAAGTCGATCTATAGTGAGATTAATCATATATAGTTCCTAAAATGGAGTTATACTTCATATATCATACTGCTTAATATAATAAAACTAGTTTCTACTAAACAGGGACTTCCTGTAGGCCAGTGGTAGGCGATAAAGGCCAGTCGCACTTCGGTTGTGGGTTTGATTCCCACAGCCTTGTCCGAAGCGATGGGCTGTCGCCCGTCCTGCAGGTTGTCCTTTTTCTAAAACTATATTACTATAACAACCCATAAATAATATCGAAAAAACTTCTATCCTTAAACAATACTAACATATGTCCAACATAATCCATTCCAATCTTTAGTCCTATCCATAATACTGCAGTCCATTCTCATAACATAGTGAAAACGATTACCAGAGATTTAATACCATCGTTGATCCCCATATATCATAAGATATATCTTTTTGGACACATTCCAAACATTCAAAGGCCTTAATCTTGTACTCTCTTGAATACCCATTGAACCTTAGTGAAAATGTGAATGCAGTTAAAAGTTAACACTTTCCACATGCCAAAATCCTCACAATTCTATATACTCAAACCATGATATCACTTAGTCCTTATATCAATCATGAGCTCATGAATACTTTTAAACATTTCATTTTCTCGTTTTCCCTTCATTATGCGCATAATATCTCAATCACTTTGAATACCACATTAGACCAATACATAAATATTCCAATATTCCAAGATACAACATTATTTTGGAATCCTATTACATAAACACTTAATCATTCCACCACATCGTTGTCATATTCAACATTTCCAATAGTGATCGCATGTGACTTCCCTTTGTCCTTTGCCTTAAGCGGTTGCTCATGTCGATCATCACTAACCCTTGGATTAGGGCATTTATTAGCATAATGCCTCATTTCCTTGCACTTGAAGCATCGAAGTGTTGGTTGTACGTTCTCTGCAGTGTTTGCTTTATTCACTTCATTAGAATCCCATTTTCCATTACTTCGACACTCAGCTGCTCGACGACCTTCTTTTCCATACTTAAAACATTTTCTAGTCCCTTTAAGACAATCTCCACCATGCTTCTTTCCACACTTTGTGCATAAGGAAACATTCATCTTCTTTTCACCATTATTCTGAGTTTTCTCCTTGAACTCCATCTTTCGTTTCTTGTCAAAACCATGAGATGGATATGTAACACCAACTTCCATTTCTACCTTGATAGCACAACGCACAATTTTTTCATAGCTACTAAAGTCTCTTATAGCCAATGCCCTTCGAAGACTTGGTTTTAAGCCACTGAAAAATCGATCAACTTTACTTTCAGGTTGGATGATAATACCAGAAGCGTACCTTGCAAGTCTTGTAAAATTCGCTTCGTATATACCAACAGATTCATCATCCTTTTGCTTTAGTTCAAGAAACTCCTTCTCCATCTTCGTTCGAAGAATGCGAGGGAAGTACTTATTGAAAAACAAGTTCTTGAACTCGTCCCATTCCATGGAATCAATTTCATCTCTTTGCCTCGTATTCTTGATAAGATTCCACCATTGATCAGCTTCACCTTCCAAACGATATACTTCTAAGATGACTTTATCATGTTCAGAACATTGAAGAACTGAAAATATCTTTTCAGTAGTACTAATCCATTGTTCAGCAACTAATGGATCAGTAGACCCACTGAAAGAAGGCGGACGCTGCCTCATGAAGGATTCAACAGAATGTTGCTCCTTCCTTTGCTCGTTTGGAAGTCATGCATGATTCATAGCTTGAGAAAGTTGTGTGAGCATGGCTAAAAGATTTTGCATTCCAGCTCCCATATCGTTTGGTTGCTCAGGGGGACAATCATTGCATTGTCCATTGCATTGATCAACACGGTTCCTTCGGGTTCCAGCCATCATCTAAAACCCCAAAAGAATAGTGTGAGAGGCAAAAATCATGCTAGGGAAAACAACATAATAAAGGGGTAGTACCCTCAATATCTAACATCTTAGGTTAAATTCTAAGATCGTTAGAGCAATTCTAGGACTATAACCTATACGTACACTTAACCTTAGAGACATCCCTAGACATACCTTAGAAATATCTCTAGGGATCTCACTAACGTTTTCGCATCCTAGTTTCCAAAGGTTGACTAAACCTTTCCTCTGATACCAACTGTAGAGACCCGTATCTGGACGTACATGGACATTACATTTGCGGAATACTTAGTACATAACAAAAACACACACACAAGGACCGTAATAGTTTAGTGTCTTTGGAAACTCGGAATATAATCTTCTAATCGTGGTGAAAGATCTTCAACATCTCCCATAAAGATCTTTTTTTTATACCTAAAACCTTTATTTATATCCTGGGGAAAAGAAAACATAAAAGGGTGAGCTCAAATTCTCAGTAAGGGTAAACAAAAGAAATATCAATCACATCATATACATAAGCACATAACTTTTGGAAATCTTAACCTGCAAAAGAGATCATAATTTCATAACATGGGGTAAATCATGGCAGTGAAATGTAATCACAATAATCATAAAATAAAACATGAAACTTTTTGGCATTCACACATAATCATAGAGAATCATTTCTTGTTAGTCCAGACTCATTGCCAAGACTATCTTAGTGGACAAAGTCCCTTTCTGAATCGAGTAACCCTCGTTTCAGTCCTGTTTCACTGAACCGGTATAACCTACCATTCCAGCCATGTCTATCTCATGAGATATAAAATCATTACCCAATGCATTGGAGGGAGATATAGGTCCCACCCATCTCATAATGATACCATTCTTATGTGTGCCACAAAATCATAAATCATACATCATTTCATAACCCATGTAATAAAATGGGATTCTTAAACATCATGCCATCATAATCCATAAACAATTGATATCATTTCATCATAAGAAAACTGAAACCATTTAAATCATAGAGACATTTTACTTGAAACATACATATCAAATAACGTCATCTTAGATGGAAAAATAGTTTTAAAAAAAAACACTTGAAATGAATTCTTGAGGAAAATATCCTTTCTTCTTTAAAAACATTTTTCCTTTCTTAAAATGTCATAAAACTTTAAATTAAAAGAAGTTGATTAAAAATAAACTTGAAAACTTGTAAAGTAAGATTCTTGGAAATAATGTTTTAAAAATCCATTCATGCCGTATACGTTAAAAAAACATTCTTCGTACTTTTGTCGGAAAAGTCAAAAAATCACCTCGTACGAAAAAGCGACAAAAGATTCCTTTCATATTCATTACTAAAAACTCACCGAAAGGTAAAAATGGATTTAAACAATTGTAGGTGGATGGAAGTAATATTACATATGGACGTGGATGATAAAATACACCCCAGTAAATACTTACGAATAAACAATCTCGGATAAAAATGAGATTGTGATATTTCCCTTACCTTAGGTCCGATTTTCTTTGTTCGTGTCCGAAGCTCCGGTATAATGGTTTAAATAATGTTATTGACTTATTCCAGAATCATAAATATTGATATGATATCATATATGGTCATATTATTAGCTTCTTGTTAGTAATATTTCATTGTTATTTGTTACTCGGGTCTTTATAACTTTTTGTTCTTATGCGTGTTTTGTCGAATAAATTCTTATTCTTATCTTTAGGTTATAGATAATTCATTTACAGAATGGTATTAGTGTAGTATATACCATATTCATTCATTCAATTCATTTATATAATCATTATGAAATGAAGATCATGTAGAACGAGTCGCATCACATCGTGGAGACGGTATTCCGTACGTACGCACGAGTGATGATATCGTTCCTATGATCGTGGAATTGTATTGGAGTATATATATATATTATTTCAGTATCAATATTACTTCATAATAATCATATATAGTTACTCATTACACCATTATACCCATCCTTGTAAGGTGATGGTGGAAAAATAGATTACACCACGGCGTGGAGACGGTATTCCGTACGTACGCACGCGCGGTGATTTCATTTTTCCGTAGGATGGATAGAAGGTGAATTAGGGTTGTTTCATATTTATAATAACATATCAGTATGTAATTAATACTGATGTTATTACTTTATCATGAAACAACTAAAGAAGAAGAAGTTGAAGAAGAAAGAAATTGAAAAGATCGGTAATGGATATTACCTCTTCTTTGGAACGCCTCTTTGAATCCTCCACTTAAGGAACTAAGATTGGTCTTTGGAGAAGCCCAGGACCTCTAGTATTATTATAGGGAAGTGGAGAGGAGAAAATGGCAGGCGTTGGCCGAGCTTGAGTGCTCAAATTGGTGTGAGGAGGAGGGGGAGGAGGTGCCCTTTTATAAGGGAGGAGAGGGGCACCTTAGGAATATCTCAAAATATTATTTTATATTAAAGTCAAAATCGGTTTATAATGGTTCCAAAGGGTCTTATTTCGAAGCTAAAGTGGGGATGGGTCGAAATCTTATCAACCAATAGGATTTAGACAAGTTTAGGGTATTATTTTAACCTTATCAATTAGATTTAACTCTAAGCTAATTAATTTAACTTTTACCGTGTCTTTTTGTTTTCTTTCACTATATGGTTAATACACTTACTATAACATGCCAAACGAACCCCAAATTGTTTATTATTAATATATATATCCTTATCTAAGTCATTTGGCTGAACCTTAGATTTTTAGGAATACAATAACAATTAATAATATAATATTTGATTTAAAAACTATTTTGTGTCAATTTTGACACTATTTGATATATGATTTTTGTGAAAGTCATAACAGAATTATATGTTCGAACCAAGTTTATTAAATCAACATTAATATATCATAGTAACCTATAAAATTATTGTAATTCATAAAAAGTCTCAAATTACAATCATTTGAGCATTTATAACATCAATTATGTTAATATTTCCTTAAAAGGGTAATTACTGCATCATCGTTGTGTCATAAATAAATTAATTTATTTAAAGTCTAAAAATTATAAATAATATATAATTATTTAGGAAATCTTTTTAGCTTTATAATGAATATTTATAGTCGAATTTATCTTATGTATAACCCCATATTAAAAATGTTTTAGTTATTAAACTTTGATTTTAACTATTTTAACTATTCATTAAATAATATAATATTAAATTTCATAATCTAATCCAAGTGGGCCTAAATGATAATATTTTACACTTAAGGTTGTTTTTGGTCGAGATACACTTGTCCAATAGAATTAGGACATGTGTTAGGGTAATATTAATATCATTCTTACCCTTAATTACCCTATTTACTTTTAACCGTGGTAAATAAAAGTAAAAAGTTACTATTCACCAAAAATTATTTTCATCTCATTGAACCACATTTTACTTACTGACATCAACCGTGTCTCTCGGATTTTTGAAATTCCATTCACAGAAGCGGTAAAATTAAGTTTTATGAAAAATTCAGTTTTTTAACTACCACTTAGTAGTTTCACTATTCATCAAAAAAATGAAGGTTTTCAGAAAAATGCCAAAATTTCATCCTAAGCTATATTTCATATTCCGAATTCAAAAATGAAGTCTATTTTACCAAATTCATAACATAGAAGTTGCATTAATTAATTTTATAATTAAATCCCGTTGTTAAAACAAATAGCGTGTTTTTAAGAAACAATATCTATCAAAAGATTGACACTTGATTATGTCTGGTTTAAATGTGAAATTACATCCAATGACCAACATTGTATTAAATTGTAAAAATATATTCTAAATATACTTTAAAACCACTCAAATTAATAATTTATCACTATTAATTATTTCGAATAAAAAAGTTGATTTTAATTATAATTTAGTAATTTTCACTATTCATCAGAATATGAAAGTTATCCGAAATGTACCAAAATTTCACCTTAGGCTAAATTCGATACTCCGAATCAAAAAATGAAGTTAATTTTGAAAAAATAAGATTTACAGAGTTTTAAAAAGTGGTTATTACTATTCATAACGGCTAGTGTTAATAATATTTTAATAGCATATCGTTGTTTAGTGAAACTCAGTATTGCGTATTACACACGCTATCGAGGAAGGTCGTGATTGCGTGTAATGCAAGGCAAGTCAAGGATGCGTGTTGTGAAAGCTCCTTTTGGTGTAGCGTACAACACAAGACTTTAATAAAATTAAAAAGAATATTTTTTTTATAAAATCTTGGGCTGTTACAAGAATGGAATAAATTATATTAGCCTCCTCTTATACAGACTCAGAAGGATTATAGTGAATTCATCCATTAGTTAAAGTAGGGACATGATCCTAGGTTTTTTTTCTCATAGAATATTCCATGAAGCTTCAATTATGTAAATACGAGCATGTCTCGATGGGTGTTCCAATCTCACTATGTGGGACTTGGTTAGAATGGGAATAAGATCTCGAACTTGGGCCTTTAGAGTATGAATTTAGTTTTTTATAAGAGTTAAAGACTATCTCGAGCCATGTTCTACTCTCAATTGGTGATCCCCAACTAGAATTTTGATATAAGCCTGATCCTGAGCCTTTGGTAAATTCTATATGTATTTTTTAATAGAAATGTGACCCTCTCATGAGGTATGAGTCACTATCACTTCATGAGTCCCGGTTGGAATAGGTATATGATCCTGGTCCAATGCCTCATCCATTACCATAATATACCATTAATCCCCCTAAATAGGAGAACTAATGTTTGATTTCACTGGAGAAACCACTTTTTTTTACTAATTAGAGTTTTCTCTACCATGGATTTAGGGATAGGAATATATGAATATGGCTATATTTTTGTACCATTGATGTAATATGTCAACTTATTTGTTCAGCTATTTCTATGATGTAATGAAATTTTGTCATATTGTTCATGAGTATGTAATCCATCATATTTTCTATCACTAATATATACTAGATGATGATTTAATTTTAAGTAGGCATATTATCCCACTTTTTCCCTCTATTTTACACAAAAATATATCGATGGAATTCATACTTGAGGGTAGAGATATGTGCCTCCCCCATGACTATTGTTGAAATATGTCTGGAATCATGTTCTTAGTTAGTAGGGATGTGATAATACTCATTGAATACCACTAGATTATGATGGAACCATACATTAGTGGGAGTGGGGATTTTATCCCACTCACAATTATCCAGATCCTTAAATTCTTGATGTGTATTCCTTCTTCACCATGCATGGGCATCATAGGTTGTAGTGTGTCAGGTGGTAACCTCTTCTAGCGATTAAAAAGATCTAGAGGGATGTCGATGGTGTTAGTGATTGAAAGTATCCCTCCTCAGTGGACTCTGAACTGGAAGAGAACAATTGTTTACACCTTGATCCAACATCATTAGATACACAAGGTGTTGATTTTCACACTCTAGGGATAATCATATGATGAAATTAGAGGTAGAAGGAGCACAAGTAGATTTACTACATCCTTATTTAAATGATTTAGAATCATTATTTTTATAAATTAGTTACACATTAATGAATCCTCAAGGGTAGGGATGGTAACATGGTGATTTTATTCCTAACCCATGACATTATCCTTGTGATGTTGAAGGATTTGGGAGGGTGACGTCATTATGAGATCCATAAAGGTCCCAATCTCAGTTGATTTTCTAGAATGGTCACTAGATGAAGACATTATCTTGGTTTTGTTTCTTTTTAATTAGATAAATATCTATAGTCATGAATATAATAAGGAATAAGGTCACTGATCAGTGCATCATCATAGGCATCACATGTGTTCAATCACATATGCATGGATAACACAAATGTTCTTTCTTATTCTTGATCTAACCATTCTTCTAACTTGTAATTTCTAAAGAGAGCATTGAATTATTTCACGGTAATCCAATATTCTTTTCAATGATTCATTTTGGGGTCAATATTTTTTTTTGTATATGATATGAAATTTAAATTATCTAGCCCATGGTAAACCAATCATTCTATTATTTGAGAGTATAATGTCGGGTCCACCATTTTAGTTTCTTCGTAAAAATACAAATGAGGTGAATTTTTCTTTTCCCAACAGTTGATTATAGGGGGTTAGATGTCTTATTAAATCATTCATGTCAATATCACCATTATTATTATTCAATATAAACTCTCAATGGTTACCACATCCAAAATTTGTTACATACCTTCATTCCAAAGGTAGGTGGTCAGTTAGGGTTTCAGACCCATTGGAAATTAGGAACTCACATTGGTCGAGAGGATGGGATGTAAGGCTAATAAAACCCTTTTTTGGAATTGTTTCCTACTTTGGGATTCTCTTATAGATTTAATATATTTTCTAGAGTATCTTTCTAATCCAGTTATGGGATTGGTTACCCTAACAAAAAATCTTGTTTTGAATCCATCCATGTAAAAGGAGAGATATTTTCATGAATCCATATATATGAATCTTAGTTTCTTCACCCACTTCCCTTTTAATGGGTCTCTTCTTATATATTAAATTCATATAACTAGGAACTTTATAATATGCTATCATAAAAGGAGGCGATTAATATTTCAAGGATGAGATCGTACCATTATGAGATGTCTAACATATTTTATTTATAACAATAATCAAAGCCCATATATTTTTTTAAAACCATTATGATTAACATCATGAAAGTGGGAAATATATGAGAAAACCTATGAACTAGGTTTTTGAGCTTTATCCTCAAGGAGGCATCCAACATATCACGGTTAAAGTAGGAATCAGATTCATCATAGTCCAATCACACCATTGGGATTTTTTCCAAGGAGGATGTTCTTTTATGGGGGGAAGTCATATAATTCCCCTGATTAAGGATTCAAAACTGAGGCTTCTCTAGATAAGGGATATTCATGATGCAAATTTTATAGCCATTGGAACTCCCTAATTCTATGTGATCCATCATTATTGAGAGAGAAAATGGATTGCATGTAATCATTCCCCCTGCATATAGATGAAAACATTATGTGTTATGACAACCCAATGGATGTTTAATATGGATCTTGGGGATTAGGAAGGTTTCCTAAATATCCCGGTTATAGCATGCATCATAGTCATCAGAGTTCAGTTGTTTTCTCAGATTGCTAATGATTGATGAAGAATGATCATCTCCTGGTAGATATTGGGTCTCTATGGTTGGAATTTCAATGACATAGCAGGACTTACACTAATATGTATTTCTATTTGAGATCAGGCCTTAGGAAGGTTTCCTAGGTATCCTGATTATGGTTGTAAATAGAGTTCTTGTAGTTCAGTTGATCGGGGATTACACACTTAGGTTTCTCTAATATAGAGGAAATCATATAATTCCAATGATTGGGGTATACAAGCTAAGGGTTCCCTAACATGGGGGGAAATCATATCATGGAATTGTCTGGGGAATAAACATTGACTTTTCCATAATATGGGTGTAGTTGTATCATTCCAATTATTGGGGCTTACAAAATGAGGATTCACTTCGGATATTTAATATGTAGATCGAGACATAAGAAGGTGTCCTAAGTATCTTGGTTATGGTAGGAATCAGATTCACCCTAGTTCAATTGATTTGGGCTTGCACAGTAAGGAAGACCTTATACATGGGTTGTAATATCATTTCACTAATCAAGGATTACAAATATAGCATTCCCTAATATGGGTGTCATCATATCATGCCATTGATCGGGGCTTAAACACATAGGATTCCCTATAGATATGAAATATGGAGCTTGATCCTTAGAAAGGAATCCTACATATCATTGTTATGGAAGAAATTAGAGTAACTGTAGTTCAATTGTTTATGGATTAGACAATGGGGATTCCATAATATTCATAATGGATAAAGTTATCATGTCCCAAGAAACATTCATGACATCGCCTGGTTTTCTGCCTGACCTGCTCGATTGTCTTCCTATCATGTATGAGGATGTATAGACATGTTTGATTTGTAGATCATATGTGTCAGAAGATAGTTATATGTTTTATTTTAATGGCCAAGTGTACATCACAAAATTTTAATGGAATATATAATGTTCACTAAATGATCAAGTCTAGCTTGTCCAGAAAGAATTTCCTGATCAAGCTGACATATCCTGGTTGTCTTCTTGAAAAGTCATGGGATTTCTAAACATGTGATAGATGACATTTTTAAAAGAAATTCCATGATATTGATGACATGTTTGGAGGAAATTTTTGGATGATGGGTGTTATGTATGGATGGTGTCATAATACAAGGTCGATGATGCATAAATAAAATCACATGACACTGGATGAGATATTTGGAGGGTGTCACAAGATCTAGCTAGTAATCCCATAGGACATTGTGAGACCCGACTAACGGGATTTGATGTCGCCACATAATTTGGGGAACAATTTCTCGAGGAAATTTCAAGATCTTTGTAGTAATCATGGAGGGAATCACTAGACCTGGGTGGCATGCCCAGAGGGCACCGCGCGACTTTCTTGACTTGTCTGAAAGACATCACATAATCCAAATGGAATGTCAAGGGAATGTCACATGACTTCAGTGATATGTCTTAGAGATTTATCATGATCTGTATGAGTCATGTGAAATACACGAGGATTATCTTATATGTTACCATTACAAGTATCCCATAATTTTAGACTTTTATTCCACCTTTTATTACATATTTTTCTCATTTTTGTCTACTGTTAGCTTATTTAAATTTCATTCTGACCCAACCGACATGTGACACCTATATTGCATGATTTTATTGGTACACCGAAAGTCCATTGCATTATTTTTAGTGATCATGTGAATCATTTATACATGCCATGATACCCCTTATGTAGTTTCTTGGTTTTTAATTCAAGTAAAACCTTTGTGATCGCCTGATTATCTACACCAAGATGTCATCTCCTATACTCCTATTTGAGATTGATCGTTGATCATATATTTTTTTTGATGAGGGGGGAATTTATAGTCATTGTCACCCTCTTTATAAACTGTATTGTGTAGTATATATCTCATAGATCAGTTCATAGTTGGAGGATTAATTTGGTGTTACATGATTCAAATTATCCTACCATGGGTCATATGGGGGTGCGTCACATGGTGACAATAACCATGTTTATGTTCCTCCTTTTCCACTTTTATTGGACCCAGACTAATCAAATGGATTTTTCATGACCATGTTGATACATAAAGGGAATTTTACAAGGTTATAACAATATTTCTAAAAGTATTCATGAGATCTAGATTCCTAGGAAAAGGATTTTGTGTTAATGAATATGCCTTGTTTGGAGTTCTCTATGCGACAAAGATGACTTTTATGGGGTCATCCATGAGGCTAAATCATCTTGTTAAGAGGTACTCTATAAGATTATGATGACATGTTGAGGGGGCCTCCATATGATCAAGGGTTATCCCCTAGGGTGCATAACCCATTTCCCCTGATTATAACATTATAATTGTTCCACAAGAGGAATCCATGTTTTCCCCTGTTATTTTAATCATCATTTTTCAAAGTCCAGATATCTCATGAATTTGTACAACTGTTGTCGAATTCAATCAATATCTTCATCTTTGATACGTCATGTGACTAATAAAGGTTCATGTAGTGATTCATGGGAATTATTTTGGAAAAACCTTTTTTTATCATTGTAGATGGTAGTGGAAACACATAGTCAAATGGATATGTCTGAGGCCCTTTTCATGATGAATGTGACATGCTACCAGGATATTTCGCGATAAGGTGGACATGACATCCGGGCTTCCATAGTTTTTTCGGAACCATATGTGTGTTGTATGGAGATATATTATTGCAAAAAGTCTCTATATTTGAAATATTTTTATGCATTATCATTCAAGGGGCTTGGATGATTATCATCCATCCAACGATTGACAAGTCATGTGATATAGAGGAGTTAAATTGGTAGCAACCACATCACTATCAATGAATGTGTTATATTACTTCATATGAACAAGGTGAATTTCCCGAAGGATCAACATTAGTTAAATCTGGTCATTCGACATGTACGACCCATTTACATGACCTTATAATGGTCATGTGATCATGTGTCCCTTAGAATATCACACAATCCATGAGTTTTTTCCACCTTCTCTTCATTCTCATAATAATGAAAATCATACCAACGTTTCAGATTTTTCAACCAATGTAGATTTTTCAATGCTCATTTAGAAGGCATAAAAAGTCATATAATAACGTGATACCATACAATGAGTAGGGATAATGGGTGTCATGTCAATATTTGATTAATTATATGTGATCTATATATTATATGGCCTGTATTCCATGGATGGATTAATGATTGAAATTTAGATATCACAGTAGTGTACTATATGACTTTGACAGAAGATTTAATGGATATATCCTCTAGAAGATGAAGTCTCTCTTTAGGATGGATGGAATGATCATGATAATTGATATAGATATAAAGATATGATACATCTCTATTAATGGATCATCCCTATTATTGGGAACATGAAACCCATCCAATTAAATTGGATTGACGAAATTACAATTTTGATATCATTGAAAAGGATAGATTCGTCAATTTGCATTATGCATGAGAGAAGAACTATGCGTAGAACTTCTATTTCCATGGAAGAACATACAGGGTATGGAGGATGAATAAAAAAAATTGGAAAATCAATTATTGTCCTATTTCCTATGATTATCATTAAAATTATTATAATATTATAGATAAATATTCCTACATCATCCATTATTTCATTAAAAAATTATAATAAGATATCTAATTTAAAGAATCTAATAATTTTTTAACACCTTGGACATGACCACATAATAAAAATAGTGTTATTAAGCATTAAATGTTCAGAATATGTCCTTTAAATTCATGGTTTATCATATCCCTCGTAACAACCATTATTGTGATAAATATAAAGTGGTCCTCACACTATCCATAACAAAAGGAATAGGTTTTTACATAAGATAAAAATTATATAATATAAAATGACCACTTATTCAACACCCTCTTTGTTTATAGGGATCTCCCTTTTATGACCAATAAAAATATTCTATGCATGTTTTTATACATTAATCTCTATAATTTATCTTTTTTCATGAATTCATCATCTTTGAAATTCTCAGGGTACTCAAATAAAAAAATAATAAATTATTATATTTTCCCAGGTTCAATCCCTGAAAGGTAAATATATCATTCAAAAGGATGAAATAAATATGAAAAACATTTTTTGAAAATTAATTATTGATATAGTGTTAATTAGAATGAGAATTATTAATTCATTTTAAATACTATATATATAAATTATCTATTAATTTTTACTCTATGATTATATGAAATAAATTAGATTAGTTTCAATCATTGATGTGGTAAAATAGACTGAAATGTTAATATGATACAGGGAAAGAACAGTTAAATCTTTCAATTGTTCATTATTATTTGTTTATTATTGAATTATAATAATATAAATTATATTATATTAATGTGTTACATAAAATTTTAGAATAACTATTATTATAATACAAAGTAAATAATCAATGAAAATTGGGCCGACTACATTGAGGATGTTGGATATTCACTTAATGACTTTCATTATAATAGAATGTTAGTGACATATTTTTTTGAAGAGAGGATTTCAAAAGTGGAAAGTATATAATATGATGGAATTTGGGAATATTATAGAGAAAAAACATTATTTATAGTTTTCAACATGTGTAGGAGGGGTCCTTTTATAAATAAGATTTAGTTTAATTTTTACAATTACTCATTGCATATAAATTATTATAACTAAATTAGGGGTTAAAATCATATGAAAGAGGGAAAAGAAAATGTGGATCATTCATTCACCATCAATAAAAGTTTCTGAATTTTTTTCTTTTTAGTTAATCCATAAATAATTTGATTATATTGATCAAATATAATATTTAATGAAATATTTCATTATTCATCCTTGTAATTTTCTTTACCTAAAATATAATTAACTATTTATGTCATTCTTAAATCTTCATAAAAAATTTAAACCCATTTTATAAAATTTAGACTATAATGACTCAAAATATTCTAGTCAACTACCTTTTGATATTCAGATATAAGTGGCATTAAGAGGGAGTTTGGTGCTGTTTCAGGGGTGTATTTTAGATTTCTATCCCTTTTTAGGTTTACCATGTTGTGAGGAGTGTGTAGTAGAGGTCGTTGCCCAAAACATCTCGGTTCTATGATTGTAGTGCATAATGTGGCCATGTTGAATTGATTATTATGAATTAAAGAAAATAAAAAGGCCTTAAATCCATATTTTAAAGGATGTGGTATGTTGAGCATCATCCATGTTTAAAATAGGTAGAAGACATTCTCCCATAGTATTGGGAATATCCTCTTTAGTACTTATGTTGAGTCATAAGTAGGTCAATTGTAACGACCTAAATTTTCATTAATGGAAATATCTTTTGATCTAATTAAATGTCTCTTTATATTTATATAAAAATTCAACTTCTTTGGTTTTATGTTATGAATTTTTGACCGTTTCTAATATAGACGTTGAACAGTGATCACATGATTAGTATAAATATAGGACTTTAACATATCCAATTTACTCAGACAAAATAAGCGATGGCCTCATCCAGTAGAATTTCCCCATACAAAGCCCATTTGTCGGAGCTCGGAAAAGAGGTGGCATCCTTGGGCTTCGCTCTTCACCAAGCCCAAGCTGATCTTCACCCTGTCAAGCTCGAATGGGACCGTCTACGGGAAAAGTGGAAGTTGATAGAGATTACCACTCAAGCGATGTTATCCGAGCCACCCCAAGAGTCTGTCACCATCACACAACTTACCCTTAGGTCTTATGTGGCTGTTTTAAGGGGTTATGTAACAAATAAGTAGTACTATGTTCATGTTAATAATTTTTTTGTATATAATAATGAATATAATTTCTAGTCATTTTTGATACATTGTAAATAGTTTTTAAAGTACAAATACTATATTTAGTTATTATTTAATTCAGAATTCTATTTTATTAAATTAAGGGATTTTTTGAATTAAATAATATTATAATAAAATATTATAATAATATTTATTATTAAATTAATTTTTATTAAATATAATTGATCTTATAATTTTATGAATGCAATTATAATTTTTATTAGTGCTTGAAAGCCATTTCTGTCAAAACACATGAATTTTTTATAAATGTCAGTTTTTATTTTAAAAGTGGAAATTAACATATTTAGAAAAAAATTATAGATGAAATAAATGTCATTTCTGGAATCAGGACGTCAAAATTATCCAACGGTGAATTTTTCATAATTTTCTGAGACAGTCAATTTTTTGGGTAAAGATTAAATACCGTTTGAATATATAATGTGATTTATGACATCATAATGACCCAATAGCGATGTAATAAAATACTATAATCTTTATGTTCGGCCAATATATGTTTTACGATTAAAATAATGTGATTTTGGGTTTGTTTGACTTACTTTTCAAAGCATTAATGGACCCATCAAGACTTATTCAACACCTTGCCTTTTTAAATTAATTTCCATGGGAGTGTGACTAACCTCCACATAAGAAACCCTAATATTTTAAGAAGATCGGACTTTGTCCTTATAAAATATTGTTTTCCTCTTCCCTTTTCCAAAAAACATGGGAAAAAACATGGGATGGTTTTTGGTTTGGATTAATTTAATGTAAGGTGACCCAATCCTAAATAATAATGAATTCCCTCACCTTTCCTATATAAACCCACCCAAGCTCCCACTTCCTCCCCACTAAAATCCCTAGGAGTTCGTCCAACCTCTACTGTACTCTCTCTATAAACCTCCAAAGGTGACCCAAGCTCCCAAGAAGACTCTCACAAGCCTCTCTCTAGCCTTTGGAAGGACACTTCCATGTAAGGGTTTTGTCTTCCTTTCTCATTTTGTCAATTTTCTTTAAGTTGGATTTCCATTTTATTTTCAATTATGAATGTTGGGGTATGGTTTCGCACCTCCCTCATACTGTCCTCTTTATGTATGAATTATTGGAGACTATTTATCTCTCATTAAATGCCTCCCATTTACACCTGTTACTATGACGAAATTCCGAAAAGAACTTCTCTCTCCACTTTTACATTCAAGAAATACTTTTGTGTCATGAATCTAAATTCCATTAAAATTGTTGGGAAATGTATCTATATGACCTCCTTACATTCCATTACATGTAAATACGATTAGTAACCCCTTCCTCTCTCATCAACCATATTTATGAATTCTCATGTCAAGCTGTTACGCTGCCGAAATTGTACCGATTTTCTATGCCAATTTCATTGTGCAGTGAATACCATGCCCATTATTCCATCAAGGGTATTCACCATTATGAACATTTACTTATTGATTGTAAAGTTTCATGTATTAATTCCACATTCTTTTGTCGTGGAATAAATGATTATGTTTTATGAATCCATGTTTTATTATCCATGTGGCACACTTATGCATGAAATGAAATGTTTATGAAGGGTGCGCCCTTATAGTGCTCCAATGCATTGGGTAAAGTATAGTATCATGATACGTCATGTGCAATGAGTTTTGACTCATGATAATTCAAGTGAAACGAGGGTTTACTCGTGCTCTATGTGAAATGAGGATTTACTCGTGCTCTATGTGCAATGAGCCTTGGCTCATGCTAATTCCATGTTAAGTGTTGTTTCCAAATTTCCATGTTATGATTATCATGTTTTATCATGACTTTATGTTCATGTTTCTTTAATGCTCTATTGATATGCCTATTGTCTAACATGTATTTTACTCCCCATGTTATTCCATGTGTACTCCCTTAATGGGCTTTATAGCTCACCCTTTTCTTATGCATGTCCTCAGGTTATCCCATGCAATGCTAAGAATGAGGGAATGTAGTGGTCATGTAAAGGATGTTTTCAATAATGATGTTTTATTTCATGTTTTAAGTTTTTATGTAATGATCTTAATCCCCAAAGAAACTAAACCTCTCGATCTACTTATTGTATCAAGTGAAGTTTTATGTAATCAATCATGTTTACGTTTGTAATAAAAGTAGGGTTGTCATAGTTGGTATCAGAAGATAGGTTTAGTTATTTTGGGGATTAGGAAACCCTAGTAAATCCTTAGATACAAGACTAAGTATAATAAAAACATCCCTAAGTTTTGGTAAGTACTGAGTAAGTGGTTTATCAAACAAATACATCCTTGTCTGGATACGAGCAGGTAGAGGCTGCTTGGGCATAAATGTATCCTAGGGGTAAAAGCCGAAAACACCGCTTTGAGCTAGACTCGAATGGGAAATGGTGCACGACAACGAGCCTTGCTGCAATCTTGGTTACGACACTACCGGAGGATATGTTTTGATAAATTCACAAGCTTAGTATTAACCCTTATTAAGGGAATTAAAAAAAATTCCCCTAAGAATATATGTTAGAAAGAAGATCATGATAATCCTAGATTGAAGCCTATATACTCATGAGTTATGTAAATAAAATTTTATTTATAATTCATCAACTTTTTTCTTTGGATTACCCTTCATGTGTTACCCCTAACTTTCCTTTTATTCCTATCAATGGCCGGTAATAGGAGGACTCGGGCTAACAACCGTTCTGAAGATCAGTGTGATGACTGTACTAATGAGATGCCCAATCCAATGGGAGCGGGAATCACAAACTTTGTCACGCTTCTCTCTCAGCTAACTCAAGTTTTGAATAGAAATACAGGTTAAGAGGAATGTTCAACCCCCCCCCCCCCCCCCTAAGAAAGAACAAGTCGCTATCGAGAGCTTCATGATATAAAGGCCTCCTACTTTTAGTAGATCATCTGATCCCAGGATCGCTGAACAATGTATCAACTCCATTGAAAAGATCTTCTCCATCCTCCAATGTTCTGAATAAGAGAAGGTTCTCCCGGCGGCTTATCATATTGAGGGTGAAGCTGATCAATGTTGGACGTTGATCAAAAATACGAAGCCTGAGGAGGAGATCGAGGAATTGGAATGGAAGGATTTACTAAAGATGTTTTTCGAAAATTATTTTCTGTGCACCTTCCAGCTTAATATTGAAAGGGACTTCCTTTCCCTCAAGCAAAAAGATGAAGAATCTGTTGGAGCATACGAGGAAAACTTCACAAGGCTTGCACAATACGCTTTCGGCATTGTCATTACCCCCGAATTCAAGGTTTACCGCTTCTTTGGTGGGCTGAACACTAGCTTACGGAAAGTATTTGTGATCCTTGACTTCGACAGCTATGAGGAAATTGTCTGATATTCCCTCAAGGTTGAAATGGAGATCGGGGAATCCCAGGGGTATCATGGGGACAAGAAGCGTAGGGTGGACTTCAATGCTGGTGGTCCAATTGATAAATACAATGGTACTAAGAAAATCCATCACCCCACTTGCCAAAAGTGCGAAAAGAAGAACCCTGGAAATTGCCTTAAGGGGACGAGAAAATGCTTCAGGTGTGGAAGAGATGGGCACCTAGCTCTTAACGGTCGGCAAGAAAGACCCATGGCTGTGACAGATGAGAGGAACGCTCCGTTCGAACCTCAACCCATTGTTCAATGCTAAAATGGAAAATAACAAGGTCATTTTACAAATCAGTGCCCAAATCCAAGGGTTTTCGGAGACAACAAACAACCTCCAAGGCAGAAAGGGAGAGCTTCTTCCATCACTTATGCCGAAGTGAACCCCAACAATGAAGTGGTGATAGGTACGCTAGTTATTCATTCAAGAATAGTGAACGTACTTTTTGATTCAGGTTCTACACATTATTTTATATCTCGAAAGTTTAGTAGAACAATCCCATCACCACCACAAATCATAGAAGTAAAGATGTCGGTGAGTACGGAAAATGGAGAAATCATTGCATCCCATGAATATAAGTCCTCCCCTGTTATAATCTGTGGATTGAATTTCCTGGCGAACCTCATCATACACCCTCTGGTGAAATTTGATGCAATTTTTGGCATGGATTGGCCTTCCTTATATATATCCAACATAAATTGTTGGGAGAGGGAAATAACAATCCATATGGAGAATCTACCCCCGATTCTTTACAAGCGTCAGGAGGAAGATGAATCTCATTTAGCTCCATCATCTCATGAATGGATATTACTGCCTTATGAGCATGCGTATCTGGCTCAGATGATTGAGTCCAAGGAAGAAACCACCCTTGAAGAAATGCCTATTGTGAAGGAATTCGCTGAAGTGTTTCCCGAGGAACTACCTGGTCTTCCTCTAAGAAGAGATTTTGAGTTCTCAATTGATCTTATACCTGAGGCACTACCAATATCCAAGACTCCATATTGAATGGTTGTTGTTGAGCTTGAAGATCTGAAGAAACAACTACACAAGAATCTTTATAAAGGGTTTATACGCCCAAGTGGTTCACCATGGGGTGAACCAGTCCTCTTCATCAAGAAGAAGGATGGGTGAATGCGGATCTGCATCGATTATCGTGAAATTAACAAAATCACGATAAAGAACAAGTATCCTATCCCAAGAATTGATGAATTGTTTGATCAGATGCGTGGAGAACAATACTTCTCCAATGTGCATTTGAGGACGGGATATTATCAGGTAAGGGTGAAGAAGGAAGATATCCCCCAGACTGCTTTTCGCACAAGATATGGGCACTCTAAATTCATAGTAATGCCTTTTGGACTCACCAATGCTCTAGAAATATTCATGGACTTGATGAATAGAGTCTTTAGAGATTACCTTGGCAACGTTTTGGTAGTCTTTATAAATTATATTCTAATATACTCTAAAACCAAGGAGGATCATGAGGAGCATTTAAAAACTCTACTAGAGACTTTGCGCAAGGAGAAGCTCTATGAAAAGTAAAACAAGTGTGAGTTCTGGTTGAAGGAGGTCTCATTCTTGGGTCATATCATCACAAGAAATGGGATATCTGTGGACCCCTCCAAAACAGATGCAATTGAGGGATGGATGAGGCCAGCATCGGTAACAGATATCCGTAGATTCTTGGGGTTAGCGGGATATTATCGATGATTTGTGAGAAAATTCTCACGATTTTCCAACCCTATTACCAAGCTAACTTGAAAGGGAGTAAAGTTTTCATGGAGTGATGAATGAGAAGAAAGATTCAAGGAGTTGAAAAGGAGGCTTATCACAGCGCCCGTGCTAACTTTACCCACAAGTGGTGAACTTTTGTGGTATTCATTGATGCTGTGATGAAGGGTTTAGGCTATGTGATGATGCAGAATGATAAAGTGATATCCTATGCCTGAAGGCAGTTGAAAATCCATGAGCGAAACTATCGAATGCGTGACCTGGAGTTGGCGGTTGTGAACTTTGGCTTGAAAATATGGAAGCATTATCTCTATGGAGAG
The DNA here is from genome assembly GCA_963277665.1 of Viscum album. Lineage (NCBI taxonomy): Eukaryota > Viridiplantae > Streptophyta > Magnoliopsida > Santalales > Viscaceae > Viscum > Viscum album. The sequence continues at coordinate 1,641,520,328 of OY728161.1, forward strand.
AAATGTGAGATATATACTGACCACAAGAGTCTTAAATATATATTCCCACAAAAAGATCTTAATATGCGCCAAAGAAGATGGATAGACCTCATCAGTGATTATGAATGTTCAATACATTACCACCCTGGGAAAGCGAACAAGGTGGTGAATGCCCTAAGTAGAATGGATCCAACGATTCTATCAATGATGAGAATTGAGATGGATCCAATCCTCTTAGACTTGATAAATATGGACATGAGAATCATAGAGAAGGGAACATCATCAATCCTTCCAAAAATGATTGCTCAACCCTCTCTTTTGGAAAAGTTAAAGGATGCATAAAAGGATGATGTGGGAATTCAATAAAAAGTGGAAGCTATCAAAAAGGGAAAATCCCTGGAGTTTAATGTTAATGAAGAAGGTATTCGGCAATTTGGTAAAATACTATGTGTTCCATCAAGTCCGGAGCTAAAGAAGGTACTTTTGGATCATGAACATAGTTCAAATTTCCCTATTCACCCAGGGAGCACAAAGATGTATCGAGATATCTGAGAAAACTTATGGTGGGATAATATGAATAAGGAGATCGCTGAATATACATCAAAGTGCCTCGTGTGTCAGAAAGTGAAGGAAGAGAGGAAAAAGTCTAAGGGGATGATTCATCCATTGCCCATACCAGAATGGAAATGGGAGAACATCACCACGGAATTTTTCACCGGACTTCTGAGGACATCTAAATGCAACAATGCAATCTGGGTTGTTGTGGATCGTCTTACAAAGACTGCACACTTCATTTCTATTCGGGAGGAGTTTTCATTGGATCAAATGGCGCGGATATATATCAGGTAAGTGGTAATGTTTCATGGAGTACCACTATCTATTGTGTCTGACCGAGATCCAAGATTCACCTCTATGTTTTGGATGAGTCTTCAACATGCTCTGAATACTGAACTGAACTTTAGTATGGCCTATCATCCTCAAACTAATGGACAATCTGAGCGGACTATCCAAACACTTGAGGATATGTTGAGAGCGTGCTCAATGGAATTTAAAGGAGGATGGGATCAACATCTTCATCTGATTGAGTACTCTTATAATAACAGTTTCCACTCGAGCATCCAAATGGCACCATATGAAGCCCTGTATGGGAAAAGGTGAAGAACACTGGCATGTTGGGATGTGGTCGGTGAATGTAAGCTGCTTGGACCATAAATGGTCGAAGAAATGGTGGATAAGGTGAAAACCATTCAACAACATATCAAGGTAGACCAACGTCAATAGAAGAGTTATACAGATAATCGTCGATGAGACCTTTAGTTTAAAGTTGGAGACATGGTGTTTCTACGCATATCTTCGTGGAAGAAGGTCATGAAGTTTGGAAGGAATGGGAAGTTAAGTCCAAGGTACATCATCCCCTTCAAGATTCTTGATCGTGTCGGGGCTGTGGCCTATCCACTAGCACTTCCACCTGCCATGGACATAGTACATGATGTCTTTCATGTATCCCTCTTAAGGAAGTACATACTGGACCCTTCACATGTACTCTATTCTGAGGTGGTACAATTGAAAGATGATCTTTCTTATGAGGAGCAACCAGTGAAGATCTTAGATCATAGAGAAAATGATCTAAGAAATAAGACAATTCCCCTCGTCAAGGTGTTGTGGAGAAACCAAAAGTTTGAAGAAGTGACTTGGGAATCATAGGATATGATGAAGCTGAGTTACCCACATTTTTTTAGTGTGGGAAAAGGAAAATTTTGAGGGCGAAATTTCTTAAGTGGGGAATATTGTAACGAACCAAAGATTCATTAATGGAAATCCGTCTTGATCTAATTCAATGTCTCTTTATGTTTATATAAACTGTCAGCTTCTTTAGTTTTATGTTATGAATTTTTGACCGTTGCTAATATATTCGTTGAACAGTGATCACATGATTAGTATATATATAGGACTTTAACAAATCCAATTTACTCAGACAAAAGAAGCGATGGCCTCATCTAGTAGAATTGCCCCATACGAAGCCCATTTGTCGGAGCTCGAAAAAGAGGTGGCATCCATGGGCTTCGCTCTTGACCAAGCCCAATATGAGCTTCACCATGTCAAGCTCGAACAGGACCATCTATCGTAAAAGTGGAAGTTGATAGAGATTACCACTCGAGCAATGTTATCTGAGCCACAACAATAGTCTGTCACGATCGCACACCTTACCCTTAGGTCTTATGCGGTTATTTTAAGGGGTTATGTAACAAATAAGTAGTACTATGTTCATGTACAATATTTTTTTGTATATAATAATGAATATAATTTCAAGTCATTTTTGATACATTGTAAATAGTTTTTAAAGTACAAATAGTGTTTTTAGTTATTATTTAATTAAGAATTCTATTTTTTTTAAATTAAGGGATTTTTTTGAATTAAATAATATTTTAATAAAACATTATTATTATTATTAAATTAATTTTTATTAAATATAAATGATCTTATAATTTTATGAATGCAATTATAATTTTTATTATGGTTTGAAATCCATTTTCTGTCAAAACCTGTGAATTTTCGATAAATGTCAGTTTTTATTTTAAAATTTATGATTAACATATTTAGAAAATTTTTCTAAATAAAATAAATTTCATTTCTGGAATCAGGACGTCTAAATTATCCAACGATAAATTTTTCATAATTTTCTGAGACAGTCAAATTTTTGGTTAAAAATTAAATACCGTTTAAATATATAATCTGTTTTAGGACATCATAATGACCCAATAGTGATGTAATAAAATACTATATTCTTTATGTTCGGCCAATATATGTTTTACCATTAAAATAATGTGATTTTGGGTTTGTTTGACTTAATTTTCAAAGCATTAATGGACCCCTCAAGAATTATTCAACACCTTGCCTTTTTAAATTAATTTCCATGAGAGTGTGACTCACCTTCACATAAGCAACCATAATATTTTAAGAAGTTAGGACTTTTTCCTTATAAAATATTGTTTTCCTCTTCCCTTTTCCAAAAAACATGGGCAAAAATCATGGGATGGTTTGTGGTTTGGATTAATTTAATGTAAGGGGACCCAAACCTAAATAATAAAGAATTCCCTCACCTTTCCTATATAAACCCACCCAAGCTACCACTTCCTCCCCACCCATACCCCTTGTAGTTCCTCCTCCCTCTGAAATACTCTCTCTATAATCCTCCAAAGGTTCCCTAAGCTCTCAAGAAGCCTCTCAAAAGCCTCTCTCTATCCTTTGGAAGCACACTTCCATGTAAGGGTTTTTTCTTCCTTTCTCATTTTTGTCAATTTTTCTTTAAGTCGTATTGTCCTTTTAATTTCAATTATGAATTTTGGGGTATGGTTTCACACCTCCATCATACTTCCCTCTTTATTTTTGAATTATGGGAGACCCATTCTCTCTCATTAAATGCCTCCCATGTACACCTGTTACTATGCTGAAATTCCGAAAGGAACTTCTCTCTCCTCTTTTACATTCAAGCAATACTTTTGTGTCATGATTATAAATTATATTACAATTGTTGGGACATGTATATATATGAACTCCTTACTATCCATTACATGTAAATATGATGAGTAACCCCTTTCTCTCCCATCAACCATATTTTTAATTCTTATGTCACGTCGTTACGCTGCCGAAATCGCATCAATTTTCTAAGACAATGTCATTGTGTAGTGAATACCATGCCCATTTCTCCATCAAGGGTATTCACCATTATGAACAATTACTTATTGATTGTAAAGTTTCATGTATGAATTCCACATTCCTTTTTCATGTAATACATGATTATGTTTTCTGAATCCATGTTTTATGATCCATGTGGCACATTTATGCATGAAATGAAATGTTTAAGAAGGGTGTGCCCTTATAGAGCTCCAATGCATTTGTTAAAGTATTGTATCATGATACTTCATGTTCAGTGAGTGTTGAGTCATGATAATTCAAGTGCAATGAGGGTTTACTTGTGCTTCATGTGCAATCAGGATTTTCTCATTCTTTATGTGCAATGATCCTTGGATCATGCTAATTCCATGATAAGTGTTGTTGATACATTTCAATGTTATGATTATCATGCTTTATCATGCCTTTATATTCATGTTTCTTTAATTATCTATTGATATGCATATTTTCTAACATGTATTGTACTCATCATGTTATTCCATGTGTACTCCCTTACTGGGCTTTATAGCTCACCCTTTTTTATGCATGTCCTCAGGTTATCCCATTCAATGCTAAGTACGAGGGAATGTGGTGGTCATGTAAAGGAAATTTTCAATAAATATGTTTTATTTCATGTTTTAAGTTTTTATGTAATGATCCTAAGCCCCAAATACACTAAACCTCTCGATCTTCTTGTTGTATCAAGTGATGTTTTATGTAATAAATCATGATTAAGATTGTAATAAAAGCATGGTTGTCATATCAATACTCTGTATGTTTATCTATTTCAGAGTTCATGGTGAATGGATATTTTTTGTGACCTTACCTTTGAGAAGAAGGATAGGGATATACACACTATTTAATTTTTATTTAAGTGATGATTCTTGGAAATATTTAGAAAATTTTGTATAGTTGGACCATGGAGAACACAAAATGATCTTACCATTATCTCAAATGTGGTGTGTTCAAAATAGAAGAGTGAATTTCCCTACACTATGGCACTAACTATGGTGGTAGTTAGAATATATACCAAATATTAATAAAAAACTAATTTACATCATTTACACAATCTAAAAATCACATCTAAAAAGTAAAAACAAAATATAAATAACTAATGTATCGTTGTCTTTGAGAGCCAATAATATAGAAAAATAATTCACACAACTTGTGAACATTTTTACATAATGGAATGATAATAGACCCCTTATAGACTTCTCATAAATTACAATCATATTCAAATATAAGGAAAAGAAAATATAAAAAATGGGTGATCTTAGATTCTAGATAAGGGTAAACAGATGAAATAATAATCAAATATCATAAGTTATTATAAGATTATCATATGGGTAAAATCATGTTACATAAGAAAATAATTCACAAAAAATATAAAATATAAAATTATGAGTCATGGAATAAGGATTTCAATAACATAAGACAAGAATAAAATGTGTGTGAAAAAAATATTCAATAAACATGATCTATGAGGGCATAAAATATGAATCAGAATATGCATAAGAGTGTTCCATTAACATAGAAATTAGAAAATATTTTATCTTGAACATAGTATAATAACAATTATGAATATGAAGAAACCTATGATCATATATTATCCAGAATTATACTTATTAATAACATTTTTAGAACATAATAACCCCAATTATACCCATGTACAAACTTTTGATCATAGTTAAACCACTATTATACCCCTGCATAACATTGTGAGCATGGATTAACTACAATAATACCCACACACAACCTTTTGATCACAAATTAATTTAAATAATTCTCATATACATCTTTATGAGAACCAATTATCTAATATTATACCCATACATAACCTTTTGATAATATATTTACCACTATTACACCCACACACAACCATATGATCATAGATTAACGTCAATTTTACCCACACACAAAATTTTGAGCATATATTAACTGCAATTATACATAAGAACAAAATAAAAATCTGAATAGATATAACATCTTGACGAATGAATTAGAGGGTGATATAAGATCCCACATTTCAATATTCTATACTTATATGTGCCACACAAAAATTATTCCATTATCACATTATAAAGATCACATGGAATGAAATTTTGTTTCATGACCATTTCAAATGGCCTCATAAAAAAAACCATTAAAAATATTATCAATACCAAAAATATGATAAAACCATGGATTATATATTAGGGAGGGACCTCTTCCATCACTTGATGGAACAACTCCCACCTTCTCTCTTTTCTCCAACCCCAACGGTCTTTCTATTTTCCTTAAATCCCACTCAACCCTAAGGTCCTAGATCTATTCAACGGTTTTACGTAGCTTTTGATCTCGACATTGGAGTTCAATGTGGCATCATGTCTTCTGAATATCACCTTTGTTATTTGATTTAAGAATCATCAACCCATATAAAAAACCTTTTATAGGTTTATATTTGATTTTTTGGGATTAGAAGGAAAATAAATGGTAGGAATTATCGACAAGAGGCACATCATGATCCATTTTTATTCAGAAGAAGACGCAATCAGGGCCTGGTCAAGTGCCCCTCGTAGCTGAAACAACTTTCAGATCTACTTATTTAGGTAGTATTATAACTTCCATATAATGTCTGAGATCCCAAAAATTATGATTTGGGTTATTTTCCACAACCTCCCTTTCTCTTTTCAAAATAATGTGACTATAAGCATGCTAGAAAATCTGGTTGGTATGTATTTAGGCTACCAAAGTAAAACTTGGTTATTTTCTCACCCTATTTATCTATGAATTGGTGTGAAAGTTGATGTCTTGATGTTTCATAAAGATTTTATTCGTATCACAGTGGAATAATAATTTAAATACAAGAAGGTTGTTTGTTTTTCAAATGGTGGGATGATTTTTTTCTTCTGATAAGAAGTTGGGTCACTCAACTACTATTTGTATGCAATGGTCCAAGATAATTGGTCAATAATTGATTGAGGTTTCAAGAGGAAATAAAATGTAAAGACCCGTAAATTTCAAGGAAATTTTTTTCTTATTTTTCTTTTTTATTTTACAAGAACGCAGTTTCTGACGGCACCTGATTCCGAGGCCCGGTGTGCCCGGAATCATTTTCGGAAGTTTGGCTCGGGTACGTTCAGTGAACGAATGAGAGGGTTTTTCTAACTTTTAAACCAATGCTCGGAATAAAATTCCAAGGGCACCGATGGAATCGCAACACCAGTATTTGATTAGAAACTCCTCTTCCAGAGTTGCGTTTTCTCGGGTGTGGTTTTTAATTTTTGGACTTTAAGTTAAGAAATAAAATAAAGTGTGCGACAACTTTATTTTTATTTCACATAAAAGCCACTTTAAGCTGCTTAAGCTGAGTTGAAGCAGATAGGGTAGAACTCGAAATATCCTACCCTCGTGGTAGGATATTTGTGAGGTGGGGCCCACATGAGCTCCACCGTTCCTTTTCTGCTAAGTAACGCACCCGCGAAAACCCGTCATTATTAAAGTCAACTGACGCATTTTCGTAAATTCTTAACGCACCATTTAATTGGGCGATTAACTTCGTTAAATTAATTCTATGAATTAATTTAATCTTTTCTTAACCTGTTTACAATCTGTTGGCGTAATAATAAAATAAGACCAACGCACGACATCTTGAGGATTGCTTGTTGAGAGGTTTTTGACAAATTTTGTGCCTTCATCCTCCTTCGTGAAGAACGCGAAAAACGCGAAGAATGAAAAGAACGTGAAGAACTCTGTCACCCTCGGAGATTGACAACGCTTCTTCTGAGACGTTCTTCCCCGCAACAATCTCCGATCACCAACTGCTTGAGGTATGAGATTTCAGGTTTCTTCTTTTAAATCTTCTTTGTGGTTTATAACAACATCACGGATTTAATTAATATAATTAAATCTGCATGTTCTTGAACCTCGGAGTCCGACGACGCGACGCCTTTCTGCGACGCGACGGTCCCCTCCTTCCACGGCGATCAATTCTGTGAAGAATGCGCGTGCGACGACTTGACGAGGTAGGGGTTTTGTTTGTGAAATGAATTTATTTCTGTGGTTGTTTCCTCCGAAAAAAAGAACCTAAATCAAGTGAAATTTTAATTTATTAAAATTCTATATTCTTTTGTTTTCCATGTGTGGATTATTTCTTCCCGATTGTTATCACCTAACACGGAGGGTGCGGGCCAAACAAACACGACCCGACAACCCTCCGCAGTTCTTGATTGATGCGCAGATTGGTGGGCGATGACAAAACATGCAGAAGGGGTGATTCGTTGATTCTGCAGTGAAGAACAGGACTCGGGAGGAGCTACGGTGTAGACAGGAGTGAAATCGGACCACCGGAGCAACTCTGGTGGCCCACGGAAACCACCGAATGCGCCGGCGGCCGGAAGCGGCGGCGCCCCGACGCGCCGCCGGACAGAGCCGCTGCGGCTTCAGCCGCGACGGCGATGGCACCAGCGGACCCGCAGCCGTGCGGGTCCAGCACACACGGGACGCGGCTATGCCGCGTTTGCTTACCAGGGGTGGCTCTTGCGAGGGGGGGGGGGGCGGGTGCGTGGTGTTCACACGCGGGGGGGGGGGGGGGGGGGCAGCGCGCCCCCACCCCCGTGCTCCGCTCACTCGGCCGCTCGGCCGAGCCGAGCTGGGCCGAGCCGACCCGCTCGGCCGGGTCGCGCCCTGGCTGGGCCGGGTCACGCCCAATCGGGTCGGACCCGGACTCGGGTCAGGTCGACCCGATTCGGGCAGACCCAGGGGGGGTCGGGTCGGGTCAGCCTAGGCCCAGACCCCCCGTCTTCGGACTGTTTTCACTCTTTTGCCCGTATCTTGGGCTACGGGCCTCCGAACAACATGCCGTCAGTGGAGATCCGATCCTTGGATCGAGGCGGTCGTTTCAGTGTATCACACTCAATGTTTTGGAATACTTTGGGTTCGACCGGGTTGGTTCGTACACGAAACCAACCGGGCCCTCGGAGCCGAAACGCTCATATCTTGAGCTTCGGACGTTTGATTGACGTGTCGTCGAATTTGTTGTTTTCATCTAAGTGAGAAGGATCGTTTGCCATAATCCTCCCGAGGTTTGGATGTAGGTGGAGTACAGTCAGGTTGGTTTTGCCTTAAAAACCAACTAGGCCATTGGGACGAAAAAAGCCAATAACTCGCAGACTGGGCGTCCGATTGACGCGCTGTCTGCAACGTTGAGTTACTGTTGGCGATACAGAACTTTTGGATACATCAACTCTGGACTATGTGTCAGTTGATGTATCAGCCTCTCGGCTTGTGATGCGGACCCTCCCAAACGAGTTTGCTGTGTGCGGGAACCCTAGAACTGGCTGCGACTGCTACTATGACGACGACGACTGTACAGAGATCCTCAGTGGATTTGACGGCGATGACTACAGCACTCAGCGATCCTTTGTGGGTCAGTGCTACCGATCCTGTGTGGGTCCGATCCTGTGTGGGTCAGCGCTCAGCGGTCCTGTGTGGGCCAACGCCTACAGGTCCTGTGTGGGCCCGATCCTGTGTGGGTCTTTGCGGGGGTTAGTTACCTATCGATCCTTTGTGGGTCAGATCCTTTGTGGGTCATTGCGGGGGTTCGTACCTATCGATCCTTTGTGGGTCCGACGACTTAGATGGATCAGTGATCATCTCTATCATCATTCGATGAAGTATACATGTGTGAGCTGAAACCCTGTTTTACTTTCCTTTGTGGATTGTGTTATGCTATCCTATGTGGATTTACGTTTTTCATTCCTTTGTGGATTGTGTTGTGCTATCTTGTATGGATTTACGTTTTTCTTTCCTGTGTGGACTGTGTTGTACTTGAGCTCGGATGTTGGAGCCAAGGGAGAATTGATGACTTAGGTATATGTATGGGCATATACCTAAGCCGTGTCAGATGTTACTTCGTGATTGTATCTTTCCTTTTTGGTTTATCATTTTTGGATTCTGGGAGACCTTCGGGGGTCTCGGGGTCCCTACTGAGTAGCTTATACTCACCCCTGCATGGGCTATGCCCGCACTACGTTGTGTTGGTTGCAGTGGACAGACAGCGCTGATCGTGGTGGAGGCTTGCAGAGCAGGACGGTACCTGGAGGTGGACCACTGGGTGGGACGTACTCAGAGCGGTCGGCTGGACCCGAGGAGTAGTGGAGGCTATCTGTACACACCCTTCAGGTGGGACTTCCAGTGGATGGCTCGAAGTTGCGGCTTTACTTTTCAGTTGTAGTTTTTCCCCTTTCAGTTGTACTTTACAGTTGGGCTTGTATTTCCAACCCCCTTTACTTTTTCTCACTTACTGTTGTACCAGTTTTTACTTAGTGTTTACTTTTTCTGCTTTCTTACTCTGTGGTGCTTGTTTACTTTACAAAGGAAATCCCTTACCTTTACTGGGATTTACGCCTTGGTGCTAGTCGCCAGCCCCTAGCCTATGGAAGGCGGGCTTGGGGTAGTCACGGAACGGTCCCCGAGGATGGGTCGTGACAAATTGGTTTTAGAGGAGATAGGTTCTACCGCAGACTCTGATCTTTTCTATGTGAAGCAATAGTATTTAGCGTATTGAGTGTGGTTATTAGTCCAGGGAGCCCAATGTTGGTGCGGCGGCCGACGTATCCATACACCAGGACCCTAACTTCTGATTTCCAACTTAATGCACGAAAAAATTGATTGCATGTGTGTTTCAAGTTTCCTTTGTGATTACTTGTATCAGCTCACCAGGTATACTGTTCTGACCATGGCGCACCTATTTCCTTTCAGGATGTCCCCACGACGGCCGCCAGCTAGGGTTCCGAGAGTCGTACGTGACGACAGCCCGACGAGGGACGAGGCCTTAGTGCAGGGCCCTTTGACAGTTGAGGCACATGCGATACCTTTACCTGCCGAGCCACCGATGCTTCCAGCCCCAGCCGCTGACGATGCACGTCACCTCAGTGCACTGCATGAGTTCCAGTGCCAGAAACCACCCAGGTTCCGCGGTGAGACGGACCCCTAGGCAGCCGAAGACTGGCTGGAGGTAGTTGTATGAGTTTTCACGCTAGTGAGGACACCAGTAGACCTTTTGGTGATCCTCGCAGCGAGCCTACTGCACGCAGCAACGGGCCGATGGTGGAGCTTGATGCTCCAGGTGCACGATGAGGCATCTCTTCTCTGGATGGAATTTGAGAGCCACTTCCGCTCGGAGTTCGTCCCAACCACCCTCTGTGCGGTGCACATCCAGGAGCTTCTTCAGTTGCGGCAGGGCAGCTTGACGGTCACCCAGTACTCAGTGAGATTTACCGATCTCTCGCGCTACTTGACAGATATGGTACAGGAACCATTCTTCCAGGCCCGAACCTTTGAGCAGGGATTGAGACATGAGATCTGGGCATCACTGATCTCCCTCAGCATTCCGAATCAGGAAGGAGTACTGGAGCGATCTCTTTTGATGAGAGCTTCCTTGCTGAGCCTTCATCAGCAGCGAGACCTACCGCAGGGCGGCAGGTAGTAGAGTCTTCCGCAGCAGGTAGCCGATGGATGACTCAGGGGTCCAGGTAGACCAGACCCTCACATAGACGGCCTCAGGACACTGGCTCAGCAGTGCGGGGCACACAGCGCGGAGCTAGTCTTTTGAGAGGCAGACAGTGCTACACATGCGGCGGGCAGGGTCACATGGCTCGTGACTGCCCGACCCACTGTGCCGAGGAGGAGAAGACGGTTGAGAGGCCACCCAGGCAGAGGGAGAGGGTCGACCGTGGCGATCCGCAGGGAGGAGGCGGATGAGGCAGAGGAGCTGGCCGAGAAGCAGGTGGTGGGCGATGCTTTGAGGCTCTACAACCACCACCACCAGAAGGTCCACCCCGACCTAGGGAGCTGGCGGGCAGAGACAGGCACAGCTCCAGGCAGTGGAGGCCTACGACCACGGCGTGCCAGAGATGATTCGAGGTACAATCTATGTCTATTCCACCCTTTCTGCAGTTCTTATAGACACAGGAGCGAGTCACTCTTTCATATCCGCTGACCTTGTTCAGATCTCGGAGATTCCGACAGAGCCATTGGCTCGATCCTTACGGCTAGAGACTCCTATGAGAGCAGACTCGATGATCACTCACTGGTTCCGGCAGTGTGAGCTTACTCTAGGAGGCGAGATCTTTGGCTGGGATCTTCTTATAGCAGCGTTGAGGCCTTACGATGTCATCTTGGGCATGGATTGGTTATCTACAGTCCATGCACATATTGACTGTATTAGGCGCAAGGTGTGATGTGTACGGACCGACGGGAGAAGGTTCACCTTCACCGGCGAGAAGGGAGCCTTCACAGCATAGGATGGACTTCCGCAGAGGAGAGGGCAGCCCAATAATCATCAGTTGGCTAGCATCATCCTAGGAGAAGTTGACGTGCGGAGTCCTTGTTTTCCTGCAGTGGTGGATCAGTATGCGGACGTCTTTCCCGACGACGTTCCAGGGCTACCTCCTCGCAGAGAGGTAGACTTTCATATTGACATGTACCCCGGGACATCCCCGATATCGACTCAAGCATATCGGATGGCCCGCGCTGAGCATTGAGAGCTATGGGCACAGTTGGAGGACTTGCAGGGCAAGGGATTCATCCGACCCTGTGTCTCACCCTGGGCTTCCCCGATATTGTTCGCCAAGAAGGCGGACGGGAGCTTGCGACTGTGTGTCGACTACCGTCGCCTGAACCAGGTGACAGTGAGGAACAAGTATCTGCTACCGAGGATTGATGACCTCTTCGATCAGCTCAACGGAGCACGGTGGTTCTCAAAGATAGACCTCAGGTCAGGCTATCATCAGCTCAGAGTTCGAGACGAGGACGTGCAGAAGACAACCTTCAGATGTCGGTATGGCCACTATGAGTTTTTGGTTATTCCATTCGGCGTTACCAATTCTCCAACAGTGTTCATGGGCCTCATGAATAGTATATTTCAGCCATACCTCGATCGATTTGTCATAGTCTTCATCGACGACATTTTATTTACTCGACGACTGAGGAGGAGCACGCCTACCACTTAAGGGTTGTGCTAGACACACTCCGAGAGCACCAGATTTATGGTAAGCTCTCGAAGTGACAGTTCTGGATACGTGAGGTCCACTTATTGGGACATGTCATCTCTGAGGTGGGAGTTGCAGTGGATCCTGTGAAGATCGAGGCAGTGCTAGCTTGGGAGCCACCAAGGATCGTGACGGAGGTGCAGAGTTTATTGGAACTAGCTGGATACTATCGGAGATTTGTGCCAAACTTCTCCAGAGTTGTGGCCCCACTCTCATCCTTGACAAAGAAGGGGAAACCCTTTGTGTGGTCAGACAGATGTCAGCTGAGCTTCCAGGATCTGAGACAGAGATTGACTAGCGCACCTATCTTGAGGTTGCCTAAGGAGGGAGTAGGGTACGCAGTCTCCTGCGATGCATCAGGGACCGGACTCAGATATTTACTGATGCAGGAACGGGTAGTGATCGCCTATGGATCACGTTAGTTGAGGCCGCATGAACATAACTACGCTACCCATGACCTGGAGTTAGCAGTAGTGGTCTTCGCTCTAAAGACATGGCGACATTATCTGATGGGCGAGCACTTTACAGTCTTTTCTGACCATCAGAGTCTCAGTTACATCTTCTCGCAGAAGGACCTGAACCTAAGACAGCGGCAATGGCTCGAGTTCCTCCAGGACTATGACATTGAGATAGTCTATACTCCTGGGAAGGGGAACGTGGTAGCTGATGCTCTCAGTAGGATGAAGGGAATTCATCTACTTGAGGAGGCGACAACGTAGCTAGCCGCTTTGAAGATATCCTTCGTGGATAGAGATTGATCAGCCTTCCTTCAGTCTCTCACAGTCACCCCTCCACTACTGCAGTGGGTCAGAGAGGCACAGCGTGGGGATGCTGACTGTGAGACGCGGCGTGCGCAGTTATCCTCAGGACATGCACCTGATGGCTTCTCCTTTAGAGTAGAGCACAACATCCTTTTTAGAGAATGTACCTTGGTACCAGTCACTTTACTGGAGGAAGTGCTGAGAGAGTTTCACACATCTCCTTTGGCGGTACATCCTGAAGTGGAAAAGATGTACCAGGATCTCAGATGACAGCACTGGTGGCCAGGAATGAAGAAGGATGTGGCAGAGCTCGTTTCAGGATGCCTCACCTGCCAGCAGGTGAAGGCAGAGCATCAGGTACCAGCAGGCTTGGTACAGCCCTTGGAGGTCCCTGAGTGGAAGTGGGATGGGATATCTATGGACTCAGTGACTGGACTTCCACGCACTTCCAGAGGCCACGACTCCATCTGGGTTATTGTCAACCGACTCACTAAGTCGGATCACTTCTTTCCCATCAGAGAGCAGGGATCAGTGGAGAGCTTGGGGCGTCTCTATATTTAGGAGATTGTACAGCTTCATGGTGTGCCATCATCTATCATCTCCGATCGAGATGCTCGCTTTACTTCCCGGCTTTGGAAGGGGCTGTAGGAGGCGTTCGGGACGCAGCTACGTCAGAGCAACGCATTTAACCCTCAGACGGATGGTCAGATGGAGAGGACCATTCAGACTCTCGAGGACATGCTCCGCGCATGTGTCCTCGACTTTGGTCGTAGCTGGGAGGACCACCTACCCTTGGTGGAGTTCGCATACAACAACAGCTAACACTTCACCATCGTGATGGCACCGTACGATGCGTTGTACGACCGACCTTGCAGATCTCCTTTGTGCTGGACAGACCCTGGGGAGTCAGCACTTGTGGGACCAGAGATGGTCCAGGACACGACAGAGAAGGTCCAGGTCATCCAGGGGCGGATGAGGAAAGCTCAGAGCCGGCAGAAGCCTTATGATGACAGGAGGAGGAGGTCATTAGAGTTCGAGGATGGTGACCACGTCTTCTTGTGTGTCTCACCTCGACGTGGATTACAGAGATTTTGCCGTGGGGGCAAGTTGTCTCTATGCTTCATCGGACCCTTCCACGTCCTCAGCAGGATTGGCGAGGTAGCTTATCGCCTGGCTCTACTACCTCAGTTGCACCGGGTGCATGACATCTTCCACGTATATCAGCTGAGGAGATACGTGCATGACCCGACACACATCATTGACCATGGGGAGCTAGACGTTGATGATGGGGCGACTTTTGCGGAGGTCCCGGTGGAGATCGAGGATCGACAGGAGAGGGTCCTACGTGGATGATCGATTCCTCTAGTGTGCATCAGATGGAAGCACGAGAACCTCCAAGAGAGCACTTGGGAGCGGGAGGCTTAGATGCGTGCTCAGTACCCACTTTTGTTTCCCTAGCTTGATGTATCTTTACAGGGACGTAAAGCCCTAAGGTGGGAGTGATGTAAAGACCCCTAAATTTCGAGGAAATTTTTTTCTTAATTTTATTTGAAATTTTACAAGAACGCAGTTTCTGACGGCACCTGATTCCGTGGCCTGGTGTGCCCGAAATCATTTTCGGAAGTTTGGCTTGGGTACGTTCAGTGAAGGAATGAGTGGGTTTTTCTAACTTTTAAACCGATGCTCGGAATCAAATTCCGAGGGCACCGATGGAATCGCAGCGCCTGTATTTTTTTATAAACGCCTCTTCCGGAGTTGTGTTTACTCGGGTGTGGTTTTTAATTTTTGGGCATTAAGTTAAGAAATAAAATAAAGTGTGTGACAACATTACTTTTATTTCACTTAAAAGCCACATAAAAGCCACTTTAAGCTTATTAAGCTGAGTTGAAGCAGATAGGGTAGAACCCGAAATATCCTACCCTCCTGGTAGGATATTTGTGAGGTGGGGCCCGCATGAGCCCCATCGATTCTTTTCCGCTAAGTAACGCACCCGCGGAAACCCGTCATTATGAAAGTCAAATGACGGGTTTTCTTAAATTTTTAATGCACTATTTAATTAGGCGGTTAACTTCGTTAAATTAATTCTATGAATTAATTTAATCGTTTCTTAAGTTGTTTACAATCCGTTGGCGTAATAATAAAATAATACAAACACACGACTTCTTGAGGATTTCTCGTTGAGGGGTTTTGGAAAAAAATTTTTCCTTCATCCTCCTTCGTGAAGAACGCGAAGAACACGAAGAACACGAAGAATGTGAAGAACACCATCACCCTCAGAGATTGACAATGCTTCTTTTGAGACATTCTTCCCCACAACGATCTCCGATCAATAACTACTTGAGGTAAGAGATTTCGGGTTTCATCTTTTAAATCTTCTTTGTGGTTTATAACAACATCATGGATTTAATTAATATAATTAAATCTGCATGTTATTGAACCTCGGAGATCGACGACGTGACGCCTTTCCGCGACGCGACGGTCCCCTCCTTCCACTGCGATCAATTCCGCGAAGAATGCGCGCACGACGATTTGACGAGGTAGGGGTTTTGTTTGTGAAATGAATTTATTTCCGTGGTTGTTTCCTCCTAAAAACAAAGAACATGAATCAAGTGAAATTTTAATTTATTAAAATTGTATATTGTTTTGTTTTCCCTGTGTGGATTATTTCTTCTCGATTGTTATCACCTAACGCGGAGGGTGCGGGCCAAACAAAGACGGCCCGACAACCCTCTGTAGTTCTTTGTTGATGCGCGGATTGGCGGGCGACGACAAAAAATGCCACATGGGTGATTCTTTGATTCCACAGTGAAGAATGGGACCCGCGAGGAGCTACGGCGTAGACGGGAGTGAAATCAGACCACCAGATTAACTCTGGTGGACCGCTGAAACCACTGGTGGCGAGGGTCGCCGGCGCGGCGGCACCGGCGGCCGGAAGCGGCGGCTCCCCGATGCGCCGCCGGACAGAGCCGCCGAGGCTTCAGCCGCAGCGGCTGCGGCACCAGCGGACCCGCAGCCGCGTGGGTCCGGTGCACACGGGACGTGGCAATGCCTCGTCCGCTGACCAGGGGCGGCCCCCGCGGGGGGGGGGGGGGGGGGTGTTCACACACGGGGGCAGCGCGCCCCCGCCCACGGACTCCGCTCGCTCGGCAGCTCGGCCGAGCCGAGCCAGGTCGCGCCCAACCGGGTCGAACCCGGACCCGGGTCGGGTCGACCCGGTTCGGGCAGACCTAGTGGGTCGGGCCGGGTCGGTCCGGGCCTAGACCCCCCGTCTTCGGAATGTTTTCGGTCTTTTGCCCATATCTTGAGCTACGGGCCTCCGAATGATACGCCATCAGCGGTGATGCGATCCTTGGATCGGGACGGTCATTTCGGTATATCACACTCAAAGATTCGGAATACTATGGGTTCGGTCGGGTTGGTTTGTACACGAAACCAACCGGGACCTCGGAGCAGAAACGCACATATGTTGAGCTTCGGACGTCCGATTGACGTGACGTCGACTTTGTTTTTTTCCGCTAAGTGAGACTGATCTTTTGGAATACTCCGCCCGAGGTTTGGACACAGGTGGATTACGGTCGGGATGTTTTTTCCTTAAAAGCCAATCGGGCCCCTGGGACGAAAAAGTCAATAACTCTCAGACCGGGCGTCCGATTGACGTGTCATCTACGATGTTTAGTTCCTGTTGGCGATATGGAAATTTTGGATACATCAACTCTGGACTATGTGTCAGTTGATTTATCAGGCTCTCGGCTCGTGGAGCGGACCATCCCGAATGAGTTTGCTGTGTTCGGGAACCCTAGAGATGGCTGCGACTGCTATTGTGACGACGACGATTGTACAGAGATCCTCAGTGGATTCGACGGCGACAACTACAGCACTCATCGATCCTTTGTGGGTCAGTGCTACCGATCCTATGTGGGTCCGATCCTGTGTGGGTCAGTGCTCAGCGGTCCTGTGTGGGCCAGCGCCTACAGGTCCTTTGTGGGCCCGATCCTGTATGGGTTTTTGCGGGGGTTAGTTACCTATCGATCCTTTGTGGGTCAGATCCTTTGTGGGTCATTGCGGGGGTTAGTACCTATCGATCCTTTGTAGGTCCGACGACTTAGATGGATCAGTGATCATCTCTATCGTCATTCGAAAAAGTATACATGTGTGAGCTGAAACCCTGTTTTTCTTTCCTTTGTGGATTGTGTTGTGCTATCCTGTGTGGATTTATGTTTTTCTTTCCTTTGTGGATTGTGTTGTGCTATCCTGTGTGGATTTACATTTTTCATTCCTGTGTGGACTGGGTTGTACATGAGCTCGGATGTTGGTTCAAGCGAGAATTGATGACTTAGGTCTATGTATGGGCATATACCTAAGCTGTGTCGGTTGTTACTTCGTGATTGTATCTTTCCTTTGTGGTTTATCCTTTTTGGATTCTGGGAGACATTCGAGGGTCTCGGGGTCCCTACTTAGTAGCTTATACTCACCCCTGCATGGGCTATGCCCGCACTACGTTGTGTTGGTTGCAGACGATGGACAGCGCTGATCGTGGTGGAGGCTTGCAGAGCAGGACGGTACCTGGAGGTGGACCACTGGGTAGGACGTACTCAGAGCGGTCGGCTGGACCCGAGGAGCAGTGGAGGCTATCTGTACCCACCCTTCAGGTGGGACATCCAGTGGATGGCTCGACGTTGCGGCTTTACTTTTCAGTTGCTGTTTTTCCCCTTTCTGTTGTACTTTACAGTTGGGCTTGTATTTCCAGCCCCCTTTACTTTTCCGCACTTACTGTTGTACCAGTTTTTACTTAGTGTTTACTTTTTCCACCTGTTTACTCTGTGGTGCTTGTTTACTTCACAAAGTCAATGCCTTCCCTTTACCAGGAATTAAGCCTCGGTGCTAGTCCCCAGCCCCTGGCCTATGGAAGGCGGGCTTGGGGTAGTCACGGCACGGGCCCCGAGGACGGGTCGTGACATAAAAAGGGAACGATTTCTGGAGTTTTAGAAGGGTTGATGGGGAAGAGTCATTTGTCCACTTACATTAACCTAGAAAATGATATGGATGTTCAACATGAGCCAAAGGGAGGAAATCTGTTGGTATATGAGGTCTTATTGTTGTTGAATAAGGACTTGGGTGATCCCATGGCATCTAAATTTGTTCCATGGGCTCCAACGAGCATTGAAGGGGATTGTGCGGTTGAAGGGATGGATTTTCTCCAAAAAAATAAATATAGGAATCCCATAGATGGGATCTAATATCTGAAAATGGAAATATTCATGAAGTGGTATCCAATGTGGTCGAATATGGATGTGAAAGGACTCCCAATGTTTCATCTTATGTAGATGTAGTATGTTCAAGAAAAAGGTTATATAAGAAGTAGGGAATCCCATGAGCCTAAGACACTAGAAGTGGAACCAAATGTAGCATTGGGAAAAAGCCTATGAATGTATTCTTCTATCCTAAATCATGTTAAACGCTTTGCGGGTTTGGATGATAGGATGGACTTGGAGAGTGAATTAGTCTGACATGATTATCCAAATGAGGATTAGGGATACCTCAGATATGTATCCAATGATGACCAATATGGTCATCTCTAGAAAGATAGAAAATATAATATTTAATGTAATGATATTCTTAATAATAGGTGGAGGAAGGGTCAAAGAAGAAATAGTAATGGTTAGAAGGATTATTCCTAGTTTTTCTTTCTAATGTGAAGAAGATTTACCAAACAAACTAATTACAAAGATATTCAATATAATTGCAAGGTTTCTGGCTCCCCTATCTAGGCAGAGGCTACAACCTATGAGTTCGCTCCATAAAATGTGACTCAAGAAGGTCCAGAGTGGGATAAATCTATGGTTTCTAAGAATAATCTAGATCTACTCATGTATTCGATAGAAGAAATGGTGGTGGACATTCTGATGATTAATTCCACAAAGGATGATCCAAAACATATTATAGGATGATTTCTCAGAGTGGAAACTACATGTCCAATATTTTCCTCGATTAACAGGCAAGAGAAGATATGTGTAAGATGATGTGATGTGTAGAAGATCAAAAAAGAAGAATACATGAACACTGAGAAATATTTGGAGTATCATTTTTAATACCATTTAAAGGATGGTAAAAGAACACATGTAGCTTATATTACTTAGAAACTGTATAGGGAGACTTATTCCAACCCGCTTAAAATTTCCTAAAAAATTCTATTTTTTCATTTACTGCTTTATTTGGTTAAACAGTGTGAGTTCCCACTTTTCCCTTAAATTTTTTTTGATAATAAAATGATAATTTTCATTCAATTACATCAAGTAACCTTCTATGTAAATACAACTTAATCATGATAATGATGAATATGGTATTTATATGTTTTAGATAAAGGGTATACATTTACAAAAATAATTCCCTAACTAATTGATTCAATAAACCATGGTGGTCACCCTTCAATAAAAGTAATTATAAATAGGGTATTTAGAAAGGGAATGTAATGGATGAAAATTGAGGTTTATCCTTTAATGTATGAGCATGATAAAGGAAGTTCTATATCATTTCAATGATAGAAATTAATATTGAATAATTCATCTTGATAGTTAATGCGATTAGAATCATTTGATAAATATCATATATTATGAAAATGATGCATCAATAGAAAATAACTTAGATGAAAAACACATTATAGATGTTTTAAAAAAGAATTCTACATTGGAAATAGAAAATATTCTTGATATTTTGAAATAAGTTGTAAATAATTTTTTAAAAAACAAGGAGAAAAATAATTTCTTAAAAAACAATGAAAATATATAGTTATTAATTTTTATAAAGTAAAAAATGTGGAATAATGACTTGTTAACAAGTAATTGTTAAAAATTGAATATTTTTCAAATTTTTATGAAAACAAACCATGTGAAAAAATTCAAAATTTCATTAAAATTTATAATAGAAGTTCATGTTATTGAAAATAAACATAATAAATTATTTATTCATATATAAATACACATCAAAAAATATCCAATGAATATGGATAGGGTAAAATGGAGGCTCCTAACTGATAATAAATGTTGAAGCCAATTTTTCTTATAATATTCACATCAGTTAAAAATATGATTTAAGGGGAAATTACATTTTTAGGGGACATGTAAAACCCATTAAATATCAAAATAAAATAATTATAGATTATAATGAAAAAATATTCTAGACAAACTGTCTTTAAAAACAATATTCATTTTAAAATAATATCAAAAACATATCCTTTGATGTTACATTAATGTTTTAATAAAAATACCTTTTCAATGTTATCATATGTTAAAAAAAAGTCCATTTAAAATAGAAAATGATATGGATGTTCATATCCCAATGAATATGGTGAAATAAATTCATTATTCAATAATAACACCATGAAAAATGTTTTATTATGATCCTTAAAAAGTATCTATGAACAATATAAATTTTAGATAAAGAAAAAATTACCATAATTCATGCTTATTCATAATTATCTCTAACGTCCTTTATGAAAATTAACCATATTAATCACCCATTTCAAAAGAATCATATATATACCCTTTTACAATCAATATTTAATATTATTCTCTAAATGTATTTTATATACTTAATTTCTATTTTCGATAACTAGTGTGTATAATCATGATCATTTTTAACTAGTTTTATAATAGAAGTGTTCATATTTATTATTCACCCAAATATCAGTATTACAATATCATACAATGTACTAAAATTTATGTTTTATAATTATTTATAATATTATAATTTTAATGGATAGAATATTTTTCTATGTTCCTTCAAGAATTATTTGGAGAGGATCATGTTCTTGATGATTATTATTGAATGAATAATGTTTTCATAAATAATACGTTTAATCTGTATATTACCCTTAAAAACACAAAAAATATTATTTATATATTTGTACCACTTATTTCCATAAATTACATTCTCATATACATTGATGATATAAATTAATTACACTATTCAAGTAGGTTGTTAAACCAACCCAAACAATAATATAATATAAATAATCGATGATTTTGAAGTGTATTAGTTGAAGTATCATTATAACATAATGAAAATGAAATTATTTATAGTTTATTAGTGTGTTATATTAATTTTTTTTTGGAAAAATCCATCAAGGTATCACTGTAGTATAATTGGGTTTATTTTTTTTGTTGAAAAAGAGGGTTTCCAAGGTATGTTGTGGTGTCCAGAGAGATTTTTGACATGGTAAGTTGAAAGAGACCCAAGATAAAGGAATAGATGCCCTTGAATTTTTATAAAGAAATTTATACTTAAGGTCATACAATTTCCTAATATTTTCAAAATTATTAGGGTCCAAATTTTGGAGTTCGTCCAAGCATTGAGAAAGGTGAATTTTATTTATGGCCATATGAAAATATGGTAAAGGGGTGAATTTCATGAAGAATGGGTTTCACAAAGGCTTCTTAAATAAAGTGTGAAGATTTTGATGGTTAGATCAACGAGTATGATGAGCCTCATGAAGAGTGAAGGTGAGGAAAATCTAGAGTGGAACATCAAGGAGACATTAATTTTTGATGGAAGTCTATGAGATTATGACAAGAATCACAAAAGAAAAATTTCCATGGAGCATCGTAAAAAATGGCTCATTGCAAAATAAAAGTGTGGGATTTGAAAAATGGTGATGACATGGCCTGGAAGGATATGGAGCTTGTGTAAATTCCTATAAATAGGCCTCTACCCCCTTCAAAATAGGGAGAGAGAATTGAAAGATATATTTAAGGCTCTGGGTTCATGAAGGTGGTTCGCAAAAGAGGCTGTTGAGAAAAATCTCACCAAGGGATTTCATGATGATGGTTTGCAAAGATGGTATGAAAATAAGTTTGTGGAGAATGTAAAAGACAAATGAATTTTCTATGATTTGTAAAAGTAATCTAATTCTCAATGTCTAGGTGAGCTTTGTGAAAAGTCAGAAACTTCGTGAAGGATAGTTGAGATTTTCAAAAGTGGTGTGCATCGCAAAGGCATGTTTGATCTTTTAAAATACAGATCTTGGTGAAGGTAGTGAGCATCAAGAAAGCTATTCTAAATGCATTTACCAGTATATCTATGGTAAAATAGTATCCATTAGTGAATGATAGTGGGACATCAATAGAGGATCTACATATAGTATACGATGCATTCATTAGTGATAATGAAAGGACCTACAAGACTATAAACTATTAGTGGACATTCAGAAGAACCGGTTATGACACTTTAGTTATGAGGGAAGTGAGATTTCGTATTTTTATCAGTTGTAACCCAACACAGATATTGATTCCACATAAATCATTGTAAATTGTAGTGCACTTATAGTGGATTTTGTAAATCAGCATTTCGCTAGTGTATTCTCCTTGGACGTATCCCATTGAGGGTGAACCAAGTAAAATTGTTGCGTTCTGTGCATGATTATATATCTGTTCATACTGCAGAATGATGAGGATATATAATAGTGTTTTTTTAACTATGAAAATATATCAAAAAGGGGAAGCGGTTTTAATCTTTCATACCCTAATTCACCCCACCCCCTTAAGGTATTTGACCTAGTGGATCAAACAATTAGTATTAGAACGAAAGGTTAATATCTCTTTTTCTCCCAATAGATGTCATCAATCACAAAGAGATTCTGATATTCACTGGGAATAATTTTCAGTTATGGAAGAATCAAATGTAATAATACTTATGATCTTTGGGAATGGATTTGTTTACAATAGTGATGCATGATATTTCTTCAAATATCAATAGTGGTGCATTATCAAAAGCTGAATGGAGAATATTTGATTATGGCACCATGGGAATCAATTATTTAGGGGGATACCTATCAAATGAAATCTATAACAATGCGTTTTCATAAAATGCATCACCTACTATGTGGTAAAAGATTTTTAATATATATAATGTAGATTCTAAGGTAAGAGGTTAAAAGATTCAAGTTTTGTGGAACATGTATGAGGATTTGGGATTGAACCTGAATGAATCTATTGATTCATTATTTAATATGGTGAATTTTGTAGTGGAATAAATGTGAGGTATTTTAGAAGACATTGAATGTATATTTATTTTGAAGCATATCTTGAGAATGCTTCCACCTCAGTTCAATAAAAAAGTTTTAGTATTTTATTATAATGATCTGAAAGAGCTAACAATAGATAACGTGCATAATACCGATATATCATATGAAATGATCAATGATCATAATTATGTTATAAAAAAGTAGAAATTTAAAGATGTGGATTTCGAGGCCAGGAAGTAGCTCACCATTGAATATTATTAGGAAGAATAAGAGACATATGAGGTGATTTCATTCTTTTCCTCAAATTATCAAAGAGGAAAAGGAAAGTTCAAAGGGAAACTTACACCTTCCTACTTATGTTGTTGATAGTACATTCATCTTGTAAGAATATTTCCTAATATTTTCCAAGAATATGATAAATATTAAGTTTAAATTCCCATTAATAAGTATTCAGCCTATGTTAGGAAAAATAAAGTGTTCAAGAGATATATATTTAAGAAAAAGAATCTTATTTCACAAGAATGGGACATTATAGATGAATCTGATGTTGAAGAGATAGAGAAATGTAAAAATAATAGGGAAAATGATATGGTGGAAGCAGTTGGAAGTGATCATAAAAAATAAGAAACCAACATTGATGAGGAAGAAGTTGATGGAAGAGTTGATATGGAGGCCTAATTAGACATAGGTCTAGAGAAAATAGATATTTGGAGATCCAAAATGATGAATGAAAAAAAGTGGGTAATGATGCTAAACTCTATATGCAGTAATAGGAAGAAGAGAAGTTAGAGTTGAAATAAAAAATATAAAAACATAATTCTTCAATTGTAACAGCCCAAGCCTCCACAATACGTTTCACTTTGATTAATGCAGTAGCTTGCGTTGTAAGCAACAAGAAGTTTTAACACTCCATGACCAATCAAACTAGCCATTACGAATAATAATACACAATTTTTGAAATCTAATAAATTTTTATTTTCCAAAATAGATATCATTTTTGAATTCGTAAAATCTCAATTTTCTTATGGTGAATATTTGGTCTTTTTCTGAAAACGTTCAATTTTTGATGAATAGTGAAAAACATTGCGTTGTTGTTTAAAACTGACATTTTATTTATGTAATTATTTATTATATTTTAATTTATTTTACGTCAAAATAGATAGATAATACCTATATATGTTCAATTTAATTCATTAGAGTCATTTTATAATAAGTTTAAATATATAAAATTTTATTGAACTTTTTACCATGTTCTACCCACCTTCTAGGACAATTAAAAAAATTTCATAAAACCTAATTTTACCACATATTTGAGTTGAATTTCAAAAATCCAATAGATGCAGTTTACATTAGTAAGTAAAATTTGGTTCCATAAGATGAAAATAATTTTTGTTGAATAGTAACTTTTGACTTTTATTTACCACGGTTAAAAGTAAATAGGGCAATTAAGGGTAAAAATTATATTATAAAAACACTAATACATGTAATAATTCGATTGGATAAGTGTAATACGACCAAAAACAACCTTAGGTATAAAATATGACCCTCTTTGGTCCACTTGGATTGGATTAGTACATTTATTATTATTTTATTTAAAGAAGTGTTAAAAGGGTAAAATTCAATATTTAATAACTAAATCATTTTTAATATAGGGTCACACACAATATAAATTAGACTATAAATATTAATTAGAAAGATAAAAAAAATTTACTAAATAATTATATTTTATTAATATTTTTTAGAAATTAAATAATTTAATTTATTTGTGACACAATGATGATGCAGTAATTACCATAATAATGAAATATTAAAATAATTGATATTATAAATATCCAAATAAATTAAATTGAGACTCCTGATGAATTACACTAATTTTATAGGTTAATATGACATGTTAAGGTTGATTAAGTAAATTTTATTCAAAGTTATAATGTATTTATGGCTTTCAAAAAAATCAAATACTAAATCGTGTCAAATTTGATATAATTGAGTTTTTAAAACAAATACTATATTATTAATTAATATAATATTAATAAAAATATAAGTATCTGAAAAATAACATAGATAAGGTTATATATATTAATAATTAACCACTTGGGGTTCTCTTGTATTGTTATTGTATGTTTATTAACCATATAATACAAAGAGACACGGTAAATGTCAAACTATTTAACTAAGAGTTTAATCTAAAATATAAGGCTAATATGGTGACCTAAACCTATCTAAAACCTATTAGTTGAGTTGTTTTAGAGAAATACCCACCTTATCCTTGAAATAAATCAATTTGGAGCCATTATAAACCGAAACTTATTTTATTATAAAATAATATTTAAATCTTTTCCTAAATTGACCCTCACCTCTCTTGTATAAGTGTACTCCCCCTTCTCATAATTTCAAACCTCCAAATCCATTTTTCTCAGGCAACCCCAGACCAAATATCTTACCAACTTCCCTAAATTCACCCTAGAGGCCTTACATTGATCAGAAAGCCATCCTAATGATCCCTTTTGATTAAATCAAAAGGAAACACCTGAAAAATAGATAATAATTTCACCACCAACATTCAAGTTCTTTTCTTCTTCCACTTCCTATTTCTTTGTTTTTTCCATACAAAAATAATAAATCTAGTATTTTCTATATAAATTTATGTTATTATAAATATGGTACAGCCATATTATTTATTCTATCCATCCTATAAATGACAAAGTCACCATACGTGTGTATGTACGACTTACCCTCTCCATGTCGTGGTGTAGTTTGTTATTAAAACACTTTATTATATTGATCGGTATAATAATGAGTATAAATAATGTAAATAATAAATATAAATTGTTATTGGTTCTTTATATATGATATAATATCCAATTACATACTATTTCACCATCAATATAACAATATTGTCACTCGTACGTACATGCAGGTTACCGTCTCCATGAACGCGATGAGATTCATTCCCCATCATAATAATTCTAGATTATTTTCCATTTTATGATAAAAATAATGTTTATAAACATAATATAATTCTTTATATGAATCAAATACATCATATCCATAAAAAACAAGGCTTATCTAACCAATCATATAAATGAAAATGAATCTGTTAACACTAGAAACGATGATACTACTAAAATATTATTCACAAAGCGATATTAGAAGATCATATATGATATCAAATTTATGTATATGATTATTTTATAATTTAATAACAATTATTTAAATATTATACATGAGTTTAATGTACCCTTGACTAAGGAAAATAACAAGGTAAGTTTTAATTCTACAATTTCTTTACTTATCCGAGGTTGTTAATACATAAGTATCTCTTGGAACCTCTTTATCATCCATATATTTGTATTCTTAAAAATGTAATTCAATACATTTTTACTATTTACTATAATATGGGTAAAATTCATTTATATCCTTATTTTACAACATATGTTTTGAAAAAAATCTTTATGTTGTTTTCCAAACAACGTAGCATATGACTTTCTCGACAAAATTAAGGTAAGAATGTATTTTTTAACTTATACCGTAGGGGCGGGTATTTTCCACTGTTATAACATCATCAATGCTTCCCATACCATATTATAAGAATATTTTCAAAATAAATATTTTCATTTATAATATTATGAATTTTAAATGATTTAATAATAGAAAGATATATTTCTCTACAAAAAGATTTGATTTCATATATGTCAACATCCTTTGAGGGATTTTATGCTTTCTTGATGTTGATTTATAATGATACAAATATTCCATTTTATATTGAAGGTTTTGTGATATGTTTGACTATGGATATGTTATTTTTACACCCTTTATGGATTATGGATAATGTATTGAATTTTTGTATACTATTTTTAATATGAATGTTTATGTTATGATTAAAACTTTTCATATGAAGAAGGCATTGGACTTAGTACGTGAGGGGTGGAGCCCGCTATAGATCCTCGATTCATTGGTAGATCTCATGAGACAAACTCTTTTCTTTGAATAAGGCATTGAAAAAATACTATTGGTATTCTTGGAACAAGTCTTTAACTAAGTGGTTATAATGATCAACTGTATGCATTCTAGCATTATGAAATTGGATATTGATATTACATGTGATTATTTAACTATAGAATATCCTTGTGAATAAGTAAATGGAATTATTTGATTTATCATTTCTATTTTAGAATGAATTTTATGTTTAGAATGATTGTGTTTTAGTCATATACATTGCCTTAAATGTTTATGATTATTCTTGATAGTTTCTTCTATATTGTTATCCTTACTAAGCATCTTAGCTCACCTATTTCTATGTTTTATTTTTTCCAGGATGTGAAGAAGTATTTTATAGTTGTAATTCAAGGATATGATAAGGATATAAGTGTGTTAAAAGGGGAATAAATTTTGTTTATGTTTTTATTTAATGATGTAATGTAAAACTTATGAATGTATCTAGTACTTCCTAGTCTACTAAACTGATCAGTATTTAGGAATTTATCCCTTATGATCATGCCAATGTTATTTAATAATACATAGACTCTGGGTAACTGGGGTTAGGGTGTTATAGTTGGTATCAAAATAATTGTAGTACAAACTTTGGAAACTATATTTAGATAAATATTGATTAGATAACATTACCCTGAGATATACATTAAGGATTGGAATAGAAGAACGTTCTAGAATTTTCATAATGTAGATATTTTTTATATTTTCAAAGAAATATATCCCTATCTAGATACGAGAAGGTAGAGGTGAATCTAGCACAGATGTACCTAGGTGTGAAAACTACACCCTGGTGTTTCGGGTTTGACCCAGGGTATCCTGGTACACGACAATGGGCCTTGATACACTATTGGTTATGACACTCACATGGGATATGCTTAGGATAATTTAAATTTACATAAAAAACCTTTATAAAGGATTTATTAGTATATACTACCACAAAGAAAACATTTTTTTATGATTATAGATTTAATCCATAAACTGTTGAATTTATGTTAAGCGTTTTACAAGTTTGAAATTATTTATTGCGATTCATAAAATAATCTATTGTATGACATTGTTTAGAAATGGAACCTAGTGGATGGAATGGAAACAATATCAACACATTAAATCCATGTAGGTATTTCCCTCATACTCAAGATCAAATATAGTGGAGTTGGTGATGCCACTGGTGCTGATTAGCTTATCACCATAATGTGAGAACTCTGTCAGGTTTTGAATAATATCCTTACCCATATGGAGCACCCAGATCCAAAATGCAGAGGATCAATGTTAGAATACTTCATGAGGCAACAACCACCAACATTCAATGGGAGTAAAAATCCATTATTAGATGGGAAATGGAAAATTTAAATATAGAAAATATTTTATGCATTAGGGAGTACTGAAATGGAAAACGTTTTCATTGAATTTTATGTGGTCATTAATCCAAATCACAATGGAAGTTGAAGATGTATCAAACATGGAATGTAGGGATTTTAAAGATATTTTCTTAGAAAAATACATTCCTCGTGACCATCGAGCGGATATAGAAAGACAATTTCTGAGTCTGAGGCAAAAGAAGGATGATAATGTTGCAAAGTACTAGGCTAACTCTACAAGGTTAAAAATGAATACAAAAGATTATATACATAACACAAGGAGTAATATTGATCGATTATTTTATGGGTTAAAACCATTTCTCCATCGAGAATTAGTCTCACAATCCTTCTCATCATATGATGATATTGTCTCATGCACTATCAAGATAGAAAATAAATTCTCTATGTCTTACAACTTCAAAGAAAATCATGAAAAGAAGAGATCTGTTGAACTCTCTGTAAATGGAAATAAGGGGAACAAGGGAAAAGTTGTATATCCATCATGCGGTAAATGTAGAAGAAACACCCCGGTACTTGCCTGAAGTCAATGAGAGTCTTTTCGAAATGTGGTAAAAAATGCCACTAAGCTCATGATTACAATGGTAATAAAGAGTATTTCAATGTTGATTACTACAATTGTAGAGAAAAGGGACAATATGAAAATTAATGTCCTATGTACCAAGGGAAATTACCTCAAAAATGTCCAAGGGAGAATGTTCAAGCATACGTGATCACTACTGCTGAGGTTGAAGCTCTAAAAGATGTGGTGGGATGTGATTTAATGGTTTTCTCAAGTTTTACCAATGCTTTATTTGATTTTGTATCATCTAATTGTTTCATATCTTCCCAGTTTTCTAAGAAAATTAGATATTTTCAATTTGACATAACATGGGAGTTGTCAGTCAGAACTCCTAAAGGATGTATCATCGCAAAAATGTTTTTTTAATTAGTTCCAATAAGGGCATATAAATGTTATTTTTCTGCTGATATCATCATTATACACATGATTGAATATGATATAATCCTCATAATGTATTGGATTTCGGACCATGATGTGAAAATTTTTTGTAAGAAGAAGGAGGTTACAATTTTCGATGATGATAAAGAGTACCTTATCTTTAGTGAAGAAACATTACCACGTGATTATTATATAGATCCAATCCATGCAGATCTACTAAATTTAGTTATTATGGAGGAATAGAATGAAATATTTATGGTTGAGGAAAATAATGTTTTAATATAGGACATACCTATTGTGAATTAATAGGTTGATCTGTATCCAATGAATTTACCTAGACATCCTTCAGAAAGAGAAATTGAATTTTCCACTGATTTAATTCATTGTTCAAGGCCCATATTGACGACCCCTTATAGAATGGCCACTGTTGAATTAGTGTAACTAAAGAAACAACTAGAGGAATTGAGTAATAATGGATTTATTAACCTTAGTGTTTCTCTATGGGGAGCCCCTATCCTTTTTATTAAGAAGAATGATAGATCTATGAGGTTGTGCATTGAAAATAGTGAGATCAATGCTATAATAATAAAAAACAAGTATCCCCTACCCCGTATTGATTAATCATTCAACCAAATTCATGGAGCTCAATATTTATCAAAGATTTACCTTCGATAAGGATATCATCTGTTGTGTGTGAAGAAGGAATACATTCCGAAAACAACATTTCAAACCAGGTACTTGCATTACAAGTTTACAGTAATGCCTTTTGAATTGACTAATGAACCCTATGTATTCATTGATTTAATAAATAGAGTTTTCAAAGAATATATTAATGAATTTTTGGTGGAATTTATTGATAATATCATTGTATCATAAAAAATCTACAATGATCATGAAAATCACTTGTGCACTATTCTAAAAACCCTCAGAATTATTGAATTATATGGGAAGTTTAGTAAGTGTGAATTTTGGCTTCTAGATAATTATTTTCTTGGACATATTGTCTCTATGGATGGAATCTCTGTTGATCCTTCAAAGACCAAGGAAATCCAATAATGGATAGCACTGATGAGTATAACTAAGGTACGTGGTTTTATTGGTTATGTAGGTTATTATTGATGTTTCATCTAGAATTTTTTCCGATTGGATAACCCATTCACCAAGATCACATGTAAAGGGGTTAATTTTGTTTCGAAAAAAGATTGTGAATAATGTTTTGAAGAACTGAATATAAGATTTTTCAACACTCATATCTTGACTCTACCATCAGGTAATGATGGGTTTGTTACTTATAGTGATGCTTTAAAGTAACAACATTCTTGTGTCCTTATGCATAATTATATAGTTATTTCTTAGGAATCATGATAGCTAATAATTATTGATAAAAACTATCCCATTAATGATCTTGAGTTAGCAGCTATAATATTTGATTTGAAGATATGAAGAAACTATCTTTATGGTGATGAATTTGAGATTTATACAGATCACAAGAGTTTGAAGTATATTTTCTCATAGAATTAACTC
Source organism: Viscum album (assembly GCA_963277665.1). Classification (NCBI taxonomy): domain Eukaryota; kingdom Viridiplantae; phylum Streptophyta; class Magnoliopsida; order Santalales; family Viscaceae; genus Viscum; species Viscum album. The sequence goes on from OY728161.1 coordinate 1,641,551,623, forward strand.
AACATGAGGCAATGGAGATGACTTGAACTACTCGAGGATTATGATTGCACTATACACTACCACTCAGGGAAGGAAAATAATTTGGTAGATGCTTTGAGTAGAAATGATCCTGGAGTTTTTAACATGATGAGAGTTGAATGGGACCCTATTTTCAAGGATCTAGTAAAGATGTACTTGAGAATAACCATGGAAGGTGAAACATTAATACTATTTCAAATGGTATCCAAACAATAATTATGATAAAGGATAATGAATTATCAGTTTGATGATGTGGAGTTTTAAGAAAATATTAAAGCTGTGAATGACGAATGATTGAGTGACTTCATATATGAAGATTAAATTTTGAAATCTGGGAAGAGTATTTGTGTTCCATACATATCTGATCTAAAAATGGAATTGTTGGATGATGCACATAGCTCAAATTTCTTTATACACTTTGGGAGAACCGAGATGTATAATGATTTGAAAGAACATTTTTGGAGGGACAACATGAAGAGGGATATAGCTGATTTTGTGTCAAGATGTATGGTTTTTCAACAAGTGAATATTGGAAGGCAACAACGTGGAGAAGTCAGGACACCTCTTCCCATTTCTGAGTGGAAATGGGACAATATTATGATGGACTTTGTCATGGGGATACTAAAGAATCCAATAAGGAATGATGCAACATGGTTCATTGTTGATCGTCTTACAAATTCAGTACAATTTATTGCTATAAAAGATGATTTACCACTTGAACATCTGACATGACTATATATTAATGAAGTTGTAAGACTCCATGGCATACCCCTATCGATTGTTTGTTATCGTGATCCCTGTTTTACATCAAGATATGGAAATATTTTTAGAGGACCTTGGATACTAAACATCATTTGAGCACTGCCTAACACCCTCAAACTGATGGAAAATCAGAACAAACTATTCAAACCTTATAAGATATGTTGATATCTTGTTCACATGACTTTCAAGGTATGTGGGATCAATATTTACCACCGGTAGAATTTTCATACAACAATAGCTTCCATTTAAGAATTAATGTGGCACCATATGAAGCGTTATATGGAAAGAAATGTCCCACACAAACTTGTTGGGATGATGTTGGTGAAAGAATACTCGTAGGCCTAGAACTTGTTGATGAGACAATAAAAAAGGTGAAGATTATACAAACCCACATTAAAGCATCTCAAAGTTGGAAAAAGAGCTATACAGATAATCAGAGGAAGGATTTGGAATTTCAAGTATGAGATAATGTTTTCTTGAAGGTATATCCATGGAAGGGTGTTATACGATTCAGTAAAAGGGGTAAATTGTATCCTAGGTACATCGGATCTTTCGAATTTCTAGAACGAATTGGAGTTGTGGCTTATCATTTAGTAATGCCTCCAAGTCTCTCCAAATTTCATGACGTGTTCCACACATCACTATTGAGAAAATACATGCCTGACCCAACACATATACTCACCTATGGGGAAATTGAACCCAAAACTGATCTGTCTTATTGTAAAGATCCTATCAAAATTCTTGATACTAGAGAACATGTGCTTGGAAACTGGATGACTCATCTGGTAAAAAATCTATAGAGAGACCATAAGATAGAAGAGGCAACGTGGGAACCTGAGGAACTTATGATGAAGAACCAACCAAATCATTTTTTGCATTAATATTCTAGAAATTTTTAAGATTAACATATTTTAAGGATGGGAGAATGTAACACCCCAAGCTTCCACGATACATTTCCCTTTGAATAATGTAATAGCTTGTGTTGTATACAACATGATGTTTTAACACACCACGACCAATCAAACAAGCCTTTATGAATATTAATACCCAATTTATAAAATTATATAAATATTATTTTTCAAAATGGACTTTATTTTTGAATTTAGAATATCAAAATTAGCATAGGATGAATTTTTGGTATTTTTCTAATAACATTCAATTTTTGATGAATAGTGAAAAAACATTGTGTTATTATATAAAAATGGCTTTTTATTTATGCAATTAGTTATTTTATTTAATTTTATTTTACATAAAAATATATACATAATACTTATATATGTTCAATTTAATTCATTGGAGTCATTTTATAATAATTTTAGATATATAAACTTTTGTTGAATAGTTTATTGCCTTTTACCCAACTTCTAGGAGCATTTGAAAATTTGCATAAAACATATTTTTATTGCATCAATGAGTTGAATTTTAAAAAATTTAGAGACACAGTTTACATCATTATGTAAAATATGGTTCAATAAGATGAAAATAATTTTTTCTGAATAGTAACTTTTGACTTTTATTTAACACGGTTAATAGTAAATAGGGTAATAAAGGGTAAAAATGATATTATAATCACCCTAAAACATGTCCTAATTATATTTAATAAGTTTAATACCACCAAAACCAGCCTTAGAAATAATATATGATCTCATTAGGTCCACCTGGATTAAAATAGGTAATTTATTATTATTTTATTTAAAGAATAGTTAAAAGAGTTAAATTAAAAGTTTAATAACTAAACCATTTTTAATGTAAGGTTAACACAATATAAATTATACTATAAATAATTATTTGTAAGATAAGTAGATTTATTACATAATGTTATTTTATTTATAATTTTTAGACATTAAATAATTTAATTTATTTTCGACACAATGATGATGCAGTAATTACCTTAATAATGAAATATCAAAATAATTGATATTATAAATATCCAAATAAAGGTAAATTGAAACTAATTATGAATTCCACTAATTTTATAGGTTAATATGACATGTTAGTGTTGATTAAATAAATTTTATTCAAAATGATAATGTTTTTAATTCTTTCAAAAAATCAAATACTAAATAGTCTCCAAATTGACATAATTGTGTTTTAAAAAAAATACTATATTATTAATTGATATAATATTTATAAAAATATAGTTTTCTGAAAAAGTACTTATATAAGGTTATATATATTAATAATGAACCACTTGGGGTTCTCTTGTGTTGTTAGAGTAAGGTTATTAACCATATAATACAAAGAAACATAGTTAATGTAAAACTATTTAACTAATAGTTAAATCTAAAAGATGAGGTTAATATAGTAACCTAAACCTGTCTAAAACCTATTTATTGAGAGGTTTTCGACCCATCCCCACCTTATCCTATAAATAAATCATTTTAAGCCATTATAAACCGAAAATTATATTATTATAAAATATTATTTCAAGCATTTCCTAAAGTGACCCACACCTCTTTTATAAAAGGGTACTTCCCCTTCTCTTAATTTCACACCTCCTAAGCCATTTGGTTCGGCCAACCCCTGCCCAAATATCTTTCCAACGTCCATAAATTCAACCTAGAGGCCATAATTTGATCATAAATACATTCTAAGGAGACTTTTTGATCAACTTTTAATGAAACACCTAAAGAAGTGGTAATATTTTCACCACCCTCTTTCATGTTCCTTTCATCTTCGACTTCCTCTATATTTGTTATTTCCATACCAAAATAATAAATTCAGTACCTTCTAAATACTGTGATATAATTACAAATATTGTACAACCATATTTTTTAATCTATCCATCCTATAAATGACAATGTCACCATACATGTGTACGTACGACTTACCGTCTCCACGTCATGATGTTGTTTGTTATTCTAACACTTAAGTATTTGGATGAGTATAATAATGATTTTAACTAATTTAATTAATAAATATTACATATTAATGATTATTTATATATTATATACCATCCAATTACATATGATTTCTCCATCAATATAATGATTTTGTTGCTCGTGCATACATATGGATTACCGTCTCCCCGAATGCGATGAGATTCATTCTCCATCGTAATCATTCAAGAATAATTTTCTTTTTATGATTAAAAATAATTTTTATGAACATAATATAATTATGTATATGAATATAATACATTATATCCATAACAATTAGGTCTTACATAGCCATGAAAATAAAACAAAATGAATCAGTTAAAACCTGCAATGATGATACTACTAAAATATTATTAACAAAGTAATATTATAATATCATATATGATATCATATTTATGTATATGATTCCTAAATAATTTAATAAAAATGATATAAAAATTATATAGGATCTTAACGTAGCCTTGACTAAATGAAAGTACAAGGTAAGGGTTAATTATACAATCTCTTCACCTATCCGAGGTTGTTAATACGTAAGCATCTACTGAGACCACTTTATCATCCACATCTATGTTTTCATAAAAATATAGTTGAAAATATTTCTAATATTTAATAGACTATCGGTTAAAGTCATTTATACCCTTATTTTACCACATATATTTTGAAAGGAATCTTTCTGTTGTTTTCCAATCAGGGTACTTTATGACCTTCTCAACAAAATTAATGTAAGAATGTCTTTTCTTACTTCTACAGTGGGTGTGGCTATTTTCCGCTATTATAACATCATCAAAGCTTCCCATACAAGATTATACGAATATTTTCAAAATAAATATTTTATATTATAATTATATGACTTTTAAATGATTACAAAATACAAAGAGACAATTCTCTACAAAATGTTTTGATTTCATCTATTTCAACATCCTTTGATGGATTTTAAGCTCATTTAATGTTGATTTATTATGATACAAATATTCCATGTTGTACTGAAGGTTTTGTGATATGTTTGATAGTTGATGTGATATTTTTACACCATTCATCATTTATAATAAAGTATTTATATTTCATATGTTATTTTTTATATGAATTTTTATGTAATGTTGAGACATTTTTATATGAGGAATGCATTGGACTTAGTAAGTGATGGGTGGAGCCCACTATACCTCCTCGATGCATCGGTAGGTCTCATGAAAAAAACTTGTGTCTTTGTACAAGACCTTAAAAAATATTATTTGTAGTCTTGGAACAATTCCCTGACTATGTGGTTATGAAATCTGTCAATATAGATCCCAACATTATAAAATTGGCTATTGATATTACATGTGATAATTCGACTAGAAGAATATCCATGTGAATAAGTAAATGGAATTATTTGATTTATATTTGTCATATTATGATGAAGTTTAATTTTATAAGGCTTGTGTTTTTTGTCTTATACATCTCCTTAAATGTGTATGCTTATTATAAAAAGTTTCCTCTATATTTTTATCCTTAATAAGCTTCTAAGCTCCCCCATTTCTACGGTTTATATTTCCTAGGATGTGAAGAAGTATTTTATGGTTGACCTGCATGGAGAGGCTAAGGATATAAGTGTTTTCAAAGGTGAATAAATGTTATTGATGTTTTTATTTCATGATGTAATTTAAAACATATGAATGTATCTTGTACTTACAAGGCTACTAAACTAATCATTCTTTCAGTGTTTGATCCCTTTTGATCATGCCATTGTTATGTAATAATGCACCGAATCTGGGTAACTGGGGTCGGGGCATTACATCAATGCCATATATCATAGACAATTATATTGAGTACATAATGAAAATTGAGGAACAACAAAGTGAAATCGATAGTACGAATAACAATGGATGGGTTAAAGTCTAACGTATCAATGAATATAAAGAGGAAGATGTCTGTCTATGCTGAAAATTTATGGATCAAGAAAATATCTTGACTCCCAAAATGAAATTTGGAATGATGATCACCAAGAATATAGAAAAGTTGGAAGCGGAGTATAGAGAAACAAAAAAACAGAATAAATAGAAAAATATAAATGATAAGGCTGGTATGATGATTGATAAAAAATAGAAAGCTATCATGGTTGAAGTCCGCCTACATGCACCCACTTCAAAAAGTAAATTTGATTTGGGTAAATAGTAGAATCCAAATATTCGGAGAACCTAAGGGAAAACTAGAAGTATAGAAGTGTCACCCATGAATGAACACTATATTTTGTGTTGTTATTTTGGAACGATGAGACAATAAAAAAATGTGTGTTCAATATCCAAGAGTCACTAAAGGGAACAAGAACAGTAGTGAAATCAAAATATAGAATGGTACTCCATAACAGAATTTGATGGAAATTGCTTTTTGTGAGGAGGATTTTGGAACATGGATTGATATTTTAAATCAACCATGAATTGGAATGTTCCAAATAAGAATCAAAGTGGTCACAGGAAAAAAATAAAAAAATCAATAGGTGAGATGAAAATTCCAAATTGATATGAAGCTCTACAGAATGAAGCTAGTCCATCATACTCTAATGGTGGTAAAAACAATAAATTTGTACCATGTATGATGTAAAAAACATGGATCAAAAATAAAATAGTAGATAAGTATGTTGTTGCATAAATTTACATTAATGCATCAGATCGTTCAAGTGTATAAGTCCTTGATAGAGGTTTCACATCCCATATTATAGGAAATAAATATCTTGTTACAAGTGTAAAATATGTCAAATAAGGAGTTTTAATGTTTGTAAATGATGAAGGCATGAAGATAATTGGCTCAGAAAAGGAAAGGTTTGAGGGAAAATAAATGAGACATGATGATGCTCACTAGTAGAAGGTCTTAGTCACAACATTCATATTATTAGAAAAATATCTGACTTTGGCCATTATATAATATTTACTAAATATATTTTTATCATTAAAGGAATAGATGGTGCAATTTTTTTACAAGGAAATATGAAAAAGGGATATATATACCATGTAAGTGGGGAAGGAGGTAGGTATATTTTATCCAGGGAGAAATAAAATAAGTTATGGCATAAAAAACATGGTCATAAATGCCAACCATCCCTGGAATATCCGGTAAAGTGTAATTCAACTAGATAACCCCTGAATCTAGTGAGAATACTCATACATGTGATTCAAGTCAACAAGGGAGGGTCATTAGAAATGTGTACAAGGTAATGTAAAATAAGTCAACAAGAGTGAGTGAACTGGTCATACTGCTGTTTTTGGACATATCTCACCAGGATCCATTGATGTGAAAGGATATCATGTTATTTTCATTGATTACTATAGAATAATATCATGGTTATTTTCTATTTCCCATAATTTTGATGTGTTTAGTTGCACCAAACAATATCAGAGGGAATATGAAAAGATGCTTGGGAAGAAAATTCTGAAGATTTGTACTGATAATTATAGAAAATTCACAAATAGTCAAGTGGAAGAATCTCTCAAGAAAACCAGGATAAGGAATCAGGTTTCTTTAGTGAGAAATCCCTAATAAAATGGATTGGTTGAAAGGGAAAAAATCATATCATCAACAACTTGGAAAGAATGTTTTTTATTTAAAAAGACCTATCAGAGAAATATTGGAAGGATTGAGTCTTAACATCAATCTACATTTCTAATTGGGCTGTATTATATTTGAAGGAAGAAAGTATCCATATGAGATTTGGTATAAAAAAAATCCAATGTTAATATACTAATGAATCTTTGGAAGTAATTTTCTATTCTCAATAGAGGAAAAACATGAAATTTGATTTATATCGATATGAGGGGATATTTATTTCCTACTCAAGAAAAGGAAAAGTTTATAAATGATTTAATAAGAGGTTGGGAAAAGTTATTGAGTGAAATAATGTCATTATAGTGGAAAATGATGATAATATTCAACAAATCAGTGAGCAGTTTCCTAATGAAAGTGGTGAAGAGTTAAGAAACATAGGTGGAGAATAAGTGGTATATGCTAATTCAGAAGAATAAACTAATGATGTGCAAGAAGAATTCATGCTTGTATCTATGAAGAATCCAAAGAGTCAGGCTGAGATTGATTGAAAAAATATAATTGGTGATCCGATAGTGTCAGTTCAAACAAGAAGAATGAATTCATTACAACAAACATTATTCTTACCTCATATATATCCTAAATGTTTTGATGGTTCAACTGGAGATCAGAACTAGGTTTAGGATATGAATGAAAAGCTACACCATATTGAGAATAACCAGATGTGGGAAATTGTTTCGAGGCCAACAAATAATAATTTCATCAGTACTAAATGGGTCTTTAATAATATGATTAATAACTATTAAAAAATAATTCGAAACAAAAAACAACAAGTGTAAAAAGGTTACTTCCCAAAAAAAGGTGTCGTTGTCGTTGAGATATTTTAACCTGTAGCAAGACTGGATATAATCAGATTATTCTTGTCCATTACAGTGCAAAGAATGTTCAAACATTTCTAGATGGATCTCAAGTCCACAATATTTAATAGTTTTCTCAAAGAGGAAGTGAATATAATTAAAACAGATGGTTTTCTCATACATGAAAAATAGAACAAGGTTTTTCAACTAAATAGGTTTCTTTATGGGTTGAAGTAAGAACCAAGAGCATAGTTTTCGAGACTTGATCAGTATTTGAAGAGGATTTTCTTTTAGTATGGATGATTTGATTAAAATATACATTTTATACTGACAGTAATCAATGGGTGATGGTTCTGGTTTATTTTGACGACATAATATTTTTTGGATCAGATGAAGCATAATTTATATTGTTTTATAAATTCATGAAAAGTGAGTTCAAAAGGTCAATGATTGGTGATTTGATATTTTTCATTGGTTTATAGGTGACACAAATATGGAATGAAACTTTTATATCTCAATCTAAATTTTCCATGGAGTTTCTGTGAAGATTTCGAATGGAAAATTCCAAGAAGATGAAAAGTTTGGCTGTTACTCAGATGAAACTATCAAAATATGATGATGGAAAGGTCGTTAATATCATAGAACACAATAAAATCATTTTAAGTTTATTGTAAGTGAAATTAATAAATTAAAACAATATTTCTTGAAAATTCCATGAAATGAAATATGAAAGCAATATTAAATAAATTGACAAGATTGGAGAGAAAAAGAATACTTCAGAATATCAAGGGCACTATGGATTTTAGTTTGATGTATAATGACAAATCCCAACCAGTGATGTTGGGATATATAGATGTAAATTAGGCCAATTCAGCAGATGACAAGAAATCTGCATCAAGAGGTGCTTTATATCTTTGTGGGTTGTGTATTTCTTGCATACAAATGAAAAAAGATTTAATTTCATTTAGAACATTATAATCTTAGTATATTGTTGCCACTTATGTTTGAATGTAGTTACTGTGGACAAAACATCAGCTTGATGACATGGGAGTTGATGTGAAGTCTCTGATAGAGATCCACTGTGACAATTCATGTGTTATAAATATTTGAAATAATAAATTCCTAGACTCAAGGAAAATTTATATTGAAATAAAAAAATCATTTTATTAAGGATAAAGTGGAAAAGGAATTGTGGAGTTGGAGTATCTGTCTACCAAGCTAATGGTTATAGATTATCTGATAAAGTCTATACCAAAAGAATATTTTGGGAGGCATAAACTAGTTCTAGGAATCTATTTGACTCCTCACACATGAAAATTGGAGATGTGGAACCCTTTCTCCCCACAACATGGTCTGTTTTTTCCCTAATATACTGATATGTGTTCTTTACCCAGTTGTAGAACAGAACAGAGTGTCTTTCTGGTTTGTTGACAAATGGGGACAAAGTGTGTCTATTTAAAGGGATAAAATGTATTAGTTAAGACATGGCGTGAAGTTGTTACGTGGGGAAGTGAGGTAGGGGGAGTAGTGAAATAGGGGGAGGAGTATTAAATGTAAAAATGATAGAATTGATTGATCAAATATTATATATCATGACAGCTGAGTTTTGTGAAGAAACAGTAAGAGTGGTTTTGTAATGAAGTGATTCATTGATGAAATTTTCTTTATACTATTTTTTTATCATGATGAGAATTGCCCATGTGGGCTTAGAGTATGTATTGAGTAAGTAATTTACCTCTATATGAATCAAAACAAGTTAATGGTGGAAGAAGATGAAAATAACTTCAATGAGGTACCCAATTATGATAGAGTTTTCAACAAACCCAAAGGGGGAGATTATTGGGTACAACTCCCACAAGTTATCATTTTTGTACTTTTGGGGTGATAGTTTTTGGTAACAAAGTTCGTTTCCAAAGAAATTTGTGGAGTATAGATATATTTTTGACATGATATGTTGAGAAAGACCTAAGACAAATGAATGGATGCCCGGGATGTGGCATAAAATAAATCTTTCAAATGGTAATTCTGTTTCCCAGTGTTTACCAAATTTTTGGGTTCCAACATTTGGAGTTCAGAAGAGATTGAAAAAATGAATTTTTATGAAGACCATATGAAAATAAGAAAAAGTCATGAATTTCATGAAGATAAAGTTTCATGAAGGGTTTCTCAAAAAGGTGTGAATTTTCTGATAGTGAGCTCTGTGAGTATGATGTGCCTCAAGAACATCGAAGGTGAGGAACACTGTGAGTGGAGAATCACAGTGGTGTGAAGTTTTGATGGAATGATCAGAGATTATGACATGAATTTTTAATGGAAAATTCCTATTAAGCTTTATTAAAAATGGATCATTGTGTCAAAAATGTGTGGGCTACGCAAAATGGTGATGACATGACTCAGACGGTTCACGAGTCAGTAGAAAAACATATAAATAGGCCTATACCCCCTTCAGAAGAGGTAGTAGGATTTAATGTATATCTTAAGACACTCTCATCGTGAAGTTAGTTTGAAAAGGATGTGGTTTTGAAAAATTTCTTAAAGGAAAGGATTTCATGAAGGTGGTTTGCGAAGGAGGTATGAAAAGAAACTCGAGAAGGCCGTAAAAGTCAACTGAATGTTCTGAGCTTCATGAAAGTAATGGAATACGTAATGGATAAGTGAGATTTTAAAAAAGGCAGGAGTTTTGAAAAGGCTAGATTACATTTTAAAAATTGGTTTTATTCAATATGTTTTATTTGAGATTAGCAAAATATGGATCATTATGAAGGTAGTTATCTTAGAGTAAGTGTTCAAATGGGATTTACCAGTACGATTGTGGTAAAGTGGTATTCATTAGTTCATAAAAGTGTAACATCAATAGATCATCCACATATAGTAGAGGATGATTTCATTTTAGATAATGAAAGGACCTATATGTCTTTAAACAATAGTGTTCTTATAATTAATTTGGTACATAATCAAATCATTGGTGTATTCTCCTTGTATTTATCCCAATGAGTGTGAAACAAGTAAAGTTTTTCTGTTATTTGAGTGCTTTTTAGATCTTTTCATACTCTATAACGGGAATAAGAGATAAGAGTGTTTTTTAACAATAAAAAAGATCAAAAAGGAGAACTTGTTCTAATATTTCATACACGAATTCACCCCCTAGGTTTCTTCAAATAGTGAACCGAACAATTTTATTAATTACAATAATAATATATTATATATGAAGATACTTCATCGTATAATGAAATCAGTTTTTTTCCTCAAAATGCATATTTGGATTGTAGAATTTCCCCAAATGTTTTATTCACATATTGTAAATATTCCATCCAACTTACCTATCCATAATAATAATAATTTAATAAAAATGATATAAATATGTAAAACTCATTATAATGACTATCCCATTAAATTAGTTATGAAAAGATAAATTGAAATTAATCATTCCATGGAGTTGGTAGTTTACATGTACACATGGATGATGATTTCATTTTCTATAGAACGGGGAATATTGTAATAAAGTTTATCATAAAAGATTCTAAAATATATCCCAAATATGATAAATATATATTCACACACACACAAAGATATATATATATATATATTTCATTATTATTATCATACTTGTAATTCAATGATGGAAAAAGAAACAAATTGTGGCATGGATGTGGTAGTCTGGACAAAGTATCAATGCATTCTTCATGTTAATTAATATAAATTTTAAATGTTATTAATGATGGTTACATAATTATAATTACATAATAGTATAATATTGACACTTATTTTATCATTTTGAAGTGGTTTTGTAAGATTTTGTGAAAAAATAAGTTGTTTATGGTGTGATGGGAAATGAAGATTTCAGTTCCCCTTTTCTATGTGAAAATGGATATCATTTTTTTAAATAAAAAACAATTCAATAATAGGAATTCATTTTTAAGGAATGTGTATCTAAAATTGAATAATAACAAAAAGAAAAATATATATGTTTTTGAAACAGATAAAAAACTAAATATAATTCATGTTTCTAATATGTTAGGCCCATTATCTCTTATGTTACTCATTTTACCATTTTTTTATCTACCATCGTAACTGGCTTTTTCCAATGTAATTTATAATATATATTCAAAAATAAAATGGTTCTTACTAAATAATTTAGACCCAACTATTCAAATTTTACAATATATTTTATTTATATCAATTTCTAAATATTTTAGAAATTAATTATAAATGTATACTATATAAAACAATTTTTTAAATATATAAATTATGTTATAAAATATCAAATATTGGTTTGTAAATTAAAAAAATATTTATTTTAAAATAATTTTAAAATAAATTAATATATATATATTTAATAAAATGTTTTAATAAATATAGAAATCACACTTATATACTAATAATTCCATTAATATAATGGTATTTGTTATAATAAATGAATGAAAATAAATTTTTTATTTTTAAAAACACATTTATGGAAAAAGTGAGCTACAACAAGATCCAAACATTACACCCAATTAAAACCATTAAAGATGATTACGCAAACCAATCCTAAAGGACCTTCCCCTACCCAATGACTGCATCGTGATAACAAGCCTTCACCATCACATGGATTCTCATCAAGTAGTCACGTGAAGGGTGGCATGAGCATAGTACCAATGGCAGAGCCATACCCTCTCAAACTTCCAAATATTAATGGAATGCTATAGAGATATTTTGCTGCTCTAAACATCATATGATGTGGATCCATGTAGTGTGATGGTTACCAACACACCCAAATTAAACAATCAAACTATAATTGAATGCATCCTGAATTTGAAAACATCCAATGTTCATTCACAACTCTTCATTTTTATTTGTTATAATAGAATATAGCCCTATTATCAAAAAAATAAGTCTCTCAAGATAAAAATAAAAAATATATCCTAAGATATTTTTTTAGGTTGAATCCCAATATGATGTTAATTTTATCAAATTAAAATTCTAAAATTTATTAATATAACTATAAAAAAACATAAAATATCATAAAATATAATAAATAAATATATAATTATATGGAAAATGTCTTTTTAGAATAAAAACTATAACTATTAATATTTATTATCATTTAAAAATTAATATACATATAAATTTATATTCATTTTGTCATCAATTAATCACACATATATTTAAGTATAAATTGACATCGTATAAAAGTTATTTTTTTATAAAAACACATTTCAAGAATAAAGTGATTTTATTAGTTTTTTTGGCTATATCAATTGTATTTAATTTGGATTAAAATTGGCCATTATATTCCTTATACATATATTTAATAATATTATTACACATATTAGAACATACTAATTCAAAAATTTGGTTTTAATGATCTAAAGACATTGGTAGTTTTAGTTTATTTCGGTTATTCAAGTGGATCCAAATATCAAACATATTTTTTATTAAGGGTAAATGTTTAGGGAAATATTGGGTTGTTAAATCTCCCTTAATAAAATTAAAACCTCATAATATTAATAAATAATCATTTAAGAATGTATGTGAGTGAATTATTGACATATGCAATATTCGGTATATAACATCTAATATTACATTTACCTTTATATCTTAGGCAATATCATGTTACTTTTATTTTATCAAATGATATTTTCAATTAAAAAATCATATACAGAAATATTTAAATATCCAAACAATATTTTTTCAGTAACATACAATTCCCAAAACCATTGGAATCCCCATAGCATTAAAAAACAACAAAACCATATATCTTATTAGAAACTAACAATAACTTTAACCCTAAAATAATGCACTCTCAATTATAAATAACATTCCAAAAAATGTTATGATCTTCACCCAAAATATCATGAATCAATTACCAATAACAAGGTTACCAATACCATCTAAATTAATTTTTCAAAATAAATCAACCCTTTATTATCTCAGAACTAAGAATATATTAAACCTAATATTTATATGTCTGTTAATCGTGTTTTATTCAATAGTATTCTCTAAAAATAAAACCAATGAATAAAATCACATGTAAATATTAATAATAAAATTTAATACATGATTCTAAACCTTAAATGTGTTACTAATGATGAAAAAATCATATATTTCTCACTTATTTTTCATTACTTTTAGAATATACAAAAATATCTTTGATAAATATCACACTATAATGATAATAGATAAAATTTTCAAGAATTAATTTCTATTAATATATCTACCATGTTTCCTTCGTCTGAACTACAAAACTCAAATTTTCTATCATATTTGTAATATTATTAAATTTTAAACCATTTAAATACACTAATATATTCATTTATAACATGTAGTGGCTTCTAGAAACCTAACTTTCTCATCATCATTTTATTGATCATGTTTCAACTACATACTAAACCCAAAATTATTAGGATAATATCAAATAGAATGAGAGTAAATAATTTTATGAATTTGATATATAAATCAAAAAATTTATTCAAATAATAACACCATCATTTAATCCTTTTAAACTTTTTATTTAATATACTTTGCATTGAGTTGGGATCTCTTGAACTTATTGATGTAGTTCCTTAATGAAATAAGGTAATTACTCCATAAAAATGATACATAATGAAAATGTAATTGAAAAAAGAATATTATATTGGAGTGTCAAACTAGATGTTTAGTAAATACTATCATTTCATTAAAAATGTGATTAGTGAGTTAATTCCCAATATTCTCTTTTCAAGGTTATTACACCTAAGTAAATATATGTAAGATATATATCATCATTTTATATATAGATAGGGATATTATTTCTATGAAGACCCCACAATATAAAAATCATTGCATATTTTTGGTGTTACCCTATACATAGATTTATACATATGATTTTAACTAATATTTTATTATCCTAACCCCAAGAAAATCACTAAAATAATCATTAAGAATTACTAAATCCAACTTTGATTCTAACTATTATAACCCAAGATAAACATATCAATAATTTATATCCTTTAAATAATCTAAACATTATATTTCAAAATAATAAAACAATAGGAAGAACATATTTTTAATGTATTTGTGGATCATTTAGAGTGGAAACATGTTTTTCACAACATGTGAAATGTTCTCCATAATCTAACTAAAAAATATCCCTACTAAACTTATTATAATTTATACTCATCATTTTAACCTAGGGGATAGAAACATAATAAATGGGTGAGCTTGTATTCTCATTAAGGGAAAAAAATAAATAACTATCAAATATTAAAGGAGAAAATAATATGATAAATTTATTATAATCAAGATACATTAGAAAATAATACCCACAAGAGATTATATAATAAATCTTCAAACATGGTATAAGGCTTGTCATAAAACAAGATAGGATTAAATAGTGTGTTGAATGATTATTCAATAAATATAATCAATGGGATCATAAAATAGGAATAATAATATGCATAAGATTGTGGATAAACATGGTCATAAAAATATATATCATTTTGAACATATAATATCCCCAATTATGTCCATGCACTGAGTTGTTATTATATATGAACAAATATTATACCCATGTAAAAACATATGAGCATAAATTTACCAAAATTATACCTACACACACCCCTTTGATCATAGATTAATGATTATTATACCCACTCACAACATTTTGATAAATAATAACCATAATTACTCTCATGCACATCCTTTTATTCCAATGAAAAAATCATCTGAGAAAAACATTACAACATTTATACCCCCACAAAACCTTGTGAGTATCGGTTAACCACAATTATTCCCATGCATAAACTTATGTTTAATGTTTATCCACTATTATACACACAACTAAGATAACAATATAATAAAATATAAAACTATTACCAATTCATTTGAAGGAAATACAATACCCCACCCATCATCAATCCATACTTACGGGTCACGCCTGAAAATCATTCACCTATGACTACATAAAAATCCTATGTAAATAAATTGGGTTTAATATATTTTCAAAATTAATTCTCATAAGGGAATAATTATAAATTACATCGATGATCATAACATGATAAACCCAGGAAAAATTTAAATAGTATCCAATGAATCCAAGTAATATTATAGGTAAATACCATTCAATCATTCAATAAGTAGTGAATGAATATGCAGTGAATTTTTTGTAATATAATTATAATATAATCATAATGATCTTATTATTTTTATTATTGATATATATAATCATTATAATGGTTAATAAGTATAATATATTTTATATGATGATTTTTCATAGAACAGAGAAATCATTTTTTCTCACAGATTGCTCTTTTGGATGATTGAACTTATCATGGTTGTTCATTAATCATATTGTTAAACGGATTTACAATTTATCATTAAATAAGCATTACAATTTCAAATAAATAAAATTTATCAATTAAATCCATTCCCATGAAAATAAATTTAATTTGGTTATTAGAATACAAATAGTAGTCAATCGTTGCATGGAGGTGGTAGTCCACTCATACTCATGGATGATGATTTCATTTTCAATAGAATGGGGAAGGGGGTAATATGATTTATAATTTTGGAATATAAAATATATTATATAAACCATACACATATATTAAATTACTTACTATTATAATCATTTTAAGGTGGTGGAGGAAAACAAAACATGGTATGTCATGGAGGCAGTAGTCTGCACAACATACAGTTTCTAAATTCTTAATTAAATATATAAAGGTAGTTATTTATTGAACCATAATTATAATAAAAAATTTGTATAAAAATGATAATTATTTTTATAATTTTAAGATGTTATAATTTAATTTTATTAATAATATGTTCATATAATGAAATTTAAATGAGAAAGGAGTTGTTATAAATTTATCCCACAATTCGTTGATTATCTCATTTTAAATTGTTATTAATATTTTAAGGGATGGTGTCTTGGGATGAAATAACCCCTTCACAGTATCAAGGAATGTTTTTTGAGGAATTTTTAGATTTTTGGTTTAAATAAGTTATTTTTGGTGGGAGTAGAAGTGAGGAGATGAGTGCCCCATAATAATTGATACATCAGGACTTTTTTGTAAATACTCAAAATGTTTTAATAATGTGAGGTCAATCTCAAGGAATGTGTCTCTAAAATAGATAAAAAATGTATATGAAAGGATATATGGTTTTAAAATACATTAAAAATATTATAATAAACTATTTTTAACATGATTTTCTCTTTAACTCTCAGGTTACACATTTTTCCCATTTAGAAGGTTAACTTATTTTTACCCAAATAATTTATCCTTCATGACCAAAAATAAAATTGTATTTATTAAATAATTTTTAAATAATTATTCTAAAATTTATTTATTTTTTTGTTTTAATTTATAAAAATGTAAAAAATTAATAATATGTTTATAATTTTTTAAACCAATTTTTTAAATATAACATATGTTCTAAAATTTAAATTAGATATTTTTAAATTAGAAATATTATTTTTAAAACCAAGTTTAAAATAACCTATAAAATCAAAATTTTATCAATACAATATATTAATAAATTTTTCAATCATACTTGTAAACTAAAAATTTCAGAAAATGAATGATATTTGTGGAAACATTTAATTTTACATTTCACATAAAAATAAATCTTTCTAGAAAAATAAAAAACATTTACCCTAAGATAAAAATTATATAATGAATTAAAATGTGTTGTTCAACTTATGAAATTAAAATTATAAAGTTTATTAAATAAGTTTTTTAATATAATCATAAAATATAATGAACATCATTTTTATAGGGAGAACACCATTTTAGTTTTTTTATAATACATTTTCTTATTTATTATCATTTTAAAATTATACTATTATCAAAAAATTATTCATTTAATCATAATTTTATCATACTTTTCATGATATGTTAATTCCTAACATATAAAATGGAAATTAATAGAAAAAAATATTTCCTAGAATTAAATTGTCTTATAATATATTTTAGCTATATTAATTTAATTTCATATGGATTAAAAGTTAAATCTACATTTTATTTACATATATTTTATAATAAGTTTATTTCTATTCACACCTTCTTATTCAATGACTAGTTAATAAGTGACTAAACATACATTGTTTTTAGTTTGGTTTAGATAATTATGTAAAAAAATTAAAAACATTTTTATTTAAATAAAATGTATAGTGAAATATCAGTTCATTATAGTTGAACCTATTTTCAATGGGTATAAATATTGGTATAGGAAGTGGGTAGAAATTTTAAATAGAGGGAATATTGAATTAACCTTTTCTTCTGGCCATGAAATTCAGGGTATATGACTCAATATCATGGTGGAAGTTATTTGGGTTTCATATATATAGGCGTTGAAAAAACATATAGGATTGACATTATATCTTTCTTTTGAAACGGGGTTAGATCCGGGGCCTCACATTAGAGTGATTTTTTTTCATCCATAGTGGTTTCTTTCCCACTTTATTCATGGTATATATCATTCATTGATTCAAGATTTATTTCTATTCTTTCTTAACATTGTTATTCATATTACATCATCCATGATAGAATTATCGACATTGGTTATTGTCTTCAGCGGATTATGATTGATGATTAATTTATTGTTATATGTTCAAGGAATCTTATTATAGAATCATCGATCCATAAATTATGACATTTATCATAATATTTCGTTGTTTCCCTATTGGACTGGATTTGGATAATTTTATATCTTTTAAAATTATTCTATAGTTGATATATTTTGAATGCACCAAACATTACCATATTGAACTCAAAAATACTTGATTCTTATTCCCTTGAATAGAATGAAAAGAATACTCATAATTCATCATTTTTTATCAATATTTTCCTTTTTTTGAGTTTTTATCAATATGTTAATTGAATTACACAATTTTAATATTGTTTCATAATTAATTATACACCTTTAACCTTTCACAATCAAGCTACACCCAGAATTAATTAAAAAAATGTAATCTTTTTACTCATCTCTTGTGCATCGTAGAATGATTAGTGTTAGGGGAAGATTTTTATTTTAGATTATTCATTTAAATATTTAAAATTTTCTCTTGGGACTTTATTTGATCGAGGGTAACATATTATATTTTGTGTCCATTTTATTCCATAATATAATATTGTCACTTAGTCTTACTTTTATTGGTTTTTGTCTAGGGGGAGAATTTTTTTTATGATTTCAATTTTTTCATTAGAATATCTACACATTATTTTCTAGTGATTTATTACTTAATTTCATGCTGTTTCCATATTGGAAAAATATTTATGTGTTATTATACTTGATTTAAATTGAAGATACTAATGTTATAACTATATAGAAATGTGTATAATAGTGGTAACTAACTTTATAAAGGGATTCATGAATGTAATGATATATTTGAATATGAATACATTCATTTAATCCTTCATTATACTATGGGTTATCAATTATGCCTTGAAAATATATGTTGTGATTTTAAAATTATTCCGTTATATTGGGTATTATATTCATATAATGATGTTTATTTTTGATAAATTTATATGTAAACATACATAATATATTTGTAATGATAATTCAGAATGATTTAATATGAATGTTTATGTATAAATGACTGGTGATATTTCCAGGTAGTGTGATCATTTCTAAACACATATAAGGAATTTATAGACATGTTAAATTGATACTGATATAATAAAATATAATATTATATGTTGCAGAAAAATGAATATATTATTCTCGAATTTCTATATATAGGATGTTTATTGATGATAGTATTGTCACTAAAATATTAAATAATAAAAAGAGTCGCATAATATGTTATGGGAATGAATATAAATATATTTATAATTTTGAATTGAAAATAAACTAGAATTATGTTTTCATGGAATGGGTAAGAATGACATGGTTATATGATGCTAATAAAATAAATTTAATGGTCATAACAAAGTAATATGATGGTTGAATAAGTAGAAAATTTCACTTAGTAAAGTATCCTTAATATGTAATCATTAAGAATTTTCTTTTATGAAAAATGTATTTATTAAGATAATTATGAAGGCTAGTCCATTTATTTAATTACTAAATGGTTAGAAATATCATGGGATGATATCATGGGGATTTTTAGGTATAATATGATTTCTATAGGTATAGTATAAATAACTAGATATTTAAATGTATGAGAAAAACTAATTATTTAATGGTAGGTAATGACTTATAAAAATATCATAGAAATATTCAATAAGGTTTTATAAGTGTTTTACGAAAGAGAAAAACTTATAATGTATACATAAGTTTGGAACTCATATGGGGAAAAATTATCTGATCATAGAATGATGTGTTGGGTTCATATGTTGGTTGCATTATTAATACTTCTTAAGACCTAGTGTGCAGATTCATTTACTTTTTTGTATGTATTTTTTTGTATGGTCTTATTTGGTTGTGTGTAATTGTGTGACTTTTTTTGTAATGGTTGTTTACTATTATCATGTCTCTGAATATTTATATTATACAATAAAAATATAATGGATTTTATTTATGTGTATACCTATAGGAGTTGTGATGTATTGAGATATAGTTAACATATACATTTGAAATAATTGATCATGAAAATAACATGTATATTACGCCTTTTTGGGATGTAAAATATTAATTAAATGACTAGAATTTTTATTCATATATGTGATATAATATATTTTTGTGATTTTTAATTATATATATAATTTTTTTATGGGTTCAAGGTTTTGAGAGATGCATCCTTTTATGTGTTGTAATGGATTATGGTATAGTATAAACACATTTGTGTCAGGATGTTATGGATTATAATTATTCTGTGTTCATTAGTTGTGATGACTTCTGGTTATAACATAAGTGAATGGGGAAACAGTGTGATGATGATGAGGCTGATGGATGGGTTCATAGGTGATGATGTGATGTTTTCCAAGGGTGTATGTAAAATGATAGTATCATGGGTTGAATGGATGATAATTGTTTCATGGAAATAAGGGATGAATATTGGCACATAGGTGGTAGGGATGTGATTTTTATCGACTATACATGGGACATGGTGATACTGAAATATCATATATTCATTAAACATTGAAGTCTTTGTCATATCCATTTGTTCTGATATACCCAATTAGTTGATCCCAATCATGTTTATACTGTCACATTGATTTCATTGGGTTATTTTATGATTGGGGATACAATCCTATTATTTTCTCCCATGTTTTCACCCCTGCATATTTTTTTGACATGTTTTGCTGGTGAGAATGAAGGGTTAATAAAGATACTGATGTTCATGAAACTGATACGGCGAGTTAGGAGTTATGTCTTGTATTTATAATTATTATAATGTTATATATTTATAATTATAGTAAATTTTGGAATATGTAAATTTATTTGGATTATTTTTTAAGTAGTTTATTTGGGAATTGATTATATTTTCCACATAATTCAAAGTGTAATTCCTCCCATACTCAAGAAAAATACATTTAACGCTTATAAAAAACCATAACTTATTAAAGGATGGAATTATTAGTAACTCCAATCTCCTATAGAAACAATTTTGTAGAGCCAAAAGGTATAGATCAGTACTTTATGTTATAAAATATTTTGGTTGAGTGATAGAATACAGTTTGGGGTTATGCATTAGTGAAGCTTTTGAGGCTCTGATTGGGAACCAATGTCAATTATCCTAAATATTAACAAAGGTGGGAAACTTTTTTGGAACAATGTTATTTAGGGAATCTTGTGAACTATATTGGTATCACACATAGTTTTTAAGAAATATGTTTTTCAAATTATTTTAATATCATTAATACCCTATATTTCACATAATAATGTCTTTTAATGGACAATGATATATTATTAATAGTATTATTTAATCCTGATAGTTTTAACCTAGATCCTAAAAATAGTATTATAAACATAAATTGTTCCATTTTTTTTAAAAAAATATAATAGTTTTATATAATTTAACGATATTGATAAAAAATAATTAATTTTTTAGAAAATTTTGTACAAGCTTTGAAATTACTATTTCCCCAAAAAATTACTTTTTATTTTTTTCTCTAAATAAATATAAAACACTATTTTTCACACTAAGAGAAAATTCATTTGAAAAAATTAAACTAAGTTATTGGCCTAATATGTTAAATTTTTCTAAAAGTAAATATTTTAGAATTTACTGAAATGGTTAATTTTTTTAATTAATAGGAAAAAATTACTACTTTTTATTAAAATAATCATTTTATTTTAATAATTTTCCCAATAAATTTTATTTTTATATGATTTTAAAAATAAAATTAGTTTAGTTGTATATTTTTAATCGAATTAAGTTCATTGGAATAATTTTATGATTTATTTTAAGATTAAAAACTTCGATACTTTTGAAAATTTTCACTTTGGAAACTTGATTTTTCATCACATCTATAATATTGATCTTAAATTAATTTATGAAAAACATATGATTTGAATTTGATAAAATTGATTGAATATTTGAAATAATAATATTTTATATTATATAATAAGTTTATATTAATTTTTCATCATAAATGTTAATAATGATTATAAAAATTAATTTCTGTTATTAATGTTAAAATAAGATTTTGCGGATTGCATGAGTTTCTGTTAAAATTAATTTTCCACACAAATATTATATTTGTATATATTTTTTTTAATTACTTAGATTAATTCAGTCCAATTATATATTAATTCTCATTTATTTTTAGTCTCACATGATAAATTATTTAGGAAAATAAAAAGATACACATTATCATGATAAAAATTATAATAGTAAAATTATGTAAACATAAATTCCATGTAACAACATGTTTAAAATATTTTTTTGTGTAATATGGGTTGCTATATCATATCATCCTTAAAACAAATTATTTATCAATTTTTGAGTCACTTAGGGTGATATTGATATCTAATTATTGAATTGTTTTGGGTATTTACAAAATCGGTAGTCCTCCTCAATTATAAAATTCCACCTCGTCCCCTCAATTATTTACACATCCTAAGACATATTTCATAACCAAAACCTAAAATGACCTTCCAAAAATTTGATATATTTTGTATATATCTTCTATTCATCCCAAAATACAGACATTAGGGTCCTTAAAAATATACCCAATTGGGGTTGTTCTAAGCGAATGTAATTTACTTAACTAAATTCTTTCTTTTTTAATTATTCACTTTCAACATCTGTTAATTTATTAATTATTTTAAAATAAAGACTCTAATATATAACATATAATGATATTTTATTATTTTTTTGTAATAACCTATATATATATATATATATCATCTTCAATAAATCATAAATTGAAATTATTGATCATGTGTTCCAAAAACTACCACCTCACAAATTGATGTAATTAATTTTCCATCAACACCTCTTAGGGATGAATATAATGATTAATTTAACATATTTATATGATTTTTATAACATAATTATACTTCTGAGTTTTTATATCACTTAAAGCATCATATAACTTTCATTTTGTGGGAATATGAGAACATCACTCATGTGTACGGCTAACTGCTGCCTCGTGAAGCACTGTAATTTTTTTTCACGTGTGTTTTAAATGAAAATTAGTTATTATAGGTGTAATGATAAATATGATATATATTAAATAAAGTTATTTTTTAAGGGTAATATATTAATTACCTTTCCTTTATCTCATCCATAGATAAAATTGAATCAATGTTCATGCGTGCGTATGGCCTACCCTATCGATGAAATGTGTAATTAATTTTCTATCACTAATTTTTATAGATTACTCTAATTAAATCTATAATGAATCTATATTATTCTTATATAATAGTTATAATATTTGAGATGATGTAATAATTGTGAAAATATATGTTCCAAAAAATACCAAACTAAAATATTTTAGTAAAACAAAGTAGTTATTACCTGAAATGTGATTTTAACAAGAAATTGTAAATAAATGTGTATTAAATGGCTATAAGTAAATAATATATGTTAATATGCACATTATTATGGTTATATTATATATCTATATTTAATATATATCTATTATTCCAATTTTTTAATGTGTAAGAAGGAATTAAATACTAAATGTACAAAATTTCTAGTCTCTTTTGTATTTCTAGGAGATTAATGATATATTCATTTCTTTTTTATTTTATGTGGTGTGTAAACTATAAAATTTCAATTTTATATCATTAATTTAATAATTTTAATTATATATATGTTTTCTTATGTTGGTATGGTTAATTGAGGTTTTTTATTCAAAATATAATCAATGTGATAAATGATTTTCATCCAACTTTTATTTCTGTCAGAAAAATTCCTTATAAATGACTTTTTTATTTGGTGTATGTATATAGTACTTAAAAATTTAATTTATTATCGTTATCTTGGGATTTATCATATTTATGTATCCATAGACCATTTCTTCTTTTATGGGGCTAATAATTCAAAAGATTCCAATGTGTTAAAAGTATTTTGTTACAATATCATTATTTATCAGATTTATTTATTATATTATATTAATTATTAAATCTTGTGATATTACTACGAATAAAAACATAAATTTTCTTATAAATAGATTATTCCTTGAGAATAAATGTTTTTATCTTCATTTTCTTCTATATATGTACTCAATATTATAAATGATTTTTTAATTATAAATGACATTATTTTAATCATCAATCAAAACCCTTTTTCTTCTCTATCAATGTTTTCCAAAAAAAATTATAATGTTTTAATAGCCTTATATTTTTTTTTGAATATAGGTTTTACCTTATTTATTTTTAAAAAATTATTTAAAATAATTCCTCATATTTTTTTCTAAACATGTATTATTTGTATTTTTCCAAAAATGTGAATGGAATAATTATTTTAAATATTTAATATATGAAAATACATTCCACAATAATTACTAATTGATGTTTTAATTCTTACATTGTAATTTTTCTATGTTATTTTCAAGAAACTAATATTGAAAATTTTTAAGGAAATTTTTATTTTTTAAAAAACATATTTTTAATATGGAAAGAATATTTTTCTTAATAAATGTTCTTTGATTTCATTAAACACAATTTATACCTATGATTAAATACTTTTATGTTACTTAATATTTATAGGGGATACGATAGAAAAATACCATCATTATTGTTTTGATGGATTTTGTATATTTGGAATGAAAATTTGTTTATGAAACACATTATGTCACACACCAACCATTGTAATTAATTTATTTTATTCGTTTCTTAGCTTGGGATTCTATGATTTAGTTTTTGGTTGAGACCCTTTTTAAATTATTAAATTTTGGAATCTTGAGGTCATTTTTTAGCATGCACACAATTAGTGCACGGTTTGGGTAAACCACGTGGCTTTTCCCCAGTAAATGGGTGGATTTATATAGGGTCTTAGAGTAAGGAACATGGGTTCTGCGTGGTTTTAGAAACCATGTTGTAACAATGTGTGAGGTTTTTTCCATTTTGGAAATGGAGATTTCATAGTCTCCGTATAGTTTGGAAAACAGTGAAAGCTTCCCAGAAATTTTAAATCCTAAAATACATAATCTATCCTCCTATATATTTACCCTAAATAAATCCCCTCTGTCATTGGTCTTTTTTTTCACATGAGGGTGTCTCCAAAATACTCACAATTTGGTTCTCCTCCCCCTTTTATTCTCCTCCAAGCATCCAAGGTTAATTTTATTATGATTTTTGGTCGATTTTATCTTCTTCATCTCCCCCGTAGGATTTCATTGAATTTACATGGTGGGATCACTTTTGGATTAACCCATGAATCTAGGTTAGATTTTTTAGTTTGATTTTTTTGGTTCTAGGGAGTGTGATTTTTCTGTGGGGATTACTTATTCATTCCTTAAGAGTTTCATCAAATCTTCACTTCATTGTGGTAGGTGTTTCCATTATTTTTCTTTTTGAATCATTGAATTGATTTTAATTGTTTTTTAATAGTATAAAAATTTGTTTCTCATGATTTTTTTAGGATTTATTTTCATTATATAGTGATTTAATGTTTTCAAAGATAATTATATGTAGTTTAAAAATGATTTTCTTAAAATAAGTAATATAGTTATGCACAAAAAATATTTTAATAAAACTATAATTAAGTTTTAATATGATTTTGATATCTTTTTGTGTTATTTTGGCTTACCTTTGATTGATATATTGGGTGAAATTATAAATTGAGCATGATTTGTTTTTTGTATTCCTCTTAATGGTATGGTAGTTTGTGGTAAAATATTTTGAAAATATTCTCTCTGTTTTAGATTTCATATTATTATGGTTGAAATATTTTGAATTGTTTTTTTGGATTAAAGGAAATTAGTGTTTAATAAAAATGGATTTTGGATGATATCACAGACACTATAATCCTTACATGGGTTGCTGGAACATCCATGGGTGCACGAAGTTCACACATGGATGAGAATATAAATGAAGATGACAACTAATAGTGATACCCTTTTTCATTAAAATGTATTGTTGGTTTCATAATTGTTTATTTGGTTTCATTAGTTATTTTCAATGTTGATTCAAATGTGTTTTTGAAAACATGAACTATTTGGAAATTGATATATGGCTTGGTGAATGTTTTTCATAATGTCCCATTTTTCACTTCTCATATTGTTGATTGTTTCACTATAGTTTTGAAAAAAAATATATAAATTTATTCGAATTAGAAAGGTTAAGGTCCCCTTTTGAACATGTGATATTTTGGATAGAATGGTTTTAATGTGTTTTTATGTGAAGGAATGGTTTGTACATTATATTGTTTTGGCTATAAATTGTGTTTTTGGTAATACAAATTTCCATTTTCCAACATAGAATGTTTTGAGAAATTGTTTGAAAGATTGTGTGATATAAAGGACACGTTGTAACTATTTTATGACTTATGGAGTAATGGTCATAGTTATGGAGGATTTCCCCATGTAGTTTTTCATGTGTCTGGTGTCATTTTTAGGGGAAGTCACGTGTGGGGGTGGTAGGTAAGGAGAGTCATGCGTGTAAGGGCCTCATACATACATAGTTTACTATTACCATTGGTTTCATGGGAATCTTTTAGAGGGTCATGTGATGATTTCTTATTGACCTCCGATTAGTTGGATTAGAACATATGGGATGTTCTATATGCTAGATGGGAGTGTTCCACTATATTGGAAGTTAGAACATCTAGTTGGTTATTGACTGTGTTGATGCACCATATTCTGGAAGGTGAGTCTGACCCGAGTACATCTAGGGATCGATCTAGGGATGTTTAGGAAACAGCCATTGTTATTATCTCTATTTTATTCTCTATATTCTATTTCACTTCGATTCTTATTCATGCTGTTTGTTTATTTTCAGTACAGTGTGGTATTCCATTGTTTGGACTTTGGTTTTGGTTTGGGTTTTAAAATGGAAAACCATTTTGAAAATGGATGTGTGGTGTGTGTTTTTTCTAAATTGAAGTTGGGATGATTTATCAAAAAGTGAAAAAACTATTTTCATATGTGGGGTTCAATATAAGTTTTTTGTACTATTTTATGATATCAAATGTAAGTATTTTATGGTGTTTTCTTAATGATATTTTAAGATCACACCCTACTTATCCCATTTGTTATGGGTATACCAAAGTTATTTTGCATGTTTGGGTTCCATGTTCGAGTGATAGTTATTGGAGTAGGTTGGTTTGGTGGTTGGAGGTGAGCAATAGGTCACATGTAGATCGAGTTATTATGGTTCGCTTTTAACTTTGTGTTATGTTTTTTTGTTCATAAGGTGATGTATTTAGGATCTGTTGGAGATTAAATTGATATATAATTATTTTTTGTTTTTCCAGATATTCTGTTTCATTTATTTGATACTAGTTTTTTGGCCTAAATCATTCCTATTGTGGTTACATTGATGTCTGGAACTAATTTCCAGCACACGGGGATTAGAAATTCCCTTTAGTCCATGTCTCAAACTAGGTCAGATGTTAGTTGGATGGAATCCCATCCTTGTTCATGGAAAAATTGTATATAGTAGGCCCTTTTCTATTTGTGGTGTTATTTTGTTGGATATTAGGACTTTTAAGACTCAAGAGGTATGTTTGAGAAGAGCGTCTACAACTCTTTCTCATTATAATACCCAAGTTTCCATGGTTAGTTCCGGTTTTTTTCTTTGTTTTGGTTTTAGTATTTTTGGGTTATAAATGTGAATGGAGGTGATCTGGTATTGTTTGGTGATCTCATAGTGAGTAGTGGCCCATACAGAGTCTGATTACATAGTTCAACCTCCTCCAAGATGTTGATGCTTACTTGGGGAATGGCCCACTAACCATGTTGCCAATTCAAGTATAGAAACTAGTTCCCCATTTTTGTAGATTGGTGTCAGTTATGTTTTCCTTGGTTTTGGTAGGTACTAGTGATCTTTTTAAATTAAAATGTTTCTGGAAATGGAAATTATTTCATTTAAGTGGTTTTGAAAATTATAATAATCTGTTTTAAATAAAAGTGTTTCGAATTGATTTTTTTAATTCATACGTTTTGATAATGAAATGCATAGTGTAACCACTTTTACTACTTATGAGAACTCACATATGTGTAGATATGTATGTAAAGTGCATGTTGGGACTTGTGTGTTTATTATGTAAGTGAATGTCGATGAATTTATATGTGACGGTTCATAGAATTCCATGGGTGTGTATTTGAAATTAAAAGGTTCTCACGGTTTTTTAGAATAGATTCTAAAAGGGTAAAGTGATTTTGGGAATAGGTGTTGGATTAAAAAATGGGTTTTGGTATTTGGACAGTTTCTTTAGAAGAATATGGTTTGAAAACTAAGATAAAAATGATGTTTTTTTGGATAGAAGATTTTTGGTTGTGATTGTAATTTTTGGCTTGTAATACATTCATTTTGTCATGAGATATTATTTCCCATTGTGTTTTAAGTGGATTTTGATTTTTATTTTTTAATATCTTGGTTTCTATTAATATGCATCCTAGAAAGGTCACAAAAATTTCTACTTAGTCTTACTTAGTTTCTGGTTCTTCGTAGTTGTTTCCCATATTTCATAGTGATTGAGGCCTATTAAAGATAGTGTAATGGATTTATGATATTGAGAGTGTCATCATATCATTGGGAACTCCCAAAGTTGTGAGAGTATATTCTTATTTGGTTTTGAATGAAGGTTTATGTTTTGTTCAGTGGGGAATGGTTTTTCCAACATCATTTTATGTTCGGATGACATGCGAAATATTGAAGACCACTTTGGTCCAAAGGATCATACTAGATGTGGTGAAGACGAGAATAGTAGAAAAGATCTAGGATGTTTAGAATAGTTAGCGGTCAGTCAAATTTTATGTGACCACATAAAATAGTTAATTCCCTTCTATTTGGAGAGAGAATAATAGGATCATTTTAAAGATCCTTTTTTGGGGTCTTCATCCATAGATCAGGGAAACTTCCTCTCATTAGATTAATCCTGTTTTTAGAAGTTGGTGGATGAGGTTTTTTTAGGTGAGTTGGTTTTATGGGTGTATTTAGTGCTGTTTGGATCTCATGAAGGATATACATCTAGTGAAAGGTGTACACTAGTGAAACCTATTCATGAGGAGTCTCGATTAATTGTTCTGGATTCCAGTTTTTCAAAATGTTGGTCTGTATATTTCCTATGTGGCCAGTTCGGGCATTCAAAGTTGTCTTGTCACAATCTTCCAAATACCTGTCATCGTTGTGTCCATCTAGGTCATCTGGAAAAGTTTTGTTGTAAGTTTGTCCCAAAATATAATCCTTGATCAGAGGATGTAAATGACTGATTATAAGGTAGTGGATGCTTCATTAATTGGGGCACCATTCAGATGCCTTTGAGTGAAGCTTGTGGGTAGTGAGGAATTGCGAAGGGTACAAGGAACCTTGGTTCATTTTTTCTCTCCCGTGTCTGGTGGGGAAGTTTGGAATTTAATTGTTTTCATTTTTTTCTTTTATAAGTTCATCTTTTAATTTTAATAGTATTATTTAATAGTTATTTGGTTCTTAAAATGTTTGGTGTTTGTTGGATTTTCATAAACCTTATGCAGGTATGTTCTGGTCATAGTTTCTATTGTACTCATTTGGTGATATTCATGGTCATGAGAATCATGGATTATAGATTTTGGTTGGGTCTATTGTTTGATCTGTGATTCTATCATTGGTTTCCCAATGTGTTGGGGGTGTTTCTTATATTGATAATTTTTTTGAAGGTGTTTTTTTCTCATGTGAATAAGTTTGGGTTAGTTGTGTAGGGAGTTTCCTCATTTGGCTGATCTGAAGTTATGATAAACTGGTATTTAAGTTCATGTTTTGTTGGTACCCATCTCATATTCTCCAATTTTTTTCATTATTTTGTTTTCTATAGAATCATTCTGGTGTGTATATTGATGTTAAAGGTCTCCCTAATGTTAGGGTTTTAGTTCGGCTTGTTTCAGATTAAGGATCGAGTTTTTTCACTGATCATGGTAAATTAATAGGGGAAGACATTGTTTTTATGGGGATAATATTCACACACAAACCATTAAAACTATTTTTTTTTCTTTTCATAGCATTGGATACTCTATTTGAGGTTTGGGTGGTTCCCGCATTTAAGTTTTTTAATTTTGGAAGTCTCGGGTGAGTTTGTTGAATGTGAAGAGTTAGCAAATAGTTTCAGAAAACCATATGAATTTTCCTAGGTAACCATTAATATTTTTTGGTTCTTATGAGTATGTTTCATAGGTTGTTCATGGTGTGTTAAATATTGTGTAAACCATGCATGAGGTTCTGTCAATTTAGACATTGGTGAGCGCACAATTTTCATTCCATTAGGAAAATCATGTCGCCAAACAATGTGACCTACCCAAAAATTTTAAATCATTAAATACTTAATCTAACCTCTCTTATTTTCCCCTAAATCAATCCCCCTCCCACCTTGGTAAGTTTATTCACATTATACGGTCTCAAAACTCCTCTCCCTTTTGTTCTCCTCCCTTATTTGGTGCTTCTCCAAGCTTCCAGGGATAGTTTTTCCTGATTTTTGGACACTTTTCTCCTCATCTTATCCCCCCTTATATTATATAGTATTTTAATGGTGGGTTTACACTTGTATGAACCCTATAATCTAGGGTTTTTTTTGGTTTGTGTATCTTTGGTTATAGGGTGCGTGGTTTGTTTATGAGGCTTAGTTCTTCCTTCTTTGAGAGCATTTTCAAATATTCACTCCTTTAAGGTAGGGTTTTCAATTATTTTAATTCCAAAATCATTCCATTGATCATTTTAGAACTTAAAATAGTATGAATTATTTTTTGTGTTCTAATCGTATGATTTGTTTTCTTGGTATAGTGTTTTGATGTTGGAAAAATTGGTGTAACTGGTTTAAAAAATGGTTTCCTAAAATAAGTTTTATATTTATAATCATAAGGTTCTTGTTAAAATTATAAATATGTTTTAAAGATAATTTTATAACATGTGATGTTATATTCCCTTTTTTATATCATGGGTAGTATTATAAATTGGGCATTATATGTTCTTTGGATTCCTCTTTACCGTATGGTGTTTTGTGGTAAAATGTTTTTGAATGATTATCCCATTTTTTAATTCTTATTGTTGAAGTTAAAATAGTGTGAATTGTTGTGTTCATTTAAGGGAAATTGGTTTTTATAAAAAAAATTCATGGATAGTCTAATCATTTCATGGGATGTTGGTATATTCATGGGTGCATAGACTTCACAAATGGATGGGAATACAAATGATGGTGGCATATAAGAGTGATCCCATTTTTCCATAAAAGGTATCATTGGTTTCAAAAATGTTGTGTTTGTTTCCTTTGTGAGTTTCAACGTGGATTTAAATGTTTTCTTAAAAACAGGACTAATTTTTCATTTGAGTTATTTCTTGATTGATGTTAAGCCTAATGTTATGCTTGGTACTTTTAATGTTGTAGCATGTTTCACCCTAGTTTGGAAAAGTCTTTGTAAATGTACTGGGATTTGAAATGTTAAGGAACCATTTGGATTTAGTGGTTTTTTATAAATTTTTGTTTTAATGTGATTTTATGTAAAGGTATGGTTGGTAGTTTATAGTGTTTTGAAAAAACTGGTGGTTTTCAAAGTAGAAATGTTCATTTTGCATCTTAGCATGTTTTAAAAAATGGTTTGAAATATTTTGTGATATGATGACACGGTTGTACTTGTGTGTGACTTATTGTATAATGGTCACACCTATAAAGGATTTAATAGTGTGGGTTATCGCATGGGTACTGTTAGTGTTTATGGTAGGTATGTGTGGTGGTAGTAGGTCCGGTGAGTCACACATGTGAAGGCCTCATACTTACACACTGTACAATTACCATGGGTTTCATGGACATATTTTATAGGTTCAAGTGACACTTTTTTATTTACCTAAAATAGATGGATTGGAACCCCTTAGATCTTATAGAGACTAGGTTGTATTTTT
This sequence comes from Viscum album, assembly GCA_963277665.1. Taxonomy (NCBI): domain Eukaryota; kingdom Viridiplantae; phylum Streptophyta; class Magnoliopsida; order Santalales; family Viscaceae; genus Viscum; species Viscum album. Next base: position 1,641,584,042 of record OY728161.1, read on the forward strand.
TCACTAGATTGGAAGTTATAATGGTTAGTTGGTTACTTACTATGGAGTTGTACCATATGTCGGTAGGTGATTTTTATCCGAGTACGTCCAAGAATTTATCATGGGATGTTTATGAAATTCCCATGTTTACTATTTGTATTTTTTTATTATTAGTTTTTCACTTGTTTTCTTGTTTTATACTAATTTTTTATTTTGATTATAGCTTCGTATTTAATTGTTTGAAATTCAGTATGGGTTTCTGTTTTATAATGGTAAACCGTTTTGATAATAGAGATGTGGTGTTTGTTGTTTTAAATAAAGGGAAACTGTGTTGATTTATTAAAATAAGAAATACCTATTTTCAAATGTGTTTTTCATATTAGTTTTTGAGAACATTCTTGAAAACGGAAATGCATGGATTCTGTGGTTGTTTCAACTGATCTATTATGATAACACCATACTGGTACCATTTCATGTTGGTAGACCCATTTTTTTGGAAGGTTCTGGATCCTGGTTCAAGTGATCATTATTAGAGAAAGTTGTTTTGGTGGCTGGAGGTGACCAATAGGTCATATGGTGATCGTGTTAGCATTGTATATTCTTATATTTTTATTTAGTTTGTTTCCATTCACCAGTTTTTTTATTTTATATTTGTTGGTGCTTTAATTGATATTTATCTCATTTAACATCTTTCACATCTTCAATTTATTTTATTTGGTCCTAGTTTATTTGTAAGAAAACATTCCCATTGTGGTTAAATTGATGATCAACACTGGTTGTCATCCTATGGGGATTGATAATTCCCTTCATACCATGTCTTGGAAAGGGTCGGTTTTTGGGTTAGATGGAGTCCCATACTGATTCATCCCACATTCCATTTCTATGGTTTAAGCTATGATAAATTGATGAAATGTTTATGAAACTTGTTTATATTCCATGGCTTATGATATAATGATATTTTATGAAATGAATTTAATTACATTTTTTATGATATGTTTTTTGTTATATGATATTGTTGCAAAAAAATTTAAATATTATATGATAGGTGTGACAAATATATCCCTATAATGTATTTAGTAATTATAGATAACTTATGAAATAATTATATAATGTGTGAAACTATTCTTAGGATTGAATTATTATTCATGGAAGTAATTTGGTTTTAAAAAGGTTATGAGGGTGATAGAATTCATGTCCATAAGTATATGAGTGGATCTACATTCATGTGTGTAATTTCATAACTATACATGATATTATATCGTTAAGTTTATGAAAGGAATTATTTTCATTCCTTTAACATGATGAGTGAACCTATATCCATTTCAACATGTTCACAATATTTTATCCTTATCTGAATTCCTTCAAATGGCCCGAAGGCCTTCTTTTAATTTTTATTATAGATAATCTCTCTTTTAATGGTTGAAGGGGAACCCGTACATGAACCATAGGCCCAAGGCCCAAGGCCCGACATGACCCGTGATACATGACACGAAGGCCCAGAGGCATACCATGCCCATTACATGACTCGTAGACCCAGCCCACTAGAACTGCCCCTCCCCAGCATCATGCATCATTGATCGCCTTAGTTTCATCATATCCTTATGATCATTATATTATTATTATGTTTGGATTTATATCTCCCTTTTTATACATGTTGAGCCTTTAAGATCACCCTATAATACGCTTCAATTACCCATTTTATAACAAAAGGTATTAAGTAGGGTATGTATAAGATGAAAAATATGTGGGAAGTTGTTTATAAGATATTTTGTATATCATTCAATAAATAATTATACTTAATATATAGTCAAAAAGTCAAAAACCCATTATGGTTCTCAAGTGAGTTTTTTTACATGTATAGAATATGAATCTAAGAAGATGTAATATTAATATATGAAAACCTAGGTTTATTTAGTAGGTATGAATGGAAATTTTTTGTTAACCATCGGAAACTGTGATGATAAAATGATAGTGATATCCCTTGGTATATGTCTAAGTATATGTCATGGTATTGTTCTATGTTTATTTCTATGGATGGGTAAATGTATAGGAAAATGTCCATGAATTCATTTAAAAGTATAGGTTGAGTGGTTTCCAAACAATGACAATACTAACAAGATACTACATGATGGTGTGGATCTATAATATTTAACAAAGGGGTAATAAATTTAAAACTATGTATTAATATGGACTCAATCATCACCTAGTGCATGGAAGTGGGATGTTCAGTACACTTAGATTAACACTCATGGGGGAAATGATTTTGAAATTCACAAACTGTTTAAAGATTATCATAAAGGACAAAAATTATGGATGCCTATTAATTGCCTAGGTTAAAAATAATGATCCTTGTATTGAAAAGTAGTTTTCCTAATTTATACATCATATAAATGATTTTTCATTGTAATGTGGTTTCCCACTATGAATATTTATGCTCACACTATTATTTTTTAGGGAATGGAAGGAACCAAATCTATCTGTGTTAATGTTGAATGTGATTTATAATTTGTTATTGGGAACCCATATGTGATGATTACTTGAGTGAAGTATATTATGATAATTCCAAATTACAAATGAAAATATTTTATTAGAAATATTCAGATTAACTAACTCTCAGAATCACCAATGAATAGATTGATAGAGTTACCTTAATGTCAAAGTTGTGGATTCCCTAGAGGAAAGAAAGTTTAGATCAAAGTATATTATGAACTTTGTAATAATGAATCAATGTAATCCTTAAATGTAATGAGAATACGATTCATGTGTGGAAAAGAAGGGAAATATCATGTAATTTATGAATAAAAATGGGATGTTTAGAAAACTTAAGGGATGTTAATATTGTTCTTCCTATGGTATTGTCAATAGATGAGTGTTTTAAATGTGTAATGTATGGGAACTATGAATATAAATGTTCTAGGGGAAGTGCTCATGATGAGGATCATCTTGGTGATATATTTAATGGTTTTATTTTTTATGATGGAGAGATTAAAAATGATATAAGAATGAAATAAGGTACTGAAGAATAAGATAATGAAGTATAGTAAATGGATAATGAATTAAGTGTTATTATTTATGTCTTTAGGTATTGTAATTAAATAATTATTATATATATAATTAGTTTTCTTTATACTTTTTATTTAATAATTTTGAAAATTATGTTGAATGATACTGGGGACATAAAAAAGTGATTTAATAGAAAGGTGATATTTAATGATTAAGGGAATTATACCCCTATATAAGTTATTGATATTGTTGTAATAGTGTTTAGGGAGGATAAAGAGATGATTAGTATGGATAAAGTAAATTGGAGTGTATTTAAGAACATTGTAAATACTAATGATTTATTGAAAATTACAGTTATGTTATCATTAATGAAGTTATAACTTTTTTAGATTTATGGAATTTATTTGATAATATAAGGTTTATTAAATGAATTTTGAAGCATGTATGTTTTCGTAGAGGTATTATGATATTTATAGTTTTTAAAATGTTTCAATAGAATACATAACCATGTTATTCACATATTCATTACGTGAAAATTAAGATCTACATTATAATATTTAGGGGATTAATGATAAATTGATTTTGTAAATTTAGTGACCTTTCTAAATTTTTTGGACTTTAAATTTTTATAGAGATGGAGGATATTTATGGATAACAATTCATTGAATTTATAATTTAAAAGATTGATTTGTAGTGGGTATCTTTTTCTATTCGGTTATTGTTTCAGTAAATATTTACAAGATGAATGAATGTATTATAAGTCTTATGATTATCTTTATTATTTTGGAATGAAAACAATTCATCATAAACATTTATTCCATAGATGAGAGGAAATTGATCAAATAAAAACACAAGGAAGATATTATTCTGAGGATATTTAAGAAATTTTATCACTATATATTTTTCCCCTTAAAAATTCATGATGGTATCGAGAATATAGATTATCATTTGGAAGTTTCACTAAATCTCTCTCAAGTTCCTAGAGTATTCTATTTATTCCTCCTAACTATTTAAATTAATTATACGTCTAATCTACTAAATATAGAGGTTGAACAATTGGATAATGATCTTTATTATGGGGACCAACCAGTTAAGGTTGTATATTATATAGAGAATGTGCTACGAAACAATACCACTCAAGATCTCAATGATTATGGTGAAACCTTCCTTATAATCAAGGTATGTGGGAACCTGAGGATATGATGAGGTAGAAGTATGTTTATCTGTTTTCATATGAGTGAATTATTTCAAGGGATAAATTTATTTTAATGTGGTCGGAATATACCACCCTAATTATTTATGGAATATATATTTTTGAATAAATTTAATTTCTTTGATAGCTTGTGTTACATGCAACATAATGTTTTAACGAACAGTGGTATAATATTAATATTATTATTTATACATGAACCATTATATCCTTGACTATAAATATGTAATTATTAATTTGAATAACCACATATTTAAAATTAAACAAAATGGTATTTTATAAAGAAAACATATTTTTAACAAAGTACACAGTCTCATAGTAAATTCATTGTGTGTTTCAAAAATTCTGTTTTCTCAAAAAAATTATTGGTTTATATGAACAAATAATTTTTTTTTAATATATAAGAAATTTTATTCATAAAATTTAATTTCATATTTGATATTGAAATTTCATAAATATCTTATAATGATTTTTTATCATTTCCCAAAAACAATATTTTTCTGATGAATATAAAAAAATACATTTTTTCAAACTAAATTTTCATTTAAATAAATTATAGGCACAATTATATTTTAATACTTTCTAAAAATAAAATTGTTTTAATTATATATATTTCATACAATTTACTATAATGGAATAAATTTCATATTTTTTTATTTTTATATTTTGATACTTTTTGAAGATTTTATCTTTGGAAAACTGGTTTTTCATCGCATTTGTGGGACTAATTCTAAATTAAATTCATCCACATTAATGATTTTATTTAGATGGAAATTATTCCATATTTTTAATTAGAATAAATTATATTATAAAATAAAGAAACATTTAAATTCTGATCGCACGACAATAAAAGTTAATTTTTATGACTAAGGATAAAATAATGTTTTGGGCCTTACATGCTCTTATGTTAAAATTATTTTTCCCAAAAATATTATTTTCATTTAATAAATATTATTAATTATTTTGAATTAGTTGTTCCAAAATATCAAATAATGATTATTTTAATTTAACTCTAAATGGGTTAATTATCTAGTTAAATAAAATGATACAAATTACCATGGTGAAAAATAAAATGGTAAAATTAAGTAAACATAATGGTTATGGAATGAAATGCTTAAAACATGTGTTTTTTTGTTAGCTTTGTCTCAACCATATCATCCATAAAGGCCATTATATATTATTTTTTAGAACTTTTTGTATGTTTGAATTCCCCTTAGTGAATATTTTTGGGTATTTATAAAACTTTCACTCCCCCTCCAATACAAAATGCCACCTTCTCTCCTCACTTACACACACTTCCTGAGCAATTTTTCCCTACCAACCCCTACGAAATACCTCAAAACAATATTTATAAATGATACAGATTTTTTTCATCAAAAAATACCAACCCTATAGTCCTTTATAAGAGATCTAACGGGGATCATTCTGAGATAATGTAATTGTATTCACTAAACTATTTCTTTTTTACATCTTATATTACCAATTTAATTCATATATTAATAATAAAAATAAAAATAATAGTATTTAACATATAATAATATTTAATTACGTTGATCTAATAACCCATATCCATTTCCTCTTCTACAAAATGGAAAATAAAAATATCGATCTTGTGTACGACAGATTACCACCTCTCGAACTGATGTAATTTTTTTTCATAACCACATGTAATGTCTAGATATAATGTTTTATTTAATATATTTATATGATATTTTTACATCATTATACTTATTTTTATATTATTTCACAAATACCTTCTTACCTTTTATTTTTTTAGGGATACAATAACATCTATCCTTTATACGGTAGACTACAACCTCACAAAGTGATGTGGTTCATTATTCACCCAAACTTTACATGGAGTGTAATAAGGATAGTTTAATTTAAATATGTAAAATATTGAATTTTTTTTGTAAAGCCAATATATTATTTAAATTTCCATTATTTCAACCTTCACGAAAATGGAAGTAGCATTCAAGCGTACGTATGACATGCCATCTCTTTGAACAATGTAATAGATTTTCAATATCTAACTTTTATGGGATACACTCATTAAATATATAATTAATGTATGTGATATTTATATCAAGTATAAAATTATGAGGATCATGGAACCATGAAACAAAATAAATGAACAAAAAATATTAAACTACACCAAACATTGAAAAATAGTTATTATACAGAATTTGTGTTTAACAATGAATTTTTAAAAAATAGCTAATAAAAGATCATAATTAAATAATATACGTGATTTTGAATATGATCATAGTTTTATAATACGTTTATAATAAAATTATTTATATTATATACTTGTCTCTATTATTTATGGAGGATGTGACATCCCATTACCTTGGTTGGGTTTATTTTTTTCTTTACTCACCTTTTTGGTTAAAGGTACATAAAATTATTTAGAGGTGTTTTTTTTGGACTTACTACATTCTAAATAATTGGTACACACTATTAACCTGAAGAACATGATGGGTACTTGGAGTAGGTTTCTGGTCATGAATGGGGAAATCATGTTGTGATATATTACTTGTCATGTACCTAATGAAAATATTGTGAATGGTTTAAATATGTGTTTTTTAACAGAAGGCGATGGGTTTTTTCCATAATTATCTAGGATGGCCTACATGTGATGAACAAGGGTTACATGTTGGTGCTTGGCCTGCAACCTCATTTAATTCATGTATTTTTCTATATCATTGTGGCTTTTTCCTCCTGAACCTCTTGGATCTCGACCCTAAACTACTCCTAGGTGTTGTTTAGAGACTCAAAACCTTCCTGATCAATCTGATCAGCTATAGTTAATTGTGGATTATATGGTGCATCTCTTTGGGTAAGTGTTATCCACAATTTAACATTGCATTTGATTTGGATTGATCTATATCATTTCATTATTGGATCTACTCATCCAAGTTGGATGTTTCTTGTTGTCTACTTCTAGATCTATTAACAGATCTCATTCTGAAGCCCTTTTACTTTTATTTCTTGTGATGTGGAAGACATCCTTATTTAAGGAATGTGGGGTTTCTCTATTATTCAGACATTTTGTTTTTAGAATTGAACTTATATTGTTTTGGATTGGATTCAAGGGACTTTTTTATAGTTTGTTTAGGTTTCAATGATTTTGGATTCTATTGTGGGTGTGTGTGACCCAAAATTTGAGGTAAGTGGTTCTGTCTCTTTCCATTGATAATGATCTCGGTTTCTATTTCTTAATAAATTGATAAATTAAATTGGCATGATATTTGTGTGTGATTGAAAAGTGTTTTGAATGAAAAATGGGTTTTCTCAGTTTTTTTATTAATTTATTTTGAAATTGTTTTGAATGGATTTAAAATAATTTATATTGAATTATGAAAAATATCACTTTGGTTACCTTGGGTACTTAGTTGGAAGGTTTATCATGAGCCCATCATCCATTGTTGTTATTATCAAGGAGGCGTGTTTTGGGTAATTCTTATGTTCTCTAGGCCTGTTGTTCTAGGACACTGATATTGACATAATTGGGGGATTAATCTTGGGGTTTTCATCTGCTTCCTTGACCCATTAATCTAGGATCAGTTTTGTGCACTTGATTATTATGGTATGAGTAGTCTTCTACCAAGACATGTAGTATTCTTTGGTGTTTTGATACCTATGATTCTTATTGTATTGCTTTAATTTCTGAGTTATCCTTGATATGCATCTTTATGCTTGTGGATAATTATATAGAAAATGTGATTTGAAACAGATATACTTTATTTTTTTAGGACTATGGAAAATGGAATGTTTACCATGTTTTCAATAAAAACATCTTTAGTGCTTATCATTAAATTTTTTAAATTTTAAATATTTATACCTGAATTTTTATATGGAGACTTGCTATGGAACACCTGGGTGGGATCCTACTAACCCTTTAAGCCCACACCTTGCACACTTCTTTAGTGGTGGGTAGACCTTTTAATGTCATCCAGTGTAGGTAATGGAAAGGTTCCACTATGAGGTGACAATGATCATGTCAGCTGAGATGGGTAGCTGGTGAAGAGATGGTTGGAGTTCATCCATTCCATCGATGGAGTAGTTATTTGGTTTAGAGGCCCTTATAATCATACATTTAATGGAGTTTTTTTCTACTATTTATGTTTCTATGTTTCTTCTATTTTCCATATAGTTATGTAATATATATTTCTTATTCTTCCACTTTTTTTCACACTTACTCCATTTATATAATATCTGTTCATTCAAGTTGGGGGAAATTGTTCTCTAGTTTTTTTCTTTCAATGCTCAGGTCCTTCTCACCAAGCTGTGTGGATCGGAAACACCCTTCAGTTATGTTACAGATTGGGTTGGGTTGCTACATTCTTGGAAACTTGGGTCAGTTCATTACAATTTGGTATCATAGGAGGCTGATCCTCAAGAATCGTTTCTTCGGATGTGTTTTAGACTAGAGAATGGATTATTGAGGCTTGAGAGGTATGTTTTAATAAGTTCATGGCCAGATTTTGTCATTACAAGACTCAAGTTACCATGGGATATTGGGAAATGTGTCTCTATTGTTGGTTTTGAATTTGAAAATATCAGTTTCTACTTATTGGTTTTCTAGTTTGAACTTAGAATTGTTCGGTGTGTAATAGTTCTTATGTTACACTATGCATCATTATGTCTATGATACATATTCCACAGTTTCCAAAGCGAGGTGTAGCTAATTCTCCTCCAGGAAATCCACCTATGGATCAGAATATCATTGAGTATATTGCATGGGTGGTTCGTTTTTTTGATTAGAATGTTCCATGAGTTCATAAAGTAGTAGTTGAAGTACAACCAAGAGTTGGACGAGAAAGAGATAGATCGCAAGAGTTTTTGCATGAGAAGTAAAATCCCTTTAATGGGATTACTAAACCTCAAGACTTGTAGGATTGGATGGATATGATCCATAAAGTATTTGAAAACCTAGTGAAACCGGATAATATTAGCATGAAGTCCACAACTTTCTGACTAGAGGGTTCTGGAAAGAATTGGTGGGCTTCTATGGTCTAGGAAGACATACATGTGGGGTTAGATTAGAAGGGTTTCAAAATCCTATTATTTCAGTTGTATTTTCTAGAGTCTATAATGATTGAAAAATATCTAGAGTTCCAATCATTATAGTAAGGAGAGTGTTTGGTGTATGTATATACTAACCAGTTTTCTGAGCTTGTCCGCTTTGCTCCAGACATGGTAAGGAATGACCAGCTAAAGTCACAGAAGTGCCTAAAGTATTTGCAACCAGATATTAGATTGCAGGTGTTCATGTTGAAACCATATACCTATGTGGATTTTATGGAATGTGAAATTATGGAAAAGATGGAAATGGAAGGAAATGAAATCATTAACACCTATTCTATTCAAACTGGTGATAGCTTTAGTAGCGTGCATGTGATGAAGTAGAAATAGAAGGACTGTCACATGAATGGAGGAGGTGGGTCCCAGAAGCGAGCCTTATCTACACTGTCTGATTCTGTTGGTAGCGTGCCTATAACATTATACTAGTGGGAAAAGGGGTGTGTCAATAGATGTTCTGGTCCAGTTCCCACAAATACGTGAAATATTTTATATGTTTTGGTCATGTACATATTTTACCGCAAGCTATTAAAAAACACATTATGATCAGGGTTTGTCTACTCTAAAGGCTATTGCGGTGTAGTTAAAAGCATCAAACACTATATGGATCTTTCAACAAGCCTCGGGATTCATGAATTTACACGCATTAGATGAGTGTCAAATTGAAGTTGATGTAGGTCCAGAAATAGTGGTAGGTACGCACCTTATTGCATCTTTAGTAGAAATTTCTTTGTTTGATATTTGTGCATCCCACTAGTTTATATCTACACATTTTTCTAATATACATAAACATTAAACAGAACTTATGACCTTTATAATAGAGTTAGAGACACCTCTTAGAAATAGGAAAAAGAAAGGTTCTAGGCGACCTTCTTGTTTGTTCACGATAGTTCACATGGAGTTGGCCTGATATTTTTTTCATTCATGAGCTTGATATCTTTGATGTCATCATCTGTATAGACTATCTTGTCACTCATCGAGGTTAGGTTGATGGTTATCAGCAGCACATTTATTTTCATAATGACTATGGGAGCTCTCATGTGTTTCAGGTAGAGTGGGACCAAAGGTTAGGTCTTGTTGGACTATCCTACCCAGAGCTCAAGTGTTTTATGGTTGTTGCATTTGAGCACGATAATGAATTTTTGATTAGGTTCTTCTTGTTTTTGTCTGAGACATTCTAAATTATTTACCTGACAACTTATCCAAAAATTCTCTAGAGAGAGAGAGAGAGGATGAGTTCATGATTAACATGGTGCTAGGTATATTGCTGATATCAATGCCAGCATACTGTGTGGCACAAGTTAAGTTGAAAGAAATCAGGATTCCATTGGACGACCTATTTGAGAAAGGTTTTTTTCCCAAGTGTTCCTACATTGGAATCCAATGTGCCATTTTACAAGAATGAGGATGATTCAATTTGGTTATGTGTGGACTATAAGAAGATAAACTAGGTAATGGTTTTGAAGAAGTACCCTTTTCCTCATGTGGATGATTTTTTTGATTAGTTAAAGGGAGAAAAGTAGTTTTCAAAGATCGATCTTTGATCGGGTTATCATTTTCTCAGAGTCTAAGAGTATGATATATTAAATAAGGCCTTCCTAGTATGTATGGATATTATGAAAATCTTGTGATTTCATTCAGTTGTACTAACACACATGTAGTTTTTATGGCCTTTAGAAATCAGACACCCACCAATATCATACTAGTTTTTGGTAGATTTCAAGAATGATATTATGGTTTATTCAGTTTCAATGTGTGAGAATGAGAACCATATGATTATGGTTCTAGATATTTTAATAAATCACCATATGTTTGTAAATATTTCAAAATTCCATCTCTGGATTCGAGAAGTGATGATCTTGGGGCATATAATTTCTGAGAATGGTTTTTCAGTTGATCCAGAGAATGTAAAAGATATTTTTTCCTTGAAGGAACCATGAAATGTCTCTGAGATACAAATATTCCTTGGTCTTCTTGGATATTACTGAACGTTCATCAAGTATATCTCTAAGTTAGTGTCACATTTTACTATTCATACCATGAAAGCGGTGAAATTATCATGGGATGAAAAGTTTCAGTCTTCCTTTGATCAACTAAAATGAAATCGAACATCCACACATATTCTGATCTTACCTGATCCCAATAAGGGCTACGTGGTTTCATGTGATGCATTGGGTCGTCGTTTGGGATGTCTGCTTATGAAGAATGGTCTATGGTAGCATATGGATCTCGTTAGCTCTGACCACAAGATAAGATCTACCCCACTCACGATTACGATCTCGTTGCGGTGAAGCATTCACGTATGTGTTAGTGGAACAATATCTTTTGGGAGAAGTTCACAGTCTTCTCTGATCAAAAGAGTGTGATATGTATCTTTTCCCAGAAGGACATGAATCGTAGATAGAGGAGATGGGTATAAGACCTTCATATGATTTAATTTGGCATCAACTACACTCTGGGGAAAGGTAATGTAGTTGTAGATGCTCTAATTAGGAAGGTACCATCAGAGTATTTTCTAGAATCGAAGAAAGAGTGTAATATTATGGATCTTTTCGCTTTGGTTCACTTAGATTCTATGGAGGATGTTTTAGGGATGGTTTTGAGAAGTGATCTGTTACCATAATATTTATTATAGTCTATCTTGAAAAGTCAATAACATGATGATGAGTTTTAAAATATTTTGGATAACCATTATAGTGGAGAGACATTACATGGATAGTATTTCTCATCAGATAGCATACTTCACTTCGGGATGTGAGTTATCATCCCAACACCTGTGAAAAATTTAGTATTGTTTGATTGTAATAGATCTTCCTTAGAAATTCATCCATGTGTTACAAAGATGTATTATGAACTAAGAAGATGGTTCTGGTCATTGGGTATGAAGTTGCGATTTGTAGGTTATGTGTTCTATTGTAACACCTCCCATCAGATAAAGATAGAGCACATGAAACCTTCTGGTATGCTTTATCCTCTTCCAATACTGGTTTCGAAGTGGGATGAGGTTTACAGGGATAGTTTTGTTGTGTTTCGATGGACACCTAGTTAGAAACATGATATCTAGAGGGTTCTTGATTGGTTAATGAATTCTTCTCATTCATTCCGATTAAAAACACCACCAAATTTAATGATTTAAGTTACCTATCTATGCATAATATCTTGAGAAAACATGGGAGTCCATCTGTAGTTGTTTCAGATCTGGATACTAGGTTTACCTCAGGGTTATGGAGGAGCCATCAAGAAGAAATGAGGACTTAGTTCAAGTTGATAACAACTTACCATCCATAGAAAGATGGCCAGATGCAACATGTAATTCAGATCCTAGATGATTTCCTTTGTGGCTATGTCTTGGATTTTGGTTGATTGTGGGATAACCATCTGGTATAGGTTGAGTTTGTTTAAAACAAAAGATAACAATAATCGATCATAATGGCTCTTTTTGAAGTGTTTAATGTTTAATCCTTCAAATCATCTCATTATTGGGTAGAGGTGGGTAAAGTAGCTTTAGTTGGACTAATTCTAGTTTAGGAGATGTCGGTGAAGATTCAATAGGGGTGAAGATATATAGTTTCAATCCAGAGTTGATAGAAAATGTATGTAGATTAGCGGTGTCTCCCCTTGTAGTATCCCATTGGTGATTGGGTTTTCTTGATTTTTTCTCCTTAGTTGGGTCACCGTCGACTTGGAAAATAGCTAAAGTTGGCTTCAAGATATTTTGGACCCTTTGAAATTAATGAACGGATTGTAAAATTTTCTTATTAGTCTGCATTTTCTTCTTAGTTTTTGGGAATTCATGATGTTTTCCACAAGTCTCATTTAGATAAGTTTCACCTTAAACCCTTTCATTTTCTATGTTGGTATGAAATTTTGATATAACCAGATTCTTCTCTTTTGGAGATACAAGTTGAGATTGTTGACCCACAATAGAAAGTCTTGTGTGGGAAGTCAATTCTACTGATCAATTTTCTATGGAAAAAAAGATCATATTCTCATGATACATGGCAACTAAAGATGTCAATGAGAGAGAAGCGGCCTCATGTTTATTCTGGGACTAAATTTTCCACATGACATCCTGGGGATGGAAATTCTATTTGTTGAGGAGTTTATAACATCATGTTACCTAGTTTGGGTATGTTTTTTTCCTAAGTCACTTTTTTGGATAAAATTTCTTAATATTATTTAGATGTGATTTTAGGGACTTACTATAGACTGCAGAATAGGTACAAACCGTGAACCTGAAGTACACGCCATGTACATGGAATAGGTTTCAGGTCATGATTGGGAAAATCATTTTGTGAGCTGGTACACATCATGTACCTAAAGTTAATATGAATAATGGTTTAAATATTCTATTTTTAACCTGAGGTTATGGATTTTTTGGTGTATGTATCCAACGTAGCCTACACGACATGAAAAAGGGGTACATGTCATGGCTCGACCCACACCTAGGATTATGTAACATCATTTTCTATTTTTCTAATCCATTTTCCTCCTAAACCTCATGGACCACAACCCTAAAATACTCCTAAGAATTTTAGAGGGACTCAACACCTTCTGGATCGATTCAATTAGCTATGTTTCATCATTTCTTCTATGATTCCTTTCTCCATGTAAGAATTATCTATGATTCTTCTTTTCTGTTGACTGTGATAACATCCTAGATTTTTTTTATCAGATATGCTGATCCAAGTTGGTTGTTTCTTATTGTATTCAACTAGATCCGTTGTGAGATCTCATTTAGGAGGCCTTTTTTCCTTTGTTGGTTGTGGTGTGTCAGGATTACTTCATCGGGGTATGTGGGTTTCCCCTATTATGTTTTCATTTATTGTTTATAAATGAATCAATCTTGTCATGGATTGGATTCTAGGGCCTTCGTTGATGGCATTGTTGGGTTTAGTTGCTTTTGGATTCTATTGGAGGTGTGTGCGACTGGAAAACTGTGGTATGTGGTTTCATATATAGCCTTTGATAATGAGATTGATTTTTAATTCTTAATAAATTTATGTATAAATTTTTCATGACTATTGTGTGTGTTGGAAAAGGGGTTTGAATGAAAAATGTGGTTTCCCTGGTTTTTATAAATTCAATTTGAAATTGTTTTTAATGGTTTATAAGGCATTGAAATTGAATGGTGAAAAAGATCGTATGGGATACCTTGGTTACTTAGGTGGAATTTTTATATTGATGTCATCATCCATTGTTGTTATTATCAAGGTTTTTTATATTGGGGATTTCCCCTATTACCTAGGCTCTTTGTTCTAGGAGGCCAACATTGACATTTTGGGGTAATTACTCTAGGTTTTTTCCTCTTCTTCTTATGCTTGTTTTTCTGGGATCTGTTTTTTACACTTGATTATTATTGTACAAGTAGTCTGCTACATAGACTTGTAGTGTTCTTCGGTGTTGTGATACATGTTCTTATATTTATATTGATTGTATTTATGAGTTATACTTGATATGCATGTTTATTTTTTTGGTATATGATATGGAAAATGTTCTTTGAAACTGATATTCCTACTTTTGTCTAGAACATTGGAAAAGTGAATGTTTTCCATGTTTTATATAAATAATTCTTTACTTATTATAATTCCATGTTTTAAATATTAAATATTCATAGAGGAATTTTAATACAGAGACAAATTATGGAACACCTAGGTGGTATCCTACTGATCCTATTAGCTCACACCGTCTTCACTGCTTCACTAGTGCATAGTCCTTTTTTATCATCAAATGAAGGGAATGGTAAGGAGTTGTAGTGAGGTAGCGAGCTTCATGTCAGGTGGGATGGGTAGCTAGTGGTTAGATGGTTATAGTTCTTCCAAGCCATCATTGGAGTAGTTATTTGGTTCTAATTTTCTTGATATCAGACTTTTCTATTGGAGTTTATAGATACTATTTCTGTTGTTCTATTCCAATTATTTTACATACAATTATGGGTTATATATTTATTAGTCTTCTATTTTTTTCTTCCTTTCTCTATATATATGTTGTGTGGTCTTTCCAGTTTAGATAAAACGTTCCCTCAATTTTCTCTTTCGATTCCAAAGTTCTTATTACTATCCCATGGTGACTGAGAATGACCATCGGGTATGTAATTGATCGAGTCAGGTGCTGGATTTTAGGGAAACCTAGGTTGGTTCATTACAAGGGAATTCAATTATTAAGGTAAGATTTGTCTAGTCTCTCTTTTATTTTTGGGAGACATATACAATATTCACCACTTGTTTTTTTCTGGGGTATATGCAGACACTTTGAAAAAAATTATCAATAATGTAATTATAATAATGATATTTAATGTCTCATTTTATTTTATTATTTATTTGGGTTTATGATTGAAAATATTATCAAAGGGGTAATGGATATTCATTTAACATTTACTTTTTCGGGACACATTCCATATACACCAATTGTTACATTTTTTGTTGTGTATATACATACCATGAATGTATTTTATAATCCTAATCATTATAATTATGATATAAACATATCCATATATTGGTTTTACAGTCATGTTTCTTAGAATTTGATAGATAAAAAACATTAATGTTATAATTTTAGAATCTCATTGTTTATCGGGATTGTGTATGATAGGATTCCAATGAATGAATCTTGTGATATAATTCTCAAGAAACACATTACATATATTCTAATCCAGTTACATAATGATAATACATGATATCCCTTAATTTTCATCTCTTTTTGTAAATTATATTCAACCAAAATTTTTTAATAAACTGACTTTAAATATCTATTCGGTCGAAAACCATTTTTCCAAAATATTAATGTTTTATAAAAAAGGTTTCAAGAATATTTTAGTCTTCATTTATTAATTTTTAATGTCAATTTTACCCCTTTTTTAACTTTAATTTTTTTAAAAGAAACTTCATTTCATTTTTCAAACATGGCCTAATTTTTTTTTATGAAAATGTGAAAATATTATTTTTTTAAATGTGTACAAACTAAACAGAATTTTCCACTTTCATGAAAAAAAAATTATTTAAGGATTTATATATAAAATTCCAATGATATTTTCATATTAATTATTTAAATGTTTTTTAATGAATTTTTATTTTTTATTTTAAGAAATTATTTTTAAAGGTGAAAGGTTATTTACTTAAATACTTTTTCCAATTGATATTTTAAAATAATTTCCCATATATGATGACATCCTTTGATTTTAATTAAGTTTTAATGGGAATATGATCCAATGATATCATCTTTATTACTTCAATAGATGTTTTATATTTATATTGAAAATATTTTTATGAAACTTCTTCATTATCCATGATTTATTATATGATGTAATTGTGAAATGATTATGAAACCCTTATATTTTCCACGGGTAGTGATATACTAAAATGTTTATGAAACCCATTTTTATTGATGAGTTATGATATGATTTATGGCACAAAAATTAATGATTATGTGATAGATGAGACCAATATCTCTCTCTAGTGATTTGATGAATGATTGAAAACATATGAGTTAATTATGTAATATGTGAACTAGATATCATGTTCACAATTTTATGTGTTTACCAACTATCATGTCTCTAATGTTTTATGTGGGCCTTCTTTCATGTATAAAAGGTTGTGTGTAGACCCACATTCATGTACACAATTTCACATGTTGTCCTTATTTTAGGTTCCAAATTTCATATCCTTAACTTAATGGGAGGGTTTTTTACCTATTTCAACATGTCCAAAATGTTTTATGATTATGTGTATTTCAAAATTCCGTGAATTGTGTAAATATTAGGCTTCTAACTATCATGTTCATTGATTCCTTCATGATTCATTTATCATGAGATGACATGATTTTTTAGTGACTCATGTTTAAGATCTTTGATAAAGTGGGTATGGTTTTAAAATGTTATAATCATGTTATTATAACCTTATTCTCATGTTATGATTAAATGATCATTGATATATCCTTTTTTGACCCGTACTAAGCAAATGATATCACCATTTCCCGTGTTTCCATTCCCTAGTTTATGAGAAATATTTTAATTAGGGTATTTCTAAAATGAATAAAATTAATAGATATCATTATTGGATTATTTATGATCTTTTAAGAAATAATAATATTATGTATCTTGTATCCATTGACAAAACATTACAATCTTATGGTGGGTTTTGTGAAATTTTTAGAATATTAATATAAATAGATGTAATATTTATATATGTAAAGCCTTGGTAACATTAATATCATAACCCCAGTGTAATGGGGGATGGATTGGAATTAAGAATAATTCCCCCTAATATCCAATTAAATGACATAGAAACCCTTAGAATATTTTTTATATATAAAATACACTTATTTTTTGGGTATAAAATATTATAATTGTGAATGCAAAATTTTAATAGGTTTAAGTTAATTTTTTTTGAATTAAATGATTTAAAATAATGATTGATATTCAAAAACCTCTAATTATGAAATACTTTTCAATATGTTATGTGAGATTAAAATTCTACATTTGATGAAATTTAATTAAATTTGTATATAAAGAGATTATTTTTAAAAAATTGATTATTTTATTAGGAACATTCCTATTTTTAAATATTTTGTCACAATAAAAATTTTGGATTCATAAAATTTTCAGGTTAAGTGTGAAAAAAAATTATTCATGATTTAAATTAAATAGTAAGACGATTTACCTGAACCAATTAACATTTATAGTATATATGATAAATCTAAAAGTTATGATATATTTGTTATGAAATAATTCCAAAGTATATTTACTATAAATAGTTTTTTATTCTTTTTGAACATAATGAGTTCATGGTGTTTCGCAAGATTAAGACTGTAAACTAATTTATTTTTTTCCTTCCAAGAAAAATTTCTTTTCAATTTATTAATTGCAATTGATCTTCATATTTATTAGATGATTAAATTTTATTTACATTTTTTGAAATATTGTGATAAATATCTAAGCTTAATTTTATGTCTGATAATTTATAATACATTATTAAATAATTTTTTATTTGTAGAAGGAATTGAGATGATATAATTTATTTGATGGTGGACATATATGGTCGATGTGGGGGATGATTTGTGGAGGTGGTAATAGATGTATGGAGACTATAGTAGTATTAATCTACTATTCGATCTATTGTTGACCACTATTTAAATATTTATTAGTTTTTTTGGTATTTCTAGTTTTTTATGTAAGGTTTCATTCTATCCTCTACTAATCTCCATAATATTATAGGAAACTACCATGCCCCTACCCATTTGGTATATAATTGTTACTAATTGTTATGTGTCTTTCTTTCTATTATTTAATTTTAATAACTAAACTTAGGATATTGGTTCATTCCATGTTGTTTATGTGATTTGTGAGATATTTTTGGACCTAGTTTCTTAATGTTGGGAAACGTTTCTTAATATGGTCAAGAAGGAGTTTTTCTCTCTTATTTATAACAATGTTTTGAGTGGTTATTAGAGGGGTATATATATGAGAATAGTTTGATGATCTTATAGAGTTTTAATGCAACACTGATCATTGGGTTTGAGTAGCTTGATGCATCATAAGTCTAGTTAGAAGATCTTTTTTCCATTGTAATATAATATTGAATTAGAATTACAACATTAATATTGTTCATGTAATTCTATGGATTTCGATTGGTGTTAGTTTTTCAAAAAATATGGTCAGGTTTTAATACGATATTTGTTGGAACAAAACGAGTTTTTATAGAGTTTCAAAATTTCCATATATCCGAATTTAGTAAAAATAAATCATTTTATAGTAAATTGAATCATTTGTGATGTATTTTTTAAATATCATAAATAAATTACATTCTATATATTTTTTACTATATTTATCTTAAAGTCATTTTGGAATATAAATATGATTTATTTTTTAAAAAAATCACAAAAAAATAAAAGGAACATATTTTTACTCTTGCACATTCTATTTACAAACAATTTATGTATATTTATGAATTATTTCAAAAAACTATATTTAAATTAAAATAGTGTTTTCAATTATGAATGATCACTATTTCCCTATTGATAAAATATGTAATAATGATTATAATTGTATAAAAATGGGAAATTTTTTGAATGAAACATTAAAGGATTTAAATGACACATAATTTGGTTTATTAGATGTCAATGTTATTCTGTTCACTCTATATGTTGAGTTAGTGTTCTTATTATTGAAATATTATTTTTTAGGGATATATAATTAAGTTTTTTTGTTGATTACAACCATTTCTTACTCAATTTCTTAGATAATTGGTGGTATTCCCAGTAACCTCAAATAAAACCATCCTTTTTAGATAGATATCTTTAATGGTTGTGGTTATTTTTATGTGTTTTCCTATTTGGGGGAAATTTTGGATCAATAATTTTTAAGGGTGAGGGTAGTGTGGGTGTTTAATTTGAGAGGTATCAAAAATTTTCATTGGATAGGATTTGGTTTCTATTTACCTAGGATGGTTTAGATTATAAACGATGGGAATAATTTAAAAGGTGACTAATTTAACTTCTTGAGACCCTATTTCTTGTTATATATTGATATTTCATTGTTGGAGGTATCAAGAAAGATTTTGGTAGTGTTTAAAGGCTGGAGTGTCAACTGATAGCCATCTAAGGTTCACCGCCTCTTGATATTAGCCTTTGTGGAGGTCATGGTCCTCTGAGATTGGTAACTATGAGAATATGTTATCTTGTGGTTACGTTGGTTCAATCAATGTGGTTAAGATAGCAACATGGGGTCTGAAACTATAGTTTCAAACGGTTTATTATGACTAGGTACATCCCTTTTTAAAAATGGATTAATAAATCCACCTTTTATATTGATTTTGGCCTCTAGAGTTCATTGGTTGGGCTACGAGAAATTCACCATGACATAGGGGGTAGCCGTTTTAGAGGGCATATTGGAAGGATATGTGTAGTAAGTTTCCTTGTGGTTAATTTGTTAGGGATTTACACCCATTTGGGTGATCAATGTGGTATTGTGTAATTGAACCATCAGGGTGTATCTAATGAGTTATATTATAGAAAAAATTTCTTCACCAAGACATGTAATCAAATATGATGTATTTAAATCAATTGATAGAATATCCATATATGAAACTTCTTCCCCTTATTCTTTTCAAACCCATTTTAAATGAAGAAATTGACTACCATCATAAGGGGGAGGTTTCTATTTAAATAAGGTCTACTCTCAAAAAAGACTATAAATAATGCTTGCATGACAATATTATATGTCTCTATGTTTTGGAGGAGGTCAATTGGGTTTCCTATAAATAAGATTTGTCTATTCGTCTTCTTTTGACAATACATCATTCCCTTGAACATTGAAATGTTCTGAGCCCTCTCTTTGTATGTTTTTGTAACCACTTATGAATCCTGACACTCTCATTTCATGGTGTCGATCTTCCTTTGAATCATGTTGTCTTTCTCATCACTCTATCCTTACTTATTATTATTACATCAACCAAGATAGTGGCATAATCATTGGTTCTTATCTTTAGTGGATTATAATTGATTATGTATGTATTGTTATAGGTTATAATATTATTCCCATTGAATCATTATTGCTTAACATCATTTATTTTTATTTAAGGCTACTTAAATTCCTTTTGGTAGTGGAATTTAAGACAATTTCTATATTTTCAAAAACGTTTTTCTTTATAAATGTTGAGATTACGTTGTTAAACCCAAAAGACATTATTTTTTTCACAATAAATCATGTGATCATAATTCTAAATTTTTAGCCCCCTAAATTTAATTCATTTAGTTTCTAAGATTATCATGATTAAAACCCATCCATTAAATCATATTATTATATTATTTGTGCCACATAAAACATAGATAATCAACCTATAATGAAAATTACTTCAAAATTGGTAAGACATTACCATCCTATTGGGATCGGTAGAGATGATTGATCCAGTGAGATGGGGTTCCCATTAAATTATTTATTTCATTATCTTTACAATCTTATTAGAAAATATTTCAGTTCATTATCTATGAAGAATTTTACAACATTATAAATCATTTAATCAAGGATTATATAAAAAATAACTATTTATGGACACCTAATATCTTATGGAAAACCTGGGTAACACCATAAAAACAATATCCCTTACAAAAAACTATATCCACCACCAATGGAACAACAATTTATTCCTCACCAATTTTTCCAACCACCAACCCTACGAATACACTAATAATATTCCCAAAAACATCAATCAAATCTAGACAGTTTACTCTCTTCATTAATTCACATAATGTGTCATTAGATGGACATGTATTAAACTAAAATTATTAATTATAAATCCTTCATCTATAACCTCAATTATATAGTTTAAAAACCCTACAAATACCTTAGAATGACTACAAGGTATAATTATCCAAAAATATAGAGACTTATTCTCATGATAAGGTATATACTAAGAGTTTAAGAAGTGAAAATTAGTAGAGGAAATAATATTACCTAAAGTATAAGAATATGAGGTATTCAATTTACCAAACTAAAAGGATGTTTTTGATGAAGAGAATGTAAAATATATAATCACAAGATAAAAAAATGGAACATATTCATATAAAATAAGTGAGTAAAGATGAGCAGGTTTAATTGAAAAGAAAAAAATTTAACAAAAATAAGACAATTATTATTAACCTATACCATACCGACCCCTTATTCCATTTTCAATGAGGATGGGATAAATAAATATGAAGGGATAGTGTAAAATCATATTTTAAATGTTTCTGTTAAATCACTTAAATAACTCACTCTCTGAAATCATCTCCAAAAAAATTTATTATGATATGTTATGAAATAATTTACACTCTAAAAAAATATGGATGAATTTGGAGTCATCTCACTTAGTAATGATATTTCAATAGTGTTCAATATAATTTTTTTAAAAAAGTAAGAGATTTTGTAATTTCATTCATCCGGGGAAACATTAACACCAAAAAAACTGGAAATGCATTATGTGATATCAATGAAAGAATTAATTTAACAATGATGAGTGTTTTCAAGATATTAGTGCATGATGATCCAAAATATACACTAATAGAATTGAATCATTTGTTAAAATGAATAATGGATCTTTGTAGAATTCTATATGAGGTTATAGTTTTAGTCGGTATGTTTCCCTCACTGACTTACTAATTCAGGATATGGATGAATATATTGATGTTACCTTCATTCTAAGAAGACAAATTATTACAACCATGTAGTCATAAATCAACAAAAATCAGAGAATTATAATTTTCCATGTTAAGAAGGAATATGTTGTGTTTTATTTTATAAAGTATAATAAATAATTGGAAGATACGATTGACCTTTCATCCATCTTATAGATGAATAAGATGTGTTTATAATTATATAACACTAAAATATATTTAATAAGAAGAACATGATGAAATGATGGATCTTTTTAATGAAATTGTAGTTGGGATAGAAACACAATCCCATGATTAAGATGAAAATAATAAATACAAGTAAATATAATATATTGAAACTTTGAAATGATACTCTTCCTACAGTTTAAAACATATATTATCAATTAATTTTTTTAGAGAATAAAATAAAAAAATAATATTATATTATTCATTTTTATAGGTTTAGGGTATGCTTTCAATAATCCTAATCATTGAACTAAAAAAGAACAGGAAGAAATGTTGTTTATTGTATTTAAATAGTGGAATCCATTTATATCTTGGATCTTGGATGAAATCAATAGAATCAACTCCAAAATTTTTAAACATAAAATACTACCTTATAATGTATTTATTATAATCCGGAAACCACAAAAAATTCCGAATCCCCTAAGAAATGACTTTGTTAAGAAATAGGTCTTCAAGTCACATGATGCTGACACCATTTTCTCTATTTATAATAGTGAATTTGTGATCCAACATTAAGTAGTTCCATATAACAGAGTCTTATAAATAGTGAGAATTAATTAATATCAGATGATCCCAACCAAAAAATTCATGATACTGTGTGTGTTTTTAATATATATATTTAAACACATCCACTTATAAGGATCACATTCTATTACAATTTAATGAATTTTTTTAAAAAGAAAATATGTTCATGAATTTTACTGTTTTCTTGAGGGAAATTTCTACTATAATCAAATATTAATTTACCCAATATATTATCATAAAAATTGTTTACAATTCCATATAGATCATTTTCCAATCGATGGATGCCTTTTAGGATGTGTAATACACTGAAATCATTCAAAGGGTGCTGGAAATACCTATTCCAGGACATGGAAGATGAATTTATAGAATTCTTCATAGATTATTTGTGCATTTATGGAAGATATTTTGTTGAATTCATGAAAAAATTGGATCTCATTCTACAAATATGTGATGATAATTTTCATTTATTAAATTAGAAAATAAATTTTCAGTTTATGGTATAAGAATTCATTCCACTTGGACAAAAAATATCATAGAATGGAATTGTAGCACTACAAAAAAAGTGACCTATACCAACAAAAATTTTGTGTCAGATAATATATTTGTTGGTAAAAATGATCAATTCCAATATATATATTATTCTGTAGTAATTTTTTATAAGTACCATCAACTATTTTTCCAAAATATACATATGTTAATATTAACTATCTTTTACCAACTTATCATTTCTTACCAATTAAATTTACTATTATATGATACAGATACCAACAATAATCTTACAAAAAAATTAATATATTTTTATTATTTTATTTTAATGAAAAATATTTTACTATTATACACAAAAATTACAGGAAATTATTAAACATCAACAAATATTTTACTAATAATTTACTATATAAATTTTTAATTTTTTATTACAAATAATTCAGTTTTCTATAAAAATATGTGCATATATAAAGAATTAAAATACTAATAATTTATTAATGTTTCATGAAGTTGATATATATAATTTAAAATTACCTATAAATGAATCAAGCTTAAATTGATTCTAACAAAATAAATTATAAACATATAAAGTAAAAAATATATAATTGGATGTATTGACGATAAGTAATTTATTTTAGAAATATATAATTTTTATAATAATAATCATTTTTTATATTTATTAATATCATCCTATGAATAAACGTGCACATATTGTTAATATAATCCTACAAATAAACGTAGGCCCCATGTCCAAATCATGGGAAGTTCATTCACAAATCCCTTACCAATAACCTTAAATATACTGAGGAAGTCAAGCCTGTGTTTGTTGCCACATCGTTCATCCCACTCTAGCTCATCGCCACAACGTTCATCCCACTTCAGCTTGTCGCCACAGGGTTCAACCTTTTGGTTCGTTGCCACATGGTTTATCTCCGTTCGTCCAAGTAGGGTTCACCCTTTCAGTTCGTCGCTGCAACGCTCATCCCTATTCAGCATACCCCCCAAATATGGTAATCATTCAAGAACCACCAAATATTTGGTAACATTTCAACCCCCCTTCGCCTCCTCGCCACACCATTCCTCATGAGCTACATTCCCTTCAATCAATTTCCCCCTATGTTCATCGATCTCGCTCCCTCCCAATGAACTTATTAGAAGTAAAAAAATGTAAAATTTCTGTTATGATTTCCCCATTCGAAGCTAAAAATGTTAAGTGAATGATAACACCCACAGAGTTTGAAGATTTAACAAACTCCTTTTTAAGTATCATTATAGGTCAAAATGTAATTTTAATTCAACAAACATTTTCATTCTATGAATTATAGTAAAGAATAAAATTAACATATAAATGTTACATCTGAAATTAGTGGAGATTTAATGTTTTATATATGAATGTACTCACAATAATGTTATTAGGATATTAATTATTAATTCATGGAATAATGATTGTTTATTTTGTATAAGGTTACAATTAATTTTTTGGATTTGGCATAGGAAATACCTAAATGGAATTCCTTTTCACAATTAAAGTATTATTACCTTTATTTATGATGTGTAAATGCATTATATTCATTTTAGTATTTCAATTGTTTAATATTCTATTTAATTTTATATCTTGATTGCATTCTATTATGTGTTTTTCAATACATTCCTTATAGATTTAATTAGTTGAAATACCCATAAAAGTTGATTATCTATATAAAATTGTATTTATATTTGGAACATCACAATGATATGATTTCATGATTATAAATGTTTTTGAATCATGGTATGTCATAGTAGTGGCATAATATTTTTGGGTTGTTTTTTAGTTCTTGTGTATGTAATTGACATGTTGGGGTTCTATGGTTTTAAAAGAGGTCGATTATTGGAATTCAGTCTTTTATTTTGGTGGTATTTGTTTTTGATTCATGTTAATTGTGGTGATTATAGACCATTAATGTACTTTTTCAGGTGTTAATGTTGTAAATAATTTAATTGGAAATCCTCATAAGAACAATTGAAGGTGATCTAGGTGAGTGAAGAGTTCCAAGTTTCTAGATTCTTTAGTTTCAACAATAATCTTTTATTATTTATTTTTTCTATAGTTTTCTCATATTGAGATACATGTAGAAAATATTGAGGCTAGTGTTTTCGACACAAATATGTGATAATATAGAGAATTAATTATTATTATCTATTGAATTACCTTTATAGTGTTATAAAATGTAGCCTAACTATGATGTTGATGTCATGGTAGTGGCCTTGTAGTTTTGGTCTATGCTCTGGTTCTTGCTGATTAAATAGACATGTTGGGGTTCCATAGTTTCACTAGTGGTTTATCCTTGGAATCTATTCTAGATGTTCAACAGAAATTTTTCTATGATTCATGTTAATTGAGATGCTTATAGGTCGTTAATGGACTTTTATAGGTTATTAGATTAATTTTTTTATATTCTGTTGAATTTGATATTTAGAGTCTATACTATTAATTATTTTAAAAATGCATTCCTTATATATTTAATTTGTTAAAATACATGTAGAAGTTAATGTGTATATTTAATTTCATTTAACATCACAATTATATGTTCATGTGATTAAAAAACAGTGTTTCATATAATTTCATCATTGTTTATTTTAGTATTCAAAATTATTATTTTTATATGTTATTTACATGTTGGATGTTTTGAATTTAAGATGGAATAATTGTCAGACATCACTAAAGGGGATAAGGATCTTTTTACACATAAATTTCAAAAGAAATCAACTTAAATAAGTTACAATATAGGGAAGTACAAGTTATTTGTTATAAATAATTATTTTAAAGTGTATGGTTTTAGAACTATGATGGTCATGGTGGTGATTTCTTGAGTGATACTATAATTATGAAGCCATGGAGATATTTCGTAAATTTTTGAAGGTAATGTCTTGTTATAAAGAAGCTACTCTATTGGAGGTTGCATATTGAATGTATAGAATCACTGCTGGTTTGTGTTGTCATTGGTTCTAACCTCATGGTCATTAATGGATCTATTTCAAATTTTGTGGCTCCTAATTTAAGTTGGTCTATTATTTCAATGCATAGAACTTTTGCGGGTTTTTTGTAGTTCGAGAAAAGGGCACTAGATCAACAACTTTCATGACTCCTGGTTGTTAGAGTCTAGATAAAGTTTATAGAGTCAAGTGACACAACTGTATTTTTCTATAGGTTGAAGCATTACAAATATATTTTCAGTGTTTCCATAGATTTTGTTTGATGAAATACTGCTACATAATTGAATTGAATAAAGACCAGAAAAGGTGGTTGTCTCAGGTTATGATTGTTATTAAGTCAGAATGTAGATGAATCTAATTTGAGAAGCTGGTGACTGAAGTCTAAAATGAATTTGTTGCTGCTACTGCTATAAGGAGGATATTTTTGAGGTCATTATTATTCTTGTATGAGTGTGCAGTTTTACGGTGGAGATGTTTGTTTTCTATTTGGGAAGTTCACTTCACGTATGGATCTGAGATTCTTTAGATTTATTATTTGAAATTGAAAACTCTTCATGTGAGTTTCTTTGTAAATGCTCGATTTAATGTCCGAGATAGCGATAGTGTAGTGGAGATTCAAGTGAGGTTGAATGCATGGAAAGCTGGTGTCTGTGTATTGTTTCCTAAAACTGATTTTCCATTAGTATGGTAGTCAGCATGACATGATACATACTTGGTGTACAGAGGGAGTCCTCACTCAAGGATATTTAAGACCAGTACACTCATGAACTATTTGAGTTGAAATGGGAAGTAAAAGAGGATGTATATCCAGAATTTAATGACATGACAAGTAGTCAGAGTTATTGAGTTTTTCTTGAACAAAATTAATATTGTGGTTGAAATATAGGACTGTGAACATGGATAGCATGTCAGGGAGTGATTTATCCAAATTAAAAGGAATGATGCATTAAATACCACACCATATAGATAAAATGACACCCTGAGAGGTGCTCTAACCCATGTTTTGAGAGGGTGTTGGATCCGACCTAAAAAACTCAATCATCACAGTGGGGAATTCATTCCATCGACCTGGAATGTTGGAAATAGTTAATAGATGGGAGTTCCCACTTTTTCAATCCACCCCACACACTATCACTTAATATCGATTTAGAGCTCTTTGAACTCTAATTTTGTAATTAATATTTTCTATTATATTTTATGAAGATGTGTTTTTATTCTAGAAACCTGTTTGTATTTTTTGATATGAAAGGTGTTGATTTTTTCAATTCAATTATTAGAAAAATAGTTGTCCTCAAGGGATATTTCTTTCTTTAGGATTAGTTTTTATGTGCATTTAATATGAATTAATTTTTGTATGCTATTAAAATACATTTTAGACTTAAAACTGTGTAATTGAAAATGAGTTTAATAGTAGTTAGACACATCATATGTCATGTAACTAGAATTAGTTTTACCAAATCCTCTTATAGTTAGCTTTCTTTGGATTATTGTTCCATTATACCTATATCCATGAAGGTTCTTATAGTACATGCATGGAATTTTGCAAGCATTCATTTTGTAAAGTGCTGAACTGGATAGCTTGAGAAAAATATTTGAATGTGATTTAGGTGAGTGAAGGTTCCATGTTTACTTTCAATAGGTTTTTATTCTTATTTTTTCTCTAATTTTTCTTGTTTCAATTACTATTTGTGTACAGATATTTTTATTCTCATTTCATAAAACAATTTGGGAAAACAAAATTAATTAATTAATGTTATTTATAGTTTTAATTTTTTTATATGTTCTTTTTTCTTACAAGTGATACTGAGATGCTTATATAAAATATAAAATATTATGTTGCTTTAATATTATTGTTAAATGTATTTGAAAAAAATAAGTGGGTGGATTATTGGTGTCTTATTTTATTGGTAAAAATATATGTTGATTAGATCATCTTTACTTCTTTATCCTTGGTCGACGGATAAACCCATTCCTCAGTTTCATTGAGTTCTATTCTCATATTGAATATCATAGGGTTTTTCACAGTAGTGACACTAACATCATGTTAAAATGACAGATTCTGTGGATTTTAGAAAGAATATTCCTTCAAATCTGATTCGGGAGGGAGGGTATTAGCCCCAATTTCTTTGGATTAACGCTGGATGACATCTTTTTTTATTTTTCTATTTTTATTTTGAAAAACATTACAACAGACACTCACTATTCATTTTGAACGAAAAAACCTCAACATAGCCCCCATTCAAAATATTCGCAATCATTAAATAATGAAAGAAAGTCTATAAAAAAGAAATTATTTATATATTTACCCTTAAATATTAGGTTTTTTATTCTTAATTTGTCTCTTTTTTTCTCATTTAAATTAGTATTTGTGTCACTAACATATTTATATTATCATTTCAAAAAACTGTTTCGGAAAACAACATAAATTACTTAGGTTTATATATTGTTTTTTTATATATTTTCTTTTTCTTATTTCTCACATTAATATACTCATAGAAATGGGTAAGCATTTATGATGATAAACTCTTGTATGTGAATGAAGCATATGGCGTGGAAAACATTATGCTCTAGGTTTATATTTTTATTACTACACAAGCAGCACTTATAGTAAGGATTTTTCATCACTTAAGTGAGTATCCCTTGTAACTTGTATTTAAATTGATCAATTGTTGAAATTCATGTTTATTAAAATTAATAAAATTAATCACCATTTTTTAGGTATGTCATAATTTTTTTTCTCAGTCAAATCCTTTATTCCCAGGCTGGTGCCCAAAAATACTGTATTATCAAACCAAAAATCCTTTGACAATGGTTTGATAATACAATATTTTTTGACAACTTTTGAGCTTTGACATTCCTATTTCTTCTTGATTCTCTTTTCTGATAGGCTAAAAATATGTTTAATATAATTCTATATCTTTTACTTTTGGTCATGATGTCCCTGGATCATGATCTTTCATGATCTTATGGAGAGATGTTTAAAAATGACATCATATTTCTACTGACCTTCAGATTTTGGATCTATAAATGCAGAAGGATTATTTATTTGGGGATGAACTAATCCATTTCTAATTAACTTCTTGGTTCATTATTATGCCTTCATCAACATTTTAAGAGTTCTAGACTCTACTGAATATGTTTCTTCTAATCATGAAGTTCATGTAAGGATGAAATCAAACAAGATTTATTTCTTCTTGTATCGAAGTCTATTGTGTCAAAGGAACTAGTTCTGAAATGGAAGATCAATATTTCATAGACAACTCTATAGTGTATAATGTAAGAGGGAAATCCCATTCATGTATACATCTTAATGTGATAAAAACCCATGATCTGAGTAGTCTATTGATATGTGGATTTTGTTTTACAGTAACATGTTGAATTATGGGTGGACTATGAAATCTAGAATACATACATAATGTAGTCTTGATTTATTTGGTGATGAGATGATCCATTTTCCTTCACCACTTTGTGTTTTTATGTAACAATTTTCAATTTCAAGATAGTGTAAGCTTGTTACTCCTTGTATTTTTAGTATCTTTTGTTTTATTTAATAATGTTTTAGAGGTATGAGTTTGGTGATCAAATCATATCTCTTTACTCTTAAAAAACAAAGAAATATGGTTTCAAATCATTGAGATAATTTGCACTGATTTTTTTGGTTGTCATGATATAGATATTGGAGTTGAAGTGTGTGACATAGCAGCAACTCAAGGATTCTCACTTTTATTAGAGATGGATTAATATTGATCTCACTGGTGATGGAGCTTTCTTGCTGGTTATGGGGCATGGATGGGTTGTTGGTGCTGGTGTGATTGTTTTGGGGTATGGATGAGTTGTTGGTTCTAGTGCGCTGAAGGCTTTGGTATAGATGGAGTTGTATCACTGGATCTGGTGCATGGATAAGTCATTGGGGCATGGATGGCTCGCTGATACTTTGGGGGGTGATGGGTGCAATGGATTCGGTTGTTGTGAGTGGGGGGTGTTGGGATCCTATGATTTTGAATCAACATTTTCTATAAAATTTCATTATTTATATAATTATTTTTTATAAGTTTAAACATTCTTTCAAATCGTCACTGGTTTAATAATTAAAAAAAATGAATTATATATGATAAATTAATAAATATAAAAATTTATAATTTTTATTCAAATATAATTTATAAATAGATATTATATGTTGGTAATATTATTACCAACAGAAAAAATTGTTATAATAATCTGATGCTAAACACCTTAACCAATATATATTTTATCTGTTGATATTATTTTATTTGTAATAGAACAATTTTATCTATCGCAAAAACATTTAGAGACAGAGTGTTTACAGACAGTTTAGTTATAGGGACATAAGTGTTGGTAAAATGTTTTACCAACAGAAAATGAACTTTTACCAATAGATATGTCCCTGTTGGAAAAAGTGAAATATTTTGTAGTGTAGTCAGTATATCAAAGATCATTCTAACCAATGAACACAAAAAAGCCTCCACATTAGAATGAATCAGATGCTATCTCATCTATATATAATTCTATCATTGTATTGTGAATGAATTATCTTACATTTAAATACCGTTCATATAACATTTTTCTAAGGAAGTTCCCTTCAAGTTAATTAAGATTGTGGAAAATATTTTGCCATCTAAAAGAAAATAAAAATTGATCGCCCCATTTATCATATCACTAGATTTGTAAGGATACTTCACGTTGATATGTTATATGAGATTCTATTCCATCAGAGTAAATTTTCTATAGGTAATTTTTCATAAATTCAATCCCATTTACTATTTTTTCCACACTCTCATCGTTACTCAAATCAATTTCATAGTTATTGAAACATGACTTCAATTAGTTTTGTATGTGTTTGATAATTTTTCGTCACGCCTAATTTTATTGAAAGTAATTTTTTTACTGACCATGATTCCCTAAAATATCTCTTGACAAATTAGAAAGATAATTATAGGTTGATATGAATGATCCTATAACTTCAAGAGTTTTATATTATAGTGAATGACACAAAGGGATCATAGAATTTCACTACTATCTATTTTCCAAGTCATTAGTATTGAAATTTTAATAATGACTTAGAGGTTGATATTTTGTATGAATTACTTAATGGAAATATTTCATATGTGGATTTAAAAGAATAGTAATAGTTTTCTATCATAGAAAATTACATTTCCATGGGGATCCCTTGTCGTCATTTCATGTACCAATAACGAAATCAATTACTAGTCGATGCATCGCATTACTATTGATATGAACCACTGATTTTCAAGAAATGTTGTGATGTGTGGATGTGAAATTGTATTCCCAAAGAGGATGTGAAAATTATTTTATATATTAATCAATAATCACCCACTAGAGGATGTCATGGGTCTACCCATACCATTTATATGATTCCTTAATGTGAATTATTTTTTACCATCCTCTATTAATGTGCATGAAATCTTATTTAGAACAATAACTGTTATCAAAGAGTTTGAAACATTTGTAAATGGAATGATATTACCTAGAAAACAAATCTTGAATCAAAAGTTGTCCATTTGTGGGAAATAAAATTTATTGGATTCTTTCTAAACTCATTTGGAAAGATGTATATTCTAGTGTGTGTGGAAAACATGAAAAAATGGGAGAAGATGAAGCTACCACACTCAATACTATCACGGTGATTATAAAATTTCATGATAGGAATTTATTTTCTTCGTTTCTGTTTCTAAAATTACTCATCAGTGATTGGGGAACACACTTCAATAATAACTTGATAATGAGTTTTATTCAGAAGTAGGGAGTCTGATATAATAATATCACTCCATATCACCCGAAAAAAGTAGGAAAGTTAATTTTTTCTATCAATAACATAATAAAACATTATAGAAAATTGTAAATTCAAGATGAAAGTATTAAGTCAATAAGTGGGAAAAAACTTTATATGAATATCTTAAATAATTTAAAACACCTGTTAAAATATACCCATTCTAACATGTGTATTAAAATCCCATCAACTTATATCTATAACTCAAGAACTATTAATTTTAGGTTATCAAGAAATTAAATATATATGATTGGTGAGTGGGAGAGCACATACTACACTAATTTAACGAATTAGAAGAATTTGGATGGGGCTCATATGAAAATGTTAAATTTGTAATGAAAATTCCAAACACTAAAATGAACAATGCATATCTAGAATGAAACTTTTACCATGGGAAAAGGTTTTTCTATTAAAAGTTCAACTAAAAATATTCCATTGGAAATTAGAATTTCATTGTGAAGGTCCCTTAATAATTAATAATGTCTTTCCACATGGAGAATTTGAAATCCTATAGGGTGTGGAACCTACATTCATTGTTAATGGATAGATGTTGAAGTCAGACTTGAAACCTATCCATGACGAGTGCTCCCTATATTTAAATTTCACATGAAAACCTATATAAAATTTATATCACAAGAATATAAATAATGTTATAAATATGAGGAAACATATTTTAGTGCCCCATTTTTATATTAGTTATAGTATGAACTATGAACTCATTAAGGCAGGCATGTGTATTAAGCTAATCCAATGACAAAATATAGTTGTTAATTTCCTGTCATGATATGAACTTGATATTCATGTCTTTTTTTACAAAGGTCATTTTATTTTGGAATAATAGTTGATGAAAATAATAAAAAATTCACATTTTTAATGAATATACGCTTTTAAATCTTATGCCTCGAACCCTAAATTCACAATGTATATCCATCTTCCATTAATTTCTCCTATTCATCTCTTCTCCATTGTTACATCTTCCTAAACTATTTTCCATATTCTTATCCACTCTTCCACCAACAACCCATATTTGATCCCTTGTTATTCCACCTTCCAATTTTATCAATTGTTCCCACGAAGCATTTTACTGAGTGGCCAGCTCCTAATTTTATGATCATCCAATATTCCAAGCCCCCAACACTTCCTACTATAAACTCTTAGGCATTGTTTCCCTACCAATATGTTGTTGTGACCTCATATCATCTGTTCAAAACGACTTGAACTTCACACATAACCGATATATTCTATGAAGACTATCTTTTACCAATTTTACATCCTAGTATTTAGTTTTCATACCCAATAAATTATCTTATCCTTGTAAGAATGCATACCATGTCGATATAGAGTAATAAAACACGTGATTTAGAGATGTTATAGAAGATAAATTTTCATGAAAATGTTTTAGAGGTCCTCAATAAGAATAAATTGACCCACATTATCATGGCTGAAGAGGAGAAATATAAGTATAACTTTTTATAATGTCTCGCTTCCTTTGAACTTGACGTTGACCATGTCTCATTTAGATTAGTGGATAATTGAGGGATTTGTAGTTGTGAGTTTATTCTATTGCCTTGGGAATTTTTATACTAATTTTATAGTGTCTATAGAATATGCTACATTGTTTTAATACATTAATAATGGTGAAAAACCAAAGAAATGGGAATAAATTTCCCATGAAAAGACAAAATTTCATGATCCTTGTAAGGCGAAGAGCACCTGACTGAGTTTTGTGTCTTTTATAATTGTTTTAATTTCCATTTCCTTTTTCTCTATAGAATTAGGTGATTCTAATGGGGTCATGAATATGTTAGGGGACCTCATCCTTTCAATAATAGTGGGCAACCATGTTGTTAAATTGGACCCCCAATTTTCACTTTATTATGAGGGGATGGTGATAAAAACATATGTTAAACTCATGGGTGGAAGTTTCATCATGTATTGAGAATATAATATTCGATTTTTTACTCTTAAAATACATTTAAATACTTCTTCCTGATGTAGTCCATTAACATTTTCCTTTTTTCATAAGATAGATTTTTTTTTCATATGATGGATAATTTTTATTAGTGGGATTCCTATTAAGAATATTACAAATATGAGGAGTATATGTCCACTCTCTCTACAACCATGGAGGTTACCCCACTTCCCAAAAGCTTCAATGTTACCCCCTCTACTAAATCTGTGCTACTACATCACAACCCTATGTAGAGGTTCCATTATTTTTGGGTATATATTTATTCTATCTAGAATAATATAAATTCCACGGGATAGTAACCATACCTCTATTTTTTCAAGCCTCCCTATATTTCATTAAATTTACCACCCCCATCGTAGACACCTTAAACTACCAATTAATCAACCCACTCTCATCCATATTCCATTGGGCCAGATATCTGCTACATGAGTATTCCTTCCACCCTCAATCATATCACCCACCTGGAAATGATTCACTTGAAATCACTAACCCCACCACCTAGTGTTACATCCTTTCCAATCATGATCATCATAAAAAGGGTAAGTGACTAATAATCTAATGAAGGTCTCATAAATTGAAATTATCTAACGAATTTTGACACATGTTAAGATATTTTCATCTCCCCCTTCTTTTTCTCCTTATTTGGAAGTGTTTTCTGATACATCATAGTCAAATGCTACCCTTCCAGTATATCCTCCTCTCCCACGTACTATTTCTAATATTTACACAAATGGCCAGTTACAATAGTATAACCTTTGGGAGGGTACCACCACTACTCTTATCGTGAATTATACCCATTTATATCATTATTTACCATTTTTACCACAAATGTTTATACACAATATGGTTCATTTTTTGTATCATTAAATTCACAGACCATTAATATACATTATTTAATCTAATGGAAAGGAAAAAATTAGTTTTTTACTATTGGGATACCTCATTTTTTTATTCCTTATTAAGAGTAGTTACCTATCAATCCTCGATCATTAAAATCAGTGATGATTAATTCTTTCCATTTTAGATGCCTTTTTTCCTACCTAGTGATTTCTTTCTAGGAGAATTTTGGTATGAAGGGGCCTAATGATATGTTTTAATTACTCGACTACCACATAAGTATTTTTCAATCTTAGACGTGACCCATCTGAACCCCCATGAAGAGTTCATCAAAATATAGAGATACTACATATAGTTATAGTATGCTTCCACATATATGTAATAAAATTAATCTCACTGATTCACCATATTCTATCTATCTATATGAATACATTATACTCTATTATTTATTGGAGGAAACCCATTGTTTTTTCTTTCATTGTTTATTTTCTACATGTTTTTTTTATTTTCCCAGTTCGGTTGTGTTGTCCTTTTCTAAGATATCCTTATATAATTCAATTTATCATAATAGAATAAAATTTATTTTTGAAATTGATATGTCACATGTGTTTTTTCCTTATTATTTAATTGTTTATTTTTTATATATATTTTATCTCACCATAAAGCATGTCTTTTTTAGTATACCTTTTTTAAGGTTATAGGATTTATATATTGCCCAATATTTCCCCAATCCCACATCATTTAGTGGATAAACTCATGTTTCCATTTTCCCTTAAATTTGTGAAATTATTTTTTATTTATTCTGGATTATTCATCTTATTTTAACTCCAAACTGTGGATATAATGTTTGCTTTAATGCGGGGTGTGAGACATTAATTAACATTTATTGGTTTTCACTTAGAAATTTCCTAATTATCATAGGTCTAGGAAGATTTTTTTGTGAATAAATTCTTTAGCATGAAATTTTCATTGAAACCATGTTAATAAAATATAGTTATTAGATAAAATATATTAGAAAAAAAGTTCATATTTCTATTTATGTTTCTATATTTACATATGTGTACAGTTTGTTCCTAAATATGAATTCTTGATATTCTCAATTGATTTAATTATAAAATGGTAAACATGACCTGATTGAATTAATTTTCTTATTACCATTAATTGTAGAAATACATCTACATTATTTAAAATTTTTCTCTAATCCTATTTCATGGGATAAAACTAGGATATTAGAACCTATCAGAAATTAAATTGATGTCTTTTTCAAGCTATGTCTAAACATAATCACATTTAAAATGACTGAGACACATTTTTATCCCAAATCATTAGGAACAAATGTACATTAATATAACATATTCTATATAATACATGAATTATATTTTTATAATTTATCGACATTAAAATTTTATTTTATCCATTCATAACTAACTTTTTTCTTTTTCATGATATTCAATTGAATAAGTGTAGTAGAAAGATTTATTATGGAGTATATGGGTTGTTCTTTTATGATAGGATAATGGAGATTATTTCCAATGGATATTAGTTTTTGGTTAATGGTTAC
This sequence comes from Viscum album, assembly GCA_963277665.1. NCBI lineage: Eukaryota > Viridiplantae > Streptophyta > Magnoliopsida > Santalales > Viscaceae > Viscum > Viscum album. Next base: position 1,641,620,853 of record OY728161.1, read on the forward strand.
TTTCATTTATTTCATTTTACCATTATTTTTAATATATATAATTAAAATTGATTAAGTCTTTCGAAATTTAAAAATCACATGTTCTTAACCAACGAACATTTTATAATTATCAAAAAAAATTAAAGAGAAAAGTTGGTGTTGGATGGTATATGTGTTATTTTTCAAATAAAACATTCAAAAAAATATAAATAATTAAAAAAATTAAAAGTGGGTGTTTCATTATTTATATTAATTAATTCTAGACCATGCTTGGAGTTTAGGGGAAAGTGTACATGTCATCTTTAAAAGGGGTTATTTTTCAAATTGATTATATTGAGTATCTTTCATTGTATATTATATTTTAACCACATCTTTATGTTATTGTTGTTTTTAAACATCATTTACTACCAAACCTTACCTAAGGGTTGATTCTATCCTGGATGTTATTCCCTAATGATTAATTTTTATATTTTTATTCATGTGGAAAAAAATGTAAATTTAATTAAATATTATTATTAGGATCATGTATTAAAGGTATAAGGGTAATGACATCGACATTTTACCTTGAGTGGTAGGACAAAATTCATGGTTATGTAAATGAAAATTTCGGCATGGTCACTTAAGGAATAGTTAAAAGGTAATGATCGAAGGAGGATGAATTTGAAGGAATTAGTTATTGATAAAGCATTACATGGTTTCTTTGTAGGGATATTTAATTCGAAAAAACACTTTTCTAGTAATAATTGGTTTTATATTCATGCTCATTGATGTTCACTTATTGTTAGAAATTATTTTCCATTGTGATCCTTGTTTGAGATGCTTATTTCTTGAGGAAATTTTTTTTCAACTATTAGAGGATTTTATAATATGAATATATAAATATGTTTTGGGTCAAATTTATTAATTTTTATACATATTTTATACTATGAATTCTTGATTAATGTTTTAGTTTTATGATATAATAAGAAAATAATGATCATAGATTAGTTGTTCCTAAAAAATGTAAATATATATTTCTTACATCACGAACAACCAATTTGAGATTTTAATGTTTGTGGATAGAAACAAAACAATAATGATATTATCCCATAAAAGATGTCAGACTCATTAAAAATGTGATCATTTAGAACAAATATAATTTAAAACATGAATATTATACATCTTGTGAATAGATCATCCTATGTAAAATATTCATGCCCCATTGAATCCTCAAAAGATATCACTGTTGAAATTGAAGTCAAAATTCAAGGAATAATAAAACAATAAAATGTTATGATTTTCTATTCTTGATGAAAAAAATAAATCAAAAAATCATATTCCATGAAATAATCCTATTGTAAATATCTCAAGAAAACATAAAAATTGAAAAATTAATCATGTCTTGAATAATGGTTTACAATTTATATCCAGGAACCTTGAAATTTTGAGGGGTAGTCCTTCTCACCCATGTTTTAATTATTATTATTATTTGTATTTCTTATACTCTCAGTGGTTGAGACATCCCTAAATTCCTTTTGATTTTCAGACAATTTTTTCAATTAAAGCTTATATTTTTTTTTCATTATGACAATTGAATTCTAGGTTTTTAATTTTAAATATTCTTTCTTTGATGTTTTCTATTTCCATGATGTTTACAATTGATTTTCTATATCCATTTATAGATAATTATATTTCCATTATGTATAAATAGTTTTCTAAGGTTTTAGGAATCACGAGTATGGGGGGAGAACTTAAATAAACCATTAATATAAACATGATAAATCCAATAGGTTAGGAATTGGATTATTCATTATATCTCATGTCATCCATACACATGAACCTGATCTGCTGGATTAAAAAGTATGAAGCATAATCTAATTATAATATATTATTTAAAAAATATTCATCAAGTAGTTTTTAATTCTATGAGATTCACTTAAAAATCCAATATTTATAACTACTTCAAGACCAAATAGTGGTTTTTGGTTTTGGTAGAATCAATTAATATAAGCAAAAATAGTTGATGACCATTGAACAATTTTTTGGAAAATATCATTAGACTTTCCCAGGCATGGATTATGGTCATACCTAAATAAAACTCCATAAAATAGATTCTTAATATTTTATTAATCAATATAAAATTAGTATAAACACATATATTAATTCCCTTAAAAAATATTTGTGTACTGTTGTCTCTATGTACAAATTCAGATGTGTCACTATTCACCTTTTCCTCCTTGTGGAATCAACCCTATGGATCCACTACCTCATAAAGCATCATTGTGCTATTATTTTGGAATAATATAACATTAAAATACTAATTTATACAAAATTATAATAATTATTCCCCATGGGGATGAAAAAGTTTCATTCTTTTCCTTTTTCTATAATAAAATCACTTAACCTGGGCTCTGTATTTTTTATCTTAGTCTCAGGGAATGAGATGTTGTGTGGTTCCCATTTTTTATTTCTTGAGAATATATCTACATTATTTTCTTATGAGTCATTTATTTATTTCTTAGAATATTTATATCAGTCATCTATTTATATGTTTTCATGCCTAATTGATACAGAAGTTGTTAAGGTATTGACATGGTTTGAATGGGTTAAATTCAGGGAAATTATTTGACAAAAAGATCGTAGAATGGAAGGACCATCAAAAAGGTGAATTTGAGTTACTAAACCATCATTATAACTTGGGATAATTATTAATAATTTAATATATAAGTTCCAATTTTGAATTTATTTCATTGTCCCATGTTATATTATCATAGTTTTATTTATTTATATGATAAATTTATATGTACACAATAAGGATAAGGTTAAGAAGATAATGATATATTTTCTAAAATAAAAATAAAATTATAAATTAATGGTTTTGGTTCAAAATTGAAATTTAATTTTTTTGATTAAATACAAGGTATTAATGGAAATTTTAAATTGATACTACTAAAATAGAAATAAATTATATATACTTCATATATTTATACTATCAAGTATAATTATGTTTGTTCGATTTTGGTTGAATATATTATGGTTAGAAAAAAATTGAATTTATACTTTATTCATAGAAGATATTATAGTAATAAAAATATATAAGATTATAGTCTTTATTTGTAATTGAAATGGAAAGATGGGTCCCTATAATGTGAATTAATTATAGTTTAATCTGATGATAATAGAATTAACATAAGTGTTATAGTCAAGTATTCTGGGGTAAAAATTTGTAAATAATATCACTATTTGAGTAGTATTAAGGTGTTATCTGTATGTATTTTATTTTAGGAAATATATGGGTATTTAATTAATTAGGAAGAATGGTTCCTTTATTTAATTACCAAATTATCAGTAACATCTTGGAAATATGGAATAATGAGTTCGAAGAATAGAAAAAATCTTATTAGTATATTCTAAATTACAAGATACTTAGTTTAAGGAGTAAAATATTTTAATTAATGGTAGATAATTTATTATCATACATTCATAGTAATAGTTTTTAATGGTATCATAGATTTTTTTTGAAATATAGAAACTCGTAAAAGGTAGATGATAAAAAAATTTATAATGGGGGAATACTATTAGATCATGAATGGTGTAGTGGGTTTATCATTTAGTTTTATTATTAGAAATTGACATAGTCTATTGTGATGTTTCACTTACGTTTTTTATATGTGTTCATTTGTATCTTATTGTTAGTATTTTCATGATTGCATGCACATTTTGGTCCTATTTGTTATCGTAATTCTATTTTTGTATTTATTTTATGTGTTTTTAATACAATAAATGAAAGATGAAATGGATTTATGTTATGTGGAAACTTGAATGGGATGTAATTTCATGAGGTATGATGAACATATACACTAAATGTACTGAATTATGGTAATTACATATATAGTACCCATTTTTCGTTGTAATGGATAGTGTTTTTTACTTGAATTTATATACACACCCGAACTGTAAGGTATTAAATTGAAGTGTATATATACACATGTGATTTGTAATGGATCACGTGTCAATAAGTGCATCCAATTATGGGTGTTAATATATTACGCTAAAAATTATAAATATTTTCCGTAGTTATTGATGGATTTTGGTTATGTCGTATTCTAGGGATATGATTCCTAATGGTTATAGAATGAGTCAATGAGGTCATGATGTGGTGGGTCCACATGGTGTAGGTATAATGATGTGGTGGATGTATAGGTTTCATGGATAATTTTGGTTTCATATGGAATTGGAATGATGATTGTTTCATGGGGTTTAGGGATGATAATAACTATATGGGATGTAGGAATGATAACGAATACTTGAGGTACATTGATGTAATGATGATGGGTTTCATGAGTATGTTGTATTTTCATCTAACATTACTTTCATTGTGTATAGAAATTCTTTCCCATGTAAATTTTTAGTTGATATCACTCTTTATTATCCATCCACATTGAATTCACATGGGTTATTTTATGCTTTAATATTTCATCGTATTGATTAATTACATTTTACTGGGAATTATGAGGGTAATTCCTCCCATACTCGTGAAAAATATTCTTGGTACTAGTCACCAATGTTTGGCCAGTTGGACACAGGATTTGTAGGTTACACTCATCGCCTTTGTAGACCTACAGGGGATTTTAGTTGGTACATGTCAGGAAACAAACATTACATATTAGAAAATAAACCTTTAAACAATGAAATAATATATATATATATATATAACTATATTCTATACTAAATTATACTTTGTTGAAAATTAATTTTTAAATTCTAATTTATTATATAATTAATTTATAAAATGGATTTCATATATCTTTCTATTTAATTTTTTTTTCTAATACCTGATTAAATTATTTATAAGAACTGTATTGATGTTATAATAATGAAAATATATTGATTAGTTATATTTATTCCCATTGTGTACAAAAACCATATAAAAATATATTTTTCACATTACATCATTTAATTGATTTATATAACATTACAAACATATCTAATAGTAATTCATCTGATTCCTAAATTTTCAATTAAAATTTTATATCATATTTTTAATATTTTTTACTCTATCAACTATTACAATAAGTTTTATGATTTTAAAGAGATACAATATGAATCAATAGTTTACAAATTAGAGACATTTTTATTTAATTATGTTTATTTCCATAATAAATTTTTCAACATAATATCCCATATAAGATTAATTTGATGTCTCAAAATATTATATTCATTTTATATAATAATATTTTAAAATAATGAAATAAATAATTAATCATTTGGATTTATATTATGTATAATATATTTTATACACAAGTCATGTTATATAGTTAAAAAATATTTATTAAATTATGGGATTCATATATTATAGGTGATAATACATAGAAACTCCTTTATTTTAGTGTGTATACCCAACATGATTTAGAGTTCTTGTTTGATGAGAATTTTAATAAAAAATAAAAAAAAAAGACATGGTTGTCCTCAATTCTTGTGTTGATGTATCCTAAAATATAAGGATATATTAAATATTTTTTGTTACATATGAATTTATATTTATATTTAAAAATGTGTTGGATGATTATGTGTTGGAATATGAATTAATATAATTATCTATACACAAGAGGACATATCTTATTCATGTATTTGAGCGTGTTGTGGTTGTCAATTCTTTCAAGAGTTGGATAAATTAACTATTAATTGATATTTCTGTTGATATTTTGATCATAAAAGTTTTACATATACAATTTACTAATGATATTTGAATTTTAGGTGACATATATGGGTTTTCACATTCATAAATTTTCTTATAATTTTCATATTTGTTTTGTTATTATAATATGGTTCTAGAATATCTAATCCACGAGTCTCAATTACTAGTAAATAAGAATATATTAAATTAATGGTGGTAGATTAGAGTATTAGTGGATTTTATATTTAATTATTCGTAATAGGGGACTACATGGTTTTTTAGACTGATTTTAGTTATTTATTTGTGGATCACATAAAGGATGATCAATTTTAGGATTTTCAATACCAATGATTATAATAAAGGTTAAATGGTTGTGATAACATTTACAATATATCTAATGTGTTTTATTTAACCATTATAAAGGTGTAATGATGGTTCACATAAATATAAATGATATGCTAATAAGGTCTTTTCATCACTCTAATTAGGGTTTTTTCATAGATAAAAAAGTACGAAAATCTCTATCATTAATATTTAATATTTGTTAAAATAATAATATTAAGAGGTTTTTATCAATGTTTGACATGAATATGATTAAATGAAGTCCATAAGTATTTTATTTGGTTTATATTAACTATACATATTTTTTCTTTGAAGTTGGAAAAACCAGAATAAACTTTATGATTAGGTCAGCTCAATCATCCCAAAAACATGAAAGTATTTTGGTGGTGGTGGATCATCATATACAATTGTCATATTTTCAAAATATTTGAGATATATTATCAATAGGGTATGTTATATAATTTTATATAATGGAATTTAACAACATTCATGGAGGTCGTTAATCAATAATATTGGGTCATGATGAAAAATTCAAATCAATATTCTCGATGGAACTATTGAATGCTCTAGTACTCAGGTGAAGATGAGTTTGAATTATCATCCTCATAAATATGTTTAATGAATATATAATTTTCATATACTAGAGGATATTTTCTCAAGTATTTGTGATATCCTTTAGTGGACAATGATATATTCTTATTCATTCAAAAAAAAATTCTTTTTGTTCTATTCCAAAATATTATTGAATTATATGGTAGGAAGGGTCAATAACTATTCCATTAGGTTTATATTAAGTGGAATATCTCTAATGACTATATAAAACATATTATAATTCATATTATTATAAAATCTCACCCATTATATATAGTTACTAGGAATAAATTTAACATTCCTAGTCATGAGAATAAAGTGAAATGTTGGAAGCCACAACTATAGAAAAAAATTAGTTTTCATTATTTTATCAAATGAAAATATGTAGTGAATATTTCTTTGTTAGCCAAAAAATAGAAGAGTATTTAAAATATTAACAATGTATAAAAGATAGGATGTTGGAAAAATAAAAATACATTTTAATGAAATGAAAAACATACATAATATTGAATTATATTATTTGATAAAATTTATATAAAATAGTGAAAATATATAATTTAGTAAAATTGTGAAATTTGTTTCATAATTGTACTTACAAGTGAGATAAATAGTACAATTACTAATCACTGTATAATTTAAAAAGCATAAAATATATTTTCTTTGAGGAGTATTCTTTTGGAGTGTGGTTATCATCGGAAATAAAAAATCATAATGATTTTATACGGATTAAATAAAGTAATTTTTCCAAAAAAATATTTATTATATTATAATTGATGTCAATATATGATTATTTGATAAATTTACAACATTAAATGCCTCAAAAAATAGTTTTCCAAATGAGGAGTGTGTTTAAAATTCATATAATATTTATGAAAATGGGTAAATAATCATTTGAATATAAATTTCCCTAGATAATGTATGATCTAAAAATTCACTGGAATACATATCCATTTAAAAATTAAACATCCTATAACTACCGTTGATTGATATGTTTTTAGTAGTAGAAGTAATGCCAAGAGTATTCATGCAGTTATGTACATAGAGTGAGGGTTATGGCATGTTGTTACACCACAACCTGGTTGATGGTGGATCAGTAAACAACCATGATTGTATACAAGGCACATGGATTAGATGATGATCCAACATCATCCAAATGGTGGCCTCAAGGATATAATTCTAGTAACTGAAAATTGCTTAATTTCAATAGGGCCACCTTATTATCCCTATAACTCAATATTTTTTTCCCATAAATAGACCAAAGACTATCTTTTAGGGATCCTATTCCTTATATTATTCTTTAATGAGATATATATTTTGGTTTTTATGTGTTTTATTTTCTTCTTGGTGTGATCCAAAGCCTATATAAAGGCTAAAAATCCAATTCCTCTATTCTAGTATTCTTCCACTATTAAGTGGAATTTCTCTGTATATGTCCAATATTTCCTATTTCAAGGTAATTTGATTTATTTACTAATCTATTATGATCTTGGACTATATGATCTAATATTCTCTCCTATGGTATGGATCCTATAATTTATTTTTAAGAACATTCTTTTGATATATGTAGTTGTTCCAAAAAGAACTAGGGGAGTTTTGGGAGTTTTAGGGTCATTTTTAGAATTCATAGCCTTAATTTTTGAAGAGAATATGTGGGCTGAAGAGGTGCATGGGATGTCTGGGATTATTAAAACCATGAACCCAACCAATATACATAGTTAATCATCGGCAATTTGTATGAATTATTGGGGTGTGGTTTGGAAAAACTATGTATCGAACCCATTCTCCCTTAAAAAATTGGTGAATTTACAATATTCCACTCTTTAATTATTTCAATTTTCCCCTTCCTTTTCTTTTTTTCACTCACATCATCTCCCTCATCCCATTTAGTTATCCTTCTCCATCCATGATATATTTTATGGTAGCTCCTCCCTTCCAACTAAAAATCAATAATCGTTGGTTTCAATGGTTAGCTAATGTTATTCCCTTCAATCCTATTACATCATTTCTTTTTATATCTATCCCTCATGAATTCTACTTATAATTGATATACTATTCCTTATTTTCGGGTAATTTTCCTAATTTTCAGATTTCTCTAGTTCTACTTCAAATCTAAATCTATTATCAGATGAGGATTCATCTACCTCCTTAGGTTAGGTGGTATAGTAATTTTTCACTATGGTACAATTATTATATATCATACATATTCATCCCTAAAATGGGTAATTACAACCATTTCCTTAATAATATGGATTTTCCCTATGGAAATTGGTAACCTTTATAGAGGGACTCCAAATGACCCTTATTTATTTTTCAAAGGATTCACACTTCGACTTGTTCCACACGAATGGCCCGAAGGCCTTAATTTTTATAGATTTTTGATAACCCTATTTTTATGGGATGAGTGGGAACCCTTACAAGGCCTATAGGCTTAGTGATTACATGGAACATATTATTAAGATACATTACTTGACCTGAAGGTCTTAGGGAATTCAACCAGACTATAACTAAAAGGAACATCCCCTTCCTAGCATCTGAATCGTGATGGTAGCTCTCCACCATCGCATGGGTGTCTGCCTAAGCTTCTCATGCAAGCATAGGCTGGTCTCGATGGCACATACATACCCTATCATTATAAAAAATTAATTGGTTCTACTCTCATGAATGTGACTACCCTGAATCCTCCTTTGGGTCTGCTTCGTTTTTGTAGTGTCTGTTGGGGGCAACTGCATGTGGCCTGATGGCCTTGAGGTGGCACGAAGGCCATAAAGGTAGCCCAAAATCCATACTGACCTGAAGGCCTAGGTGGCCCTAAGTCCTTAAGGTCTTCGAGGCCAAACCGGTAGCCCATGTTGAATAGTTCCATCAGCTACAAAACCAAACAATACCTGCTACAATACATGCTAAAGTTCCCACACAGTGAAAAGTAATACTAAAGTGCCTACTACAGTAACATGTAAATATGCATCCGCCTTGTTTCGAACCTGGGTCTCTTGGATGCACTTAAGGATACCTCACCAACTGGTCTGAGGATCATGTGCTTCAACTTGTTTCCCCCATTTTTTGTTTTCTTATTAAATACCCATGAATTATTAAATGTTGATGTGGTCAACCCACCTTCTATGTGGGTTTAGGTTTCCACCAAATTGAGTAGCCTATTGTAACTAAATGGAAAATGATTTTTATGAACACATCATAAGATTCTTATGTAAATTTTAAATTATTCCCTTAAAAAAGAATTTTAGAATGGATGAAAACCATTCCCCGTATTATTTTAATGTTCAACCAAAACATATTAATATTGTTAGTGATATACATGCATGGGGTCCTATAGGATTCATGATACTCGAGAGTGACATACCTTAATAAATGTGGCAATTAGGAACAATGTACCTTATGAAATGTCGTAATTGTTCATGAAATCCCTTATTACTCATGATATTAAGGCATGGTGTCCCTCATTACTCTATGATAATCTTGTGACTATGCATGGATGCCTAAGTTATGCTTCATGTCCTAGCTATCACTATGTATCATTATATCTGGATATATATATTACTATATATATAGTGAATATATATATATATGCATATATATATATATTATAAAACACAAAAACACACACACACATAGAGATAGAGAGATATATATATATATATAAATGGAGACACATGTTTAGTGGTACCCCAACTTAGGTCAAAGAAGGGAGGGTTGTCTTGTTGTCCTTTACGAACCAGGGCCAGATAATTTATAGTTTATAACTATTATTTTCACCTTTATATCCACACGATTCAATTTTATATGCACTGGGTGGATCATACTAAACATAATTGGTGGTGGCCAACTTAGTATATCTCACACTTATTTAGGCCACCATTTAGTACATGAACAAATTTATTAGACATAGGTAGGGAAAAAGCGAAGCATCTGGAATTAGATTCCTAATATTATATAGTATTATGGTTTGTAGGATTAGACGACTGGGCATAGTCTTATAATGTTATTTTTGATACCATTTTTTATTTTTTTTATTTTTTATATGATTTTGTTTATTTATACTTATCTACGCCCATGTATTCCCTTTTTGTGCAGAATACAGAAATGAAATAATTTTTTATATGATATTTTTTCAACTTATTCCTTTTTATTCTATCTAGATGACTTATGCTACTATAGTTAATTTATTATGAAGTTTTCACTATTTACAGTTTTTTAAACCATTGTGCTGCACTCTGTTTATGAATTTTATTATCTCCACACCAAACTTGCATAGACCATCACTTCTAGTCGTTATCCTCTAGCATATGGTGAGGCATGCTTGAGGTCGTGTATCCAACTAGTTTTGGTTAAATTTGAGTGAACTTGGTCTATGAAATTATAAATTGGTATTAGTGGTTTTCATTCCTTTTTTATTGCAATTTTTTTATTATATTGAAGACTATAAATGTGTATAAAAATGGTATTTGTCCTGTGTATGGGAGTTGTTAAACCATATACAATGAAAATCAAAAATACTTGTGAGGAAATATTCTTGTTCTAGTTCTTACATGTAGCATTTTATTGATTTCACCACTGGGAGTCTTACAAGATATGTGAACACATAATAATAATTATTATTATTATTATTATTATTGATTTCCATTTCCACTTATCCTAGCAGTGCAATGGGTATTTATCTAACATCTTGGTAGGAACTAGAGGGTTCACATGAAATTCATATTCCATGGAATATTTATATAAATTTGTATATTTTATGCTACATATTACTGGTTTCTTAACTATTATGTTAAAAAATATGTTAATGCTTATTATTGGGGTAAAATAATTTGATTAATTAAATTGTATGCATTAAAATAAATGATGTTTTCTAATATAGATTGATGTTGGAACCTAAATTAACTAATTATCCCACGTTTGAGCAATGGATAATTGGTCACTTGGGATAAAATGTTAAATGAATATTATTACATTAATTCTAATAGTAATTTTGGGAGAATGTGTTTCTATACATTGGGAATGATTATTCATCTAATCAAAAGATATTTTGTGATTTTTTCATCTTGATACAAGATGTATGTATTAGGTCATTGTTACATGATGTTTCAATTGAACCATAAAAATATTATTGATTAATTAAATTGGAAAAATGTCTTATCTAACCAGAATATAACACATCTCTACATATAAATAGGTATGAATATATGTGAATTTAAATTCTAAAACAAAATGGATACCACTAAATATGGATTCTAATTGTAACGTAAATGTTTCTACTTATATATGTTGTAATTGACACACAAAATATTAGATCCTCTAATATGATATATGAGACCTTGATCCTGACATAACCATAGTGTTGAAAAGTATAACGTGTCTCTTATGTTTCCATATGGTCATATACGATGTCCAGACCTAGAATTAGGAGCAAGAATAGGGATGTGAATCTCAAATTAGAAGGATTGTTCCTATCATATTTTTTATCATTGATTGTACTTATTTTTGAACATTATATGAGGTATGTGTTTCTAAATTTTAGTGTTATTTCACCATTAAAACCTCAATTCATGCATTAAGAGGGTTGTGGTGATCAGGAATTGGAGATGGTGGTCCATGAGCCACCATTATTATGTTTTGCGGTTCAACTTGAAGCCCTTCATGCTATTCCTAATCTAGAAATTGATTCTATTTTAAAAGAAAACATCCTATGATTTATGAATTATATAAAAGGATCACTGCTACCTAACCCTACTATGGTAGAGTTCACTTGAGAATTCCAGCAGCATCATTCATCCACTTTTATTAGGGACAGTGGCCCCCCTGTTGCAACGTAATGGCTAAAGGACATTATATTTACAACTGATCATTTAGAGATTCTTTAAAATAGTATGATCATGATCTCATCCTGTATGATTTCAAATTTTTATATGGTGTGGAGTAAATCAATTTTCTAGAACTATTGTAATTAGGCTATAGTATATGAATACATTCATATAAAATTCGATGACTAATTCTTCCCCCAGACACTGAGAGAGAACCAATAAAAGGAACTTATGAAACTATATCATAGTGTTTTGTCTATTATAGAATATCCATCTTGTTTCCTTCAGAAAAATCACTACTGAACATATCATTTTAGTGAAAATTTTCTAACATAAACATGGTTTGAGTATATGAAAATATACACCACATGATCGTATGTGAATGTATTTTAGTGGAACACCATTTATGATATAGTGAACTAAACCCTCATCCCCAAGATGAACCTAAGTGATAATGATAGTGTGGGATTGGGAAGACCACTAATGAGAATGGGTAATGGTTTGTATAGTGGTAGGAAATGTCACTATGAGTCTAACCTTGTGGTAAATTATAGTCATATGACACATGATAATAGTTTTGTAGTGGGTCCACATTATAGGAAACCTAGGAATAAGAATACCCAATGTCCCAAAGACCCGAAGGAATTATAAGGGTATGGATGTATTAGTAATTTTTATAGTCTTTACAAGACCTTTCCATTATCCTTTAGTGAAAGAGGATTCCATCCATCTCCATCATTAGTATCAAGATCAGTTTCACCACATTATAAAGATATCTATATTACAATCAAAAAATCATGTTGAGGAGGTATTCATGGTCGAGGTTTCTAGTATTCAAATATAGAACACTAGTAGGTTAGGCCTAATTTTGTTTCACCTTAGATCTTCCTATTTAGAAAATTTCATGCAGTGTATCCCATAATAGAACAGTAGAGTTCTAGGACTTTTATGGTTATAGGTACTATTATAGTAGACACACAATAGTTTTTCCTTATTTTATACATGTGCTTAAAATTATTCTATATCTACAATGTTGGGCTCCTCTAGTTACAATGATAAGAAATCATACTTTATAAAATTAAATAATTTTTAATTATGTTTACTTATATCTTCAATGTTTCCATATAATATTAATTTGTTATGTTAGGATTTTACATCATAAGACACGTTGGAAAAATATAAAAAAAATGAGTCACCCTTAAGGTAGAATCACTATTGGACATATCAACGATGGTAAGAAATTGGATTAGTATGTGTTACTATTAAGGAAGACTCACTGTTAATATGTCACACTATCAAATGTCTTACTATTAGCATAGAAGATGAAATCTGAAAAATGATGAGACAACGTCATTCAACCTATAGTCAATAGATGCTCAAGAATTTTTCAAAGTTGGGTCATTTTCACATCAAGCTACCATCATGATCAATCCATAATTTTCACAAAGTATGAGTTAATATTGGTATGAGTCACCAATAACTCCATCGCATAAAGATACCATCAGGATCAGTATAGATGTTTTTAAATGGATGAGTTATTTTATCCATGAGTCTCTACTAAGTCAACCTACAGTCATATAGAATTTACCAACACATAGACTCACCACCAATTGACTTACCCCTACTTGACTCAGCATTCCTGATTCACTACTCCAAATAGACAGCTAAAATCAATGTCTAAGACATAATTCCCAGTCACCGTCCAAATAAACCATCAAACCAAGTCACCATTCAGAGGAAACACCAAACCAATTTTCCATTCGAAGAAACTGTCAGAAGAAGTAACTATTCATAGAATTCATCAATTATTACTTTTTCATTTAAATTAATTTTTTTTCTAACGGTCATATTTGTGAAATTTAATGAAACAAATTAAATTAATAGCTATTTTTAGACAACATTAAATTATTTTTGGAACTGTAGTAGAAGGTACGTGCTACCATGATATGATTGATATCATGATCTATGTTGTATGTAGGGTATACATCAAATAAATGATCAAAATGGAGTAGGTCCATGTCAGGAATTTGTGCAGCTAAGAAAAACATGAGAACTTCTTGTTGTGGATACAAGGATATACTGTTGCGAGCTCAAAACTAAGAACATTTTTGCAGCAGCAATCTAAGAGAGGACAAGAAATCATCAAGAAAATAAATACCTTTTGGAAAATGAAATAAAAAAGATCTCATGATTCTCTATTTTTCATTTTTTTGTTAAAATTCACCTCAGGATGCACTTCATGATAATTTCCATAAGTTGCAAGCAACACTGCCTATCATACAAATCATTCTAACTCTTTTCTCTCTAGTTTTCTCTTCTTGTGTATTATTTCTACCATACGGTCAATGTGTATCTATCATATATGAATAAACACTGACTACTATTAAAATATAGACGATACATATATATCATCATAATATATCTTTTACACCTTACATTCACATGAATAATAATGGAAGAGGTCCCTGCATGGCCTATTTTTTTATACTCCCATAAACACAATGGAAGAGGTCTTTTGACATCGGAAACTGTATACGAGGTTGTTTACATCGATACATGGTGTGTATAAAATTTTATTTATATAAAATTATAACAGTTGGTTATATCTATGTGGAATGGATTAAGTATCATCTTAGGACTGAACCTCTTGTTAAATTATGAAGTTCTCGTTCAAATTTATTTTTTCTCTACTTAGGTTTATTTAAATCATAAAACTTCAATATTCTTTGATAGTTAATCATTTATAGTGTTAATATTTTAATTTTATTTATTATATTTATTTCAAATGATAAATTAATAATTAATATTTTTTTACCTGAGAAAAAGTAAATATTTGAGTAATCCTTCGAATAACCAAAAAATTTATAAGCTACTCCTTTGGTTAACTATGTCATTTTTATTTCAAATTGGAGAAATTTTAACTATATATTTTAGAGAAATTTTTTTTGAGGAACTCAATTCACTCCCCTCTTGAGTTTCCAACTCCTACCAAAATTTGGTATTAGAAGTGGTAATGTTTGAAAAATCCATTTTCACTAAGATTATATTTGTACGATAATGATCTTAAATTTTTTTGAATTTTAAATTTTTAGTTCAATATATTTATTTTTAAGTATTTTAATATAGATAACAAATATAATGGTACTAATACTAATAGATATCTATATTTTATTCGAACAAATTATTCTCAGCAGGAAATAAAAATGAAAATGCATTTAGAAATCATGGATTTTGAAATCTGGTCTTCAATTGTAAATGAATATAAGATCCTATAAACATATAGAAGAACTTGGGATGGCCCAAATATGGAATCCTTTAATAATAATGACAATATTATGAATGCCTTATATTTTTCTTTAGGTGATGAAGAGCTCACTAGGATTTATTCATGTAAAACGTCTTTTGAGATTTGATATGATTTAGATATTTCACATAATGGACCCATTAATGTTAATCAAATTTTGTTTAACCCATATACTATTTAATATGATAACTTCAATATGAATCTTGATGAACCTATCTATAACATGTTCCTTAGGTTCAATGAGACTGTAAATACAATGAGTTATCTAGGAAAGCATTTGAAACCAATGAAAAATAGTGTGGCTACAAAGATGTTTACCTGAAAAATAAGGAGGAATTTTAGTGTTTATAAGAGAATCATGTGAAATTATTTCACTACATGTTAAATAATTAATAGGAAATATTATGATGTGCGAGTAAGATATGAAAGTTAAACGATAAAAATATAATGAAACTAGAAGAATGTGAGTGGTTTCAAAACCACTGCATTCAAAAAAAATATAAAATTCAAGTTCATGCTGAAAGTTCCAAAAAATAATATTCTTTAACAGATAGTGATGAAGATATTTCTCATCTATCATGGAGATTTAATAAATTATACAAAGATAAATAGTTATTTAAAAATCCTATTAATAGAAGGAAATATAAAAATAAACATAACTTGAAAAAGGATTGGAAAATAAGTGATAATACAAATGAAATAATCTTCTATGAATGAATAAGAAAAGGGCATGTGACAGCTGACTATCCAAAACTGAAGCACAAGAAGAAATATGAGGAAAAAGATAAAAAATACAAGAAGACCATGAAGGATTCTTGGGGTACATCTAAGGATATCTCATGTGAATTACAATCATCTCATGATGAAAAGGATGACAAAGACAACAGGTGTTTTATGAAAAACACCAATTAGGTAACCTTAGTATATCCTACACATAATTTTTACTACTCTGAAGATGACTCTAAATATGAAAATTCTGATAATATATGCACGGAGGCTATGTTTGAGTACTGAAAAATTCTCGTGGATACATTCTATGAACTTAAATATAAATATAAATATATAAATAAAAACATTAACTTTATACTACTGTTAAATCTAAAATAACTATATAAAAATGGAATAAGTTTCATCAGGTTAATGATAATACTGAACATAATCATTCTAATGGAAAAGTAAAGAGGGATATAAAAAAATTTAAAATGTAAAAAAAAAATTACTGAAAATTCCTGGAAAAATTATTCCCATAAATATACTACATGATTTGGTTATCAACCAGGGAAATAAAATTTTATTAAAAAATTTATATCCAAATATATAAAAATCGTTTTTTTCGCAGATCTGATGTATTTTCTGCATGTTCTAGTGCTAGAAAATCTTTTACTAGTTCTAATTATTCTTTAACTAATAATGTTTATTTTTATAAAAGTCTAGAAACTTCTTTTAGGAATCCCATGAATAAAATGTGGGTTTATAAAGCCTTAAGTCTTAATATTAATGGACCCAAGTAAATCTGGATACCAAAGTATTTTCTTGTTTAAACTATTTCTGTCAGAAAACTATTTCAATTGATCTTGTAAGATAATATGGTACTTCGATAGTGAGTGTTCAAGACACATTATAGGGTAATAATATAGAATCAAGAATCTCATAAAACTTTATTGTGAACATGTCACATTTGGTGAAAGTGGAAAAGGGAAAATTATTGCCCTTGACCACGTTAGTAAAAATAATTCTATTTTAATTTCTAAAGTTCTTTTTTTGATTGTATAATGTACAATATGATTATAATTTCACAGTTATGTGATGTTAATTTTCATGTTAAATTTGAAAATATTTCTTGTAATTTTTTCAATTCTATGATTGATATAGTCTTCACTACATTTATAAATGAAAATATTTGTGCTCTTAATCGGGATTCATTAGTCTCACATAATGTTTCTTTATCACATTCCTATCATAAATAATTTTAACTCTAGAATAGGAGGAAAGTCCATTTTGACATTGAATCTCTTAGGAATATCAGTATAAAATGATTATTCAATGAAATAATGAAACAAGAGTGTCCAAATGAAAAGTATTTGATCTTAGTCAAAAAAAGAAGACAACATAAAATTTATTTTAAACGAAATAAAGAAGTTTTAAATTCTAAACCTCTTGAGTTTTTCAAATTGATTTGTTTGGACCAACGATAGATTCAATTTAAAATGGAAATCACTATTTATATATTATAGTAGATTAATTATTGAGTTATACATGGACCTTATTTTTATCTTACAAAAGTGAGTTTTATTCTTATTTCACCAATTATACTAGATCAGTAAAAAAATTAAGAGGAATTAAACTCAAAACCATAAAATGTAACCATGGTTGTGACTTTCAATATCAAGAATTTGAATATTTTTTTCTCTCAAAATATCTAAATTCATATATTCCGTTCCCCTAAAATACAAAAATAGAATGGAGTTGTACAAAGAAGAAATAGAACCTTATAACAGATATTCTAGACTATGCATAATGAATGTGATCTATCTATTTATTTTTTGGATGATGCTACGAATACCGCTTATTATATAATAATATAATTGTAATTGTACCTATCCAAATGAAAACCCCCTTTGAGCTATGTAATTATAGGAAACCTAAGGTTAATTACTTCAAAAATATTTTTTACAAAGTATTTATTCTTAATAAATATGATAACATTCAAAAATATTACTCCTAGAGTGATGAAGAAATTATCCTAGGTTATTAAATCTCTAGTAAATACTATAGAGTCTTTAATAAGAGAACCAAATGTGTGGAAGAATATGTGCCTCTTAAATTTGTTGAAACATATCCATATTATTCTAAAACATCCTTAGAAAATTATGAGGAAAATATATCAAATCTAGACTTAAATAATAAATATTCTGATTTTATTGTTAAACAAGATGAAAATCTTCTAGTTTTAGGGAATTTATATATTCAGAATAAATGAAACCTGAAACTATTGAAGATCCTAAACATACTAGACCTTTTTTTCTAGACCATTTTGAACTCTTAAAAATAATCTTTCAAATTCTTTAGATGGATATGTAGTCAGAGGATCATAGAATTGACCTTATATAAGAAACCATGTTGGACAGCAAGAATTTTTGACAAATATTGAACCTAATAACATCAATGAAGCATTCAATGATGAATTTTGGATGATGACTATGCAAGAAAAATATAATCTATTTTAATGTTACAAAGTGTGTAAATGAGTTGATAGACCCAAAGGCACATTTACCATAGGAACTAAATGGGTGTTTAGAAAAAAAAGTTGATGAGTCTAGCACTATAGTAAGAAATATGGATAGAATAGTTGCAAAATGTTATATTCAATAAGAATGAATTGTCTTTGAAGAATCCTTTACACCTGTGGCCTGACTTAAATCCATTAGAATAATGAAAGCTTATGCAACAAATATGAAATTCCGACATTATCAAAGGGATGTCAAATGTGCATTCATAAATGGATATATAGATGAGGTTTTTTATGTTAAATAACCCCTATTTTTAAAAATAGTCATTTTCCAAATCAATTTTTCAAGTAAATAATAAATTTTTATGGTTTTAAACAAGATCCTAGAGCTTAGTATGATAGAGTCATCATTTTTTTTATTTCTAATGGTTTTTCTATTGTTATAGATGATCCTAATATTTTCATAAAAATCATTTCTAAAGATTTTTTAGTTATTCAAATATATGTTGATGATAATATATTTGGAATTTTAAAATATTCTTTATGTATTGAATTTTCCAAAATGATAAAAAATTAACTAAAAATGAGTTTAATGACAGAACTCAAATTCTTTCATGGATTTCAGAATTTTCAAAACATGGAAGATATTATTTTAAATCTGAGTAAATATACTAAAATATATTAAAATGTTTCATCATGGAAAGAGATAAAAGTAGTGATACTCATATGAGTACCACCTATAAATTTTATATTGATGATGATGGAAAATCAATGGACGAAACTATTTATAGAGGTATTATTGGATGTCTTATCTACTTAACTGCTATCCTACCCGATATTATATTTAGTTTATGTATCTTGGCTCATTTTCAAGAAAATATTAAAGATTTGCACCTTATTGTTGTCCAAATAATTTTTAAATACCTTAAATATACTACAAAATTAGTCATGTTCAACCTTAGAGGAAAATCATTTGAATTAGTAAGTTATTCTGAGGGCGATTTTTGTAGTACCATGTTTGTAAAAAAGTCACCTAGGAAACATGTCACTTTTTAGGCAATCCACTAGTTTCATGGTTTAGTAAGAAAATAAATTTGTTTCATTATCAACTATTGAAGCTAAATACATAGATATTGGTAGTTGTTTTGCTCAAATTTTGTGGATGAGATACACTTTACTAGACCATGGATATTAATTTAGGAATGTCCCTATAAAATTTGAAAACACAAGTTCTTTTAACTTTTTTAAGAACCATATTTCCAATTATGAAACAAATAATATTTGTGTATTACATCTCTTTCTGAGAGTTCATTATGAATAAGTTGATAAATCTCTTAAATTCAGTGTTACTGAACATCATATTCCTGAAAATTTTACTAATACATTAAATTTTGATTAAATAAGTTATATTATACATGATTTGGAGATGATAAATTTTTAATGACTCTCCATTGATGACTCACCATTAGGACTCGCCATTGTGTCTTAATGTTCATTACTTTTCATTTTTCTCACTCAGACTTAAAAAACATATTCTATTTATTTTCATTTATTTTATTACGCATTTTTTATTTATAATTTCGAAAATCATAAATGAAAAAAATGAATCGATCCAAATCACCTACTCAGTTACTCTATTACGAGCCGTCCTCAGGGCCCATGCCGTGACTACCCCAATCTCACCTTTCATAGGCCAGGGGATGGAGACTAGCACCAAAGGCGTAAATCCAAATAAAAAGAGAAGGCATTGCCATTATAAAAGTAAACAACAGAACAGAGTACAAGCGGAAGAAAACACTAAGTACAAAATAATGTGCCGAAATGTAAATGGGATTGAATAAAAACCCAAATGAAAAGTACAGCTACAAATGAATTAGAGTACAACAGAATAGTCAATAATCTGGAAGAATAGAAGTAACTCCTGGGTCATCCACCTCGAATACTAACTAAAGGGTAGGTACAGATAGTGCAGCTCCTGGATCATCCACCACGGATCCTACCTGAAAGTTATGAACAGATAGCCTCTTCAATTCTCTCACCCTTCAACCTCTTCAGAGTACCGTCTCGTCATGAAGTCCACCTCCGGACACTGACTTGTCGTGAGGTCCACCCCCAGGAACCATCCAGTCCTCGAACACTTGGCCTTCATCTGCATTGTCTGTCATCTGCATCTAACACAACGAGGTGCGAGCATATCCCGCACAGGGGTGAGTATAATGATACTTAGTAGGGACCCTGAGACCCTCAATGTATCACTATATCCGACAAGGATAACCCCAAAGCAGGATCTAAATAGATAGCACTTACTTAGGTATAAGCCCATACTTATACCTAAGTTATCAAGTAACCTATATCAATCAAGAAGTATCACGCAGATATGAAATCAACGGAAAACCACTACTTAGGTATATTCCCATTCATATAGCAATGTTATCAAGTAACCCATCTCAATCATGAAGAAATCACAATGGTCAATGACTCAGCTCAAACCAGGATTTTCATTATCGAAACTGCAACTGCTGAAGAGTTCTTCCTCTTTCGAGTACATGGATCCTGTCATGACTCTGAGGCACTGCTCAGTAACCGTAGACTACTGAGGTACTCCTTTTATTGAGTACCACAGGTCAGCCACCCAAACACAGTAGTGCTCCCCGCCTGGGTCTTCCACCCAAACATAGTAGTGTACCCCCCCTAATAGCCTAAAGAGGTACTCCTTCTATCGAGTACTGCGGGTCTGCCACCCAAACACAATAGTGCTCCCCGCCATTGGTCCACCACCCAAACACATTATTTCTCCCCACTAGACTATACATGTCACTCCGACTCGAATCGTACAAGCAGTCATCAGGTCTCAGCCAGCTACACGGTCTCTGTACTCCGTACGGTCGTCTCCAGGAGGGTCCGCTCCATGAGCTACTAGTCGATACTCCAACTATCACAAAGTCCCATGAAGAATTATCTCAAAGGACCGCCTCGTCATAGGGGTCTCAACGCAACAAACGGCGCATCATTCGGATGCCCAGTCTATGAGTTTCAAGCCTTTTTGTCCCGGGGCCGGTTGGTTTCGTGTACAAACCAACCCAGCCATATCTCAACTATACCCCAAAATATCATAGGGTATCCTCATGGGGACCGTTTCTCAATGTAATTACCAATTCCGCTGACAGTCCATCAAACAGACGTCTGGTCTGAAAGTTATCGACTATTCTGTTCTAGGGGGCCAGTTGGATTTTGGGTACAATCCAACCTGGCCATATTACAACTATGTCCAAACCACAGGTGATGTATTCCAAAACAACCATCACATTAAGAGGAATCCAACGAAGTCGACGGCACGCCAATCGGATGTCCGGAACTCATGTTATATGTGTTTCCACTCCGAGGGCCCAGTTGGTTTCGGGTTCGAACCAACCTGGCCATACCCAAAGTTTTTCTGAAACGTTGAGTGTAATATACCGAAATGACCACCTCGATCCATGTATCCCAACACAACTGATGGTTCATCAATGGGAGGTTCTTAGCCCAAGTTATTGGCATTTGTACGAATCTATCTAAAAGTAGGGGGTTTGGGCCCGGTTCGACCCGGCCCAATAGCCCCTGGGTCGGCCCGAACCGGGTTGACCCGACCTGGGTCCGGGTGCGGTCCGTTAGGTCGTGTCCCGGCACGGCTGGCGCGGCTCGGCCCGACACGGGCGGTCCGACCCGGCCAGCACGGGCCGCAGCTCGGCTCGAGGCCGAGTTGGATGTGGAGGGGGGGGGGGGGGCGATGTCCCCCCGTGTTTTGAAACGGAGGCCCCATCTCGGGGCCCGCCCCTGCCAATAGCTGGGGGTTACAACCCTCGGACTTCTTCAAAAATGGCCGACTGTAATGGTCGGCTGGTGAGCTGTCGCGGGACCCCCGCTGTGGGTCCTGCCTCCGGGTGGTGTCGTCGGACGGCCAAGCCCGGCCGCCTCCTCTCGAACCGCCGCGGCTCTTCTTCGGCCGGCGCAGTGCGACGGCGCCGCAGACCTCTGCCGCGGCCCACCAGGGCCATGGACACTTCGTGCTCTAGCGTGGCGCGATGGCGTCGTGCCCCTCTGCCGCGACTCGCTCTTGACCATGACATCCTTCATCTTCACCGGTGCGGCGCGACCGCACCGCGCACCTCCGCCGCGGCCTGCTCCGGCCGCGGTTCTCTCGACCTTGTGCGGTGCAACAACACCACTTCTGTTTCAATCCACAAAGAAAATCAACAACAGAAATGGTAGGAGGTTCGGCCGTGTTTGTGCGGTCCGACCTCCTATGTGATATTGATAACAAGAAGCCAAAAACATAACATTCTCAACGATAGACAAAGCGCAAATTTAATTGATTAAATTTGAACTCAACCCCTACCTCGAATAAATTCGCGGAAGCTAGTGTCGCGAGGGTGGTTTCATTGACGGCGTTGGCGTGCGCCCAAGGAGAGGATGGCATCACACACCGACTGCGGAGAGGAGAACGAATGGCACGTCGATCTCTCCTTGCAGTGACGGAATTCTTCGTCGATGTCTTGACGTTCTTCGAGTAAGGTGATGGAGTTCTTAAAGACTTAGAGTTTTCTTCCTAAAGTCTCCACACAACTAAACAGCCGAAATAAAATAATGCTTTTGGCTTATTTTATTTACTAATTCCAACAATTCAAAACCTCAAATGTTGAATTCACTTAATTAATCTTGAGTTGTCAAAATGAATGGGGTGTTAAGTTGGCACTATTAATGAGAGGGAGAGTCACATAATTTAAGAGGGGGTTTTAGAAGAGTTAGGGAATTTGAAATGGTGGGGGATCCTGTGGGCTCCACCTCCCTCATTAACACATGGGAAGTTGGGTGGTCGTGGGACCCACCAACAACTTCCCATGAGAGATTTTAACTACCACGGATAAAATAAAATTGCACACAATTTTATTTTACTTATCATTTAATCCCCAATTATTTTTTACAACTCCTCTCGTGCAAACTCAACTCTAGAAAAAGGTCTTCTTAAGCAATTACCGACGCTACGGTTTCATCGGTGCCCTCGGATTTTGATTCCGAGCACCTGCTCAAAAGTTAGAAGAACCATCTCATTCGTTCACTGAACATACCCGAGATAAACTTCATAAATTGATTACGGGAACACCGGGCCTTGGAATCATGTTCCGTCTGAAACCGTGAACTTGCAAAATTCCAATGAAATTAAGAAAAAAAATTCCATGAAATTTTTGGGTCTTTACATTACTCCCACCTTAGGGATTTATGTCCTCGAAAAGCTACAACATAAAACTAGGGAAAATAAATCATATATCGAACACGCATCTGAGGTGGAATGGCTAGGAGGTAAGCCACCTTGCCTACTCTGCGGGTAACCTGGAAGGTCCGTTGAACCGCGGAGATTACTTGTCGCCTCAGCCACATCTCCGTAGAACCCGTTGAGGTGAGACCCGTATAAGGACGTGGTCACCATCCTTGAAGTCTAGAGGCCTCCATTTCCTTATTAGAACTGAAATTCAAAACTCCTACTTCCACAAGGGTAAGTTTGACCGATTCAAGAGTGTTCGACCGGACCCTACTATGCATGAGTTTATCCAGTGTTGCATGGGGTTTCTTTTTCGCCGACCAAGGAAAACCCATCCCAACGTTGTAGATAAACCATAGCCCTTTCACCTAATACAGTCATTCTGGGCATGATCCTTGAATCCAATCCATACTTAGACCAGCGTCGTAAGATCTCGACGCTTCCACCAAGAGATTCCAACTGAAGCTCTCACCAAGAGGGTAAGATCACACTGTCGGCGTAAGTGTGATTATCGATTCTCCTCCCAAAGGTATCTCCAGACATGAGGGTCAAGTAAATGGCTTAACAGAAACTCTAGGTCTGGGACAAGATTCGTAGAAGAAAGGAATGATTTGTATCACCGTTTGTCGTAATGGAATCTAGAGGTGGACACATACTATCCCTCGAATCATTCTTAGATCCATCGGGTGACACTCCTTGACCGCATGCAGCTACTCTTTTTCCCTGCCCTCCAACTCCCTGAACATGGCTGCGATAAAAAAGAAGGGTGGTTGTAACATGTAGAAATATACACCACCACATGCTGCTCTCCTAGATCTACCTCCACGTCTGCTACTCCGCAGACTCATCTGTCCTTATCACTTCTTCTTCTTGAAACATTTTACATGCCCGATTCTCTGAGACTGGCACCGGTTTCCTATTTCTTTCTGCACTGTGCAGTCTTCATCCGGTCCTGGATGATCTACACCTTCTCCATCATAGCTCGTACAATCTCTGGTCAGTAGGAAGTTTGCTGACGTGGTAAGTCGGTCAATGACCACCCTTCTTTGCCTATGATCTCTAAGAGCTGCTATGATTTTTCCTTTTCCTAAATGAGAAACTTGGTCTCATCCCCTAGATGAACCACGTTATTTTACTAATACAGTCAATCCTAACACGAATGATGCTATTTCATGCCATGGATGAAGTTGTAAGACCTCGACGTTACTAACAAGAGATCCAACCGTCACACTCACCTCCAAGGTTGAGTCACATTGTCGGCATCAGTGTGAGATCACTGGGTCTCCTCCAGTAGAAATCTCAAAATTGAGGGTCAAGTCAATAGTTTTAAGCGGGACCTCTCAGTATCAACCAAACAAAAGGACATGATACTAAAAATCACATAGATAAGTTCCTTTTATTACTGCATCTCAAAGTACAAAGATAAAAATACAACAGCAACATGGAACTAGATGTACCAACTACAAAAAGGAATCCACTAGTTTCGCTGCTATCCACCGCTCGGGTTTTGATCAAGAACATGTCGCTGCTTCTGTCTTGGTGGCTCCTCCAATGCATGTGGATCAACTGTGCGGGGAGTAAGATAGTCACGTGCCATGTGACCCTTCTTGTCGTAGGAGAAACACTGTCTGTTTCCGGCACGCCTGGCTCTGACTCCACCCCGGGTGCCCCGCACTCCCGATCCTATAACACAAGGTCGCCCACCTGCTGGTCTGTTCCTCTTGGACCTCTGCATCATCTGTCTACTGCCTACATATGACTCGTCTACTGATGGAAAATCCTGCAACAAAGTCAGCAGCGCTTGAGCACGCTCAGAGTGTAGAGTCACTGGTATAAACTCCACCCTGAAGAAGGACTCTAAGTCTTCTTAGGTGAATGTCATCTCATCACAAAACTAGAACATGTGGCTCCACCACCTCTCGGCTACTCCCTGGAAGTGGATAACAGCTAGGTACACCATCAAGTCTGCGGGTGTCCCAGTTGTGTGGAGAGCTCCTGCTATAATCTCCAGCCAGTTCTCAGCCGTCTGAAAATACAACTCGCATCGAAACGTCGAAGGCCTCTGACGTTGGAACTCGTGCATCGCGCTCAAGCGGCATGCACTCTCTGCTGGTGGAGGGCCCTGTACTGAGGCCTCAATACTTGGTGGGATATCATCACGCTCCCCACATGATACCCATGCTGTCTGACTAGGTGAAGATGTCCTGAAAGAAACAGATGTGACACAGTCAAAAGATTATACCTGCTGAGTGGACCTGATTTGAGGTGTTTTTAAAAGAAACTTTTGAAAACATACACACAATCAGTGTTTTCGGGCACTGGGTCGGAAATCTGAAGTCAGGGTCCTGGTGTATGGATACCTCGGCAGCCCGCACCAACACTAGACTACCTGAACTGAAAACCACACTTAGTACCCTTAACACTATTTCTTCATAGAAAGAAAATATCATAGTCCTATGTTCTATGGTAGAACTGACTCCTCTGATACCAATTTGTCACGGCCTGTCCTCGGGGCCCATTCCGTGACTACCCCAAGCCCTCCTTCCATAGGCTAGGGGCTGTCAACTATCACCAAATGCGTAAATCCCAAATAAATGGAAGGAAATTACTTTATAAAAGTAATCAACACAATAGAGTACAAGCGAAAGAAAACACTAAGTAAAAAAAGAATGTGCTGAAACGTAAATGGGCCAGAATACAAACCCAACTGAAAAGTACATCTAAAATGGAACGAGAGTACAACTAAAAACACAAGAAGCTGGAAGAATATAAGTAACTCCTGGTTCATCCACCTCGAATCCTACCTGAAGGGTAGGTACAGATAGCGCAGCTCCTAGATCATCCACCACGGATCCTACCTGAAGGGTAGGTACAGATAGCCTCCTCAATGCTCTCACCCGTCAACCTCCTCCGAGTACCGTCTCATCGTGAATTCCTCCTCTAGACACTGACTTGTCTTGGGGACCACCTCCAGGTACCGTCCAGTCCTCGAACACTCGGCGTTCGTCTACATTGTCTGTCATCTGCATCCAACACAACGAGGTGCGGGCATAGCCCGTGCAGAGGTGAGTATAACGATACTCAATAGGGACCCTGAGACCCTCAAGGTCTCACTATATCCAACAAGGATAACAACAAAGCAGGATCAAAACAGATATCCCTTACTTAGCTATAATCCCATACTTATATCTAAGTTATCGAGTAACCCATTTCAATCAAGAGGTATCACATAGATATGAAATCAATGGATAACCAATACTTAGGTATATTTCCATACATATACCTATGTTATCATGTAACCCATCTCAATCATGAGGAAATCACAAAGGTCAACGACTCAGATCAAACCAGGATTTTCCTTATCAAAACTACAACTGCTGAAGAGCTCCTCCTATGTCGAGTACACTGATCTTCTCGCGACTTCAAGGCGCTGCTCACTATCCTTAGACTGCTGATGAACTCCACCTGTCGTGTACCGCGGGTAAGCCACCCAAACACAGTAGTGCTCCCCACCAGGGTCTGCCACCCAAACACAGTAGTTAACCCCCCCTAATAGCCTACAGAGGTACTCCTTCTGTCGAGTACCATGGGTCGGCCACCCAAACACATTAGTGCTCCCCACCGTGGGTCTGCCACTCAAACATATAAGTGCTCCCCACAGGACTATACAAGTCACTCCGACTCGAATTGGACAAGCAGTCATCAGGTCTCAGCAAGCTAAATAGTCTCTATACTCTATATGCTTGTCTCCGGGAGGGTATGCTTCACAAGCTACAGGTCGATAATCCAATTTTCACAGTTTCCCAAGAAGATATATCTTAAAGGACCGCCTATTCATAGGGGTCTCAACGCAATAGATGGCGCGTCATTCGGATGTCCGGTCTGTGAGTTAGTAGCCTTTTTGTCCAGGGGGCCCAATTGGTTTCGTGTACAAACCAACCCAGCCGTATCTCAACTATACCCCGAACTCTGATAGGGTATACTCATGGGTTCCGTTTCTCAATTTAATTACCAACGCCACTAACGGTTCGTCAAACGGACGGCCGGTCTAAAAGTTAACGTCTTTTCCATTCTAGGGGCCCTGTTGGATTTTGGGTACAATCCAACCCGACCATATTCCAACTATATCCAAACTAGATGTAAAGTATACCAAAAGAACTTTCTCATCTAGAGGAATCCAACAAAGTCAACATCACGTCAATCGGATGTCCAGAACTCATGTTATATGCGTTTCCACTCTGAGGGCCCGGATGGATTCGGGTTCAAACCAACCTGATTGTACCCAAAGTTCTCTAAATCGGTGAGTGTAATATACCGAAACGATCGTCTCGATCCAAGTATACTAGCGAAAATGATGGTGCATCGATCGTAGGTTCGTAGCCCAAGGTATGGATGTTTTTACGAATATGTCTGAAAGTATGGGTATGGGCCCGGTCAGACCCGGCCCAATACCCCCTCGGTCGGCCCGAACCGGGTCGACCTGACCCGGGTCCGGGTTTGCCCTGTTAAGGCGTGGCCCGGCCCGGAAGGCGTGGCCCGACCCAGTGTGGCGTCCCGGCACGACACGGGCGGTCCGGCCCAGCGTGGGCCATGGCTCAGCTTGAGGCCAAGCTGGACGTGGAGTGGGGTGGGGGGGGGCACTTCCCCCCCTTGTTTTGAAATGGTGGCCCCCTCTCGGGGCCCACCCTTTCCAACTGTCGGGGGTTACAACCCATGGACTTCCCCGAAAACGACTGGCCGTAATGGATGGCTGGTGAGCTTCCGCGGGACCCCCACCGTGGGTCCCACCTCCTGGTGGTGTCGGCGGCCGACCGAGCATGTCGGCCTCCTCTCGAACTGACGTGGCTATTCTTCGGTCGGTGCAGCGCGACGGCGCCGCACACCTCCATCATGGCCCGCTCCGGCCGCGGTTCTCTCCACCTCATGTGGTGCAACGACACCGCCTCTGTTTCAAGCCAAAAATAAAATAAACAACAAAAAGGGAAGGAGGTTCGGCCGTGTTTGTGCGGTCTGACCTCCTCCGTTATATTGAAAACAAACGGCCAAAAACATGACATGCACAATGATAGAAAAAGAACAAATTTAGTTTATTAAATTTGAACTCCACCCCTACCTCAAATAAATTCACGGAAGCTAGCATCGCGAGGGTGGTTTCGGTGAAGACGTTGGCGTGCGCCCAATGAGAGGATGGCTTCACACACCGGCTGCGGAGAGGAGAAGGAACGGCACGTCGATCTCTACTTGCAGTGACAACTTTTCTTCGTTGAAGTCTTAATGTTCTTCAACGAAGGTGATGGAGTTCTTCATGACTAAGAGTTTTCTTCCCAATGTCTCTACACAATGAAACAACCAAAATAAAGTAAGGCTTTTTCATTATTTTATTTACTTATTCCAATAATTCAAAACTTCAAAAGGTGAATTCACTTAATTAATCTTGAGTTTTCAAAATGAATGGGGTGTTAAGTTGGCACTATTAATGAGAGGGAGAGTCCCATAATTTAAGAGGGGGTTTTATATGAGTTAGGGAATTTAAAAAGGTGGGAGCTCATGTGATCCCCACCTCTCTCATAACCACACATGGGAAGTTGGGTGGTCGTGGGACCCACCAACAACTTCCCATGAGAGAGTTTAACTACTACGGATAAAATAAAATTTCACACAATTTTATTTTACTTATCATTTAATCCCCAATTTTTTTTATAACTCCGCCCGTGCAAATAAAACTCTAGAAAAGGTCTTCTTAAGAGATTACCAGCAATGCGGTTTCATCGGTGCCCTCGGATTTCAATTCCAAGCACCGGTTCAAAATTTAGAAGAACTCGCTCGTTCGTTCACTGAATGTACCTGAGCTAAACTTTAAAAATTGATTCCGGGCACACCAGGCATCGGAATCAGGTGCTGTCTAAAACCACACACTCGCAAAATTCCAAATAAATTAAGAAAAAACAATTCCATGAAATTTCCGGGTCTTCACATACACACTCTTTCACTCTTCTCCCAAAACCAAACCTTTCTCTCTCAAACAACTATTTTGTTCTTACTTCGAACCAAACCATTAGAATATTTCAAAATTAATCAGGTAAATCATTTATTTGATATATATTTGGATGATTTGAGTCTATATAAGAAGTTAGAGAGGCAACTTGAGTGAACCTAAAACCAAATATGTTAACCACAAACTTGCAAAATGAATAGTCATTCGTGAAATGGAAATGCATGCTGACTAGAGTTTATCATGTAAATATCTTGTGTTTACTCTATTGAAAAAAATTTGTTAGAAGGGTTCTCCAACAACAAAAAACCTCAATATCCAAGTCTATTTTAGAATTTTTATTATTATGGGTTGTTCATTCTCGAGGGAAAAAATGTATTTTGTATAATGTCAAGATTATTGGGAAAACCTTTCCTTTTCCTCTAGAAAATGGACTGAGTATTTGAAAATACCTCCTGAAGATATTTATGAAGGTCAAAAAGGTAGTTCTCCACCAGTAAGTTACATATTTTATTATGAAGTATCCTTAGATTAGTTAATTGGAGGTGCAATTACATGAAGACCCATATCCATTGAACATGATGTAGTATGTAGATTGACGTTTAAATTTATTCAACATCAACAATGTCCAAGTAAATGTGAATTTTTCTTATTAATGTATCTAAATATTTATTTACAATATTTAATGAAACAAGGATAAAAGATAAACCTATTAAAATACCTAATAGAGCATATGTGTGATAGATAAAGACACATTCAATGTCAAAATACATAACTATTCAAAGCATATTTCTGCCATGTTGAAAATTAAAATACTGGTTAATAAAGTTGGGTAAACTATCACAGTTTCTTATGGATTTCTAATTATCAATGATATATTCAAACAAATGAAGATACGCCAGAATCCTTGGAATAATTAGTGGGTAAATGAAAATTATAAAATCTATGAAGATATTAATTCAGTTCAACACCCCAAATGAAAAAAGGATATAATAGAACATAGTTTAGGTCTAGATGAGGATTTAGAATATTCATCTGATGAGGAAAAATATTACGAAGAATATGTAGAAAAACAATCCACTATTGATGATAGAAGTGATCCTGAAATTTCAGGAAATCTTGAAAGAATTATATATGGACCACCTACAAATCCAAAAGATCTTACTACAAGAGAAAATCACATAAGGGATTATGAAAATGAAATATAAGAATATAATGATATAGAATAGGCTAGTGAAATAGAGTCTCAAGAATAAGTGGTAGTGGATGTGGAATTTTGGAAGAAGAAGATAATGATGATGAATAAAAATAGAATGATGAAGAAGAAAAATAAAAAGAATGTGGTGAAACTGATGGTTACTCAGATCATCCTAATAGTGATCAAGATCATTATACAGATCCTAAAAATCATTATTAATTCAGTTTAGTAGAAAGATAAGCAGTCTTGTAATATCAAAAGGCTCTAGACTCAGTTCTAGTTAATACAGATGTGTCATATGCTCAGTTGTAAGATCAAGTTAGTGTTAAGAAGGAAGAACCTATTAAAGGGGATCAACAGTCTCATAGAGTTGAAGTTGACAATCGTTCCAATTATTTATTTCTCTATAGTGGATTAATTGTAGATATATCATAGATATATTACTCTAGGCTTAGAATATCAAGATTTTTATTTTGAAGAATCAGATCCTAACAGATCCATGTTTGATGAATTAGATTTTTCTCAGTGAGTTCAATTTGGAACAGATTTGAAAGTATCTCATACTCCGTCATTTTCACATTTACATAATGATTATGTAATTCTGAATGATTTAACTTCTTTTAAAGAAGAATTGTGCTCACATTTAAAAAATATATTCCGTAATCTACCATCACCAATTTAAAATCTTACATAATGTGATGCTTCTTTGAATTTAGATAAAATTATATCATATATTCAACTATAAATGGTTTTTGAACATTAGGAAATATAATTGGAGAATAAAAGACGAGTGATGAATTCACTATTCTAGGCTATTTAGTTAAATATATGACATCTGAATAAATAGATTATTTGGAAAATGCCTTGGAAAAGTGTTTTAGATACCTCATCTGGGTCTTCTCAGGGTGATAAAATTCATCATACAATACTTGACTTAGATGTTTAAATATTAGTTATCTGAGATGAATTAAAAGTTTCATCATCCTCAGTTGCTCATACTTCTGAGACACATGACCTTGATATGATCATATTAGTGGTAAGGGAAGATATTTAGTCCTTGATATGTGGTTTTTGTCAAAGGGGATTCAGTAAAAACAAAGTTATAATTTGTATTCCACGGTAATGAATTACATGAAGGAGTATAGAGTAGATCATAAAGCCATTACAAAAAATGTTTATTATTAATTCTCAAGGATTTATAAAAATCATGGACTAAATTATCATTTTAAATTATTGGATAAGAATTTAAGGTTTCCCTATCTCCGAAGATTTCAAGGAAATTGTTAGACAACTCGAGGATCATACTCATGCCCTTCAAACAATTATGGAAATCAATGATGACTTTACTAATGAAATGGAGAAATTTGGGAACATCATCCTATATTTTATCAACCTCTTGAAGCACTATATTCATGTTTATAGTACTACCATTGTATATTTCGATGACATCTTGATTCCAATTGTCACTAATAATTTTCCTTCACATTCCATTTATGAGTATTTTGATCCTCAGTTCAGGGCTTCATTCATTGGAGACTCTTTTTCTCCTCTTCCTCCAACCCTTCATCCTTTTCCTATGTATCCATGTCAAGCACATCATAATATGAGTCCTATTATCTATCAAAAACAGACATAGCCTCATACTTCTACTCAAATTATTACCTCTATAGTGCCATTTGGAGTTCATATCCCTTCAACGAACACCTCATCAAACATTCATAAATTCTAGATGTTGGCCACTTCTGTACCATCTGTTTCTCCACCTTCTTCTTCTGATAAGAGAAATTATACCCTGGAACCTTACTTGGAGAAATCATTATTAGATATTTATTTTATAGTGCTGTATTTTGATCTTTTTATCATCCAATATATTATCTATTTTCATATAATTTATGTTCTTTCTACCTTATTAGATATTATCATTTTTATATTCACAAAATAGGGAGAATGATTATGGAATTTAACTTGAGAATGATAAATTTTATTTTATTTTATTATGATTATATTATAATTTAATCTCTCATGATCTGTATGAATTGTTTAGTAGAATAATTGTATATTTTACTTTGATCATTATGAATGACCTATTGTGTTTAGAATAATTCCATGATGTGTGACATCAAAATAAAGACATTTTTGTTCACCTTTAGTTTAAATTATAAAAAATCATGATTCATAAAGATAAATAATAATCACATATGTTTACTCATTTTTATATATAATCTTAATCAGTTAGTTTTTATTTTAAATCATAAGATAGTATTAAAAAATATGACAAAGGACGAGTCACTGTTAAGGTAGACTCACAATTGGAAATCTAACTAATGGAAAAAAATCGGCTAAGTATGTGTTAACAATAAGGTAGACTCACTGTTAATACATCTCACTATCAAGGGACTCACCTTTAGTATAGAATCTGTAATTTGAAAAAGGAAAAGACACCGTTATTCAGCCCACAATCGAATGACTCTCAGAATATTTTTCAAAGTATGAGTCACCATCACACCAAGCTACTATCATGATAAATCAAGAATTCTTGAATATTATGAGTCATTGTAACATCAATCTATCATCAACATAAATCCATAATTTTTTCAATGAATGAGTGACCATTGGAATGATTCATCACAAAGTTTGTCACATCATATTATCGGTGGTCTCAATCCTAAATTTTCTTAATGTTTGAGTTATCATTAGCATGATTCACCACTAAGTCAACCTACTGTCATATACAAGTCACATTCAATTCAACCTACCGAGAGAAAAACTTACCACTACTTGAATCACTATTCTTGAGTCATCTCTCCAAAGATAAGGTTTCAAGATAAGTCTAAGACAACATTCCATGTCACTATTCAGAGACACCATCCGAACAAGTCATCGTTCAAGACACCGAAATATTGTGTCACCATTCAGAGACACTTTAATACCAAATCACCATTCAAATACTTCATCAAATATTCCTTTGTCATTTAAATTCAAATTTCTTTCTAATATACATATTTGTAAAAGATAATGCAAATGATTAAATTAATATCCTTTTTTAGAAAAAATTAAATAATTTTTCATAGTGTGGCATAAGGTATGAGGTACCAAGACACAATAGAGATCACACTATCTATCTTCTATAGTGTATAATAAAAATACCTGATAAAAAATTAATAGGTCCAAGTTACGAATTCATGTTCCTAAGAAAACCTGAGAACTTATTATTTTGGATATAATGAGATACTAATAATAAATAAAGGTAAATTAAATTTTTTTATAGAAACAAACTAAGAGAGGAGAATAACTCATAACTAAATTAATTACCTCATTGGAAATAGAATATAGAAGATCTCAATAACCTCTATTTTTATATCAGTTTTGGAATGTCAACTCAATCTTCACTTCCAGCTAATTTCTAGGAGTTGCAAGCTGCATCTCTTATACCACATTTCTTTCAAAAACCATTCTCTCTAATTTTCATTTCATGTGTAATATTTTTATATTACAAGTAGTGTGTGTCTATCTTCTATGAACACACATCATATCTTGTGAAAAACTATAAGATTCACATATATATTCACAATATATCTTTTTAACCTTAGAATTCCCACAAAAAACTATGGAAGAGGTTCCTGTGTGGACTATTTTTTTTTGTACTCCCATGAAAACTGTGGACAATGCACTATAGACATGAAAAGCTATGTATTCTATTGTTTACTAAAATCCAAGGAGTAGAACAATGTTTATTTATATTAGATTCTTAAAATCAGGAGATTTCTAAGAGGATAGGATTAATTCCCATGTTGTGACTAAGCTTCATGTTTAAATTCCTCTTTATTCATTCAAGTTTAGTTTCCCATTTTTGTTTTTATTTAAATAAGAAAAGATTCAATTTTCTTTGATATATATTCATAGATAGTGTTTATATTATAATTCTATTTGGTAGACCAATTTCAAAATTTAATGTGATAATTAAAATTGATTTAAATGAGAACTAATAATTCTTGGAGAAATCCTTCGAATAATTAAATCTTTTATAAACTACTATTATGGTTAACTGTTCTGTTTTTATTTAAAATAAAATGACTTTAAAAAAAATATTTTAGACATAAATTTTTATAGAAAAGAAATTCACCACCCTCTGAAGATTCATACTATATACATTAAGCTATAATTATGGAAAGACTATGTCTAGAGAGAGAACACTATTATGGAATAATTACTCTCAACACACCATTAGGGATCAAATCTTCTATTTTATTCCAATGAAATGAATAAAACATAATGATAGGTGGATATATTATAATATGGAACCTATTTTACCCCAAGATGATAGGTTTTAATGTCATTATTACGATGGCCTAGTAACTATCTTATCATTCTAGAATTGGATGTTATCCCCAAAAATTGTTTCTCACATCACCATAGGTTGGAAGCTACATTCATAAGGGAGAATGTGATGTCCAGGTGGGCCAAGATTAACAGGATCATCATTTTCTTGGAAGATTGAAATCCCAATGCACTGGTCTATTTATTAAATATTAAGGAATATGAAATATGGATTTCCATCTAGTTGTGGAACATTTTAGGGAAGCATTCCATAAATAAATTTATCGGTTACCTCCTTTGAGAAAGGTTGAGTTCAGTATTGATCCAGTGATAATAAATACACCGGTGTATAATAATCTTTATTGTAGGGAACATAAAAAGTTTAGGAATCCATAAAAAATACATATGAATTCAAATCTAAGGGATTTTTATGATCTATTACTCCACTATGGAGTTCTCCTCTTATTTTCACAACGAATTTGGAATGTAACCATTTATTTGTGTGGATTACTAGAGTCTGAGTGAACTTATAGTCTAGAATATATATGCCTTACCTCATATAGAGGATCTATTTAAACACACATGAGGAATGAGGGTTTCTCTATGTTTGATTTGAGTTTTGGCTACTATTATTTTTGTGTTAGACTACTTAATATATATTGTAAAGAATTCCATAAGAGATATTGATTGTACGGGTATCAATGTAACACCCTAATATTTTATGAGAAGTATATTTTTTTATGTCTTATGTTATACACAACATCAATGAAATATTTCACTACACACAACACTAGATTGGCTTGTGTTACACGCAATCGTGACCTTCCTCAATAGCGTGTGTAGTATGCAATACCAAGTTTTACTAAAAGATGATATATTTTTATAATATGGACTAGATGTTATGAATATTATTAACTAAATTTTTAATTTTTTAACATTATTATTCATATTACATATTTTCTAGAACATGGAATGAGAACAAAATAAATTTTTCGGGTAAAATAAGTATTTTTCAAAAAATACAGTTTTGCCGCCTTTTGATGGAGAAACCACATTAAATCTAGTTTTTTAATTGTTTATAAGTTCAATTTGAAAAACTAAAACTCTTCCTTGGAATCAGGATATAAAAATTTAATTTGGATAAATTTTTCATATTATTCTGATAACTTTCATATTTTAATGAATAGTAAAAACACGCTATATTTTAATTAAAAACAACTTTTTTCATGACAATAATTTATATTGATAGATTATCTTTTTAATTGGTTTTATAGTGTAATTATAATATATTTTTACCATTTAATCCAATGTTGGTGATTGTAATTATTTTTACTTCGAATTTGGACATAAACAAGTGTTGATCTTTTGATAGTTATTGTTTCTTAAAAACACGCGAATTGTTTTGATAACGGGAATTAATTTTAAAATTAATTAATGCCACTTATATGTTTTTAATTTGTATAAATATACATCATTTTTGAATTCGGAATATCAAATATAGTGTAGGCTAAAGTTTTGGTATTATTCTGAAAAACATCAATTTTTGATGAATAGTGAAACCACTTAGTGGTAGTTAAAAAACTGACTCTTTCATTTAAATAAAATTTTACCTCTTCTGTCAATTGAATTTGAAAAATCCGACAGACATGGTAGTTATCAAGAAGTAAAATGTGGTTCAATAAGATGAAAATAATGTTTGGTGAATAGTAACTTTTGACTTTTATTTACTGTAGTTAAAGGTAAATAGGGTAATTCAAGGTTAAAAAAAATATTATAATAATTCAAAATTACCTTAACACTTGTCCTAACCTTATTTAATGAGTATTGGCCGACCATGGGCATCCTTGGGTGGATTTTGGGACCCCATTGAGCCACATGGTAGTGATAATGACAATTTGGATAAATTAATTTAATTTAAAGACAAAATTGACATTAACAAAAATATTTTAATAATTTAATTTTATAAGGGGTTATAAAAATTATATTTTCTACTATAAATATTCATTGAAAATATAAAAAGACTTCCTACATGGTGGTGTTTTTTTAATAATTTTTAGACATCAAATAAACTAAATTTTTTATGACACAATAATGATTTAGTATTTACCTCATTAATAAATGATTTAAATAAATAAGATTATAATGATTAAAATTTTATACAAAACATGTCCAATTCTGATTGGATGATTTTATTTCTACCATGAGTCAGTTTATGTTCATCTTTACTGATTTTTCAACCTTTTAAAACTGAAGATAAGTTTATAATAAACTAATATTTTCACACTTTCCAAAGGTGCCCCTCTCTTCCTATATAAAAGGGCACTTCCTCCCTATCCTATTTACACAAATTTGAGCCTTAAAGCTTGGAAAACCCCTACACATTACTCTTCTCAACTCCACTAGTAATATTATAGAGGTCCTGGTATTCTTCAATGACCAACATTAGTGCCCTAAGTGGAGGTTTCAAAGAGGCGTGTCGAAGAAGAGGTAATATATGTTACCGATTATTTCAAATTTATTTCTTCTTCTAATTACTATTATTTAGTTGTTTCATTATGAATTAATAACATCAATATCACTCATATAATGATATTTTATTATAAATATGAAACAAACCTATTTCACCTTCTATCCATCCTACGGAAAACGAAATCATCGCACGTGCGTACGTACGGAATACCGTCTCCACGCCGTTGTGTAATCTGTTTTCGCCCACCACATTACATGGATGGGTATAATGGTGTAAACAATAACTCTCTATAATTATTTTAAAATTATATTGATTCTGAAATAGTATACACACACTTCAATACAATTCCACAATCATGTGAACGATATCATCACTGGTGCGTACATACGGCCTACCGTCTCGACGATGTGATGCGACTCTTTCTACATAATATTCATTGAATTATGATTATATAAATGAATTTAATGAATAAATATGATATATATTACACTAATACAATTCTGGAAATGAGGTATCTATAACCTAAAAAGAAGAATAAGAATTTATTCGACAAAACAAGCATCAGAACATAAAGCAATGAACACCTGAATAGAAAGTAGCAATGAAATATTACTAATAAGAAGATAAGAACATGACCATATGTGATATCATAACAATTAATATGATTCTATAATAAGTAAATGACATTATTTAAATCATTATACGGGAGGTTCGGATATGTACGAAACAATCATACCTAAGGTAAGGGAAAATCTCACAATCTCATTTTTATCCGAGATGGTTTACACTTCAGAATTTATTAGGGAATATTTATCATCCACATCCATGTTTCCTAAATATTTAATATTATTTCTATCCTCCTAAAATTGATTAAATCCAATTTTACCCTTTGGTGAGTAAAGGATATGAAAGGAATCATTTTTCGTTTTTAGTACAAGATACTTTTTGACTTTTCCGGCCAAAGTATGAGAAGAATCTTTTTTTAACTTATACAACATGAATGAATTTTTATGATTTCATAGAACATTATTTCCATGAAGAATCCTTTACAAGATCTTAAGTTTATTTTTTATCAACTTATTTTAGTTTAAAATTTTATGACATGTTATGAAAGGAAAAATGCCTTTGAAATAGAAATGATATCTTCCCCAAGAATGGAGTTCAAGTGTTTTATCAAAATTATTTACCATATAAGATAATATAGGGTTCTATTTCTATCCATATTTTTATATTGATTTTATTATATTATAATGGAATTAATTTAATGATTTCCATTTATCTTATATGGATTATGATATGATGTCATGTTGTTTAAGAATCCCATTTTTATTACATGGGTTATACTATGATTTATGATTTTGTGGAACACATAAAAATGGTCTCATTATGAAATTGGTGGGACCTATATCTCCCTCCAATGCATTGGGTAAAGATTTATATCTCATGAGATAGGGATGGCTGGAACAACATGTAATTCCGATTAAGTGATATAGGATTGAAACGAGAAGTGAACTTGTTTCAGAAATGGACTTTTTCTACTAGGATAGTCATGGAAATGATTCTTGACTACTAAGAAATGATTCTCTATGATTATGTGTGTATGACATAAAGTTTCATGATTTATGTTATGATTATTGGGATTACATTTCACTACTATGATTTATCCCATGTTATGATATTATGATCTCTTTTTCAGGTTACGATTTTTAAAATTCTATGTTCTTATGAATATGCTATTTCCTTTGTTTACCCTTACTGAGCATTTTTGCTCACCCTTTTGTATGTTTTCTTTTCCCCAGGTTAGGAAGAAAGGTATTAAGTAGGATATTCCAAAGGGACTCTAGATATGATGAAATAAATGGGAGACAATGTAGATGCTTTACCAGTCGTTTATGTTTCCTAGTTTCTAAAGACACTATACCTATACGATCCTATCATGGTTTTTTATATGCTTCAATTCTGAAGTAATAACCATGTATGTAAAGTATGGTTCATTATAGTTGGTATCAGAGGAAAGGAATAGTCAACCATTGGAAACTAGGATGTTAAAGCCTTAGTAAGATCTCTAAGGATATTTCTAAACCAAGAACACAATATTAGTGTTTTATAAATGGCCATGATGCTTCTTGGTTTTAGTCAATGGATGGAAACCGAAGGAACCGTGTTAATGTTGAATGCGACAAGAAATGCAATTATTGTCCCCCTGAGCAACCAAACATTATGGGAGCTTGAATGAAAAATATTATAGTCATTCTCACAAAACTTTCTCAATCTATGAATCATGAAAGACTTCCAAACGAGAAAATGAAGGAGCAACATTCTGTTGAATCCTTCATGAGGGAGCATCCACCTTCATTCAACGGGGCTTCTGAGCCATTAGTGGCTGAACAATGGATTAGTACCACTGAAAAGATATTTTCAGTCTTGCAATATTCTGAACATGATAAAGTCATCTTAGTAGTATATCATTTTTAAGTTGAAGCTGATAAATGGTGGAATCTTATTAAGAATACAAGGAAAAGG
This sequence comes from Viscum album, assembly GCA_963277665.1. NCBI lineage: Eukaryota > Viridiplantae > Streptophyta > Magnoliopsida > Santalales > Viscaceae > Viscum > Viscum album. The sequence continues at coordinate 1,641,661,566 of OY728161.1, forward strand.
GATGAATTGAAGTCCATGGAATGGGATGAGTTCAAGAACATATTTTTCAATAAGTAATTCCCTTGTATTATTTGAACAAAGATGGATAAGAAGTTTCTTGAACTGATGCAAAAGTATTATGAATTGGTTGGTACCTATGAAGAAAAATTTACAATACTTGAAAGGTACGCTTCCTGAATTATTATCCAACCTGAGAGTAAGATTGATCGATTCTTTAGTGGATTAAAACCAAGTCTTCGAAGGGTGTTATCCATAAGGGACTTCAAAAGCTACGAGGAAATTTTTTGATGTGATCTCATGTTTGATAGGATATTGGAGTAAGCCATCAGTCATATGGGTTTGATAAGAAGAGGAAAATGGAATAAAAAGGGAAATATAAAGACCACAATGAAAAGAAGATGATTTTTCCCTTATGCTCAAAGTGTGGAAATAAATATAGAGGGAATTGTCCTAAAGGGACAAGTAAATGTTTTAAGTGTGGAAAATAAGGTCATCAGGCAATTGAATGTCGAAATAATGGGAAGAAGATGTCTACTGATGTGAACAAAGAAATGTATACACAGAATGCACCTCCTACACTTCAATGTTTTAAGTGAAAGGAAATGAGGAATTATTCAAATAAATGCCCTAATCCAAGGGTTTTTGATGATGATCGATGACAACAAACTATTAAGGCCAAATATAGAGGAAAGTCACATGCAATTTCTATCGGCGATTTGGAGTACGATAATGTAGTGGTGAAAGGTACACTTACCATCCACTGTAAAGTAGCAAATGTTTTATTTGATTCTGTATCCACACACTCTTTTATTTCTGAAAAAAAAATTAATGGATTCACCGTACTATCTCAACAATTAGATGTTGAGTTAGTAGTGACAACTCTTAATGGAACAACAGTTGCATCAAAAGATTATAATTCTTCTCCAATTGATGTTTGTAGGAAAGTGCTTCCTACAAATCTTGTGATCCTTCCTATAGTGTAACTTGATGTGATTCTTGACATGGATTGGATTTCTTTATACAAAGCACATATCAATTTTTAAATAAGGGAAATCACATTTAATATTCCCAATCAATCTACTATCATCTATCGATGCAAGGATCAATACGACCTTCCAGTTTAAATTTTATCCATCTTAAGGGTATTGATTCCAATAAATGAAGGTTATTTATCTCAAATGTTTGGAGAGAAACTCAGGATTAAGAATATTCCAATTGTATGACAGTTTGATGATGTCTTTATGGAGGAATTGGCAGGTCTTCCACCAAATCTTGAAGTTGAGTTTTCAATAGAACTCATACCGAGTGCTATGCCCATTTTAATGACACCTTATAAAATGGACCCAATTGAGTTGCAGGAATTGAAGAAGCAATTCCAAGATAATCTTGATAAGGGATTCATACGCCCTAGTGCATCACCTTGGGGAGCACCTGTTCTGTTTGTTAAGAAGAAAGATGGATCAATGAGACTCTACATTGATTATCAAGAACATAACAAGATCACTATCAAGAAAAAATATCCTCTACCATGAATTGATGACTTATTTTACCAACTATGCAGAGCTCATGACTTTTCCAAGATTGATCTTCATTTAGGGTATCATCAATTAAGGGTCAAAAAGTAGGATATACCAAAGATGACTTTTTGCAGAAGGTATGGACATTATGAATTTATAGTGATTCCATTTTGTCTTAATAATTCCCCAACTATCATCATGGATCTAATGAATAGAGTCTTTAGAGACCATCTTGATCAGTTTATGGTAGTCTTTATAGACGATATTCTTGTCTATTCTAAGATCAAAGAAGAATAATAAGATCACTTGAGAATTGTATTAAGGACCCTAACAAAGGATAATATTTATGAAAAATTTACCATGTGTGAATTTTGGCTTTAAAAAGTTTCTTTTTTGGGTCACATAATCTCAAAAGAGGGGATATCTATGGATCTAGAAAAAATAGAGGTTATTGAAAGACGGCCGAACGAACAACAATAACTGAGATCTAAAGTTTTCTTGGTTTGGTTGGATATTATCGACGTTTGGTGAAAGATTTTTCATGATTATTTAATCCACTCACCAGGTTGACTCGAAAAAGAGTTAAGTTTGTGTGGACGAAGGACTGTGAAGAGAATATCTAAGAGTTGAAAAAATGGTTATCCAGTGCACATGTGCTCACACTTCCTTGTAGTGGGGAAATTTTTGTGATCTACAATGTTGCATCCAAGAATGGATTGGGGTGTGTTCTCATGAAAAATGATATGGTGATAGCTTATGCCTCACGATAGTTGAAAATCCATGAGAAAAATTACCCAACTCATGATTTGGAGTTAGCTTTGGTAATATTTTCATTAAAGATTTGGAGGCATTATATTTATGGTGAAAGGTGTGATATTTATACTGATCATAATAGTTTAATGTATATTTTCACAGAAAGGGAGATGAATATGTGCCAAAGAAGATTGTTGGAGCTCATTAAGGATTACGACTGCTCAATTCATTACCTTTCTTCGAAATCCAACAAGGTGGCATACGCATTAAGTCGACAAGACCATGCTAGCTTGTCCATGATGAGGATCACAAAAGATCCAATATTTATGGACTTACAAAGGATGGATCTTGGAATTATAATGGAAGGGGAAAATCTTATCTTTCTCAAATGAATGTTCAACCATCTATACAAGTGAAGATTAAAGATGCAAAAAAAAGATGTAGAGTTACAAAAGAAGGTGAGAAATGTTCATGAATTCAACCTTGATTGTGATGGGATAATAAGGTTCTTGAATCAGGTTTGTGTTCCTCCCATCCCATAATTAAAGAAGGTTCTACTAGATGAGTCTCATAGTTCATCATTCTCTATTCATCCTGGAATCACATAGATGAATAGGGACCTGAAAGAGTACTTCTTGTGGGATTGCATGAAAAGAGATGTTGTTGAATATGTCTCTCGATGCTTGTTTTGTCAGAAAGTTAAATCTAAGAGATATAAGCCTAAGGGGATGTTACAACAATTACCCATACAATAATGGAAATGGGAAAACATAACTATCGACTTTATCACTGGACTTCCTAAAACATCCAAAGGTAATAATGCTATCTGGGTTATAGTTGATCGTCTTACGAAGTCGGCACACTTCATTGCTATTAGATAATCTTTATCTCTGGATCAACTTGCCAAGATATATGTTAAGGAAGTGGTATGATTTAATGGAGTACCAATTTCCATTATATATGATCGGGATCCGAGGTTTACCTCGATGCTCTGGAAAAGTCTTCATCATACTTTAGATACAGAGTTGAGTTTCAGCACTGCTTATCATCCTCAGATAGATGGTCAGTCTGAGAGAACAATTCAAACTCTAGAAGATATGATAAGAGATTTCTCTATGGATTTCAAATGTATTTGGTATCAACACCTACCGTTGGTGGAATTTTCTTATAATAATAGCTTTCACTCCAGTATTGAGATGGCTCTTTATGAAGCTCTCTATGGAAAGAAATGCAGGACTCCAACTTGTTGGGATGTAGTTGGGGAAAGAAAGCTATTAGGACCTGATCTTGTTGATGAGATGGAAAAAAATTATAGATCTACTCAACAACACATAATATCATCTTAGATTTGACAAAAAAGTTATGCCGACAACAGAAGAAAAGACCTAGAGTTTGAAGTGGGTGATAAAGTGTTCTTACGAATCTCCTTGGAAGAGAGTAATGGGATTTGGAAGGAAAGGAAAGCTAAGCCCTGGGTATATCAGTCCTTTCGAAATACTGGATCGTGTTGGGACAATAGATTATCGATTGGCGCTTCCACCGAATCTCTATCAAGTTCACGATGTGTTCCATGTATCTATCCTGAGAAAGTACATACCTGATCCTTCACATGTACTAAGCTCAGAAGTTATACCACTGGAGAAAGATCTTTCTTATGAAGAATAGAAGATAGAGATTCTGGATCGTAGAGAAAATGTTCTATGGGAGAAGACCACTCTCTTGGTGAAAGTTTTATGGAGGAACCACCAATTAGAAAAAGCTACATGGGAGCTTGAGGATATGATGAGTTAGAGGTATCATCATCTGTTTGTTACGAACTGACAAATTTTGAGGGTGAAATTCATTTTAAGGGTGGTAGAATGTAACACCATGATATTTTATGAGAAGTATATTTTTTTTGTCTTATTTTATATGAAATATCAAAGGAATATTTCATTGTACATAACACTAGCTTGTCTTGAATTACACGCAATCGTGACCTTCCTCGATAGCGTGTTTAATACACAATACCAGGTTTCACTAAACAGCGATATATTGTACTAATATGAACTATCCATTATGAATAGTATTAACTAAATTTATAATTTTATAACATTATTTATCATCTTACATATTTTCTAGAACATGGTATGAGAACAAAATAAATTTTTCGGGTAAAATAAGTATTTTTCAAAAAATGAAGTTTTGCCGCCTTTTGATGGAGCACCAACATTAAATCTAGTTTTTGACATGTTTATAAGTTCAACTTGACAAAATAAAATTCTTCCATGGAATCAAGATATAAACATTTAATTTGGTTAAAATTTTCATATTTTTCTGATAACATTCATATTTTAATGACTAGTAAAAACACGTTATATTTTAATTTAAAACAACTTCTTTTCATCGCAATAATATATATGGTTAGATTATATTTTTAATAGGTTTTAAAGTTTAATAAGAATATATTTTTACCATTTAATATAATTTTGTCATTGGAATTAATTTCACTTTGAATTTGGACATAAACAAGTGTCGATCTTTTGGTAGTTATTGTTTCTTAAAAACACGCTAATTGTTCTGATAACGGGAATTAATTTTAAAATTTATTAATGCCACTTATATGTTTTGAATTTGAAAAAATATACATCATTTTTTAATTCGTAATATCAAATATATCTTAGGCTGAATTTTTGGAATTTTTCTGAAAAACTTCAATTTTTGATGAAAAGTTAAACCACTTAGTGATAGTTAAAAAACTGAATCTTTAATTTAAATAAAATTTTACCTCTTCTCTGAATTTAATTTCAAAAATCCTACATACATGGTTTTTATCAAGAAGTAAAATTTGGTTCAATAAGATGAAAATAATTTTTGGTGAATAGTAACTTTTGACTTTTATTTACTGCGGTTAAAGGTAAATAGGGTAATTCAAGATTAAAAGAATATTATAATATATCCAAATTATGTTAACACTTGTCCTAACGTTATTGTATGAGTGGTGGTCGACGATGGGAATCTGTGGGTCGATTTTGGGACACCATTGAGCCACTTGGTAGTGATAATGGCAATTTGGATTAATTAATTTAATGCAAAGACAAAATTGACATTAACAAAAATCTTTTAGTAATTAATTTTTATGAGGGGTTATATAAATTATATTTTTGACTATAAATATTCTTTGGAGATATAAAAAAAATATCACACATGGTGGTATTTTTTTAATAATTTTTAGACATCAAATAAATTAAATTACTTATGACACAATAATGATGTCGTATTTACCTTATTAATAAATGATTTAAATAAATAAGATTATAATGATTAAAATATTGTACAAAACATGCCCAATTCTAATTGAATGATTTTATTTCGACCATTAGTCGACTTATCTTAATCTTTAATGATTTTGGGACCTTTTGAAATTGAATATAAGTTTATAATAAAATAACATTTTCAAACTTTCCAAAGGTACCCTTCTCCTCCCTTATAAAAGGGCACCTCCTCCCTCTCCTCTTTACATAACTTTGAGCCTTCCAGCTTGGTCAAACCCTACCCATTTCTCTTATAAACTCCCCTAGTAATATTCTAGAGGTCCTGGTCTTCTTCAAAGACCATCATTAGTGCCCTAGGAGGAGGTTTTAAAGAGGCGTGTCGAAGAAGAGGTAATATCCATTACCGATTCTTTCAAATTTATTTCTTCTTATACATCCTCTTCTTTAATTGTTTAATTATAAAGTAATAACATCATTATCACTCATATACTGATATTTTATTATAAATATGAAACAACCCTATTTAACCTTCTATCAATCCTACGGAAAACGAAATCATTGCGCGTGCGTACGTACGGGATACCGTCTCTAAGCCGTGGTGTAATCTATTTTCCACCACCACCTTACTTGGATGGGTATAATGGTGTAATGAATAAATATATATGATTATTTTAAAGTGATATTTATTCTGAAATAGTATAAATACACTTGAATACAATTCCACGATCATGGGAATGATATCATCACTCGTGCGTACGTAAAGCCTACCGTCTCCACGATGTGATGTGACTCGTTCTAAATGATCTTAATTGAATAATGATTATATAAATGAATTTAATGAATAAATATGATATATATTACACTAATACCATTCTGTAAATGAGGTATTTATAACCTAAAAATAATAATAAGAATTTATTCGACAAAACATGCATAAGAATATAAAGAAATGAACACCCGAATAACAAGTAGCAATGAAATATTACTAATCAGAATATAAGACCAAGACCATATATGATATCATAAAAATGAATATTATTCTTTAATAAGTCAATTACATTGTTTAAATCATTATATAGGAGTTTCAGATCTGTACGAAGAAAATCAGACCTAAGATAATGGAAAATATCGCAATCTCATTTTTATCCGAGATTGTGTATACATCAGAATTTATTGGGGAATATTTATCCTCCACATCCATGTTTCTTCAATATGTAATATTATTTATATCCTACTACAATTTTTTAAATCCAATTTTACACTTTGGTGAGTAATGGATATGAAAGGAATCGTTTTTTATTTTTATTACGAGGTACTGTTTGACTTTTTCGGCCAATGTATGAGAAGAATATTTTGTTAACTTATACGGCATGAATGGATTTTTATGATTTTATATAACATTATTTCCATGAAGATTCTTTTACAATTTTTCATGTTTATTTTTAATCAACTTCTTTTAGTTTAATGTTTTATCACATGTTAAGAAAGTAAAGATGTTTCTGAAGTAGAAAGGATATTTTCATCAAGAATGGAGTTCAAGTGTTTTATCAAAATTATTTTCCATATAAGGTAATATAGGGTTTTGTTTCTATACATATTTTTACACTGATTTTATTATGTTATGATGGAATTAATTTTACAATGTCCTTTTATCTTATATGGATTATGATACGATGGCATGATGTTTAATAATCCCATTTTTATTACATGGGTTATGCTATGATTTATGATTTTGTGGCACACATAAGAATGGTTTCATTATGAGATGGGTGGGACCTATATCTCCCTCCAATGAATTGGGTAAAGTTTTATATCTCAATAGATAGATATTCCTAGATCGGCAGGTTAATCTGGTTCAGTGATACAGGACTGAAATGAGGAGTGAACTCAGTTCAGAAATGGGCTTTTTCCACTAGGATAGTCTTTGCAATGAGTCTTAACTAATAAGAAATGATTATCTATGATTATGTGGGTATCCTAAAAAGTTACATGATTTATGTTATGATTATTGTGATTGCATTTTACTACTATGATTTATCCCATGTTATGATATTATGATATCTTTTTTAGGTTAAGATTTTTGAAATGCTATGTTCTTATAGATATGATATTTCCTTTGTTTACCCTTACTGAGAATTTGAGCTCACCCTTTTGTATATTTTATCTTTCCCTAGGTTAGGAAGAAAGGTATTAAGTAGGATATTCCTAAGAGACTTTAGATATGATGAAATAAACAAGATACAATGTAGGTGCTTTACCATTCTTTTATACTTCCTAGTTTCTAATGACACTATACCTATATGGTCCTATCATAGTTTTTTATATGATTAAATTCTGATGTAATAACCATGTATGTAATGTATGGGTCGTTATAATCTATTCGTGTTGTTTAGTCTTACAAATGATCCAAAAAATTTCATGGATCTAATGAATTTGTTTTACCACCTATATCTGGATTAAATTGTGGGGGTCTTTATAGACAACATATTTTTGTATTTCCATAATCTAAATGGATATTAAAAAAATCATGACATCATTCTTCATACAATAAAATAGAATTAGTTGTATTATATTCTCATCAAATGACACTTTTGATTGAAAATGTTCACTCCAAAGTCAAATAATCTATATGGAATGTGTTTACATTGACCTAGAGATAGCAAGATCTATTGTTTCCTGGGAGAAACCCCTGATCATTTTTGACATACGATGTTTCTTGGGGCTGGATGGCTACTATCAACATTTAATTCCTTAATTGTTATTCCTAGAAGCACATGTTATGGGTTTGACTAAAATATGAGTTATGTTTTTATGGTATGGAGCCTATTAAGAATCCTTTCAGGCGTTGAATGGAATATTGACTTCAAAACTGTTCATGATTATTCTAATTGAAGATAGATTTTATATAGTTTTTTTAGGATTTTGGCATCTGGTTGAGAGTCATTCTTATAAAATAATGTTCATTCGAGTTGTATGAGTTTGTCTAGTTTAGGTCTCATGAGCATAATTACCCAACACATGATATCGAGTTAGCAGTTGTAATGCATGCCTTGAAATTTTAGAGGAGTTAATTAATAGGAGAAATTTTTTATTGTATAGAGAATAAACAAATTCTCAAGTACATATTTATATAGTTATAATTACATCTCATGAAATGAGGATGTTTCGAATAAATAAAATCATTAGACTTTGGTATTTCTTATATTCCAAGGAAATCCAATTTTTTGATTATTCTATAACCTAAAAATTCACAAATAGGTAGTTATGGGGGTCAATACTGAATGGAAGTTTGTGGAATTGTTTTCTAAGATACACATATATTTCTAGGATGATCATGATAATCCTACCCTTACATCTATGGTAGTGACAACTTCAATTATGGATAGAGTGAAGACATGGTTGTTTTAGGATCTTAATGTATTGGTACTATGAGAGAGTGTTTTAGGTGAGGACAAACTACCTAATTAGTTTGATGTTAGGGATGAGATCTTGCACATTCATGGGCATGTCTGTGTACCTTCAAATATTTGATTTTATTTTATGTGATAATCTCATGCCTTTTCATTGATAGTACACCATGGTGTCACAAATATGTATCAAGACTTATACCTCTATAATTTGTTGTTGGGGATGAAAAGTGGGATAGATATTTTTTTCTTGGTGTTACACCTTTCAGTAGGTAAAGATATAACACCAGTGAAAAATAGTTCTTTTATAGTAATTTCCAATTCTAAAGTATAAATTGGATCATTTAACTATGTATTTTTTGGTGGTTTACCAAGGTCACCTCAAGGTTATGATGAAATATGGGTTATCATAGACATATTAAAAATGGTCACTCCCTTCCCCTTATTAAAGATACCATTTAGTAGATGATATGGGAGGGTTATATGTCATAGAAATCATGCACCTTCATAATTTTCCACATATCATCTTATCAAATAGAGTTTCTTGATTCACATCATATTTCAGGACAGAGTTACATTTGGCTATCAATACATAGTTTCTCTTGATCCCAACCTATCACCCATAGTCCAAAGGGAAATATGAGTGTTTTATTTAGATATTAGAGTTCAAGGAATGATCATTTTTCATGATTTTATATGTAATTTAGATAAACAATTACCTCTCAATCGGTTCTCTTATAGTAATTTCTTCTCTGTTACTATACATATGGATAATTATGATGCTATATATGGTATTTCATGTCGTTAACCAATGTGCTAGTTAGAGGAATGTGATGTAGTGATACATGGACCTCGTCTCTTCAAGAGACCATCAAGATGGTACATTTTATCATGATTTTTATGGATATAAGTCTTTATTGAATGTTGTATTATTCATATCATTATAGAAAACCTTTTGAGTTAAAGGTTGGGGATCGAGACATCTTGAATGTTTCAACTATACCAGGAAATAAATAGATTTAAAAACAAGGGAAGATAGAACCTATATTTTTATTCCATCAGACATAATGGAGAGAGTTTGGAAAGTAGACTATCAGTAACAGTTATGTCAGAGGTGCCGAGACATGCACATTTTCTTTCAAGTATCATTACTTCATTATAATCATTCTAACCCAGAAAAAATTATTCATCCTGATAATGTTGTGTTAGATAATGATGATTCATTCGAGGATCACCCTATTAGTATCATTTATTAGAGAATAAAGGCTCCATGTTGATGGTCAGTTCCTCTGGTAGGCTGTTATTGCTACACTACTATGTAAATGATCGAATAAAGGAGTAAAAGGCCAACATACATTTTTAGTGGCCAGATAATTTCTCATATTATGATTTCTTCAAACCATAAACCATTTATATATAATTGAAATTTACATTATTAAACTCCTTAATTTTTCAATTTCATCATAATTTACTCTCACATTTTCTTGAAAAATTTCCCCCCGTCATTTTGATCTCTCCTTCTACATTCATGTTTTCCTTTGTAACAAATTATCTATCCAAAATTAGAATTTCTCACCATTTGATGAATTGTATAACTAATGGTAATATCCTAGACCATATTTCTGAATTTACTTATTTATATTTCTCTCATGAATTATATTTATTAGATACATAGCATTCCTTAATCATAGGTAATGTATCTATTTCTATGATTTCTTTCATTCTAATTCAAATATAATTCTGATACCATATGAGGAGTCATCTACCGCCTAAATGTTGATGATCTAGTAAATTTTAAATAATGCAGTAATTTTATATATCACTAAACATCAGTACTATCACTAAAATATCCATTGATTTCCTTAATATTTTGAATTGTCCTTCATTAAATGGTTCACATTACTAGAAGAACTCATGGAGATCCTTAATTATTTTTCATAGATCACCCACATAAACTAATGCCACCCCTATTTGAGTATTCTTATTAAATGCCCTTGAATTCTTAAATATTGATGTGGATAAGCCACCTTCTATGTGGTGTTGGGTTTTGACCAAATTAAATATTCTATTTTAATTAAATGGAACATTATTTATTTTGAACTCATCATGTGAAACTTGTGTTAATTATTAATTATTCAATTATCTAAATTAATTGTAGAATGGATAGAAACCATAGTGAAGTTAGACCATCACTAATTATCATTGGTGATACACATGCATGTTCTTACATATGATTCGAGATTCTCTGACATGTTGTCACTTATTAAATGCCATACATGGTCATAACAAAAATTTTTAAAAAGTGATACATGGGCATGGAAGAAAAATACACACACACACACACACCCACTCCCACACCTAGACCCCGCCTCCACACACACACACACAAACATATAGTCATACATGTTTAGAGGTATCCCGGATTTGGTCAAATAAAGTAGTGCTAGCCTTATGTACTTTAGGAACTGGAATCATATATTTTATAATTCATTAATCTTCTTTACATCATAATGTATGTACATCACCATTTTTTATGCACTGGATGGATCATACTATATTCCATTGGTGGTGGCCTATTGAGTATATCTGAAACCCTATTTTCACCACAATTTTGTACCAAAAAACATAATCGATAAATTTAGGGAGAAAGGGATGCATAGTGGATGTTGATTTTCTATATTAGGATAGAGTATCAGATCAAAGGATGGAGATTATTCTCATGATGCTATTAGAGATTGAATATGGTATAGTTTTTTTTAATTTCATGATGAATACGCCTAAAGATATAAATAAATGTATATATTTTTTGTATTTCATATAGATGTGACATCAATTTTTATATGATATTTGCTCTACTTATTACAATTTATTCTATATTGATGACATATTCTATTGATGTTCGTTTATTATACAATTTTCAATACTTAAAAGTATTTTAAAACACCATTCTAAAATCTAGTTACGATATTATAGTCTCCTCGTCTTACCATCCTATTCCCTTAATATTAAAAATCAACCTATGATGTATGGGAACATGTGTATTATGTCATATAGAGATCCAGGTTTAGTTACATGTGACTGAAATAGGTATTTGATATTGTAAGGAAAATTTGGATGATAATTTTAGATATGTGGGATTTGCTAAATATAAGGTAGGAAGTCAGTAATCATACCCAATAGCATCATCATTCTTTCCCTATGTGTATACATTATATTTTCATTCCAACCAATCCTTGCTTCAAACTCATTTTAATTAAATGTTTTATGTTATGTTCTTCTTTGATAAATGTGGCATTTAAAATAACATAAAATTTATATAAGGGTAATTATAAATGGAATTAATTTTCAGTGGATTTAATCTCGAATTTTCATGATTCAATTAAATAAAAAATTAATATGTACTTTTAATGGGATTTTTTATTTAAATAAATTATTTATCAAAAGGAGTTTCATAGTCGTTAATTTTATGAATGGAATTAATTTTTGGGGTTTGACTAATGAAATGATAAATCTTGAATTACCATAATTAAAATGAAGTGGTGGATTTTAGAATGATACAATAATAATAATTTGATTGGATTTATATAGATTTAAATAATGGATGGCGTGGCCATATAAAGTAATAGTCATGATAAATTTATTTGGTAAACATTGAAATATAAAATTAGTGAATTGTAAGTGTCTAGGTATTTTAATGGGATGGATGTTACCAACTTGTAATTTATATTTTTTATGAAATTTATGGATTAATTTTTCTATACTTAATTTTTTTACCTTTTGTATTGATAAAGATTTTACTGAATGGAATATGTTCTGTAGAACATCATGGCATTAGTTTGGATTTTGGGTATAAATGGTCAGTGAAGTAGGATATAAGGAATTGTTTTGAATGATTATGTCATTGATAAAAATAGAATTCTTGGTAAAAAAATTTATTATGTTCTCTTCAATATGGTTATGGTTTGGAGTTCCCTAGAAGGATTCTATGGAGTCTATATAGGAATTTATTATGTGGAGTACCATCAGTGAGTCTATGATTACAACATGGAAAACATGTGAATTACATGGTGTGATGATTACCTTAGATTAAATGTGGTTCAATGATATAGAATTACTTTATAAATACATTTTATTTTTCTTCGATTCATTAACATGTATTCATAGGGTTTTCTCATCCTTAAATTTTGGTAATTCCTATATTTTTTTAATTACAAAGATTGATTTAGTGGATTATTGTAGGCTTCCTTATTTTTATGTTATAGAATGTCCTCCTTTCATTAGTATTGATTGTAACATCCAAAGGTTTAAAAAATAAAAACTATGTTTGATAGCTTACAAAACACGCAATAATGAGCCTAAATGAACCGCGATATATTATTATTCAAATAAGATAGTTATAACATATAGATTAAATTAGAAGGTATTAATAGTTTTAAATAATTTATTTAATACATATAATGTTACCTTTCAATATAAATCCCTGTATAAATTCATAAGAAATGAGGATAACACTTTTAATCATCATCATCATATATATTTTTAATTTAATTAAGTGGAAAGAACAAGAAAATCCAAGGAAGGCCAAGGAAAACCAAGAGACAAATAAGAGCCTAAGGAGGCCTAAGGTAGTGTATTCTGAGGGAATCTCCTCTAACCTGATTGACCCGATAGGCTTTAAGCATTTCAAATTATATAATAAGGGAGCATCAGATCGAAGGACATCAATCAAAGTAATGTGATCCATAAAATTATTTCCATCATTCCATGTGTAGAACAAATTGATATTATTATTAATAATACATTGGAATTTTTTGGTGGTGTAGTAGATTTACCAAGGAGTACGAACGATTCCATGAAAATTGTTGTGTAAGATCACAGAATTGGTTTCCACTTCCATGAAATCAATGTTCTCTTAAAGACATAAACATAAAATAGTGATCATTGTCTTATCATTCACATTAAGAGAGGACCCATGACCTATGTGTGATTTAAATAGAAAGATGAAAGAGCCTCTAAAATTAAAAATAAACCTTCTTCCATAGATTATTTCCAGGTTTCAAGAACCATTAGTGTATAGTTTCAGGACAATGGAGGGAGGTTTCCAATAGACCCTATAAATCCTCATGTTAGTGCTAACAGGGTGGGCATCTTGGGTACTTGACTGAATATGTTAAAGGGTGGGGGCATCATGCTAGTTTTTAATTAGAGTGGCCATGTCAAGAAGCAATCTCCTTATTCTTAATATGATAGACCTACCTAATGTTTGGACCCCCTCATGTCTCACCTTATTTTTTGAATGCCATATACACCAGCATCCATCATGAAAAACCATGGTCTGAGCTATTTTCTCCAGGCCCCTAACTCTTAATCCATGATACCATCGATCTAGGAATTAGTAATCAAGAATGATAGGGGTATAGAAAGAAGTAAAATCAAAAACAAATCTCCATACATCATGCATCCATTCACCCTCAAAGAAGAGATAGTCTATGCTCTCCTCCTAGTAATTTTTATAGTAGGTACATTGAGATATAATGTTGATACCACAACATTTAATATTCTTGTCTATGGGGAAAATCATCTTCCATATCCTCCAGGCGAGGAATTTATATTTTATTGGGATGATTTTGGAGCATATATCATCATTCCAAATATATTCATTCTATTATATCATTAAAGTATGGTGGGAAACCCTTATTGTAAAGGCTTCCAAATTTGATGGAGTGAACAAACACCTATCAGGTGCCATGTTTAATTCAATGAGGTTAAATATGTCATGTTGGGACTTTTCTAGTAATGTCTTGATGAAAGGTGTGTGAAAACTAGCCTCAGTGAAGAATATATTGGTGAATGGGTAGCCTGAGAAACTTATAATATCATAGATCTAGTTTTGGTGCCAAAAATAAATATCACATTTCCATATAGTTAAAATTTTATGAGTTTGAAGAGTTTTGAAGAGGTTGGAGATCTTGAACTATAATAGAGATGTTTGATCTTCCACTAAATCCAAACTTCTATAAATATTGATTTTCATGCTTATCACTCAAAAATTACACTGCTCCAAAACATCCCATGCCAACATATCAAGGATGTATATGAGGTTGTTTTCAAGACTATGGATGCTTATTCAACCTTCCTAAATGGGTCTTTCCATCAAGCTCTAGGAAAACTAATCATGTTTACCTTCTGAGAGAGAATCAAAAATGATACCTATAAGAATATTTTAAATTTTATTGATGAATCCTTTTGGGAATTAGATAGATGAGAGAGCATAGAGAGGAGTATCCAAGATAAAACTATTAACCAATGTTATCTAACCCCCAAATGATAAGTATCCATTTTTCTTCTTGAGGACCCAATCTGTGATCTTGATTATATTGAAATAAATGTCTTGAATGTGAATCTTTCATGATGAGATGGGGGAACATAGGTAGTCTATTAAAAAATTTCATCTTTGAAAATCATGGTTATTGGAGAAATTTAAGACCCACTTGGGAGAACATATATTAGAAATTTCAAAGATTATCTTTTCCTTATTAATTAACTATCCACTCCAGTGGTGGCATTCCTCCACCACTTTTTTAATGCATCGAACCGATCTTCTACTATAATTAATGAAGATGATTTCTTCATTTGTGAAAATTATGTGGGAAATGTTGGGAAAGATCATTATTAAATGGTAAGGGATAATATCTCTTATATTACTACTTCTTTTAATGTGGCAGCTAAAAACATCCTGAGTGTGGATAAATATTATCAGAAAGATTGGGTCACCTTGTCTTAGACCATGGATATCCTTAAAGAAACTAGTATTATTCCTCATGAACCTAACCTCCATCCATGAGGTGATAAAACAAAAAAAAATGAGATCAATAATCCAGGAGGAGATAGAGATACCTAAAAGAACCTTGTAAATGAAAGTCCACTCGATTCGATCACATTCATTATTGATATCCAATATGATAGCCATATTTTATCCCCAAGTCATTAAGTTGATTTCTATTATTATTTCATGGACCAATCCAATATCCCATTAAATTTAGTGGACCTTAAATTTTTTTCTTTTTTCCATGGAAACCACTGAGGAAAATGTACTGATAACTGCGAGTTGATGATGCTGTCAAATTTTTTTATGGGAAGTTACACATACTCTTTGGTCTATAGTGTAAAATGGAGGATGGGATCCTAGTTTGGGGGATTAGTACGAAATTAGTGGTGCAAGAGACATGTGATTAGTTTCCTCCCCAAAAAAATAATGAATAACCAAAACCAAATCACCCTTCACTGCATCCCATGAGTTCCTATAGAATGATCCTAGGAAACAATCTCGTCCCAATCAATATTCTAGGTTTAGGTTCATCATATACTTGAAGATAACATTCTATTCAGGTATAACCCCTATCCAGTAATTGTCTGATCAAAATCGTGGTTTTGAATCACATGAAAGATCCATGTATTCCTCCCCAGATACCCCTTTAGGCATCCATACGTTGGGAACAACAAGAATATATTTGAAGAATTAATGATGCAATCCCCTTATAACAACTCGTTGATCCATAAAGCAACTATCATCAAAAAAATTATTGGGTTTAACTGGGTGCTTCATCTTCATGATACATGCATTTAAGTATTCAGTGTTTTGGTCGGCCTCATTCATCCATTTGATTCTCAAGATTTTCCTTGCCAAAAGTTCCTATTTACGATGCATGTATGCCAAGGATTCATTCTTATTAGTTAGTTTCCCAAACAACCAGTCATTCTAAGCCTCCTCCAAGTCACTTCCATGATATTTAACATCCTGGATGACAACATTCAAGTCCTTATATATGCGATGAATGACTTTAACCTAGTACTAAATCCTATTTTTAAGCCTTAAAATTTTTTTCTATATAGAAAACCACATTTTCCCCTATGAGGGTTCATTCCAGTTGTCATAAACCAGTTCATGGTATCCATGTATGTAAACCCATTTCTGATAGAATCTAAAGCATTCATGATGATCTTACACAGAATACATGGAAACCATGAGTGAAGAGTGATCAAAGATGCCATAGACCATATGGATAACCTTAGTATTAGATAATATAGAGTTGGATTCCTTGTTTTCAACACATTAATCCAAAAAAACTCCATGAACATCAACTGCCTATTTGGTTATTTCACTAAGTGAAATGGTTTCTTAAGGGGCTAAGGACCATGAGGCCTTTTCCTATCATGAATTTGAAAAAATCCATGTTGGATTTCATGGGGAATGGTCCCCTTCTATTCTTCTCATCTGAGCCGGTGATAACATTGATGTCTCTCCCAAAGATAAATGAATATTTTTTGGTATCTAAATAATTAATTTCATTTCATAATGTTTCTATATATTGTATATCATAGCCTAGGTAAATAAAGGATGAAAATAGTGATCTGCTACAGTGGATTGCCTTAGTAATGGTGAATTGGTCACCATCATGAACCGAGTCCATAGTGGTGTTCATATGAATTAAAATCCAAATATTTCAGTTGGATGGGTCGGCATGTATAGATCCAATAAACATCATATTATGATAAAATTCGTTAATTTTTTAAGGGTTTTCTATTCTCAAGGATTGTGATGATAGAGACCTTACTTTTTTGGATTTTAGTGGATAAGAAATCTAACATAACCTAGTCACCATGTCTATGGAAATTCAATATGATGATGGGAATCATTGATTAAAGGGAACCTTTGATTTATCCCTTGAACACTTAGAATTATTAATATAGTAGGAGGAGTACTACTTTAGATTATTTTATCTTGATATCATGCACATTCCAGTACCTATGGATGGGGGTGATGTTGTGGGGGTGGAAGGTTCCATTGTATTAGTAGGTATCTCTCACTTATCATTAGAAGAAGACAATAGGCACCTCCCTTTTTCTCAAATACATCAGACTGGGGAGCCCAAAATTATCTTCTGGTGGGGGCTAGATGTAGGATTTGTATAGGACCCTTTGGGTGAAACATGTTGGGAGAAAGGTTCCCCTACAACAGGTAAAAAATTCCTTAAGAGTACTAGAAGGAGGTCTTCGAGGGGGAGGAGGCATAGTGAAAAAGAACTGGGGGTCAAGGAGGTAACCACGCATACACTCCACTATGAGAACCTCATGAGGCAACATAATGATGAAAAATTGAGAGGCGAAAGAACCAACTTGATTTTAGGGAAAACACCTTGGGATATAGAGAACCATAGCTAGACATGGAATTGGAACACATTCATGAAAGGTAACTAGGGTACACTCGGGTTTTAGATCTATGAAAGTATAACTATCTACCATTGGATCTTATTCGAAGACATGAAACACCTCATTTGCTACCACATAAGGAACTACACTTGGAAAGTTAATATAGATGTCCCTTTTTATATCTTTCTGAAGAGGGTAGTGATGATCTCCTTGTTGGTGTATTCAGTAATCCTACAATAGTGTCCATGAAAAGTATTGTGCGAGTAGTACCTCCAAAAGACGGTGTAGGAGATGTCTGAATTCCAATAAAAGGAATCTTACACCCAAATAAATATCCTTTAAAGCATGGGATGAGAGATGAACATTTCAAAAAAAAATGTGATCCATCAAAGAATCCACACAGCCCCATGTACTATCATCCAAGTAGAGAAATACATCAAGAGAGTCCCCAATCTCCCTGAGGAATCCACCATTCTGAAAGGGTAATAGGATCCTAGGTAGGATTATCCGGAGAGTTTCTAGCAGACTCTCCATGACTTTGTGACCATCCATGGTCCATCAAGATAGGATGAACTAACAATGATACAGAGAGAGATGGTCCTTACACCATTCATGGATGAAATCAGATTCTGAGGCGAGGATGAGGCAGGAGGAGTTCCTATGGACCGCCAAACTGTTTGTTTGAATATGAAGATCCAAGAAGTTAACAAAGCACTTGAAAAATAGTATCAATGGTTTCACTGCCCCAAAAGGAGATATAAGTTCCCACATGATATAGGCCTCAACCTCTATACAGGAAAACACAAGGACATCTTGGGATAGGCGTGATCCATCCCTCGAATCAATTGGTAACAACATGTTAATCTCCATGAAGTAGGTCCAGGAAGGGTTTTAGAGGGAACCATAAAGGGAATCCTTGAAGGAGGGATTGGGCTAGGGAGCCCGGAGGTAGGATATTGAAGGATGCGACTTCTCAAATACATTCATTTATATTAATTAAATAATGTACTTTAAAATTTACATTTTATTTATTTGGAATTTAATTTTTATTTAAACCTTTTCATATATAATAGTTTAATTAATTTCAATTGAATACTATATTTTAATGATTTTGTTATAGGTATATTTTTATGCTTAAAAGCAATGTTTTTTACAAACTGTTATTATGTTCAAGAAGTTAATCAACATTAATTAATTAAAAAACACTTAATAAGAAAATATTTTAATGATATAAAAATAATATTTTTTTATTTATGTTAACATAAATTAATATAATAATAATTTATAGTTTATATTTAATATATTATTATTTATTGCTTGAAAAATGAATTTCACAAAAAAATCTTTTTTCAATAATTTTTTTGTGATTACTTTTAAATTAAGTTATGAAAATTATATTATATGAATTTGATAAAATGTGTTTCGTTTTTGGAATCAATATAATTAATTTTGGGTCAAGATAAATTTATGTTTTTACATAATTAAAAGTGAAATAATTTAAAAAAATATGTTACTAGAGAAAAATATTAAAATGAAAAAATTGTTTAATATTAGAGGTAAATTGAATAACATGATTTAACTGATTATTTATTAATGTTTTATGTTTGGATAAAAAATATCACACCTATAATCCATTCATTATCAAATTTTAATTCACATGTCTTGAGAATAACTACCCACTATTGAATAGTTTTAGGTATTTGCAGTAATTCCAATGTCAATCACTTATAAAATAGAACTCCATATCCTCTCCATTTCACACTTAAAAATGCATGTGGATAAACTAAGACCTTCCCAAATAAATAATTTACATCCCTAATAACATTATCGAGGCCTTAGAGTGATCATAATTTTAATCTAGGTATGTATTAAGTATAATCCCAAATAACTGGTCTGAATAATTAAAAGAAAGTATGTACCTGACGAGTCAAACTCAAGGTATTAGATTTTATAACACGATATTTTAAATTAGGTTAAATTACTTATCCATTTTCTTTAACATTATAGGATTATTTTTTAATGACCATTGATTATTTAATTTTCTATTAAAACTTGTTTTATTTCGAATTATATACAACACATAACAACTTCCTTGATTAATTCACACATCAATGAAACAATCTTTTTAAGATATTTATCATATTACCTTTTCTTCCTTGATAAATATTACATATTCAAAACTTATTTATATTTCACGGTGTATATATTGTACCATTTGAAATGTGATATCATTAATCTATTTATATTCCTGGAATATGTTTTTCATTTGATGTTAATTATTATATGGGTTTATAAATCAAATGTTATCCACGATGTATGCGTTTATTTCACAATCACATCAGTATTTGGAATTTTTTATGTATAGTAGTATATTGAATTAATTTTTTGATATTTATATATTAAAAAAACTATTTTATTATCACATTGGTTTTAATAAAATAATTATTTAAACATACCATTTTCCTCTCTTTGCTACATAAAATGGTTGAGAAAATATTTTTAAGAAAATATGTTTATTTTTCATTATTCAGTTGAAAATCATTTTACTTTCAAACCCAATTTTTCTAAAAAAATTCTAAAAATATTTTCTTAAATTAATTTAATATTATACAATCTTTTTTAAATAACTTTTTCCCAAGTTAAAATTATTATAAAAAGGTCACAACATATTATTCATGACATTTTTTGAATAAGGTTATTTTTATTCGTTTTTATAATATTTTGAAAAGAGTTATTTTTAACTTATAAGGAATGTATAAAATTATTCACCATCATAAAAACTCAATTAATTTAATAATATATTATATTTTCACATGGTTATTTTTAAATACAATTGTTTCTATAATATTTGTGAAATATCTTTTTTTTTTGAACAATTTATTTCAAAGTGAATGTGTTTTTTTATTAAGGAATTTTCCATGTAATATTTTAGTAATAATTTCATCAAAAACGATATCATTTAATGATATGGATTGATTATAAATTTTATAAATATTTATCTCACATATATACCTAGATTGTTTTACCTTTCTTATATGTGGTAATACATGCCTTATGTGTATATATGATATTATTTAATTAAAAAATATCTATTGAATAAGATATGAGATAAGATTATGAAACCCATTTCATTCCAGGGGTAATTCTTATTTTTATTCATTACGATTGATTTCATTTTGTATTATACATAATCAAGAACATGTTATGATGGGTGTACCAAGATAGTACTCCAATGCATTGGGTAAATCATTCTCTTCATGATATGTCTTGTATGGGATTAGGTTTTAAAACAAATACATTATGGGACTTGTTCCACTATTCATTATTGTATAGATAGTTGTTCTTGACTTATATTTTCATCCTGTTACATTTTTCTTCCACCTTTCCTATGATTCCATGATATTATGATATAATTAATCATTATGTTATTATTCCATGGTATTACTCTTGTGTGTTATCATTTATGATATCATTTTATAACTTCATCTAACACATTTTGTTTCTTTATCTTTTTGATTCACATACTAGGCTTTTTAGCTCACCCATTTTTTAATTTATTCCCCAGATTTAGGAGGTCATTATCGGAAAAATAGATTTTATTTTTATTTTTTTCCCACATTGATGTATTATGAACTTATTTTTTGAAAGGAACTATGTCACATGATCTATGGGTTATAACTAACAAATGTTAATGTTAAAAATTATACAACAATGTTTTTCAAAGGATTGGGTCACTATATTTGGTATATGATCAAGGTCAATTTTTTGTGGATTAGGACTAGAATAATCTATTGAGAACGCTATAGAAAATTATAATTACATGTCTATGTATTAGAAAATATCTTTTAATTTTTCTATAGTTTAGATATAATAGTCTCCATGAAATTATATCCATATTAGGATACTACAAGTGGAGATGGCTCTACAACAATTTTACCTAGGGTTAATAACCCCTAAAAGGGTTTATTGGGTGTGACTCAATATTATCATTGTTCTTGATAATGATCCTTGATGTATAACATGCATTAAACTCTTGATGGATATGTTTTAGAAATTCACAAACACATTGAAGACAGTTATGATGTTAGATGACTCAATTATCCCTTGATTAGTGTTCCTGAAAATGTATAAGGGTTTATCTACATTCTCTTGGACGATTCCACACATTCATACCTATTCTCCTTCCCTGCTGTTTATTTCTTCATATTCCAATTCTAGATTCTTCCGTTGTCATTGTCATGCATCTTATCTCAGTTCATTTTCACTTATCTCATCTGTTGGCTCAGAGATACACTTCTCACCTTCTTTGGTGTGATTTGGATCTACGATTCACTTATCAACTACATTGGTGTTATTTGGATCCACAAGAAAAAAAGTACATTATAGGGGGTTATGCACAACCCCCTCTAAATTCACTTTCAGTAATATTAGAGGGAGTTCTTCACAACCCACTCTAATCATCGAATTTAGAGGGTGTTCACAACCCCCTCTAACTTTTATATCATTTTTTTAATATATAGTTGGATTTTAGAGACAGTTATGTTAAAATCATCGCTATTTTAATAATTAGTAGAATTATATATTTAGTTGCATTCACTCTATATATTCAGTTAGAGGTGATACACAGACACACACATATTTAGTTAGATTTTAGAGGTGTTGTGTGTGTGTGTATGTGTGTTATACGGAATTTGTTTTTTTAAGAAAATAGAGGGGGTTCAGAGCCCCCTCTAATGTAAGAAATTATTGGGGGATAAAAAACCCATCTTGAGCCCCCACTAATGTCTTACATTAGAGGGGGTTCACAACCCCCTCTAATTTAATATCAGAGGGGTTGTGAACTCCTACTATTTTCTTAAAAAAAATCATAATATATATATATATATATATATTACATATTGAATGCATATATGATTGTATTCATAAAATGTATAATATATTATATTCATATAAATATGTAATATATATATATATATATTAATTGTGTACGTATAAATATAATATGTATATATATATTTTCATAATATATTTGGGTAAAATAAAAATATATATATATATATATACATACATCCAAATAAATATAAACAATTACAAATAAATAAATAAAAACACATTTTTGTTTTTGTGTGTTTGATAAAAATGTATTTATAAATACATTCATACATAATTTTATTTAAATATATGTAAATATATAATTTATAGAGGTGTGTAGAAAATATATATATACATATATATTGATATTTATGTAAATATAGATACATGTTATTTATTTAATTTATTTATATATATTATGTAAATAATTTTTATCTTAATAAACATATTAATATATTGAAATACAATAATATATAAATTATGTGTAAATTTTTCAATATATATAAGTTTGTTAATATATATTCTTATTTTAAAAAATTTACTAAATGTATTTAAATACAATTGTTTTAATAATGTTTAATTTCATAAAATTATAAATATATATAAATATAATAATATATAAATTATGTGTAAATTTTTTAATGTTAATATATATATGTTTATTAGTATATATGCATATTTTAATAATATTATAATGTATATTTAAATATATTATGCAAATAATTTATATTTTAATAAACTTATTAATATATATACGTAGATTTATATATGCACTATGTAAATAAAGGGAAAATTAGCATATTGGTTTGAAAGAAGGCGGTATATCGTGGAGGATGGTGGTTCGAATCTTGCCCAACCCAATATTTTGGAAGACCTCCGAATTTGTGAGTAGGCCAGGGGCGGGTGGACCGGGACACACACATAGGAGAACGCGGGTAGGGCTGGATCGAGGGACAGACACCGGGACAGTGGGAGACACCAGACGGGGAGACCCAGACAGGGGGGACAGACACGAGGGGGGACATATAGGGAGGGGAGGGGGATGGTGGGAGACACAAGACAGACACCGGGACACCAGGGCGAGACACCACGACAGGGACACCAGGACACCAGACAGACACTAGGACTGGCACACCAGACACACACTGGGACAAGGACACCAGACAGACACAGGGACACTAGGGACAGTTGGGGGAGAAACCGCAACACCAGGCGGGGAGACCCAGACAGCGGGGGGAGACATCGGGACACCATACATGATACCCCAGAAAAGGGGGGACATACACAAGGTAGGTACACACCACGAAGCACCAAAGAGACACCGGGGACAAGAGGGGCACCATGCATAGTGCATGTTCAAAAATAAGCATTATGGGCGGTTCTGTTAAACCGCCTCTACTGCTGCAATCAACTACTAGGGGCGGTTTGAACCTGCCACTAATGCTTCTATTATCGGTGGTTGGGGTTATAACCACCTCCAATGGGAACAGTTTGTGGTAAATTTTCACAACATTAGCGGGGGTTTAAACCCCCTCTAATGTAATCGTTGTTAACTTAATCACGCATTTACCAGTGCTCCCTCAAAACTGCCTCTACTAATAGTAGGCGGGCACATTAGCGGGGGTTTCTCATAACCACCTCTAATTTCATAAGAAGGGGTTATAACCCCTTATAAATACAAAAATAAACCCTTCTACAATGGCCATTTTTTTGTAGTGATCTATGATATGATTCTCTTCTACTCTAATGAGATTTGGATGCATGATGTGCTTCTCTGCTACTCTAGTTCGATCTGGATCTATGATGAAACACTCAACTATTCTGGTGTGATTTCTCTCCATGACGCGTTTCTCAAAAACTCTAGATTTTATTGACTAGATACCAATCTTCAACCGATTAACCTGGTTCTTCTGGTGGTAATGCTTGAAGTTCGCTTTTAAGCTTAGGTATATTATTTTATGTGGTTGTGGTTCACGAAGATGGTGTGGTTTTTATTGGCTGTATTTCATTGGCCTTAAGTGAAGATGAGGGGTTTACTCATCAGAATGAAGTGGTGCAGTAGTTTACAGTGGATCTAGGTCATTGATTATACCTTGGTTGAAAGCAGGTTCTAGATCTGAAGTGCTTCTCAGTAGGGCTTCTTTTTTTGTTTCATTTTCAATTCCAGGTATCCTATGTTATATTTTCTCTTTGGATATTTTTTATTTTTTATTGATGGACTTTCAAGATTTAGATTCTTACTCATGGTATCTTGATGTAATTACTACATCCTAAAGTTGAAATTGGTTGGAAGACCTCAAAAGAGGGATGGGTGTGATGACACCCATCATGAGCCATCTATTTGATTGGATGGATAGGAAACTTGAAAAAAAATCACTAGTTTTTTTCTTCACATCTGGTAGAATGTATATGTGTCTTCACATATACTATCTAGTGGGAGACATGAAATAGATATAGGTGTATTGAAACATATCGTATAGTCCTCCTTCTACATGTCAGTGTGTGTTGGAGGAGTGCTATACCACATTGTGTAGATCTAGAATGACACAACTTCTAAATAGGGGTTAAGCATATCCACCAACTGATCTCACATTTCATTGTCTGTATGGGGTGTGATGAGGCTTTTTTGTTTCTTGTATTAATGTCTACATGCTTTTTGACATTCGTGTCACTATTTTCTTTTAGTCTTCTGAATGCATTTTTTTGGCATCTGTGCCTTTGTCATGTATTGGGTTTCCTCTTATCCCATTTATCAAAATACTTTTTCATTTATTTTTTTCATTAATAAAAGGGGTCATGACCCTCAACCTTTTAAAAAACCATTATGAAGTAATTGAAAAAAATAGAATAAAAACCCACTTAGGAAATATTACAATTTATTACCAACCCTGAAACCTGGATACTTACAAGACAAGGTATACATATAATTTTTATGTTTTTCCATCAAAGTTCATATATTTCACTTTTTCATTTTAAATTATTAACATATTTTTTCTTTTATTATTTAAAATTAGTGGTTAAAAACATGATAAATCACACCAAAAGGAAATGTGATTGGAATTGTAATGATTTCTATAAGGATATTTCAAACACTATGGGAATATAATTTATAAATAATGTGATAATTGCAAATGATATATCTTGAATTATAATTGACAACCTAAATATATTTTAAATAATAAACACATAATTGAATAGATGTACGGAATATCATGGAATTTTAAGTGTTAAAAATGATAATGAAAAGAATATTCTATTTCTTACATGTCAAATGTGTGGGAATATGTACAATATAAAATTACTTGATATAACAGAACGTATCTTTATCTGTGGAAAATGTGGGAGTAATTCAACTATTTTTTTGAATAAAAATAAAGAGTTTGGTTAACAATATGTAGGTATATAAAGATCAACCTAAGGAATGACTAATAGTTTAATGTTGTATCTTTTGGGATCTTGGTAATTATTTTAGTCAATTTACTAGTACAAGGATTACTTAGTATAGTCATGTGTAATTTCATTAATTTAAGTGGAATAATTTATGTGTTATGTTCATAAACATTATAACTATATTGTTGAAGTATTTTAATCAATGGTATTATGATTATAAAAATCATGAAACGTGTAAGTATTGTTCTATGGTAATTTTCAATTAATGATTTGAAAAAATATGTTGAAGGTGGACCTAGTGAGTGTAATTTTGACCTTGATAAAGGGTATATGGGGTTATATAGATCTTAATTTTTTAAACCCTTATTGATATAAAATGTAATGGGTAGTAGATGAGTCACTATATGTGGATTTAATTGAGAAATGTCCTTTTAGTATTGTTAGTATGTATGTTGGGTGCTATAAAATTGTGAACATTGTGTATTATGATGGCCCCGTGAGTGGGTTGGGTAGATTTGTTTTGGGTTATTTTATGAGACAATGAGGTGGGTGTTTGATATGATAAACATCATTTGAACATACATGGATGAGTTTTAATTTGGGAGTGGTGATCATAGTGAGTCTTCATTTAGGTTTTTTGTGGTAGGACATGGTGTCCATTTTGAAGAAATAATTTTCACTGATTATATATCATGTATCACGTTTGAGTAATCTATGATAGGGTTTATCCCTTTTCATTGAGTGGCATAGAGGTTGAAGGTGAATGATTATATTATGTTCTTAGATTGCAATGTTCCCTAGGTTGTTTGTCATCAGAATAAAGACGTTTCTTGAGGATATTTTTTTTTCTTAGTAGGTTCGTAAAATAGGTTTGGATATAAAATGAGATGCATTTTGTGTATGGACACACTTAAAGTCATTTTGGGAAATGGAATGAGTGAAATTCCATTCAATTTGGGTCAGGAATCACTAAGAGTTTTTGGGAAATAAATTGATTGTGTTGGTTCTAGATACATTATTATGAGAACTATGGAATAATGGGATGGTGTTTTCATGTTGGAAATACACTAGTGGTTAGATATTGTGTTATTATCATGGAAATGATTTGATTTTACCAATGTAATGGGTGATAAGATAGAGTAAAACTATTTTTTATAAATGAAATTAAGTAGTATTAATTGGCCACAAATGATAGTTGATGGGTTTGGATTGATCCATGTGAGGTGAAAATAGGTAATGGAAAAATAAAGGCGATTCCATATACATTTTTAATTAACAAAACATATTATGTGTCAGTTCATGGTATCAACGTAGGGTTCAATATAAGGATTAGTCAAGTGTAAGGACACGTCAAGTGGGGATAAACTTCCAACATATTAGTGATAATGTTGATAAATAAATATAAATTAAAATGATACCAGTCAGTGGGAAGCCATTTGAGGTAAATTGGCACAAATGAAATGCCAGGTGTTGAAGATGAGTATCGAGTGTACTCCTGGTTAAGTAAGGATGAACTTTTTGTTACCATGGTCAATAGTAAAGGTGTGTGAGCCTATTTTTAATGTGATGAGAGTCAATGAAGCATTAATAATTTCATGTGATAAGATTATATTAGAGTTTGTGTGATTTTTTATTGAATGGACTAATGAAATTAATGTTGGCATGTTAAGAAGAAACTAAATTTTTGATTAACTGACACCTTTGTATGGATGAAGAGATGACATCCATGAGGTGGAATTGGAATAATAACTGCATAGTTTTCTTTTATAATAATTAAAATACCCATATTTGAGAGGGGAAACATTGATTTGTAATGGGGTACTATGACATGATCGATCTATGAAGTCATTAGCAGATATGTTTTGACATAATAATGGGTGAGGCTCACGAATTGTGACCCACTTGTGTATATGGAAGTACCTATTGTTTTTTTTCATTCAAGGTGTAGTGTAAGGGAATATATAAGATTATAATACCACCTTATATTGGTTTAGGGAATGACCATCACTTCGAATAAATTTTGAAAATTTCTAATGTGGGTGTTGTGTGAACGAGGAACATAAAACTTTTTACTTATAGAGTGTCACTCAGATAAGAGGGATTTTTTCCACAACCAATCAATTTTTTGGGGATAAGTAGTATGTGGGCTATGAGATTAGTGTTTTTACCCAGTGGATTGACAAAAAATAAAATTCCTATGGTGGTAATATTCATGAAAGTCATTGTGTGTGTCCCTCATTATTATAATGGATATTGATTCTATATAATAGTAATATCACTAGTCTTTATATGGCCATGATGATTCCAAGTTATCATACATGTGTAGTTGATATGTAATCTAAATTCCATTGGGAATTATAGGACTTAATATATGTGCAGTACTGGTAAGATTATGATTAGATTTTCATGTTTTGGAAGAAAATGATGTGACCTAAATAGGATTTTCTTGTTTGTACATTGTTTCTTGGTTAAGAGAATGGTGAATAGTGTATGTGGCGGGTTATTTATCAATGTAATCATAATTAAGGGAATAGTTTCACCTTATTGTGGGACTATATGATCATGGTATGCCTCTGGTGATCAAGGGATAATTATTTAGTAATTTAATGGTGCATCATAGAAAAATCAAGGCATTCTTTGGTTGGATGGTTGTAGAAGGTATGCAATGCAATTTAAAGAGGGATTTGATGCAGTGGGTCTAAAACAACATTTTGAAAATCCATGGAGACCAAATAAACATGATTTGGGTTATGATCATGGTTTTTAAGGAGACATGTTAGGATCACATTTTTAGTGGTGAATATTAGTCCAATTCATTTTGAAACTAGAAATAAGAGTCAATTATGATATTTGGACAAGTATTCTCAAACATTGTTGGAATGTGATTTGGAAAACATAGGGTGGGGATCACGTGATAGATGTATTAAGCTTGCGACTCTAGTTTTTATGTATTATGGTGAATGTTGAAGTAATGTTTCTATAAACTTGGCTTTGGGAGGTTTATTGTTTGTGACACTACTTGGAGAGTAGAGTCTGAACTACAAGGGGATATTATTAACACCAATTTTTAGGTATTTTTTTTGTTTTGGGTATATTTCATGTATATTTTCACTATAAACCATTGGATAGGTCTAGGTTAGAGGTTCTAATAACAGCATGTTACATCCAAAATACATTAATGGTCATCAATAAATTCTAATTTCTTACTACAATGTTGAGGAAATATTTTCCCTAAAAAAACATAACATAACAATATAAAACATAAAAAACCAAAACCAACTAAAAAATTAATGAATAATAATCATACAACTAGAATGTAAACTTAATAGTAATATTGAAAGAGTAATATATGATGCCACAATTAATCAAAATAAAATTCCATGAAGTAACACCAATGTAACATAACTCCAAAGACATCAATAGACAACCCCAAGCTCCAAAATTCATCATTTAGAATAATCATAATGATGATACAATTGAGAATTACAGTAAATTTCACTTTCATATTTCTTGGTAAGAAGTATCTTCATAAATCCCAAAGTTCACTAGATGGGGTCATTATAAATATATTTATGTAATTCACAATGAAATCCTAACACATTCCACTAGTATAAGAATATGTTAGTAAATTTGATCAAAAAATAAGATACGTGTATAATTAGTATAATAAAATCCTAATATAAGTTACATGTTTTAAAGAAATTAAAAAAAATTATCATAATTTTTCCCCTTTTTCATAAACATCTCAGGTCCATTACCACACACACACACACACATGTAAGCATGAATACCATGGATATTTATTTACTCACGAGTGTTGAGTCATCCGATCATGAATTCTTCACTTTGTGACACCCATTGATAGTGGAATGTATGACCATGACCCATACTATATTTTATGAACAGGTGGTGTCACTTCCAACCATGATATATAATCATCTACATGAACAAATTCAAATCACATATCCCATGAATAAATTTCATCCACACAGTCCATGTTTCCTGTAAAAAAATTATTTTTAAAACCATTTTCATTCAAGTATTTTACCCTTAAGTGAATTATTCAAAAACTGCGGTTCTTTATTTTAAAAAAATAGGGTTTTCTGAAGAAAAAAAAATTAATTTAAATATCAATCCTTCATGTTCAAGAATGGCTATATTAATAGAGAAGACATATACCTCACAAAAATTGATGAAAATGGAAAAAGACACCTAAAAACCTCTATTTTTCCCTTTAAGTATTATTTCCATCAATTAATACAAACATGATCACGTCGATATAAATTATATAACTTATATCTATCCACAATGGATAATATCTATGAATATATAAGGGATAAGATGAGTAAATATAGAGAAAAATAATAATAAACAAGGATATACCATTGATTCCAAAGAACCAACACTCAATGATTCACAAAAAACAACTTCTGGATCAAAGGGAATCATCAAGGACATATAAGAGGAAAATTAAATCAATATACGAGAAGAGGATAAGAGAAAGGATTGTTTAATGGGTAAAATATGAATTAAAATCTAATTTTTATGAATTTAATACATGTTGTATGGTTATTCCGCATGATTTTATGAAACCATAAACCAAACATGTGCATTCTACTACCTCTAAACCAGATAGCCACATTGTTGTACTACACAATTTGAAAAACCATGCACCAACCTTGCATTTCTAATGTGAAAAAACCTTAGGGTCACATAGTTGATCTACATGGTTTGACAAAAAAAGTGTGATGAATATATAGCCACTGTTCAAAGGCACACTAACAACATGGTTTGTCTTAAGAATATGCAACGATTTCCCAAACCACACACTAATAATATTCATAACCATTGACTCCCATAACTATTTTGAATGGGTTCCTAGGGATAGTTCATGGGTTCCACAATTAATTCTCAAATTTTTCACCGCTATAAACACTTCCAAATCACTCTAAATCACTCAAATGTCAACCAATGTATTATATAATATCAAAATAAATAATAACCTAGTAAACTATATTAAATATTCGGTGTTTAATTCCCACCACCATTTTTTATTAAATCCTCATAAATTAAGATATTTACTTTGGTTTGGAAGAGCTCAGTCCACTATTCTATCATTTCATTATTACATTCCCACATCTCTTCTTGAATCTAACCATGTTTCTGTATGAAATGTACCAAAATATTGACTTTCCCATTCTAAATATTATCTCTCCTATCCACAATCCCTATCAACACATGTTCCAATATAGGTTGACCTATCCACCTAAATAACATCATTAATATTTATTCAGTACTTATTCAATTGAGATACATGAAACACATTATGTACCATGTTAAATTATGATCTAAATACAATAGATATATAACATCATTGATTTATTATAGTTTTTAAAAATTGAAAATGATGTGAGGAGAAAATTTTCCATTCTTTCAAAAATAATGTTTCCCAGAATTTTGAGATAATATCAATATAACATGATAAACTTCATCATATGATAATAACAGATAACAATGATTAACAAGTGATTTTTGATGACACTAAGTTGTTCTCATCCTCTATATGATTATCAATAATTTTCTCTATTATCACATATACAATACTTGGTTTGATAAGTGAATTCATACCTATTTCCCCCAACAATGTGGGGAATGATAATAATTGAAAAAAAAATAATTGAAAGGGGAAATATGTATTCATTGCAATAATATATTACCATATTACAACACCTGAAATGGTATAAGATCCCCCCATGAGCTGCAAATATCCATAATTCAATCACTATGAATATCTTATAATAGTTAGGCCATTTATTTGGATTATCCAACCATTGGAATATGATATGTTGTTCTCATGGTCAATTGGTGTTTAGGGACATTCTAAAAGGATTTAAAAATTAGCAATGTAATCCTAGGGTCAAAGTTTGATAAAGTTGAAACAGGTTTGTTGTATAAACTTCCATATTCTAAAATGTAGTTTTTTGAAAATTATTCCATTGTATTAAATAAATGAATAGGGATGAAGTGAGATTACACTGTGATATGATTTAAAATCAACCATATCGTATCGTGTTTCTAAACCATTCTTGGAAGTCCTATAACAAAATACATCATTTTCATCTCCCATTTAGATATAGGAATATTTGAATAGTGTAACATAACATCTAGCCATTTTTCCTTCTCCTTGACCTACTAATATGTTAGGAATCTCAAGACACACTCAATAACTTTTATATTCATTCCATCCAACCAAAAAAATGTTCTCATATCCTTATAGATATTATGAATGATATGATTAACAACCCATCATAAATCGTGTTTGATAGAGATTAGTTTTTATTAATATGTTTGAGAAAAAAATAAAATATCTAAAACATAACATAGATATCCCATATACTATTCAACCCTCAATGGTCTCCCGGTAATGGATTTTTTACATCATGGTGAGACATTCATGATTGGATGTCTATAAATCATTAACCTACTAAATAATATCAGGGAGAAATGAAACTACAATGAAAACCCCAACATCATCTTACTCTATATAATCCATATTCGTATCAGCTATAATTTAAAAAAATTCCACTAATCAAATGAGAATTTAGTAAACTAAATATAAGAATTTATACTCAGTACACCTACCATTGAATTTCAGTTACCCAGTATATTCATTACATCAAAGTAAAATTTCTAAGGATATTACAACCATCTTTTTTTATATATTCAAAAATATTTATGGGAAAATTTATTTCAATATCTTATGATTTATGAATATTTTTAACAAATCACAAAAAGTATAATAGTATTATGTCTTCATGGAATAAAATTTAAAATTTTACACCAAATCATGTTTCGAATAATTTCTCTTTAAAATCTAAAAATGTCACGATCCATAAGCTATAACATGATATCCTAGTATGAGAAAAAATTATAAACTACATCTGTATACATCCTAAAAATCCAGAAACCCTTATTTTGAATTTAGAGATATGAGGATATGTACTATAATAATCCTAACATCAATCTCTTGAAAGGATTTCTATAAATCATATCTATTTTAAAAAGCTACACCATTGGTTTTCAAATCATTCATTAGTTAGGAAAGTCATAAAAAATCCTGAATAAATCATCACCAATATCTTTTTATGCCATGGAAACTATGTATATCAATGGAATTAGCCAGTGGTTTGAACGAAATTATAGATTCTACCTTTTTAAGATCTATAGAGTCTCCACTTTTAGAAATATAATATATATGTATATAAACTTCCAATATCCATAAAAAAATTACATATTAGCATAGTGGTGATGTTCTCATAAGATACCCACCCATATGAACAATTTTTGTTCATAATTGTCTTTTTACTAGAATATATAGTAATATAATTGATTAATACTACCATAAAAGAGTCATGATACCATAGAAATATCTGATTCATAATTTCCAAAAATATAGTGGACGCATTCATAAGACCAAAGGGTATAACCACATATTCATAATGACTAAAGTTGATCCTAAAAGATATCTTCTAAATAGACTTCTTCTGAACTCAATGTTGGTGATACACAAATCATAAATAAATCATATTGAACCACTATTACAGCCTAAATTGTTTAAATATATAGTCAATTATTGGTAGAGGATGTTATTTCATTATAATAACTTAGTTGAGATTATGATAATTCACAAAAACCCAAAGCGTTATACAAACTTTAATGAAAAAAGTATTATTACTACTCATGGAAACATATTCTGTTGAATGATTCTTTGGGTTTCAAACTCTTCCAACTGAACCATGAAATTAATTAATTCCATTGGTCAGATCATATAATAGAAATTTGAAATATTACTTGCCTATAGTATAATATCAATAATAAAGTCATATTTTATTGTGGGTGGAAACCTAGGGAAATTTTTTGGAATGAAATTAGAAAACTGATCCATGATTATTAGAAAATATATATGATTAGATTTATAAATAGTTTCAAATTCACTACTACAAGAAATTAAGATATATTACCATATATTGATTCTAATATTCATATGATGCTTGCATTCACATCCCAATACACTTCAGGGAGATTCAAAATGACATCAAAATATATGAAACTAACATGTTGTGCATAATATTCAATATGTTTCTTGATGTATAATAACTAATAAATTACGAATATATGGTCTTTGTTTTCCTTCTCAAGAAAATAGAAATCCAAATAAAATTAATCCTATCAATGGTTGTAGAACGCACTGAATTCTATTGTCTTGAAATTATTATTGGCTGATAGATGATGTTATTTATAAGAAATGAAGCATCATATAAACAAGAAAACATATATGATCAACAACATGATAATACATAAAATAGCGGGACATTCCCATATCAAACAAGGAATTTGTAAGAGTCAAATTCAAGAGAATTATACATCTCACCATCAATGGAATGAATAGATCCTCCAAAATAATATGCCCAACACCATGAAATTTCTTACACATTCCCCATTATTCCATTCATCCATGTTGTTATTATATTTTCAATAAAATCATAGTGTTCCTAATCAACTCAGAAAAAATAGTTTTAGGGATGATATTTATTCTATGGAGTAGTTTCATTTCCAAAATATCATGTTAAAGATACATGAGATGCATCTCCAATAACTAAATTTAGAGTGTTAGTAAAATGACATTGAAAAATTATCTTCCGAATATATTTATGACGAGATCGAGGTGGTGTGATACAATCATGCTTCACATGAGAAAAAACAAAATTAGAAATAGTTAGGCTTGATATTGGGTCTTCGAGGAATTTTAACTAGTTTAGTTGTCTAATCATATTGTGTGCCACCACATTGAGAATAATTTTCCATTTTCCTCTCGTTCACAACATTATATTTCCCACCTTTTCATGTGTAGAAAACATACTTCCTCCCAATGGTTTTCCAAAAAGATCCATTTCTATAAATATATAACTTTTAACCATCCTTTTCTAATCAGTTATTCAGATGGTAACTTGTTTAGAGATATTTTTCGATTTTAGACCAATCTTGAAGATGCATTCCTTCATGGACATAATAAAATATAATTTTGGATAAATGAAAACTATTTTTATAAATATTTCCACTTATTATATCACTTATAGATTCCATTTCTCTATGACAAAAAATTACTATTCTAGGCTATCTAGAAAGGTTTAGGATATAATTATTTGTTAAAAAATACCTTGAATTTGTCCCATATAATACCAAAGTTAACATGATATTATAAAAATTTATCTCATCATTGTAATATAATATCATCTAGAATATATATCGATAATTTAACCATTATCTTTTCCATGAATTCATGTAAATAAAAAAATTTGTTCATTCGGTTAAGACACACATCCACTTGTTCAGGTTCAAAATCAAGAGGAAATATTGTAATATAATATTCCTAAAACTATAAATATTTATCCACATGATTATGTTTAAAATTTATATTTTCTTTTTTAATTTCATGAAATTCATTAATAATGGTTTGAACAAGATGTTTCTTCACTTATGGCTTTGGGGAAACCACATATCGGGGTCCTCTTCCTACTGATATTTGTGATATCAACATGAAAATATTCTCTAAAAATAGATAAAAAACATAGTCATCACTCACTTGAAATTGAATTCCTAGAAAATTCCATATCACATAAATAACAATCATTAGAATCAAATTTCCAAAAACCTACCATATTAACAACTTCCCAAAAATCACCAAAAATATTATGAAAAACGTTTTCCCAATGGGAAGTCTCAATATAAATGCTTGATATTCAACAGTCATTGGCTAAACCCATGGTGATGAGATGATAAACTAGCTATAATTTTCATAGAATTGTATTTTACCCAAACCACAATAGTAACATGATGTTTAACATAAAAATGTTAGATATGTCTTATTATGATATACATTTCATTTTAAAATTTTTTTCTCCATGTTAACATCCCAATAAGATATATGGTCTAATAAAGAGATAAATAATTTGTAACATCCCATCCTTGCCCATTATATTGGTTTGGTTCTAAGGTGGTACTAATCCTAAGTGAAATACCCAAGATACTAGAGGGAAAAAATAAATTAAATGGCTTTAGTACAATGTTGGGGTGTGATTTACCAAATGTGAAACATAAAATGAGAAGACAAAATAGAAACAACAAAAAATAACTACATTATGCATGAGTAATAATGACACAACATAAATTTCAACCTAATAAATAAAAATATCATTATATCAATGATTGAGTATTATAAATTGATACAAATAAATAGAAGGAAATCTAAATAAAAAAAATACAATTATGGAATCACTATAAAGACTACAAGAGTTAACTAAAATATCCAAACATCATTGTATAGATGAACCAAAATTATTTTCTACTATATAAGTGCAATACCATTCCCATTACTACATCTCAAAAAAAATATAAACACAACAATTTTTAAAATTATGGGGTGAGTATAAAATACCATAGGTAAGTCCCAAAGGATTCCAAAGACATGCCACCAGGATGAGAACATGTAAATAAATTTTATAAAATAGAATAAAAATATTTAAAGAGTTTAATATAATCCATAAATAATTTCAAGGAATCATTATATTTAAACAAAAATATTCACCATTTCTTATAACTTGGAATGAACATAATATGCCAACACTCTCTCTCTCATGCACACATAAATGAATGAATAACATAGATCTACATATAAATGAGAGTGGTGAGTCAAGAAATCATATTTTTGTCACGTCTTGGAAACCATTTATGGTTTCAGTTCTTACTATGACCCATACCATATTTTCTTTATTGATAGTCACAATTCAATATATGATATTTCGATTTTTACAAGAACACATGACTATGACACATGCCATGTTTCTAATAAAGACCATGTATTTTAAAAACCATATTTCTAAAAAAGAAATTACAATTCACATTTTTTTCATTTTTTTCAAAATGAAGGATTTTCGTACAAAAAAATATAGTTTTCAATATATATATATATATATATATGAATTTTATAAAATTCCCTTTATTTTCTAAATGATTAAAATTGGAGATAATATACCTACCACACTATGGTTTAATAATATAATAAAAAACAAGAAAAACTATTTATTTTGACTTTATTATTATTTCCAACAATATATCCCAACATATTCTCATCAAACACAATCTATAACATATAAATATCTATTATAGATTTGATTCATATATCTAAGGGATATTAGATGAGTAAATATAGAAAAAAAAAGTAAGA
Source organism: Viscum album (assembly GCA_963277665.1). NCBI lineage: Eukaryota > Viridiplantae > Streptophyta > Magnoliopsida > Santalales > Viscaceae > Viscum > Viscum album. The sequence goes on from OY728161.1 coordinate 1,641,699,253, forward strand.
AAAAGGGAGTACCATTGATTTTGGAGACCCAAAAAACAATAATTGGATAATAAATCCATTTGTATCATATTAAATTAAAAAGGATTTCAAAAATTTAAATGGATTTAGTTATCCTTAGAGAGGAGAAGTTATATTAATGTTTTATGGGTTAAATTTCAATGCATCTATAACATGTGGAAAATATGACTCATGTGTCATGGTTGGGATGTATGGTTTTTAAAAACATTTTCTAACCATGAATATGATACATAATTAAAACTAGATAGTCACATCATTATCCCACACGATTTGGAATATTGTATGATAACTCAACATTGGAACTACCCATCAACTAGAGGGTCACATGGTTACACCGCACTATCATTCAAACAATGTTCCAAAATTCAATGTCAAACTTTATAATGGATATCAAATCATTTTATTTCTAAATTTCACCCACATGTATTTTCCAAACTATGTTCCAACTTAGTGTATCCCAAACACATTTTGAAGGTTTCCTAGAGATACTGTGATGTATCCCATAACTATACTCAAACCGTACACCTATAAAAAATTTTCAGAACACTAGAAACACTCTAATAACTCAACCCAAGTATTATAAAACCTAAAAAGTACATAATAAATGGGTAAATTATATCAAAATTGGAGTCTCATAATACATGTGACCATTGGTTAAAGTGACACGGTGTTATGTTCAGGACGCGTACCTGTGGAATAATGGAGTTTGTAAAACTTCAGTATTATGGAGTGGTGTATCAATGTTGATGTAGAGGCATGTAATCATGTTATTTATGGTTTTAAGAATGATTCCATGCCTTTGTAAAAATATAGTTTGTTAGAGAATAGACTATTACTGACTGGGGACATGACATGTGGAGTTAACTTCAGAATGCCGAGATCCATAGTGTGCCACTAGGAGTGTAGGATCAAGGTAGATTTTGTTGAAATAGATATGTGTTTTGATGTATTGTATGATGATGGTTTAAGTTGTAGAAATGGTGCAGGGTGATGTGTTAGCTCAAACATGAAAAGTGGAATTATTTTTCTTGGTCTCTTAATTATGGAATGGTGATGTTTAAAATTGAAGCTTAGAGAAATGATATTATTTATTGGGGAGATTTTAAGATTCATCTCTTCACCATAGTATGATAATTTTTAAATTGTTTGGTGAAAAGATCACATAATGGATTAACAAAGTAAGAGGGGAGGTAGTAAATGAGTGGGTAATAACTTTTTACCACATTACACTATTATCACATTCTTGTAGCTCTTTCATTTTGTCGGTGAATAGATAAAATTTCTTCTTCACTTGTAAAAAGAACAAATAAACTAAATAGATTAATACACAAATGAAACAAGGAATTTCAAGAGGTTATTCTCAATTGTGGATGTTTATTTCCTCAGTTTATGGTGGTTACTATCCCACCCACACACAACATACCTTCTATTATCATGAAAATCACGAGTAAATGAATTTAAAAGAACTCATACTATGGAACCAGCTAGGTATAATGAATGATTTATCATTAGAGTGTAATGTTATAAGATATAATCATGTCCGTCATGAAATGGTTAACAATATAGAATAATTCATCCTAAGTAAAAAAATAATAAACTCGAATCATCTTCCATATATTGTATAAATCGAATGGCTACCTATAAAACACCAGTAAATGGGTTATATAAAACATGTCTAAATAAATAATGGAAGCCTTTTATTCCTCATCAATCATAATATAATTGAATAATATTGTAGACTAGTTGTCTTAGAATTATCTGACCAAATTAATAGTCAAAAAATAATAGCTCAGTCACAATTTCTTCTTCTATATTTTATCTTCATCCGATAATATGAGAATTGAAATGTTTATTTCATCTTATATATTTCTTTTCATGTAATATCGTTAAATTTATGTACTGCATGGGATTATAAAAATTATTAACCATAGTGTACATAATAATATTATTCATTTATATTCAATGTGATATAATAATTCTCTATAATATCTCATTTCATACTGTCCTTTTATTCCTTTATCAATCACCCTCAATGTTCATTATATATTTTCATACAAAAAAATTGAATTTTTAAATGTTTTCACATAAGGTGTGTTGAATGAATGTTTTTTGTAAACTATATTTATTTATTCCTTCATGTAACTGATATTTATTGATACATAGTGTATCTTTTTTATTTTTTATGATGAGGTCATGTGTTAACACTCATGAAACACTCTATTCATGTGAATAATGAACATGAATGATTCTTTTTAATCACACAACTATAGTTAAACAATTTTTTAATTCATGAACTAAAAGAATCCTGGGTCAATTTATTTGAGAGAAATTATTATTCAATGAAAAGATAACGGTAGATTGTGTAACTAGTTTGGTAAATGAGTTATCAATTTTATGAAATAGATGACTATGATTCTATATTCAAAACTCAGTATAGATTCTTAAATCAACTTCACACAATTTTTATTTGTATAACCCTTTCATAGAATAACCAAATTAAATACAATAGATTCCTTAATGCTAGAGAAAGTTCAAGGAAATGTAGTTGCTATTTTTTCAATGAAAAATTATGTTTCTCAATATTTATCTGTCGGTGATCACTTTTTAAGATGATATTATATTTTATGCGTTTTTCATTGACTCTCTCATGAGAATAATTCCATGACCTATATCAGTGTGTAGACATAGAAATTTTAAATATTATAGAATATATTGTTATTTTAATCTTCACATGGTGTTCTTATAATATCTTTATGATATCAAGAATGGTAGAATATCTACCTTCATGAAGAAATCCTCACAATAATCTGGTAAATATTTCATAAATTAATAAGAATGAATTAGTATATGAACATTTTCTTTACGGTATAATTTTTTCATTCTTCCGTAACTCCATTATTAAAATAACTCCATCCTTCAAACAATATATTATATGAAATAAATAGAATCCAAGTAGGTGTTATCATAATTTTTATATCATGGATTCATCAATATAGGATACAGTTTATTAGGGTCATCTATAAATTGATCGATGTGTTATACTATCAGAAAAAAAATTGAGCAGCAATGCTCAAGTCCAAATGATGAATGCAATGGAATGGAGGCTCTAGGATCATAGAACTAGTGATGGTTAAAAAATCTAGATTAATGGGTAAATATAAATGGAATATGAATAGTTACATGCTTAGTGGGTCCCATATTGATTTTTTCTATATTTAGAACCCTCTTAGTAAGCATTCCAATGGCCTTATATGGCCAAAACGGATTACCGGGGTCCACAACCAAACCCTCACTAGAATAGATTTATTCAAAAACCACCTCCATCATGGTTCCCCACATAGTGGTTCCATGACTCTTAACTCATGAGCTCGTGACGGTGCTATGTTCGCCACACTATACCACCATGGCTGCCCTTATTTGGGATGGTTTCCATATGGTTGATCCCTAGGTTCCATATTTTGTAGATATTTTCCTTTAGGTGTGGATTTGGTGTGACTAGTTAACTCATAAACATTAGTATAATTATTAAGTATAAACTTCTCATGTTGACCATTGAATTTAAAACCATTATCTTGGAAATGATATATATGTATTCATTTTTTCCATGTCAATCAAGATATCTTCACTAAAATAACTATTTTCATGGATATAAATGAATTTTTCACTTCTCATTATAGAAATAAATATTCTCATGATCTTCTACCTTATTAAATATTCCATATAAGAAACCTTGTGTTGTTGTAAACAATATGAAACACATTAACATGTGTTATTGAAAAAACGAATACTATTTAATCAATCATTAGAGTTTCATGGAGGATTTTTTGGTCATGATAATTAATGTAATTAAATGAATCCATAATAATTCTCCATGATTCACCACTTCATCCAAACTATGGTATGGCCTTTGAAATTATCAAGTAAGGATCTTCTACAAAGATTATTAAAATCATATAATAACTACTTCAAAAAACATTCTTGGGAACACTAATGAGATTCCATTATGTTCTTACTCTTCAATACATATTGACATTAAACACTTCATCACATACTAAATCATCTAAAAAATTCTAAAAAAATTTGTATATTCAATCTCACCCCCTTTATTTTTATAAATAACAATTGAAAATTTCATGTCAAAATATTCATCCAATTTACACATATGATTAATTTATTTTACTTCTCATTAATTTATAAGATTTTTTAGTTGTTTCTCTCCCCCATTATTGATAAAAAATGAATATAAACTCATAGAGTATGTTATCATTTTGTTTCTTAAAAAATATTCCATTAATTATTCTACTCTATTAATAATAAGGATAACTCGTTGTAGAAAATAAGAGGTATAAATTTAGAAAACAAATTAGTCCATTATCAATTTATAATATGAAACAAACTAACATAAAACAACTTAAAACATTACTTAGAGACTCTTAAATTATTTCCAGGTTGATAGTAAATGATTGATACCAATTAATACTATATAAGGGAAAGTTTTCTAATACCGCTAGTTTCAAAAAAGATTCTCAGTAAACATTCATCCTGAAATTATTTCACTCAACATATCACATAGGTTAAAAATATTCAAGTATACTTGGAAGGTTGTGTTTATAACATTAGTCATAAAACTTATTCATGTGTTTATTATTAATGTAATTTATTCATTTATTTTCCCTACTTTATGATCATAATTCCTGTAATTTAAGTGGATAAAAATAGTATAATTTTCAAAAAAACTTCATCAATGATTCGTTGAACAAATAATTTCTAGATATATTATTTTTAATGAAATTTAATTCTTTATAATCTTATATGGATACCCCCCCACTAGTGATGATATTCAACTTCTCTTAATTAGGATGGGTATATTTATCAGTTGTTCTTATAAATGGAAATTGATGTGATTACCGATATTTAAAATCACATCCATCATATAATCATCAAATTCATTGATCAGCTGGAGTAACATGATCATATCCATCAAGATTGATCTCGAATATTTTTCGAAAATATAATCTTAAAGATATTAAAACATATACCAAACTATGATGGTGAAATCCATTAAACATAAAATTAATTTTCTAGATTTTATATATATAAATATAATGTTCTTCAACTAACTTCTCCAATGTATTATGTGTATCACCTTCAATTCAATGTACCTATGGAATAAAAAACATATATGCGAATAAAGTGGATCTAATTTGTTTTCAGTAACATTAAAAAGGTTTAGAATTATCTATCAATCATAAACCCTTTTCATTTCATCTTTATATTAGGGTGTACTATTAATCCTACATATATTGAATTTCATGGTCATTTTTGGATGCTTTAAATCTATACTTTCTTCACTATTTTTTTTTCGAATTTTCATTTTTGATGTGTTCATTATGAAACATTAACCACTATGTTAAATTTTATTATCCTTTAAAATTTCTACTTGAGCTAGGGTTATGAATAAAAATTTATCAAAAATATGTCCAACCTCTATCCTTATTGAACCTTCCAAATAGTACTTCTGAGATTCCTTGGTTATAATTTATTGACAACCACTTGTGAAATTATATTTTACAATGTGGAATTTTATTATTGTATTTAGAATTTGTGATCACCTGGTCTTATATCATTTTCCTTAATCTAAATTCATCATCTAGGATAATTACCACTATATCATTTCGAATATTCATATGATTCTTGGAAGATCCACATGACTTCATAGGTTTTCTATTTACCACTTAAATCCATTATTTTTCTCTTAGACTAGTATTATATTTGTTTATATTTATTTCACACCATTTGATGTTTATATCCTCCATAAAGTGAATCATATTATAGCCTCTTAATCTAAAAAAGAAGAAACGTAATCCATTTGGGGGAGTACCATTTCATTATTCTTATGTTTTTTCTGAGAATCATGCTACTTATAGTTTTCAAATAATATTGATATACATGTCTTCTTTGTAAACCTTTTTGGAGTGATATTCCCATAGATTTCATCTATATTATATCACAATCTAGGATTAAACTTAAATATTAGTTTCTTTTGAATTGTTTTACCTACATTAATGATGTATCTATACATTCATTCCTCCTTACTAGGACCACTTCCATTTCAAATACTATATATTTTAATCAAAATTTTATATATATTTGTAGTAGAATGATTATTTCCGTTTGTGTATGGTATTTTATTCTTCAGTACTTTTCACCCCCTTCATATGTGAATTCATTAAACAATAGATAGTTATAGATTAAACTAGTTACTATATGTACTGTTCTCAAATCTTTAACAGCACCCATAATAAAAAATAAATATTGATATTCTCCTTTGATTAATAATATGGAAATATTTGAATGGTTTCCATTTCTATTTATTTTTATATTAATATGGTATTTATTAGTGGAACAAATTATTATAAACTTATCATTATTTATCTTATATTTTGTGGTAATTACTTCATTTCCCTCTTCAATCAATTTTTCACATGTTTTGGTTCTAGAAATTCAATATGTATAGAACTAAAATTAGCTCAAACATTATTATCATAGATGGATGGAAACATATTCATTGATACATAATATGTTTTACCATTTGATTAAATCTATATTCTCTTTCCACTAGAGAGTAATATTTTAGGATAATATTACTCCTTGGATGTTCAATGCATTATAGTTATTGAAGCTACATATCTTCATTCAGCTTGTAGGGAAGAATCAAGTTCAATATTTTAAAATCATGCCAGTTTGACTCCAAGTTCAAGGAATTTCATATTTTGGTTAAATTTATCAATATTCAATGATTTCATTAAATCTACATATTTATACATGATCTTCATAACAACAGATTCATGTAATATTTTTTTAATATCAAAGTAACGTGTTTTTTATCTTTTTTATTTGATTTTAAGTTAATCCTTCATATGATATATGATGTTATTATAGTTTTTAGCCAAAGAATGTATCATCTCATAAAGACACTCAATTTAAGTATTTTATTCACGATTTCTTTCAAATATTCATTCCCATATATGGAGAATACGTCATCGGTATCATTGATCTTATCACTTCTGATATTACATTATTTGGTGAGATCTACACATGTCATCACCCTTTTTTCAGTGTAGTCACTCTTTTCATACATTTTTCTTTTTAGTGGGTGATTTATTCTTATGAAGTGTTCCTTAGAACTAAATAACTATCATTTTATGTTAAAGAATATTTACCACTTGTGTTTGGTTCTTCTTTTTGAAATTGGAAAACCATATTTTAAATCTCTTCGTCATTATCTAAGGTTGAATTGTTTTATTATTCCTTGGTCGTAGAATACAATAAAAGATATTTAAATATAATATATATATATATATATAATATTTATAATTATAGAATATGGAAGATACCACTTCAACCCTTTTAAATAAGTGGTATGTCTTCTTAATCATTCTAAATATTTTATTATTATTTTTCTTCATGTTCTTTGTTAAGATAGAATTCTGATCTGAAATAGATACAACACCACCATATTTGATCCCCACTAAAAATTGAGATGGGTATTCAACAATTTTATTATATTAAAATAATGTTATAGTAGGATGTGTCCTCTTGGCTGTGATAATAATTTTCAGGGTCACCTTAAAAATGACCACACTAAGAGGTGGATGAATCAATGTTTAATGAAATTTCACCTTTTTCAAATTCTAACCCTTTTTTATAACTATTTAACTTATTCAATGAATGTATATCTTTTATTATTATCCCATACATAGTGATAAATTATATAATTAGTTAATTTATAATTGATACTAGTATTTTTACATATTTGTTCACCAGTGTTGTTATTATCTCACACAAATATAGTGTCTCTTTTATTATCAATAAAAGAATGAGAAACAGAATTCTTACGAAAGAGTCCTCTTGTAATAACCATGAATAATGAATGATTTATCTCTTAATAACATGGATTTCATACATCCCCTCATCAATTAATCAACAATATAGTATAATACATCATTAGTAGAAAGAAATAAACTCTACTTTGCTTCATTAAACTATACCAATCAATGGATCCCTCTAACACAATAATTAATCAGTTGTATCTAACATTAAAACATAAAAAATGGATACCTATTATTCACATATAATTAGAATAATATGAATATATTTTAAAGATTGGTTATCTCAGAATTATCTAAACCATGTGATGGTAAATTTATTACACCTCCGTCACAATTGTTTTTTCTTTTTTTTTTAATTTAACAAATATTATGTGATATAAAATTATGCTATTGTATTCTTAGTTTTTATTCATAGAATCATGTTAAAGAGTATTTTTAAGGGTATTTAAAATATTATTAACCATATTACACATATGTTCATAATTATTCATTTTTTTATTTGATATATTGATTCAATTTTATATCTCAATTCCCACTGTCATTGTATTACAATCTCAATCACACACAACCTTATTCATAGGATTTACAACGAAATAGTAGAATGTTTCCATGTTTTCAAATATTGTAAATTAAAATAAATTTCTCTATTTACTATATTGATGGCCTCCTTTTCATAATATATATATATATGGTGTTTATTATTTACTTTTTAGTGATGCGTTTGTGTGTGAAAAGTCATGAAACATTTCCCTTGTGTGATTAATGCACAAAGATTATTGTTATTAATTATGAAACTACAGGTATGTTGTTTTTTACATCATGAAATTGAATTTTTAATAAAACTATGTCTTCAAGAGAAAATTTTATTTGTGGAACATTTTAGGTTTCTTCACCTAACCAGAGAGGTATATAGATTCTCCCCTTCATGAAATAGATGGGGTTGATTATATATTATAAACTCAAAAATATTTTATAGATCCTCATTGGGCATGATTTATGTATTTAACTATTCCATCACATAGAAAAATGGATCATAAGAACTTCATTCACACTATTTGATGTGTAGGGATTTGTAGATTCTCTGTTTTTTGATGAAAAAGGAGATATCTCAAAATTTATCAGTAGTGGATATTTGTTTTAAGGGTTCTTTTTCTATAGGTGTTAATAAATTCCACAATACATTAAATAATGTCATGTTTGTTATTATTGGTTTGTCACTGATGATTTCAATATTACTAAATATCTAATTATTTTAATCTTCACATGGTATTATCCTAATATAATAATGATACCTGATAATAGTGGCTTCCCTCCCTTTTAAATGAACTACTAACATGTACGTGATAGAGATAAAATGATTTAACCTTCATGAATTTGGATAAAAACATATTCATTACTGCATCATTATTTTAATTTAACTATAGCTCTAAATTTTTGAATATTCACATTCATGTAATACAGAGATTTCCTGAACGGTTTCCCATCATTTTTATCTCGAGTATGAATCCATTATATCTAGTATTTCCCATGGTGGTCCATATCATGATGGAGGTTTGCTGTTTTCTGAAGACAATGCAAGAAACAACACTCATATGCCCGAGGAAAAATATAATCATGTGGAGGATATTGGATTATCATAACCTTGATGATCGAACAACGCAATATATATTCATAACCTTAAATGTTGTTTGAATTGTTACCTCCTCGATGAGTTGCACATAATTTTTCACTATGTTCATCCTCTCATTAATAAGAATTATCATTTCCTTTGTTGGATAGAAACCATTATTAGGGTCCACATCTAATGTCACACAATTGCCAAACCATTCCATTTCTTTCACTATCATGCTTCCCTATATGGTGGTTCCATTACTCTTTACACATATACTCTTTCAGGTGTGATGGTCACTGCTCCATGTAGCCATGGTTACCAATGAATGGGATGGTCCCACATGGTTGATCAACGTTGCCCATATGTGATGGCTTTTTCCATTTAGGGGGGAATTTGGTTATCTGAGTTAACTTAAATACATTTATATAATTACTATGTATTGAATTTTCATGCCAACCACTACCTTCAAAATTATTAATCATGAAGTGGTATATATGTATTATATTTTTAAATGGACATCAGGATCACTTCATATAGAAAACTATTTTTATTGACTTCAATAAATTATTCAGTTCTCCTTTTGAAACTAAATATGTCAATTATATTAAATATTCTCAAATCACCAACATACCCAATATTGTAATGTTTGGAAAAATGTGAAACAAATTAGCACAGATTCTTAAAACAATGTGGAATAGTTCATCAACTGATAGAGTTATATATATAATATTTTGATAATAACATAAAATACAATTAAATTAATCCATCAAAATTCTATAAGAATTTCCAATTCATCCAAAATATGATATGAATATTGAACTTCTTGAGGATGGTTCATCTTTAAAAAAAAATTCAATTGATAGAAAAACTACCTCAAAAAACATTCTTGGGAACGCAAATAAACATCCAATACTTCTTCCTCTATAATAAATAATAATAGTAAGTTCATCATCACATACTAAATCATTAATTAATAATATAATAGAAAAAAAATGTAGGATCATCATTTTGAACCTTTTCTAACATCCATTTTTTGATGAGTTTTTAGGATTAGATGCCACATCAGGATTGTTACAAGTGCTTTGTCCATGGATCTAGGTAATCAGTATGACATAGTAGCACCACCAGATAACTTATACCACCCGTCTAGATTTCTAGTGGCCAAATAAGTAGCCCTTGTGGGCTACTAGTCTCATCAGCTTTTTTATATCCTCTTAGGAAGAATTTAAATATGGGTAATACTCATAATTTCACTAGGACCACCCCCACATTTGTCCCACTATAGGTTTTTTTCTATAATCAAACAAGAGGAAGCCCTTGGGTTCCTTTTCCTTCCCCTCTTCCTCTATGAGAGATCTACATTGGTTGTTTCCCCTAGTACTTTTTACATGGTGTGCTCAAGATCCTATGGTAAGGGTATGAATCCCCTTCCCTCAATTCTATGTTTCTTATACTATCAAGTGATTTTTCACCATATATATCTAGTAATGTATATTTACAAAGAATTTTTATGGATTCTCAATTTCTTTCAATTCTATTTGAACTCGTGGTTGATATTAAACATGTGTTATTTTAAAATAATAGCTTCATTGTTCCTTAAAACTAACCCGTAGTAATTATATTATTTTTCAATGTTTATTATTTACATGGTAAATCCATTTAGGTTTTGTTTTAACCTTATTTTAATTTTACGACTTAAATGTAGTTTGACTAATTTAAATGTCCAATTTAACATTCCATGAACATTATTAAAGGTTAATTAAATGTGGAATGGTTTAGCAGTGGAATTAATAATAATGTGAATTGATAAAATGAAATACCAAAATTTTTTATGTGGTATTAAAGGTAAATTTTATTTAAAAATTATTAATATCAAATGAAATTTCAAACTCATTTAATTATTTATTGGGATTGATATATATGTTTGTCCAAATGTAATGATAAATACAGAGTTCCCTAAATTTAAATGAAGTTTTATATTGTGTAATATTACAATGATACGAATTTGAGTGTATTTCCTGATATTTTAACAATGGTGGTAAGGTCATATAATGTAAATGGTTTGATAAAATTAATTTTAAAATGTTGAAATATAAATTTGATTAATTTTATGTGGTAGAATATTGAAATGGGATATATATTCCCTAACATTTAATAGGTATTTTAGTAGAAAATAATTAATGATGTTGTGGGTAATTGATGTGCTTCCCTATAATAATGGTAAATATTTTATGGGAATGAATTTTTATGTTGATCATCTTGACATAGGATTGGGTTTTTGGTAAAAATAGTTCATGAAGAGGACCATGGGGGTATTTTTATAGAAATTTGTTATTACTGAAAAGAAATTAATGATCAGAAAATAAATAATAGTTAATGATTTTATATTTGATATGATTATGGGTATTAATGACTTGTAAGGATTCCATGGAGCTTGTGTGGACCATTTTGAGGAATTCAATGAGAGATTTTAGGATTCCATTAATGGACTCCAATGAATGTTATGGTGTGATAACGCCCTTGGATACAATCAATCCCAATAATTTGGAATTGCTTCTTTAAGCCATTAGATTCCACTTAAAATCATCTTATGGAAATATCTGGGGAGGTTACCTCTTGTATTTGAGAATGTATATATATATATATATCAAATTCCATGTAATAATGTCATGGATTCTTATTGGATGCCTTATTGAATTACATGGGATGTGAACCCCATATTATTATTGATTTTTTGGGGTGGAATTTTTCATGTGTAGGATGATGATCCCATAAGGCCATGCTTTTTAATGTTAAGGAGTGTTCCTTGAACTAGTAAACTTATATTTATTAATTCCAAGGGACACACACTTGGATTCCCTATGGATTTTATTGAAAATAAATACTTGGTTGATTCATCTATATTCGATTGAGTTACTTTGACTTTGGTATCCTTAGGGGTATACTATGTAACATGATAAGCTATAAGGTTTATCATGGGTACTTATACACCGGTTCTAGATGTGGTTGGATATTATATCCTTAGGTGTCACAACTGAGCCTAAGATCAGAAATTGTGTAATTTATTTTCTTTCTTCGAAAAAATTAATTTCTTATCTATAGAACTTCTAAATGCACTTATTATATGGAATAGTTATCTTAGGAAAATAATTTTTTTTGTCCTATTGAGTTTTACTCACACCCTACTTAGTATACCATGGAACTCGGGTAGCCTATTATAACATTGTCTATTTTTAGGTTATGTGTAACGCCCCGACCCCAGTTACCCAGAGTCGGTGCATTATTACATAACATTGGCATGATCACAAGAAAATCAAATCTCGAAAGACCGATTGGTTTAGTAGCCTTGGAAACACTAGATATATTTATAAGTTTTACATTACATCATAAAATGAAAAACTACTACAACAACATAATGTTTCCAACGTCCACACTATAATCCCCTCATAATATCCCTTCAAGTCAATCATAATTTACTTCTTCACTACCTGGGAAAAATAAAACATAGAAAAGGGGTGAGCTCAAATGCCCAGTAAGGATAACAATATAGCGGAACATTCAAAATAAGCATAAACATTTAAGGCAATGAATTACTAAAACAAAAGCCTTTTAAAATTGAACTTCAACATAGTATGGCAAAAGTAAAATGAAATAATGCCATTTACTTGTTCACATAGATATTCTACTAATCGAATAATCACATGCAATATCAATAACCACTTTCATAATGTTGGAATGCATAATGCCAGACTATCATAACCACATAGCCAAGGCCTCGTGCCAAGACTACAAATAAGATTTTGTCAAGGCCTTGTGCCAAGACACTAGTTTGTCTCATGAGACCTACCGATGCATCGAGGAGCTATAGCGGGCTCCACCCGTCACATATTAAGTCCAATGCATTCCCATATGAAAAGGTTTAAATATAACATAAACATTCGTATTAAAACTAGCATACGAAATGTCAATACTTTCACCATAAACTATGAATGGTATAAAAATAGCACATCCACAGTCAAACATATCACAAAACCTTCAATACAATATAGAAGTTTTGTATCATAATAAACCAACTTCAAATAAGCGTAAAATCCATAAAAGGATGCTGACATAGATGAGATCAAAACTATTTGAGAGAAATATCTCTTTTTTTGAAATCATTTAAAAGTCACACATTTATAAAGGAAGTAATTAAAAAGAGAATTTTAAATCAAAGTGTCCCATACCACTTTGAAACTTTTGAATGGAATTAACATTTTAAAAAAATTCATGTCCATATAAATAAATCCTTAAAAACCATTTTGAAGACATGGACAATAATTAAAAATATTTAGAAAGATAAATCTTTAAAACATTTAAAATTCTGATTTTGATAAAGAGTACCCTTCCAAAATTCTTAAAATATTCATTTTGAAATAATTTAAAAGTCACATAATTATAAAATAAAACATTTACTTTGAAAATATCCTTGTAAGATTGTAAGGGAAGCTTTTAAAATTTTATAATGGCGGTAAATAGCCGCAGCCGCCGTATAAGTTAAAAGAACATTCTTACCTTAATTTTGTCGAAAAGGTTAAAAATCACCTTGTTTGGAAAACGATGGAAAGATTCCTTTATAAACCTCTTATAAAAAGTCAAACAAGGGTATAAATGAATTTAACTCATATCTTATTAAATAGTAAAAATGTTTTGAAATTCATTTTTAAGAAACATGGATGTGGATGATAAAAAGATCCCAGTAGATTATTACGTATAAACAACCTTGGATAATGAAGAGGTTGTAAAGTAAACCCTTACCTTGTACTTTTCCTTGGTTGGAGTAGGTTAACCTCCTGTATAATGGTGAAATAGTTGTTATTAAATTATACAAGAATCATATACATTAATATGATATCATATATGATCTTTTAACATTGCTTTATTAATAATATCTTAGTATTATCGTCGTTTCGGGTGATAATCGATTCGTTCTTCTTAAATGTTTGGTTACGTAAGACATGTTTGTAATGGATAGATTATATCTTATTCATAATCAGAATGATATTAACATTATTTTTAACCCTAAAATGAGAATAATACTTGAATGGATATGATGGAGAATGAATCTTATCGCGTTCGTGGAGACGGTAGTCCGTACGTACGCACGAGCGACAATATCATTCTTTTGATATTAAAATAATATATAAATGGATGGTATATCATATATACAGAATCATTAATATGTTATATTTATTATTTACATGAGTTACACATCATTATTATACCCATCCAAATAATAATATATTGAATAACAATTACACCACGACGTGGAGACGGTAAGCCGTACGTACGCACGTATGATGACATGTTATTCAAAGGGTGGATAGAATACTGAATATGGTTGTACCATATTTATAATAACATCACAGTATATAAATGATACTGGAGTAATTATTTTAGAATGGTAACAACAAAGGAAGAAGAAATGGAAGAAGAAATGAACTT
The DNA here is from genome assembly GCA_963277665.1 of Viscum album. NCBI lineage: Eukaryota > Viridiplantae > Streptophyta > Magnoliopsida > Santalales > Viscaceae > Viscum > Viscum album. The sequence continues at coordinate 1,641,714,259 of OY728161.1, forward strand.
GGAAAAGGGGTGGTGAAAACATTACCTCTTCTTCGGGTTCTTCCTTTTGATTTGATCAAAAGGGCTCCTTAGGTTGGCTTTCTGATCAAACTAAGGCCCCTAGGTTGTAGTGAGGGATGTTGGGAGAGTATTTGGGCAGAGTTTGGCCGAACCAAAAGGCTTTAGAGGTGTGAAGAAATGAGAAGGAGGAGTGCCCTTTTATAAGAGGGGTGAGGGGCACCTTTGGAAAAGCTAGAAATATTAATTTATAATAAATTCATATTCGGTTTCTAATGGCTCCAAAGTTGACTATTCAAAGGTTAAGGTGGGGATAGGTCGAAAACCACTCAACCAATAGAATTTAGACAGGTTTGGGTACTTATATTAACCTTATCTTTAAGTATTAACTCTAAGTTAATTAGTTTCACTTTTACAATGTCTCTTTGTATTTTTATATAATATGGTTAATAAACTTACTATATACATCCAAGCGACCCCCAAGTGGTCCATTAATGAGGAACCTATCATAATATAAGTCTCTTGGCCGAACCTTAGATTTTTAGGAATTTATTAACAATTAATAATATAATATTTGTTTTAAGAACTCTTTTATGTCAATTTTGACACTATTCAATAGTTGATTTTTTTGAAACTCCTAACAGATTGATTACTTCGAAAAAAGTCAATTAAATCAATCCTAATATATCATATTATCATATAAAATTAGTTTAATTCATTAAAAGTTTCATATTATATTTATTTGGGTATTTATAATATCAATTATGTTAATTGTTTACTATTTTAGTAATTACTGCATCATCATTGTGTCATAAATAAAATAAATTATTTAATGTCTAAAAATTATAAATAAAATATCATTATGTAGGAAATCTTTTTAGATTTCTAATGAATATTTATAATCTAAAATCCAACATATATAACCCTATGTAAAAATTGTTCTTATAAAAGATGTAAGCTTATGCCATTTTTATTTTTACTTTAACTTTATTAATATAATGTGTCCCTACCACATACAAGTGGCTCCAAGGGGTCCCCAAATTGACCCAAGGATGCCCATGGTCGGGTATGTGTCCACCAATAGGGTTAAGACACGTTTTAGGGTAATTTATTATTATTATAATATTATTTTTTTACCCTTATTTACCGGATTTACCCTTAACCATGGTAAATAAAATATTTACCGCAGTAATTATTCAAAATGTCTAAAAATAAAGGTTACCTATTTACACAATTTGAACATCCTGATTCCAAATATGGAATCCATTTTTCTAAATTCAAAACACAGAAGTGGCAGAAATTAATTTAAAATTAATTCCCGCTGTCAAAATAAAAAGCGTGTTTTTAAGAGATAATAACTATCAAAAGATTGACACTTGTTTATGTTCGGTTTAATTGTACAATTATGTCCAATGACCAACATTATATTAAGTGGTAAAAATATATTCTAAATATACTTTAAAAGCACTCAAATTAATAATTTATCACTATTAATTATTTTGATTAAAAAAGTTGTTTTTAATTAAAATTTAGTAATTTTCACTATTCATCAAAATATGAAAGTTATCCGAAAAGTACCAAAATTTCAACTTAGGCTAAATTTGATATTCCGAATCCAAAAATGAAGTCCATTTTAAAATATAAAATATATATAACTTCAAAAAGTAGGTATTACTATTCATAACGGCTAGTTTGATCGGTTGTGGTGTGTGTTAAAACTCGAAGTTGCGTACAACACACGCTACTGTTTTATTCAAAGGAAAGCGTACCGTGTAAGCTTGGGATGTTTCATTTTAAATTTTTTGATGTCCCCATTTAGTCAAAAAGTATAAAATATTGTATTTAAAAAGGTTTCACTATTAAAAGTTGATAAAAGTGTAATACTGAAAATGAATCTGTTCTTGCATTATGACTGAGAAACTCATAATATGGATTCTAAAATTATAAGGATTATATAAAGTTTAAAATTTAGTTAATAATATTCATAACCTCTTTTGAATGGATTTTTCCGTTGGTAATTCATGGTGTGATTGAACTCGGTGTTGCGTGTAGTGCAAGTTATTGAATTATTTTGAAGAAATAACACACTATGAAATCTTGGGGTGTTACATTCTCCCCTCCTTCAATAAATTGCGTCCTCGCAATTTGAAATTGTTCTTCGAAAATAAAAGGTTGAAAATAGAAAATATATTTGTGGGAAAACCCACATCGGAAATTGGGTTACTAAAATTTAGTCTTAATATGAGGAAAAGAGAAATGAAAGGGTCACCACCAAATTATGATCTCGATTAGGAGAACATTGGTGGCAATTAGAGACATATAATCGGAGGAAAAACGTAAATATTTATAGGTAGTGATTGAGGTCATCAATCACAAACAAGTGTATAATTGAGGTCCTTAAACTCATCAATCTATGATGATTTGAAGTACCATCGGTTCAAAAAAATATAGGGTATTGGGATAACACATTTTTGACGTTTCAAAATATCTTAGTTGAAATCCCACATCGAAAAATTAATTAACGAGGCCTCTATTTAAAATAAAGAGTCGAAAGTATGAAGATTACCGAAAATAACACATACTAGGGTTCCATGTAAGAAAATATGGATATGGAAGAAAAATCTAACCATCAATTATCTGATGGAGAGTGGTAGAGAACATGGCTATGAAAAGGCCAACAATCCAAAAGCCATAAATTAGTGATGATTTAAGGTACCATCTAGGAAAACATTTTTGTTCTAAGTTGCTTTTCTTAATTTTGAGGAATTTATTTATGAGATTGGCTAAGACCATAAGGAGATATACTTACTTTATAATTAGTGTTTTATCCATTAATAAATTTCTACCACAAACTAATCTTTCACTCTTAAAAAAATTCTATTTATACTATTCGTACAGGGTTCCAAAATAAACGAATTTATAATTCATCTACCAGATCTTTAAAAAAAACTACATTATTTAATCCAGGACATTTCTTGGGACAGTGGTAGGTGATAAACCCTTGTCGCCCTTCGGTTGCGGGTTCAAGTTTCGCAGCCTTGCCGGACGCGACGGGTTGCCGCCCGACCTCCGGGTTGTCCTTTTATGGTAATCCAAAATAATCCAAACTAGAACTATCCAAAATACTTCTGTCCAAACTCACAGTCCAACATTTATAAGGAAGGTAAACATAATATAGATCCTTTTTACCCCGTAATAGCATATGAATACCTTCATCATGTATTACCATATTCCTTATTGATTACATTCATGCTCCCTTATTCCATATAGAATGCTAGATATACTTCATTAATCCAAAAATGTTTTAAACTCCAACAATGATGGAATGTACAAATCATTAATCAGTTCCAAGGTAGTCAAGAATATCCAATATAATTTATCCAAAACAATCACATATTATTCCAAAATCAGCACCTGAGTATCAGAACTATATTATGATTTATCATTCTCTCAACTATATATTTTCCAAAAATTTATCCTGCTATTCAGTCACTTTTCTTTGTTCCACACAATCTCAAGTCCTTAATGAAATAGTACTGCAGTACAATCCTTATATACTCCATGATTATTGTAACAAGTACATTGTTGATACAACACTCAATTGACATAATCAACATAAGAACTCTAATCATTCCTCTTCATCTGTGGTAGTATCATAACATGATTATTATCCAATAACATCATTTGCGGCATAGTCTGATGACTGGGACATAGGTTCGCGTAGTGTCCAAACTCCTTGCAAATGAAGCATTGTACATTTGAAACCATTTTCTTACCCTTGCAGTCACGTACTTTGTGCCCTTTTCCTCCACACTTATAACAAACTCCCATTCCTTTCAGGCAAGTTCCAGGGTGTTTCTTTCCACAGTTACCACATATGGGAAAATTCTTCTTTTCCCTCTTCCCTTTATCCATCTTTCTCTCTTCCATCCTTTTCTTCTCTTGCTTCCCTTCAAAGCCATAGGACTCAGTAAACTCTTTACTTATCTTATCAACACATGATATTATTTCTTCATATGATGATAATACATGGGAGACTATTTCTCTTATAAATTCTAGCTTAAGACCATGAGAGACATGATCCTTCCTTCTCTTTGAATCATGTGCATTTCCGGAGTTCTCATTCCTTCTACTGGGCGCCATTTCTAAACAATGGCATAAACTAGATCAGTTTATGAATCAAAATACATAATCCCATACTTATAAAACACTTAACATAAATTGAACTATTTATGGATATAATCCATAATCATAAAAATGTTTTCTTTGAGGAAGTATATACTCATAAACCCTTCATAATGGTTTGTAAAGAAAATGAGAATTATCCTAAGCATATCCCCCGGGAGTGTCGTAACCAAGAGTGCAGCAAGGCCCGTTGTCGTGCACCAGTTCCCGTTCGAGTCTAGCTCAAAGCGGTGTTTTCGGGTTTTACCCCTAGGTACATATGTGCCAGAGCCGCCTCTACCTGCTCGTATCCAGACAGGGATGTATTGCTCGGAAAACTCACAAAATCTCTACAATACCAAAATTCTAGGAAGTTCTTCTACACTAATCCTCAAAGTTCATCTTAGGTCTACATGCTCTAATCAGAGTTTATCTAAATCTAGCTTCCAAGGTTTGTACTAAACTTCCTCTGATACCAACTGTAACGCCCCGACCCCAGTTACCCAGAGTCGGTGCATTATTACATAACATTGGCATGATCACAAGAAAGATCAAATCTCGAAAGACCGATTGGTTTAGTAGCCTTGGAAACACTAGATATATTCATAAGTTTTACATTACATCATAAAATGAAAAACTACTACAACAACATAATGTTTCCAACGTCCACACTATAATCCCCTCATAATATCCCTTCAAGTCAATCATAATTTACTTCTTCACTACCTGGGAAAAATAAAACATAGAAAAGGGGTGAGCTCAAATGCCCAGTAAGGATAACAATATAGCGGAACATTCAAAATAAGCATAAACATTTAAGGCAATGAATTACTAAAACAAAAGCCTTTTAAAATTGAACTTCAACATAGTATGGAAAAAGTAAAATGAAAAAATGCCATTTACTAGTTCACATAGATATTCTACTAATCGAATAATCACATGCAATATCAATAACCACTTTCATAATGTTGGAATGCATAATGCCAGACTATCATAACCACATAGCCAAGGCCTCGTGCCAAGACTACAAATAAGATTTTGTCAAGGCCTTGTGCCAAGACACTAGTTTGTCTCATGAGACCTACCGATGCATCGAGGAGCTATAGCGGGCTCCACCCGTCACATATTAAGTCCAATGCATTCCCATATGAAAAGGTTTAAATATAACATAAACATTCGTATTAAAACTAGCATACTAAATGTCAATACTTTCACCATAAACTATGAATGGTATAAAAATAGCACATCCACAGTCAAACATATCACAAAACCTTCAATACAATATAGAAGTTTTGTATCATAATAAACCAACTTCAAATAAGCGTAAAATCCATAAAAGGATGCTGACATAGATTAGATCAAAACTATTTGAGAGAAATATCTCTTTTTTTGAAATCATTTAAAAGTCACACATTTATAAAGGAAGTAATTAAAAAGAGAATTTTAAATCAAAGTGTCCCATACCACTTTGAAACTTTTGAATGGAATTAACATTTTAAAAACATTCATGTCCATATAAATAAATCCTTAAAAACCATTTTGAAGACATGGACATTAATTAAAAATATTTAGAAAGATAAATCTTTAAAACATTTAAAATTCTGATTTTGATAAAGAGTACCCTTCCAAAATTCTTAAAATATTCATTTTGAAATAATTTAAAAGTCACATAATTATAAAATAAAACATTTACTTTGAAAATATCCTTGTAAGATTGTAAGGGAAGCTTTTAAAATTTTATAATGGCGGTAAATAGCCGCAGCCGCCGTATAAGTTAAAAGAACATTCTTACCTTAATTTTGTCAAAAAGGTTAAAAATCACCTTGTTTGGAAAACGATGGAAAGATTCCTTTATAAACCTCTTATAAAAAGTCAAACAAGGGTATAAATGAATTTAACTCATATCTTAGTAAATAGTAAAAATGTTTTGAAATTCATTTTTAAGAAACATGGATGTGGATGATAAAGAGATCCCAGTAGATTATTACGTATAAACAACCTTGGATAATGAAGAGGTTGTAAAGTAAACCCTTACCTTGTACTTTTCCTTGGTTGGAGTAGGTTAACCTCCTGTATAATGGTGAAATAGTTGTTATTAAATTATACAAGAATCATATACATTAATATGATATCATATATGATCTTTTAACATTGCTTTATTAATAATATCTTAGTATTATCGTCGTTTCGGGTGATAATCGATTCGTTCTTCTTAAATGTTTGGTTACGTAAGACATGTTTGTAATGGAAAGATTATATCTTATTCATAATCAGAATGATATTAACATTATTTTTAACCCTAAAATGAGAATAATACTTGAATGGATATGATGGAGAATGAATCTTATCGCGTTCGTGGAGACGGTAGTCCGTACGTACGCACGAGCGACAATATCATTCTTTTGATATTAAAATAATATATAAATGGATGGTATATCATATATACAGAATCATTAATATGTTATATTTATTATTTACATGAGTTACACATCATTATTATACCCATCCAAATAATAATATATTGAATAACAATTACACCACGACGTGGAGACGGTAAGCCGTACGTACGCACGTATGATGACATGTTATTCAAAGGGTGGATAGAATACTGAATATGGTTGTACCATATTTATAATAACATCACAGTATATAAATGATACTGGAGTCATTATTTTAGAATGGTAACAACAAAGGAAGAAGAAATGGAAGAAGAAATGAACTTGGAAAAGGGGTGGTGAAAACATTACCTCTTCTTCGGGTTCTTCCTTTTGATTTGATCAAAAGGGCTCCTTAGGTTGGCTTTCTGATCAAACTAAGGCCCCTAGGTTGTAGTGAGGGATGTTGGGAGAGTATTTGGGCAGAGTTTGGCCGAACCAAAAGGATTTAGAGGTGTGAAGAAATGAGAAGGAGGAGTGCCCTTTTATAAGAGGGGTGAGGGGCACCTTTGGAAAAGCTAGAAATATTAATTTATAATAAATTCATATTCGGTTTCTAATGGCTCCAAAGTTGACTATTCAAAGGTTAAGGTGGGGATAGGTCGAAAACCACTCAACCAATATAATTTAGACAGGTTTGGGTACTTATATTAACCTTATCTTTAAGTATTAACTCTAAGTTAATTAGTTTCACTTTTACAATGTCTCTTTGTATTTTTATATAATATGGTTAATAAACTTACTATATACATCCAAGCGACCCCCAAGTGGTCCATTAATGAGGAACCTATCATAATATAAGTCTCTTGGCCGAACCTTAGATTTTTAGGAATTTAATAACAATTAATAATATAATATTTGTTTTAAGAACTCTTTTATGTCAATTTTGACACTATTCAATAGTTGATTTTTTTGAAACTCCTAACAGATTGATTACTTCGAACAAAGTCAATTAAATCAATCCTAATATATCATATTATCATATAAAATTAGTTTAATTCATTAAAAGTTTCATATTATATTTATTTGGGTATTTATAATATCAATTATGTTAATTTTTTACTATTTTAGTAATTACTGCATCATCATTGTGTCATAAATAAAATAAATTATTTAATGTCTAAAAATTATAAATAAAATATCATTATGTAGGAAAACTTTTTAGATTTCTAATGAATATTTATAATATAAAATCCAACATATATAACCCTATGTAAAAATTGTTCTTATAAAAGATGTAATCTTATGCCATTTTTATTTTTACTTTAACTTTATTAATATAATGTGTCCCTACCACATACAAGTGGCTCCAAGGGGTCCCCAAATTGACACAAGGATGCCCATGGTCGGGTATGTGTCCACCAATAGGGTTAAGACACGTTTTAGGGTAATTTATTATTATTATAATATTATTTTTTTACCCTTATTTACCGGATTTACCCTTAACCATGGTAAATAAAATATTTACCGCAGTAATTATTCAAAATGTCTAAAAATAAAAGTTACCTATTTACACAATTTGAACATCCTGATTCCAAATATGGAATCCATTTTTCTAAATTCAAAACACAGAAGTGGCAGAAATTAATTTAAAATTAATTCCCGCTGTCAAAATAAAAAGCGTGTTTTTAAGAGATAATAACTATCAAAAGATTGACACTTGTTTATGTTCGGTTTAATTGTACAATTATGTCCAATGACCAACATTATATTAAGTGGTAAAAATATATTCTAAATATACTTTAAAACCACTCAAATTAATAATTTATCACTATTAATTATTTTGATTAAAAAAGTTGTTTTTAATTAAAATTTAGTAATTTTCACTATTCATCAAAATATGAAAGTTATCCGAAAAGTACCAAAATTTCAACTTAGGCTAAATTTGATATTCCGAATCCAAAAATGAAGTCCATTTAAAAATATAAAATATATATAACTTCAAAAAGTAGGTATTACTATTCATAACGGCTAGTTTGATCGGTTGTGGTGTGTGTTAAAACTCGAAGTTGCGTACAACACACGCTACTGTTTTATTCAAAGGAAAGCGTACCGTGTAAGCTTGGGATGTTTCATTTTAAATTTTTTGATGTCCCCATTTAGTCAAAAAGTATAAAATATTGTATTTAAAAAGGTTTCACTATTAAAAGTTGATAAAAGTGTAATACTGAAAATGAATCTGTTCTTGCATTATGACTAAGAAACTCATAATATGGATTCTAAAATTATAAGGATTATATAAAGTTTAAAATTTAGTTAATAATATTCATAACCTCTTTTGAATGGATTTTTCCTTTGGTAATTCATGGTGTGATTGAACTCGGTGTTGCGTGTAGTGCAAGTTATTGAATTATTTTGAAAAAATAACACACTATGAAATCTTGGGGTGTTACATTATGTTATGGGTTACCACATAGTGTTGGTGATAGATTTGGAATAGAATGACATGATATGAGTGGGTTCTAGATGATGGGACCCTGAAAGCCCCAAAACCAACATGGGTTGGAATTATTCACAGTATTATTTTTAAATATTATTATTCATTCTGTGTGATCCATTCATGTGGGATTTGTTATAGACAATATGGAATGCTTCTTGTTACAACATTTATATATTCTAGTTATTTTTAGCACTTGAATTATTTCTTTGTGATGGTTATTTAGGTTAATTTATGTGATTGATTATTATTTACAATACAATTGTGACATTAAATTGAGGTTATAGTGTCTCCCAATATCCTTATGGACCCCTTCCTCTAGACAGAAGCCTCTGGAAAATGAAAAAGAATTCTTGAAGCCACAAAGTGACAATGGTCTGACTACTTCTCAGAGGTAGATAAGGTGGGGTGTTACAAATATTATTTAAAAACATATTTGGAACAACATCATAATAATAAAAATATATTATATAAAATATTCAATCATGATTAATAGTATGATTTTAATTTTTTGAATATTACTTCTTATGTTATCATTATTATGAAAATAATCAACCCCTTCATTTTATATCCTTATTATGTGATCAAAAAACCATGTTGTATTGATTAATTTTTCATTGTTATGAATGATTAACTAATCTACATTGCAAAAAAATTTAATGAAAAAACATGCAATTTCCTATATAACATGACCAAATTATTAGTAACCGAACGATACATAAACATTGGTTAATTGGTTATAATGGTGGTGATCAAATATATTAGTACAGTTTATGAGAGAGTAATGATTTAGTATCCTCATATTAAAATAATTTCTATTAAATTAATAATTTTTAATATCTATTTTTAGTGTTAAACTACTTCACTCTTACTATGGGTTCTTGGGTAACAACATATTCATGATTAATACATCAAAAAATATATTCTCTAGTGTAAATTAAGATAATTAATTAGACAGTATTTCTTTTAATATGTTGTTATATGTTTTTTTCATTTAATTCATAAAATTCCTTAACTTTTTAATTACTTTCATGATTTGTCATCTCCTTTATAAGACATAATAGTTATTTTTGGTTTCCCATGGTTGAAGGATTTTTACAATTTGAGACCCTCCCCCTATTCTATTTTTTCTCACATGTTTTTTATCTAATTAGTTGTATATTTGATTCTATAGTTAATGTTTAGTAATGTTATAAATAAGTTTTATGAGATTTATTTTTGATGTAGTTATTAATATATCAAAATCTGTATTTTATAAGGTGGGGAATGTCTTTGAATTGGTGAATTAAATAAAAATATTTGATGTTGAAGTTAAGAAATATGGTGTGTATGTTCCTATAAAATGGACCAATGCATCCATATTTTTTAACCATGACTTGTAGATTCAGGTAAATTTATATTTGGTAAATTAGGGATAGAGAAATTATTTAGGAAAAATAATCATCAAATAAAAATATTTTTCAGGATATGTATATGTTTTTTGGTAAATTTTTTATTACAAACTTGGTGGTTATCATTGAATATTTGGCTATTGATTTTAAAACAAATTGATCTATATGGGTTAATATGAGATGGTTTTTGGGATATAATTGATTGAGGATTGGTTTATCATTTGACATAAAAAATAATATATTATATAGTTTAATAAAAATAATTTATTATATACTTGATTGTTACAATATCTATTTTTACATTATGAATGGTCATATTTTTATTTATTTAATTGTTAGTCATTATTGATTACACTCATAATAGGGCCTTTAACTATCAATGAGATAATTATACTTATTTGGAATAGTAATAAAAAAAACTTATAAGGTTCCATGACTTGAAAATGAGGTTTTCCATGATAATGATTGAAAATAAATAATTTTTTATATGTGTGTGTGTGTGTGTGTGTGGAATTTTCACCTATAACGATAGGATATAGATATATATATTCTTTCACAATTGATTGGATGTAAAAATATAAAGATATAAATTAATTTTACTCATGTAGATGATACCTATTTTATTCATATGGAATTTTTAGGGTAGAAAAAATATATATACGGATCATCATACAACATGGGAGTTATTCCACTACGACAAATATGGCCTTTGTCAGTGATAGACAGGGAATTTATAATGTCTGAAAAGTAGTGTTAATCGAGGTGAAGATAAATGGGGGGTACCTTTTATAAATGATAAAAAAATGCTGATAAAAGGGGTCTTTTATTAGTTCTTGTTTAAATGCACTGATAAAAGTAAAATAACATTTAAAAATTAAAAAATATATTTCTGCAATTATGGGAGGGGCTTAAACCACGCTTAAAGCCCCCTTCAACAGTGCCCCACCTCCCACTACTGCTTGCACGCCCTGACCACCCCCTAGACTTTAACAATCCCCCAACCCCTTTAACAGCACAAGGCATTATTCACCACCCACGTGTGTGGCCTGCTTCTTCTAGGATTCGAACATGGTACATGTTGCCTACACTCCTAGGCCTTTACCGCACCTCCATATTTCTTTTCAATTCATTTATTAATATCTCTATTTATATATATATATACTTATTTAATTGTGTTTACTCGTATATTAATATATATATATATCATATTATTTACATATTAATATATTTATTAATATATTAATATATATTTATAAGAGCAGTTTTAAATAAATTTAAAAAATATGCTTTTTGTTTGCGTTTATAAATAAATAAATACATATATATAACAGACACACATATATTTTATTTGTATTTGTAAGTATAGTTATACATATATATATATATACAAATATTATATATTAATATGTATATACATATGTGTAGAATATATAGATAATATATATCAGTATCTCAATACATACACACACAAATACACACACACACACACATCATATAGGCATATAAATATAAATATTTTTTAATTTTAAATAAAATGGATATCAGTTTTTTATTTAGATAAGCCTTATATATTAAGAAACATACTATATATATAAATATGATTAATTATTTATTTATAGAATTAACTTTTTTATGGGTGAATATATAAAAAAATATTTATAAATAGTGATATAATTAATTATAAGTAACATTACAATGTAAAAAATGATAAAATTTCCAAGCCATAAAGTCAACATAATTGAAACCTCTCAGAATAAATTCAGTCCCCAGTGAAAGAGGTTAAAAACACCCCTAAAACGAGGCATAAATTCCATTGAATGTTAAAAAATTTGGGTATTTGGACTAAAAAATAAGTTTTTGAGTCCTTCTAAGATTTTTTGGTTTTGAAACATGTGACAGAAGGATATCTTCGGATATTAGAGCATAGATCTCATTGCAGGCTTCAATTTGATTTGTTGTAGAGCTCAAACGGATTCCCGTATTAAAAGTTATGGTCATCTGATGTTTGATTTACATATTAAACCTTTGTTAGATATTGGTTTTGATTTTTTGTGTCTTTAATTTTTTATTAGATTATAATTATTCAATGATAATTATCACAATATTAATTATCAATTTTTTTAGATATTTTATAATCAATTTTCACTACATATCTTATATATTAAGTGGTAATGATTATTTTTAGTTATCTAAAACATATTTAAAAATATATATATTATAGTTATATCAATATAAATATATTTATATATTTATATATCGAAATATTATTTTATGAAATAATTTTTTTTAAGTATATCCTTTATCAGCACGTATGAAAAAAGAACTGATAAACACCCCCCTTTATCAGTGCTATTAAAAAAAGCGATGATAAAGGGTGCACCGTTAATAGGGATAAAAAAGTGCTGATAAAGGGTCACTTTTAACTGTGCTTTTTTAGCACTATTAAAAGTACCCTTTATCAGCACTATTTTTAGTGTTGTAAATGGGTGGTGCTGTGGAAACCCAGCTTTGTGCTAGTGTACATTAAGATTTTATTATTTATCATTATGTGATATATATTATTAAATTTATATATAACTTTGAAAAAGAAAATTATTACATTTCAGCCCCTATTACTCTTCACAAATGAGTTCTGAGTCAATATAAACCTATTTTCCAAAGGAAGAAGGTCATTGGAGCATACCAGGGACACTTTGGATGGTGTGTTATCCAATAAGATAAAAGAATAGATCATCCCTTAATAGATCTTATTTCCTAGGATGAGACACTTTTGTATATGTAATACATATTACTGAAATCTTTCCCGATTGAAATATAGGTTTCCTTCATGAATTTTTTACATCATCCATGTAAATTGATGTGAACATCATAATGCATCAAAGGTTGTGAATCTATATTTTCTACTATGGATTAATTCCACATAATTAGGAACTCTGGAATCTATAACTATCTAAAGAGAAAATAGGTTTTTAGAGTAGATATCAATTATATAAACGAGGTTCCTACATATCCACATGAAAGAAATGAAAACCTATGTAGTTTGGTTCCACTTAGTGAAACTTGATATACATTTATGTTAATGAAACAAGAACAATCATTCTTAATTTTATATCTATATATCCATTCCAACATGAAATTACATTTACTTTTTTATATACATGTCCATATTTTTATATATCATAAATTCATGCATATAAGACCAATTCAATATATTTTAAAAACAATTTAAAATAATAATTGTGATTTGAGACTCAACAAAATTGAATAATACTATATATACTCATTGAAAAAAATAAAAACTCATATAGTTCATCTTAAATAGTTTAGGGCAATGTTATGTGAATAGTATTTTTAGTTTTTTAATAATATGGAAAGTTATTTTTAATAGTTTCAACCAATGTGTCTAGGAATAACATGCCAAATGTTGCTATAAATTGGCAGTGTGAGACTTATGTGTGACTGGACCTTTGTTGTTCATTCTGTTTTTTGGTAACAAAGTAGAAGGGGGTAGGATGGATGTTACACTTGAAAAAAGTTTATGGTATATAAAATTTTACCTTCTAATTATTCATAGATATATGAGTGTGGTTTAGTTGAATCACAAGGAATATTAAGTGATAATGATGGTCTGGGACAACAAGTAGACTAGAGACCCAAAATATATATATTTCCTTGGATCATAAGAATTCCAGAAGGATACCCGATATGGGAAAGACAAGAATTGAATCTTAAAAAATTGAGGTATTTTCAACCCCCAAATAATAAATACCCACATTATCAATTTAATATATATTTTTCATTACAGTGAAAATCCTTCCAATTTGGGAGAAAACCTCGTTAATATTCACCCATTGTAGAATCAATCAATATAGTTAATGTAATACTAAAAATAGGAACATTTTGAATGCATAACCTAGTCATGTATTTTGATAGGACAAGGAGGAGGCTTAGGGGGATATGTGACAAGGTAGGTGTCTTGGTTAAGGGCGGAACTGAGGTAGGTTACGTATGAAATGGTTGCACCCATGGTGAATGTGAAACATTTTTAATTGAACTTAGAGAGGGGAAAAGCATCCATGGGACCATAGTGAATCATCAATCTAATATATAGGAATGCATGAATATGTAGGCATATTTTTTAGGCCTTGGTGGATATGGATGTTTATTATGATGATCTAGTTGTCGTTCCCATGGGATGACTTAGGTGTGGCTCATATTTAGAAAATTACACAATTCCTAAATAACAAGACCTAACCACTCATGAAAAAAAGTTAACTAGGGTATTCATCCTATAATTATGGGTGACTAGGGTTAAGTGAAATTTTATGGATAATTATCATTTAATGCCATAATTACCCTTCCCATTAATTAATCATTTCCTTAATTTAGAGATAAACCCCATATAAGAAGAAGTTTAGAGGATTTGGTAATTGATCCTTGGATCTCATATGTTCTGGAACATATATATCAGGGTACATTCAATAAAAAATATGGATTTATGGGTCTTTATATATTAAATACATGTCGAGTTCCCATATAATTATCAATAACTACTTGGGGTGCCCAACTTTTTTAGTTGGGCTTGTACTATGTTTATAATGAGTGTGAGTATTCTTTCAATAAGAATAGTTAGGAAGGAATAGTTCATTGGTTTCATTGGTACTGTTATTATAGATTCCTATAAAATAATTGGATCTAATTATAAGGAATTAGATTGACATTATTGTTACATATAACTTGGGTCTGATTTGGGATCAATGTGGACACTCTGGTGAAGGGAGAAGTTGTGTTCCAAAATAGTGTCCACTCTATCTATAATTTATGTTTTAAGTGAAATATTAATTAATAACATGTTATTATAATAGTATATAATTATTAGGGGACCAACCATTGAAGGGAGACTTTTGACCTATGTAACACCCCAGGAATTTCAAGGTGCATTATGCATAAAATTTCATTTCATATAATGAATATTGGTTATTGATAGTTATTTGATGTGTCGCATATTACATTGTATAGGATTTTTTAGGACTGAACATGGCATAATGTTGAAATTTTATTGATTTTAAGTGGTCATTTTATCACTAGAAGACATCATAGTACGAATGCTAGAGTTATGAAGGATCATGATGCAGTTGTGAATACATTGTCGTGGAGCTCAATGGGGGTGGATTTCTTATGGTCTATCCCCAATGTCCATGGAATGAGGGATCAAAGTTGAGGGGTAAAATCCTCTTCAATTTTTTGGGATATACGAGTCATGTTCTTAGGATCACATTATATTGCATCTTTTTGGGTATTAACCATGGTCCAACCTCCATAGTTGCACTATGAGAATGTTATTGGGGAGATATTTTAAATAATAGTCTTAATTTTTTACAAAAACCCAAATTTAATTTCCCATTAACTTCCCAAAATCCTCACATTACATGGAAATAATTGTGATCCATATTTATTATATTTGATCTCCTTTACTCTTTTTCCTCGATCAATTGAGGTTTTGGTTGTTGCAGAGGTTTTCTCTTTTGGATTTAAATGTTATTTTATTCCTAGGTATTCATATATTTAATGGTTTATATCTTCTAACCCATATATACTTGTTTTGTGATCTTTTATTAAGTTTATAGTGTTTTAACATTGAACTTGGTGGTTTAGCTTATCATGATCACTCCATTACACTAGAGGTAGGAATCCCTTACCATTATATAACATTTATAGGACATTAAATTCATTAATTTTAATATATGTGAGTGTGTGATGCCCTAATGAAACACTTTATGTGGTATCAATTTAGAAAGATAGGTCAAAATATATTTGGTGCACACTTTCTGAGGGGAACGATGAAATTATGGCTTTATTAAGGTAGAATTTCTTCTCATTCCATGTGCAACGATAATGATTTATGCACAATGATTTATTAGATGTGGGATATTTTTATGGTTTGTTGAGTAAATGAATGTATAGTAGAATAGTTTTGGGATTTAGTTGATGATTTCCCTTGTATTTAGTGATGATTGTTGGGTATTACTCATTCTTCCCTAGTATGTGACTACTATATCTAAAACCATCCACGTGTGATAAGGGGTGTCTTGGGATGTGAATGAATTATCATGAGATATAATACCCAGTCTAGGAATGAACCAACCATGAGTGATAAAGTGTTATAGTCTAGGTGTACTCTATTTCCTGATAAGGGAAGGGTTAAGTGTTTTATGTGAGTAAATTTATTTTTTAACACACAATTCCTTTCAGTAAGGATCTATGGGATATATGACATGGAATTTCTGACATCCTATTAAGTGCAGTATAACCTGATGGTTATTATATGTTAATTAATTTTTTTTATTTTCATCATATACACATTTATACATCTATATAAATTATATAAAGGATACATTGGTAGGGTACTACTAGTTTCACATTTACATCCTACTTGTGTCGGTGTGAATGAATACATTATAGTTTGGGATTTGGATAAAGAAGAGGTCTAGAAGAAATACTATTGAGAAAGTGGTGGTGGATGGTGATTGAGTAAAATTTTGTACATTCCCAAATATATATTACAATGATCACTAATTTATTTTTATTATTTATTTTGTTCATTGTATATATTGATCCACCTCAAGTGTAGATACATTAAATTGATTTAATAGTTATTTTATGCCATTATGATATTTCTTGATATGATGTTGTAATATCTTCCTATATTTCATCATGATGAATCCATTTATCACTTCATTGGATATATTTTTTGACATTGATTTTTATATGATACAAGAGGAAAGTATCCACATGGTTTCATTCATTTCTTTTCCCCTAATTTGAATCCTCAAAAATATGGGAAGGCAGACATTAGGTCATGTGATGCACTGGATTGGACTTGATGACACCTGTCGAGATATCAAAAAATGGTATCATAGCCCATTTTTCATTTAATTTCTATTTAGGTATCAATAGAATTGTAATGAGATGGTTGAAACACTGGTGAGAAGTTATTATTTTATCTAACCAATTATTGTATAGTGGAAAATCGACTTACCAGAGTACAAGGAATAATTTTATTGATTTTTTTATTAAGGATTCGTATTGTTCCTCCCATATTAGTGTGTTGTTATGATAAATGGGATTTTCTATAAGTTTAATTAGTGAGTGTCGGTGGGTTTATACATTATGGATAGGCACATTGGTTTCATGTCATTTTCCTAATTTCCTATTATTATTGCATTTTAAAATTCTTTAAATTATATCAGTAATATATTATATGTTTTCCAAAATACATGTGTCACGACCCGACCCAACGGGGTAGAGCTGTGACTCCCCAATCCCTCCTCAAATAGGTCAGGGGCTGGCAACTAGTGCTAAGTAGGCTATCACACACATGGTAGGAATTAACATATGGTACCTATACAGACGCACCCACATACACCTCTATGTCACATTGAAGAGATATATATTAAAACTGAAAAGGAATTCGTACATACATACATCCTACCCACATCCAGTGAATAGAAAAAGTACAAAATGAATAATACATGGACTACAAAAATTAAACTGTAAAAGCTTCCAACCATCTCAAAAGGAGGGTATTTCTTTTAAAATCACCCACTAGAAAGCTCCTCGACTCTATTTTGGTAAACAACCCATTCGGTCAAGATTACTATGATCTTTCTACTCTGGGCCCCTGGGACTCTGTTCAAATGCTAGGGTCTTCACAAGGCACAAAACATGTGCTGTAAAATTCCATGCAGGGGTGAGTATTAAAATACTCAGTAGGAACCCCGAAAAATACAAAAAAAAGAGCATCTGAAAGGCAATGGTCATCTCATCCCAGCCGGAGAGAACCCAAATTAGAGATAAAATTCCATCTCGATACCATCCTTGGCAAAACATAACTATTCATTCCAGCTTTGGTATATTCCCATACATATACCATGAACATTAAGATATACTCATTTTAGGAACCAATCCTCATGAGGTTACGACCTCATTAATAGAGATGGGTTCTACTCAAAGATCTAAGGCTTACAAAAACCACAAGAACGCACTACATGAGCACTATCATCCTAGATGACACTCATCCAAGAGATACACTCTGTTAGGCCTCACACCATCATCCCATATGTCCCATATGAGAGAACACCCTCATTGTAAATTGCCACTAAGAATACCACACTGAAACATAGGAAACAAAAAACTCCTCAGATAGGGGATCATTCTTAGGGTCCGCTAGGAGATACATGAACCCACTGTGGTAACTCCAAGATCTTATAGATAGGGGATCACTCCCAAGATCTGCTGAGGGATTCCCCAACATCATATGTCCACAGAACACATCAATCAGATAGAGGATCATTTACCATGTAAAGGTTTTCATGATGATGTTAGAAACCCAATCTAGTATAATTTGTGGAGTAGGGGATCAAAACGGTGATTCCACAAACCCTACCGAAACCATGAACTAATTAGGGGATCACATTATAGACGATACCGCGACCCTATGGAAAACCACATGCTAAGTAGGGTATCATATAACTGATGATACAAAAACCCTACTAATATAACCCACTATGTATGGTATCATATTCCACATGATACCTCAGACCCTACGAGGTTGTCGTGCTAGATAGGGGATCACTTCCATTGGATAAGTGGTCATAGTGATACCAAGAACCTGATCTAGGTAAGTGAAGCTAGGGGATCTTACATTAGACTCACGAGAGGGATACAATGACTCTATCTGAAATCATCCTATCGAGGGGATCAAAAACTGGTACTGAGGTGGTAATTCCACACGAACCCTCCTTAGAACAAACCAAAGGATTTTACTCAACCGTTGCTTGTCTGAACATCGCTAAACCAAGTGACCCACAACATCACCACACATCACACCACCTAGACCTATACTGAGGCCACAATCCCATTCTATATAGAAAAACATGTAGAATAGGTTATTTAAATGCACAAAACAGACAAACGGTGATAAAAGTAATATTCACTATAGACATCCCATGTGAGGCCAACAAGTCGATTCCAAACTCATCAAGCAGGTTGCACCATTGTGATCCCCTCTTAAAAATGTACGTGATCATCTACTTATCTGTCCTAAATAAACACCATGAGAAAAAGTAATGATTCTCCGTAAACGCCCAAACACGACCTCATAGGGACCACACCATGATCTTAGTCCCAATGCATGGAAACTGTCCTCAAATGTCTTCCTTACTATCAAGATCACAACACCAGTGACAGTGCATCATTAAGATACTCCGTGTAGAAGTGACGCTTTGTCGAAGCTGAATAATAATAAAATATTATTATTTCAACGTTTCATAACCCCGGGCCATGGACCCAATTCCTAAAATTCCACAAACATTCTCAAATGATCCATCTCAATGAAAATATAATGTCCCCTAAAACAGATCAAAAATCAGACATACAGTTTGTGAGTTATGGTGGTTTAATGAACCCCCCAAAAATTTTGGCTGGACCACCCTTAGTCTCACATGAAACTACCATGTTAGAACTAGAAACTGGTCTTCCGGAGCTAGAATTTTCCGTTCCGGATCAGGAAACAGTCACGCTATCTCCGCCGTTGCTATAGTATGCCATGGATGCCGTCAGAATCCATGCATTCCATTAGAAATATCTCGGGAACCACCGAGATCACCCCGGTACTCCAAATTCATATCCAAAACATGTTTCAGAAATCTCAGGACCTGGACTATAAAAACCTTTTGATGATTTGAAGAAAAAAAATCATAAATGGGATCTGGGATTTTAAAACTCAAACTTCTTACCTCGCAGGAGAAAGACCTAAGCTTCAGCTACATAACGACACCTATGACATGCTAAAACTAAATCTACTGATGATTCATGCCAAAAACGGACGCCCCCAACACCTTGACTCATCGATGGAGTAGGGTGGTATCTCCATACATGTAGAGATGGAAGGAAGGAAGGGTGGGGATATATTTTTATTATTTTATAACAAAAACTTCTTTTTTAACTCGCCGCCATCACGCCTCCAACCAAGCACCCGTCGCCGACAAAAATTATGTTGTACCTAGTGTAAAGATGACTTTTCAGACTCAATAGTGATCCCAGAATTTCGATCTGAGACTCTGTTCATGAGTTATTTGAGACGATGCCCATAAATAAATTATTCATTTATTTACAAAAATTCTACTGGTCACTTTTTTCTATAGCAGGCCAACACTGGCAAAGGTTACACCCCGACGAGGGTAAACGTCACACTCCAGACGCAATCGTACCCTCATATTTCTGATTAGAGCTACCATTTATGAGATAACTCACAGCTTACATGTTCATAGTATAAAAACTACTTATTATTTTTATAAAATTATTTATGGGAACTCTGGGACTTAGGATCACGCGCCTCATTAACACCTAGATACATAATTAATCATATGAATATTCCAAAGCCCGACATTTCAAAAAATCATGTCCTTACATACTCCCCACATTCAAACTTTTTGTCCCCAAAAAGGAATAATGATGAGGGATGGCAACTGAACTCTTAATTGGGTCTCCCACACCAGCGAGTTCGCCAACACACAACACTTCCCGAACACATAAGTCAGATGGACTCGTCCACCACACCTCAATACTATCTTCTTTGGGAGGCAATGACTTGACCATGTGATTTTAATCATGTTACACAAACACATCTCGGTGGGGAAAGTATCCCTCTTCCTCATGCATTTGAATCTCATCGAACATCACCAACACCAATACAGGTTCATACCAACACCCTAAAATACCTATAGAAATAATCATAAAGGAAGGAGTACTACATAATAGTGTCTATCAAAACTACTGCAGAAAGTATAAAGATTAAGAGTGTACCTATATCCATCTGTGGAGCCTTAGGGTTTAAAACCCTAAAAGGAATTTAGTTGTCCTAACCCTCTTCCTTCAACTCCCTAAGCTCGACATGGACCACTTGGGGATGGGGGAGGTGGAAACCCATACCGCCTGCCGCCTCTCGCTGCTGCACCAGCTCCATCACCACATCTTCCACCCTGAGAACCTTCATACTCGAGACATTATTTCTTCTAAGACGTCCTATATACTAGCTCTCTCTCCGTAGCACGATGGGTTAGACAATCTCTAGAAATATGTCCTTGGTCATCGCATGTGTAACACTGCCTATCCTGCAACTGACCAAAACAGGCGTGAGAGACCTGAGCTTCAGATCATCCATCCTAGAGGCACCTCTTGAAATGTCAAGAACATTTGGAACCTCATGCATTTCGTTGACAAAAATCTACTAATCTATCTTCCATGGTCTCATCTTCAGCATGCCCATCATAGACGGGCAGAATCTGGATAGCCAGAATGCTCTCCACCATGAAGGCCCAACCTAGCACTCCAGAATAGGTTTGTAGGCACAAGGAAACTACACCTGCTCGGATCTCTCTACATAGGACCTGATTGAAGGTATGATTCAAAAAGAACGGGACTCAAACCATATCCAAGGAGTAGCGCAATTGGTCTCTAAACCATATTGAGTACTCCAACATAGTAATTTTATTATACCTAAGCTGTAGAAGATCCTAGATCTTCACTAACCTCAAAATCACAAGATAGAACTACTCTATGAAGACCTATTGTAGAGACCCTAAGCTTAACGTACATGAACATTACATTAATTTTGCGGAATACTTAGTACATAAAAAAAATACACACACAAGGATCTTAATAGTTTAGTGTCTTTGGAAACTCGGAACGTAATCTTCTAATCGTGGTGAAAGATCTCCAATATCTCCCATAAAGATCTTCCCTTTTTTTACCTAAAACCATTCGTTATATCCTGGGAAAAAGAAAACATAAAAGGGTGAGCTCAAATGCTCAGTAAGGGTAAACATAAGAAATATAAATCTCATCGTATACACAAGCACATAACTTTTGGAAATCTTAACCTGCAAAAGAGATCATAATTTCATAACATGGGATAAATCATGGAAATGAAATGTAATCACAATAATCATAACTTAAAACATGAAACTTAGTGTCATACACACATAATCATAGAGAATCTTTTCTTGTTAGTCAAGACTCATTTCCAAGACTATCTTAGTGGACAAAGTCCCTTTCTGAACCGAGTCACCCTCGTTCCAGTCCTGTTTCACTGAACCGGTATAACCTACCGTTCCAGCCCTGTCTATCTAATGAGATATAAAATCTTTACCCAATGCATTGGAGGGAGATATAGGTCCCACCCATCTCATAATGATACCATTCTTATGTGTGCCACAAAATCATAAATCATACATCATTGCATAACCCATGTAATAAAAATGGGAATCTTAAACATCATGACATCATAAAACAATTCATATACGATTAAGGAATTCATAAAAATAATTCCATCACAACATAATAAAATCAATGTAATAATAGGGATAAAAACAGAACCCTTTATTATCTTAGATGGAAAATAATTTTGATAAAACACTTGATCTTCATTCTTGAGGAAAATATCCTTTCTACTTTAAAAACACTTTTCCTTTCTTAACATGTCATACAATTTCAAACTAAAAGAAGTTGATTAAAAATAAACTAGAAAACTTGTAAAGGAAGCTTCTTGGAAATAATGTTTTAAAAATCCATTCATTCCGTATAAGTTAAGAAAAACATTCTTCTCATACTTTTGTCGGAAAAGTCAAAAAAAGTACCTCGTATGAAAAATGAAAAAAGATTCCTTTAATATCTTTTACTAAAAACTCACCGAAGGGTATAATAGGATTTAAACAATTATAAGTGGATGGAAATAAAATTACATATTGAAGAAACATGGATGTGGATGATAAAATACACCCCAGTAAATACCAAAGTATAAACAATCTCAGATAAAAATGAGATTGTGATATTTCCCTTACCTTAGGTCCGATTTTCTTCGTAAGTGTACGAACCTCCTGTATAATGATTTAAATAATGTTATTGACTTATTCCAGAATCATACTTATTGTTATGATATCATATATGGTTCACTTATTACTTTATATTACCCGTTCTTTTGTAAATTCCATGTTAATGAAGCGTTTTGGGTAAAATCGTTTCATTTATCGTAGGTGTTTGGAATTGTTGTTATTGACATTATTATTAGTTATATCATCATTTACTTACTTCCAGAATATAAAATATGATTTATATATCATATATATTCAGTATATATATATATATACAATAGATATATATATGAAATGAAACACACCGTTCATGGAGACGGTAGTCCTACGTACGCATGAACACTGTTTTCCTTTCCTTATTGTCTTGAATGGAAGTAAGTAGATGAAATATATATATATATATATATCCAGTAGATTTACCATGTCATATATTCCATTATTATTGCTTTTATATACTTTATAATCATTCTTAAATGGTTAACATGGAGATTGAATCTCATCGCGTCGTGGAGACGGTAGTCCGTACGTTCGCACGAGCGATGATATCATTTCCATAATTATTGAATTGAATTGGAGTTGATGATACAATATATCAGAATCATTATGATGTTCTAATAACTATTTATAGTTATTCTTTACACCATAATACCCATCCATGTAAGGTGTTGGTGGAAAAACAGATTACACCACGGTGTGGAGACGGTATTCCGTACGTACGCACGCGCGGTGATTTCATTTTTCCGTAGGATGGATAGAAGGTGAATTAGGGTTGTTTCATATTTATAATAACATATCAGTATTTAAGTAATACTTATGTTATTACTTTGTCATGAAACAACTAAAGAAGAATAAGTTGAAGAAGAAAGAAATTGAAAAGATCAGTAATGGATATTACCTCTTCTTTGAAACGCCTCTTTGAATCCTCCACTTAGGGAACTAAGATTGGTCTTTGAAGAAGACCAGGACCTCTATGATTATTCTAGGGAAGTGGAGAAGAGATTTTGTCAGGGGTTGGCCGAGCTTGAGTGCTCAAATTTGTGTGAGGGGGAGGGGGAGGATGTGTCCTTTTATAAGGGAGGAGAGGGGCACCTTAGGAATATCTCAAAATATTATTTTATATTAAAGTCAAAATCGGTTTATAATGGTTCCAAAAGGTCTTATTTAGAAGATAATGTGGGGATGGGTCGAATTCCTATCAACAAATCGGATTTAGACATGTTTAGGTTATTATTTTAACCTTATCAATTAGATTTAACTCTAAGTTAAATAATTTAACTTTTACCGTGTGTTTTTGTTTTCTTACACTATATGGTTAATACACTTACTATAACATGCCAAACGAAACCCAAATTGTTTATTATTAATATATATATCTTTATCTAAGTTATTTGGCCGAACCGTAGATTTTTAAGAATAAAATAACAATTAATAATATAATATTTGATTTAAAAACTATTTTGTGTCAATTTTGACACTATTTGATATATGATTTTTTTGAAAGTCATAACAGAATTATATGTTCAAAACAAGTTGATTAAATCAACACTAATATATCATAGTAACCTAGAAAATTAGTGGAATTCATAAAAAGTCTCAAATTACATTTATTTTGGTGTTTATAACATCAATTATGTAAATATTTCATTAATAAGATAATTACTGCATCATCATTGTGTCATAAATAAATTAAATTATTTAATGTCTAAAAATTACAAATAAAAAACCATTATATGGGAAATCTTTTTAGCTTTATAATAAATATTTATAGTCGAATTTATCTTATGTATAACCCCATGTTAAAAATGATTTACTTATTAAACTTTGATTATAACTATTTTAACTATTCATTAAATAAAATAATATTAAATGTCATAATCTAATCCAAGTGGACCTAAATGGTCATATTATATTCATAAGGTTGTTTTTGGCCGAATTACACTTATCCAATAGAATTAAGACTTGTGTTAGGGTAATAGTAATATCATATTTACCCTTAGTTACCCTATTTACTATTAACCGCGGTAAAAAAAGTAAAAAGTTACTATTCACCAAAAAATTATTTTTATCTCATTGAACCACATTTTACTTACTGATATCAACCGTGTCTGTCGGATTTTCGAAATTCCATTCACAGAAGCGGTAAAATTAAGTTTTATGCAAAATTCAGTTTTTTTAACTACCACTTAGTGGTTTCACTATTCATCAAAAATTGAAAGTTTTCAGAAAAATACCAAAAATTAGGCCTAAGCTATATTTGATATTATGAACTCAAAAATGATTTCTATTTTACCAAATTGAAAACATATCAGTTGCATTAATTAATTCAAAAATAAAATCCAGTCGTCAAAACAAAAGGCCTATTTTTAAGAGATAATAACTATCAAAAGATTGACACTTTTTTATAACTGGTTTAAATGTGAAATTACATCCAATGACCAACATTGTATTGAATTGTAAAAATAAATTCTAAATATACTTTAAAACCACTCAAATTAATAATTTATCACTATTAATTATTTCGATTGAAAAAGTTGTTTTTAATTAAAATTTAGTAATCTTCACTATTCATCAGAATATGAAAGTTATCCGAAAAGTACCAAAATTTCACCTTAGGCTAAATTCTATACTCCGAATCCATAAATGAAGTGCATTTTGAAAAATAAAATTTACAAAATTTCAAAAGGTGGTTATTACTATTCATAATGGCTAGTTTTAATAATATCTTAATAGCATATCGTTGTTTAGAGAAACTTGGTGTTGTGTACAACACACGCTATCGTGGAAGGTCGTGATTGCGTGTAATTCAAGCCAGGTCAGAGATGTGTGTTGTGAAAGCTCCTTTTGGTGTAGCGTATAACATGAGACATTAATGAAATTAAAAAGAATATTTTTTATAAAATCTCGGGGTGTTACATTCTACCCCCCTTAAAATGAATTTCGCCTTCAAAATTCGTTGGGGTTATAAATGGTTTACTATTCGAAAGATTCATTAATCGAAACCCACATCGTAAAAAGGAATACCAAAACCAATCTTTAAAAACAAAAGTATGAAACTTAATGGTTACCCAAATAAACTAATCACTGGGTTTCCACATAGGTGAAAATATGGATATGGAAGAAAATATAACCATCATGTTCTGATGGAGAGTGGTAGAGAACGTGGCTATGGAAAAGCCAACAATCACAAATCCATAAATTTGTGACGATATAAGGTACCATCAGATTAATCAGATATAAGAGCACTAGGACAACATTTTTGGTTTTCAAGATCGTTTCCCTAAAGTTGAAGAATTTGAATTAGAATAAATACTTACTTTATTTTGGTTCAATCTCACTGTTGTTCGTGCCTTGAACAATTTCCACTTCATCTCTTAAATAAATGAAGTTGAATTTTTTATTCGTGAAGTGTTAGTATGACAGGTCATTCCATCTGTCTCAAACAAAAGGTTAGCAAAATTTATTAAAGATACATAAGTCATTCTTTAGTGAGATCAATCATATATGGTTCCTAAAATGGACTTATACATCATATATCATACCTCTTAATAAAATAAAACTATTTTCTACTAAACAGGGACTTCCTGTAGGCCAGTGGTAGGCGATAAAGGCCAGTCGCACTTTGGTTGTGGGTTCGATTCCCACGGCCTTGTCCGACGCGATGGGCTGTCACCCGTCCTGCAGGTTGTCCTTTTTCTAAAACTATATTACTATATCATCCCATCAATAATATCGAAAAACTTCTATCCTTAAACAATACTATCTGATGTCCAACATAATCCATTCCAATCTTTAGGCTTATCCATAATACTGCAGTCCACTCTCACAATATAGTGAAAACAATTACCAGATATTTAATACCATCGTTGATCCTCATATATCATAAGATATGTCTTGTTGGTCACATTCCAATCATGTGAATACTTTAATCATGTATTCTCTTGAAAAATGAATACCAATTAAACTTTAGTGAAAACATGAATGCTGTCAAAAGTTATCTCTTTCCACATACCAAAATCCAAAAATTCTATATACTCAAACCATGATATCACTTAGTCCTTATATCAATCATGAGCTCATGAATACAATCAAACATCTCATTATCGTCTTATCCCTTCATTATGCGCATATCATCTACATTCCAAAAATATCTGAATTACCTTTCATGGATAGTGGTACCATTAATCATACACTTTCAAAACTCAAGGAAGGAAAATAGTGTAACAATACTTAGATGTCTCTTTATTCCATAGTACCATGAGATTACTTATACAACATTACACATGATAAACATGTCATCATTCCACTGTATTCTTAAACCATTGACCGAGATTCAACAATTCTTTCTTCTCACATATCATTTGTAGTATCTTCATCATCATCAACATAAATACTTCCCATACGACCATACTGATTCTCTTCATGAGACTTTCCCTTAGGGCATTGGTTTGCATAATTCTCGTACATTCCACATTTAAAACATTTAACCATTGTTGATGTCGTAGCAATACCATTATCCTCATCCATGGTGTTAACTGAACCTTTTCCTTTTCACTTACTTGCTTTGTGTCCTTCTTTTCCACACCCAAATCATCTTCCAGTTCCTTTGAAACATTCTCCTTGATGCCTCTTCCCACATGATTTACATAGGGGAAATTGAACTTTCTTTCCACTATGATCATCATGAAACTCCATCTTTCTCTTATTAGTTGAGTCAGGAAACTTACCAAATATTACTTTATTGATCATATTATGAGATTTCTGATTCAGCATAATAATGATGATTGGACTTAAAAATCTCATTTCCTTTGGTTTCTCATGAAGAATATCATTCCATTGTCCATCATATCCTCCAATATCGTGAATCATCTTGTTTCCAGCCATTATCTAAAACCCAAAAAGAATAGTGTGAGAGGAAAAAATCATGCTAGGGGAAAACAACATAATAAAGGGGGAGTACCTTTAATATCTAACATCTTAGGTTTAATTATACGATCATTTGTGTAATTCTAGTACTATAACCTATACGTATACTTAACCTTAGGGAAATCCCTTGACATACCTTAGAAATATCTCTAGGGATATCACTAACGTTTTCGCATCGTAGTTTCCAGAGGTTGACTAAACCTTTCCTCTGATACCAACTGTAGAGACCCACGTACATGAACATTACATTAATTTTGCAGAATACTTAGTACATAACAAAAAAATACACACACAGGGATCGTAATAGTTTAGTGTCTTTGGAAACTCGGAACGTAATCTTCTAATCGTGGTGAAAGATCTCCAATATCTCCCATAAAGATCTTCCCTTTTTTTACCTAAAACCATTATTTATATCCTGGGGAAAAGATAACATAAAAGGGTGAGCTCAAATGATCAGTAAGGGTAAACAAAAGAAATATAAATCTCATCGTATACACAAGCACATAACTTTTGGAAATCTTAACCTGCAAAAGAGATCATAATTTCATAACATGGGATAAATCATGGAAGTGAAATGTAATCACAATAATCATAACATAAAACAAGAAACTTTGTGGCATGCACACATAATCATAGAGAATCTTTTCTTGTTAGTCAAGACTCATTGCCAAGACTATCTTAGTGGACAAAGTCCCTTTCTCAACCGAGTCACCCTCGTTCCAGTCCTGTTTCACTGAACCGGTATAACCTACCGTTCCAGCCCTATCTATCTAATGAGATATAAAATCTTTACCCAATGCATTGGAGGGAGATATAGGTCCCACCCATCTCATAATGATACCAATCTTATGTGTGCCACAAAATCATAAATCATACATCATTGCATAACCCATGTAATAAAAATGGGAATCTTAAACATCATGACATCATAAAACAATTCATATACGATAAAGGAATTCATAAAAATAATTCTATCACAACATAATAAAATCAATGTAATAATAGGGATAAAAACAGAACCCTTTATTATCTTAGATGGAAAATAATTTTGATAAAACACTTGATCTTCATTCTTGAGGAAAATATCCTTTCTAATTTAAAAACACTTTTACTTTGTTAACATGTCATAAAATTTCAAACTAAAAGAATTTGATTAAAAATAAACTTAAAAACTTGTAAAGGAAGCTTCTTGGAAATTATGTTTTAAAAATCCATTCATTCCGTATAAGTTAAGAAAAACATTCTTCTTGTACTTTTGTCGGAAAAGTCAAAAAAGTACCTCGTACGAAAAACGAAAAAAGATTCCTTTCATATCTTTTACTAAAAACTCACCGAAGGGTATAATAGGATTTAAACAATTGTAAGTGGATGGAAATAAAATTACATATTGAAGAAACATGGATGTGGATGATAAAATACACCCCAGTAAATACCAAAGTATAAACAATCTCAGATAAAAATGAGATTGTGATATTTCCCTTACCTTAGGTCCGATTTGCTTCGTAAGTGTACGAACCTCCTGTATAATGATTTAAATAATGTTATTGACTTATTCCAGAATCATACTTATTGTTATGATATAATGTATGGTTCACTTATGACTTTATATTACCCGTTTTTTTGTAAATTCCATGTTAATGAAGCGTTTTGGGTAAAATCGTTTCATTTATCGTAGGTGTTTGGACTTGTTGTTATTGACATTATTATTAGTTATATCATGATTTACTTACTTCCAGAATATAAAATATGATTTATATATCATATATATTCAGTATATATATATATATACAATAGATAGATATATGAAATGAAACACACCGTTCATGGAGACGGTAGTCCGTACGTACGCATGAACGCTGTTTTCCTTTCCTTATTGTCTTGAATGGAAGTAAGTAGATGAAATATATATATATATATCCAGTAGATTTAACATTTCATATATTCCATTATTATTTCTTTTATATACTTTATAATCATTCTTAAATGGTTAACATGGAGATTGAATCTCATCGCGTCGTGGAGACGGTAGTCCGTACGTACGCACGAGCGATGATATCATTTACATAATTATTGAATTGAATTGGAGTGGATGATACAATATATCAGAATCATTATGATGTTCTAATAACTATGTATAGTTATTCTTTACACCATAATACCCATCCATGTAAGGTGTTGGTGGAAAAACAGATTACACCACGGTGTGGAGACGGTATTCCGTACGTACGCACGCGCGGTGATTTCATTTTTCCGTAGGATGGATAGAAGGTGAATTAGGGTTGTTTCATATTTATAATAACATATCAGTATGTAAGTAATACTTATGTTATTACTTTGTCATGAAAAAACTAAAGAAGAAGAAGTTGAAGAAGAAGTTGAAGAAGAAAGAAATTGAAAAGATCAGTAATGGATATTACCTCTTCTTTGAAACGCCTCTTTGAATCCTCCACTTAGGGAACTAAGATTGGTCTTTGAAGAAGACCACGAACTATAGGATTATTCTAGGGAAGTGGATAAGGGATTTTGGCAGTGTTTGGCCGATCATGAGTGCTCAAATTCATGTGAGGAGGAGGGGGAGGAGGTGTCTTTTTATAAGGGAGGAGAGGGGCACCTTAGGAATATCTCAAAATATTATTTTATATTAAAGTCAAAATCGGTTTATAATGGTTCCAAAGGGTCTTATTTCGAAGCTAATGTGGGGATGGGTCGAAATCCTATCAACCAATTGGATTTAGACAAGTTTAGGTTATTATTTTAACCATATCAATTATATTTAACTCTAAGTTAAATAATTTAACTTTTACCGTGTCTTTTTGTTTTCTTACACTATATGGTTAATACACTTACTATAACATGCCAAACGAAAACCAAATTGTTTATTATTAATATATATATCCTTATATAAGTCATTTGGCCGAACCTTAGATTTTTAGGAATAAAATAACAATTAATAATATAATATTTTATTTAAAAACTATTTTGTGTCAATTTTGACACTATTTGATATATGATTTTTTTGAAAGTCATAACAGAATTATATGTTCAAACCAAGTTGATTAAATCAACACTAATATATCATAGTAACCTAGAAAATTAGTGGAATTCATAAAAAGTCTCAAATTACATTTATTTTGGTGTTTATAACATCAATTATGTCAATATTTCATTAATAAGATAATTACTGCATCATCATTGTGTCATAAATAAATTAAATTATTTAAGGTCTAAAAATTACAAATAAAAAACCATTATATTGGAAATCTTTTTAGCTTTCGAATGAATATTTATAGTCGAATTTATCTTATGTATAACCCCATGTTAAAAATGATTTACTTATTAAACATTGATTTTAACTATTTTAACTATTCAATAAATAAAATAATATTAAATGTCATAATCTAATCCAAGTGGACCTAAATGGTAATATTATATTCATAAGGTTGTTTTTGGTCGAATTAAACTTATCCAATAGAATTATGACATGTGTTAGGGTAATAGTAATACCATATTTACCCTTAGTTACCCTATTTACTATTAACCGCGGTAAAAAAAGTAAAAAGTTACTATTCACCAAAAAATTATTTTTATCGCATTGAACCACATTTTACTTACTGATATCAACCGTGTCATTCGTATTTTCGAAATTCCATTCACAGAAGTGGTAAAATTAAGTTTTATGCAAAATTCAGTTTTTTTAACTACCACTTAGTGGTTTCACTATTCATCAAAAATTGAAAGTTTTCAGAAAAATATCAAAAAATAGGCCTAAGCTATATTTGATATTATGAACTCAAAAATGATTTCTATTTTACCAAATTCAAAACATATCAGTTTCATTAATTAATTTAAAAATTAAATCCCTTCGTCAAAACAAAAGGCCTGTTTTTAAGAGATAATAACTATCAAAAGATTGACACTGGTTTATAACTGGTTTAAATGTGAAATTACATCCAATGACCAACATTGTATTGAATTGTAAAAATAAATTCTAAATATACTTTAAAACCACTCAAATTAATAATTTATCACTATTAATTATTTCGATTGAGGAAGTTGTTTTTAATTAAAATTTAGTAATTTTCACTATTCATCAGAATATGAAAGTTATCCGAAAAGTACCAAAATTTCACCTTAGGCTAAATTCTATACTCAGAATCCATAAATGAAGTCCATTTTGAAAAATAAAATTTACAAAATTTCAAAAAGTGGTTATTACTATTCATAACGGCTAGTTTTAATAATATCTTAATAGCATATCGTTGTTTAGTGAAAGTTGGTGTTGCGTACAATACACGCTATCGTGGAAGATCACGATTGCGTGTAATTCAAGCCAGGTCAGAGATGTGTGTTGTGAAAGCTCCTTTTGGTTTATCGTATAACACAAGACATTAATGAAATTAAAAAGAATATTTTTCATAAAATCTAGGGGTGTTACTCCTACTCAAACTCTTCCCACGTGTGAGTGTCCATGTCATGTGATTGCATCACTAGACTCCACTATCGCCTGGACGAACCATGCAGAAGGCTCCCTGCTACAACCACCATCTGATCTGGTGGTGTCCTCACTAGGAAAAAAATCAGGTGACTGCTTCGAGCCAGTAATCAGCTGTCTGGGGGTCTATATAACCTCAATACCTTAGAGGTCTCTGCCTCTGAAACTCATGCAGTGCACTCAGCCTACATGCATCCTCGTCCTGTACTGCCAGCACAAGAAACTATTGGACAGGTGGTGGTACAACGGGTGGACCACCTGTAGGTCCATCTTCAGAACCTAAACCCTTCTCGAAAGCCTCTCCTTGGGGAAGATTGTCACCACAATCCCACTGCGAAACCCTTACTCCATGTCATTGTGGAGGCATACTTAAATATAATCAAGATACACCACAATCAAAGTGTATATATGATGATCTGACTCAAGAAGGACAAGAAAAACCACAAACCCAGTCTTATATGATGCATGTACAATTATACCCTATAAACATTGTCCTAATGTACCGATTCAAAAAATTAAGGTTATAGAAGTCATGGTTAATGGATATGTCAACCCCCACACCAACACTGGAGTCCTTGTCCTAAAATCCAAACACGAAACATCCAAACACGAACGCTATGAAACCCAAACCATACTCATAGATAGACCACCTACAATCCAAGATAGCAAAGGGGGAACCTTCTTTGATACCACTTTTTCATGACCCGACCCAACAGGGCATGATCCATGACTCCCCATGCCCGCCTCCAAATGTTGAGGGGCGAGAGAATAGCACCGAGTAAGTTATCCCACACATGGGATCAATTAGCCTATGGTACTTATACACACACACCCAAAGACACCTCTATGGTGCATTGCGGATATATATATAAACTGAAAAGAAACTCATGAATAAATCTAACCCACAACTAGAGTTCAAAAAAAGTACAAAAAGGAAATTACATATCCCACAAAATGTAAACTGTAAAAGTGTCCAACCTGCATAGAATGAGGGGATAATTGTCAAAAGAACCCACCAGAAAGCTCCTCGGAACTGCTCCGGTAAACACCATTGTCTGTCAAGCTCACTAATCTCCACTTTTTCTAGGTCCTCCTGGGTCTTCGTCAGAAGGATTGTGGTTTGTACAAGACACAAAACATGTGTCAGAAGAGCCCGTGCAAGGGTGAGTATAAAAATACTCAGTAGGCACCCCAAAACCCCCCCAAAAAAATGGGACAAACTAAAATGTAACATTCCACTCATCCAAGCTAGAGGGAACCCAAATGAGAGTGAAACTCCATCTTGAGACCATCCTCATCCAAAAATGATTATTCAGCCCAGCTCTGGTATATTCCCATACATATACCATGAACTTTCAGATATAGTTGTTTCAGGCACAAAGTTTCAAGAGGTTCTGAACCTCATTACCAGTGAAAGGTTATTCTCAAAGATCTATGGCTTACAAATACTATGAGAACACACTCCATGAGCTCTGTCATCCAAGATGACACTCTTCAGAGAGATATACTCTATGTAGACTCACTCCACCATCATAGATGGGCCATATGAGTGAACACCCTCATCAGACATCATCACTAAGAACACAACAAAGAAACAACGGAAAAAACAAACTCCTCAGATAGGGGATCAATCCTAGGGTCCTCTATGGGATACACGAACCAAAATTGGTAAATCAAATATCTCACAGATAAGGGATCACTCATAGGATCCGCTGGGGGATACCACAACCCGATCTGTCTACAGAACACATCACTCAGATAGAGGATCATCTCACGTGTATAGGTGGTCATGAAGATGCCAGAAAACTCATCTGGTATAACTCTTGAATTAGGAGTTCAAACCATTTATTCCACAAACCCTACTAAATCCACACACTGAGCATGGGATGACATTACCGATAATACCTCAACCTTATGGAAAACCACATTCTGAGGAGGGGATATTATACCAAACAATACCACAAACCTAATAATACATCCCACTATGTTGGGAATCATATTACCGATGATACCTCAAACCCGACATGGTTGTCCTTCTAGATAGGGGATCACCACCCATATATTTGTGGTCACATTGAAACAAACAACCCAATCTAGGGAAGTGATGCTAGATGATCCAACTATAGAAATCCCATAGGGATACCAAAACTCTATCTGAAATCATCCAATAGTGGAGATCACCAACTTATATTGAGGTTGTAATGCCACAGGAACCCTTAGAGGAAATAACAAATGGAGTTCACCCAACCGCTGCTGGTCTGAACGTCTCTAATCCAAGCAACCCACAACATCCCCACATAGTGCATCTCCAAGGACAATACTGAGGACAACATCACATTCCA
Organism: Viscum album; assembly: GCA_963277665.1. NCBI lineage: Eukaryota > Viridiplantae > Streptophyta > Magnoliopsida > Santalales > Viscaceae > Viscum > Viscum album. The sequence continues at coordinate 1,641,749,372 of OY728161.1, forward strand.
CATAAAAAAACATGCATGATAGGCTATTTACTCACCTAAAATAGACAATATGTTAAAAATGTATTATTCACCATAGGAACCTATTTTGGGGCCCACACCTCAATTCCAAAAATCATCATAATGATCATACCATTCTGATACACTAGGAAAAATGTATGAGATCGTCTGCTCATCTGTCTGAAATTGACACCTGAGCAAAATCCATGTTTCCCCGTAAATTCCCAAACCCGATCTCATAGGGACCACACCCTGAACTGAGTCCCATCGTAATGACAATAGATTGAAAAGTATGTTTTAGTATGCAGATCACAACACCTCTGATGGTGCATCAATCGAATGAACCATGAAGATGTTACGGTGGGTCAAAGCTGAATAACAATAAAATATTATTATTATTTCACCATTTCATAGCCCTAGGACACATACTCACCACATATAATTCCCCAAATATTCTCAAAGAGTCCAACTCGATGTAAGGATTGTGTCATTGGAAATGGCATGCAAATTATACTTTTGGTTAGTGAGTTACAGGGGATTAAAAAACCCCCAAAAAATTCAGTTCGGACCAACGCCTCTCTCACCAGAAACTATTATGCCAGAGCTGAAAACCACCACGCCAAGCCAGAATCTGATGAGCCGAAGTTAGAAACTACTTCTCCACCTCCACCCTCACTGTATTCATCCATGGACACTGCCAAAATGAAGGCTTTCCATCAAAAAAACATCCAGGAACCATTAAGAGCACCCTGGTACTCCAAATTCATACTTGAATCTTGTTTCGGAATGTTGGGGACCCGAACTTCCCAAACCTTTTGATTATTTGAATAAAAACAATGTATAAATGTGATCTGAAATTTTAAAACACAAACTTCCTTTCTCATGGGAGAAACACCAATGATTTGGATGCAGAACGATGCCTGCAACGTGTTAAATTTAAATCTATTGACTATTGGCACAAAAAACAGACACCTGCAGCACCATGCTTCCTTGAAGGAGGAGGGTGGAGGGTCGTTTCGCCATACGGTCAGTGGAGGAAGTATTGGGGTAGAGAATTAGATTGATTTTTATCATTTTTTTAATAAAATATTCATTTTTAACACACAGCCAACATGCCTCCGACATGGTAGCTGGCGCTGACTAAAATTATGACGTGCCTCGGGTAATCACGTTGTTCAGGACTCAATTATAATCTCATAATTTATATCTTTGAATCCATTAAAGTGTTATTTGAGTCGACACCTATAAATAAATTGTTCATATTTTTATGAAAACCCCACCGGTAACCTTTTTTCTATACCAGGCCCGTACCCACAAAGGTTACACCCCAACTAAGGTTAACAGCATGCTCCAGACACAACTGTGCCCTCATATTTCTGACCCGAACTACCATTTAGGAGATAAATCATCTATAAAAATGCATTGTATTTAAAATACTTCATATTTTTATAAAATTAATTTCAAGCACACTGGGACTTGAAATCACATGCTGCTTTCGCACTTAGATCTGGAATTATTTATATGAATATTACAATGTCTGACAGGGCCAAAAAACCGATTCACTGTAAAATTATTGTTGAATTTTATTTAATTTAACTTGAACATGTCTATTATCTTATTTCCTTACCACATTGAGTAACATGAACATACCAAGGGAATGGTTTCATTAATTAGAAAGGTACTAGGGGTTATTCCTAGTAGTGTGGGAAGACCAATAGGGTATGGTATCTACTGTGGTTCATTCTTGTGAATTTATTAATTACTTATGTATTGATAATTTTTATGTTAATAATGGAATTGGTATGTAACTATTTTTGAATTTTTTGATGATACCACATCATCGAAATCTCACAGTTCCCCTAGAGACCATGGTTAGGACACTCCTAAAGTATAAAATGTTCATGTTGTACCTCTTGATGTCTAGTAGGTTTGGATTAGTATGCTAATAATTTTTATTTTGTTATCCTAGAAGAGGATACAATATATTCGGGTTAATTTTGTTTTTTGATTGATGGATTTCTAAGGACCCATCAGGGATGGCCTTTGATTATAGGTATTTCACAACCTTTCTAGCTATTAAACACTTTAGGTTTTTATTCATTGGGTATCCCAGTAGATACTTTGGATTTCATGAAGTCCCTTAAAGGAATGTTCCCACATGCGGAGAGTCCTAATGAATAGTTGGTAAAACTCATAGCTAACATGTTATAAGGTTTAGTCTGGATGTGGTGGGATTGATTATCTATAATTATTGGAGTGAGGTTTTGATAAAGATAACTTTAAAGGACTAGTCCTAAAACATCTTCCCAATAACTTTGACATTTGATAGATTTCATTAGATTATAGAACACTAGTATGGAGTGATGTTTGGAACCAAATAAAATCCATTTAAGGGAGTTGAGTTTTTTTCTTCTATTATTCCTAATGTAGGATTTGAAGGTCCTAAGGATTGAGATAATCATGTATCATAATGTTAGGTTCCCAGTTCAAAAATATTTCCTTGTAATATACATGGAGGTTATCTGGATGGCACTTATGATTGTGAAGGGCATAGATAAGGACAATGAGGTGGGGTTTTCTTCCCTTTTCAGTAGTCCAAGAAACATCTTTCCAATTAGAGTTTTTTATACTTATTCTATTGGTATAAAGAAGACGTATGGGGAGATGTTCTTGGGATTTGATTGGTAGGTCTGGCAGGGAAGGTTTTTTCCTCTTCTAGCTACATGGGGGACTCCCACTATGTGATTTTTGGGTAGGTAGTCATTTTTATATAAGATGTTTATTATACTATAGTGGGGGATCCATTCATGATGTATGTTGGTATATCCCTAGCACTTCAATTCAAGGGTTTCACATATTCGACTTAGAAGTGTCTCAATATAGATGCATTCCATAAGGTGTTTTTAGTGGTGCCTCGAACTTTATTCCAAACGTAATTTGTGAGGTTAATCTATGTATTTTTATGTGGGTATTCGGGATAGATATAACAATATACACCTTATGGTTCGGTGCAGAAAACAATTCAAGGTTTATGTCATTAGAACTATGTATCTATTGTAGGTTGGTTTTATTCTTTAACTAGGTTCTAGATGACCAAACTAAGAGTATGTTGAAATAAAATGGTATTTTTTTTATTTCCTCAAAAAAAATATTTCTATATTTTTTACCTGGGATTCTTATTCCTTTATTACCACCCCAATAGTTAATAAGTTTAGTTTAGTGATACATTGTTTCCTTGGGATGTTATAACCCATTACAACTATTTAGGAAGAGGTTATATGATGTTTGGATTTTATATAATGTGTCATTGTGGTTTGTAGCTATGAGTATTTGTGGGCCTTACTGATTATGATTATGATGATATTGTATTACATTTTTTGAGATTCTTTGGCTGACGTGCTTCCATGATTTCATTGAATAAAATATGAGGTGAGTTTCTATCAACTCTCTTAGAGGAGTGGAGTATTTTCTTATGTTAGACTAGGATGTATAGAAATTTAGATTGGTACCTAATTATTTTATTGAATATTTAATTATAGTGAAGATAAAGAGAATAGTTAATGAATAACAACATATTACAGTCTCAAACAAGTTTCCTTTTAATATTGTATTAGTTATGGGATGTATTTATAGATTATTTATTAGGGATCAAAGATTCATCCTGAGAGGGATATTGAGTTAACAATTGACCTCGTGTTAGGTTAAAACCCATATTCATTCACTAAAACCACATGGCACTAGATGATATGATCAAGTTGAATTAATTTCTTGAGGGTCTTGAGGAGAGAGACATTGTTCATCAGTGTACCTCCCCTTGGGGTGCTCTAATCTAATTCACCATGAATGTGTAAAGTATCCCTATATTTTCCATGGATTATATAAATCCAAGATGGATTAAAATGAAGATATTTTATACCATTCAATGAATTGATGATTTATATTTATAGTTGTGGGATATTTAAGGATCTCCAAAATTAACTGGTGATCATGTTACTATAAATTTTGGGATTGGGTGGAGCAGATACCAAAGATAGTGTAAAAGATATTTTATGAGTTATATGAGTACCCTTCTATTCCATTAAGTCTAACTAATGAAATGAAATTTTTCAAGATCAAATGACATATTTCTTTTCATTTATACTAAGATTCCTTCATCCGGGTTATTGTCAATTACATCTTGTTGCATTCTTTAACCAGTGTTTTACATCGTGAGTACCATGAGATTATATTTGGAACTCATTTATCACATATTTTTTATTATAATTACTCACTTTTTCCATTCTATATTTAGTGTAACACCGTAATATTTTACAATAATAAATTTCAATTAAATTACATATATGACAAGAAACAATATGGTTATAATTGATGTTATCACCCAGATACATTATGATATATTTTTTAATATAAATTCAATATCTTCGATATCCTACTATGACATTCCATCCCGATTTCTACTCATATTTTATTTGAGATGGTGGTTAAGATGGTCTCAAGCATACATCCACTTATACTAGAGGATGGAAAATAGAAGAAAGGGCCTTGGGTGTATCTATGTTCAGACTATTCCCTCATATAATGGTAGACCATAGAAAATAATATATAATATAATGGATCATATAAAAATAATTGAAGCATTTTAATGAATAATGAAAAGTAAAAGTTTAATAAAACATAAAAATCCATCAAATATAGTCCACTTAGAAGTAGAAAATTTTCATATGGAAAAGATGATGATGGAATGTCATGTCTCTACAAATCTAGAAAACCTATATTCATGGAAAAAGGAAATACATGCTATAAAAAAGAATAAAAAATAATCCAAAAACTATCCAACATTCCAATAATTTGTGTGGTAATAATCTATTGATCTCCCTTCCTAAAGACATCATGAATGTTAGATTACAACAATGAGATTCTTACCATTTTAAACAACTTCATACATATAATATTATCAGTTACCAATGGTGTCAAGGAAAGGGTGTGAGATAAATCTCAATGTGCCACCTCCAATGGAATATATACAATCTAGTCTGTGAATACAAACAGAAATAGTGTGCATGTACATATAAAATTAAAGTATTACAAATAAACAACACATACCTACTTTATCCACAACTGGTCTCTAAACTTGTAATCACTTAATTAGTTATATTTTAATTTTTAATGAGGATATCATATGTTAGTAATGTTATTGATACTGATCAATTCCATAACTATGATTAAAGAGGATCAAAGGTAAAAACAATGGAATCCTTGACCTTAGGGGTATACAACTCATTGAAGTATCACATGAAGTCTAGAAATACAGGCTATTAGTGTAATCTAAGGGGGAAATTCCCATGAAATTCTTTGATAAATTATTCCAGCAGAGTAAAAGGATATTTTCCATGGTAAACATAGACTATGTATGGATGGTACTAATGGGTTGAATCCATGGTTCCATATGTCTGATGAAATCGGGGTGGATCCATGAAGTGTATAAGTGGAATCCAAATATCTATAAGATAGTTAAGGAATCCTACTATTTCATTTTAGGCATCCTCTTGTAGAAAAGGACAATTTTCCAGGGTGGGTGTTTCCCTTGGAAACCAGATCCTTGATTATGAATGGAACCCTCAGATTGCTCAAGGAATCCCCTTTGAAATCCAAGGCTAGATCATGTCTAATCATCTATATAAATATTATAAATGTCCATATGAAAAATAACATTATAATTATTCAATTTAAATCATATGTAATCATATTCCATATAATACTCATTCTGTTTAATCATTTAATAGGTTTATTCCATTACATTTCAATAAACATGGAACGGTGGGATAAAAACATTTAAGTAATAAACAATCAAGGTATAACAATAATAATAATTAAGTTCATACCATTTTGCTGTAATTTAGAATTATATGGTAATTTAGGTACATAAAACCAATAATGAAATTCAATTATATTTAACTTGACCAAGGGATATATATATACATATGTACTTTCTATTAAGAATTTAATATTATTTTTTAAATTGAAACACATACTATATAAGGGTTAACATATCATTGAATACTATATTAATGTTCTATCCATTTATAAATCATAAGTCATTTTAGATACAAATGAATTACCATTACCAAGGTCAAGCCACACACATGAATGATGTCTCAAATATTTAACAAGGCTTATAATGGAATAAATAAGAAAACACCCTTCTATTAATGGATGATGTTGAGGTAATAACCTCCAATAGCATGAATAAAAAGTATAGGAATATCTCTACAATATTATTATAGTGATTATAATTAAGAAATATGAATTTCAGAATCAACACCCAGTGAAATCGACGTGCACACATTGATGTAAATTTATAAATGATGATAATTTTTAGGAAAATTCATAGTCCACTTACATTATGCATTTAGTAATTTCTTCATCAATGTTTGACCCATAGTTTGGCCAAAATTAGAATAAATCATAGGATCATATCAATTCGCTAAAAATATATCATATGATCCTGCATCAAAATAGCATCATTGAGAGGAATAGAAATGATGAACTGATCATATGGAATGAAGATCATACCTGGAAGAATACAATGAGTGTTGCATATCTCAAATAAGAGGTTGTATGATGAAACATGAAAAACAAATTTGAAGATGAGTCTGGGAGGTCAAAATGGATGTGATGAAATGATTCAATCAACTTGAATGGGAAAACAATATGAGGGATTGAACATATAACTGATTAAAGGATAATGGTAGTTTTGTCCAAATTTTCGGGCTAGCAAGGTTTGGCTACATGATTGGTCAAACCATGCACCAACCATACACCGAACTTTAAGTAAGAGTGAACTTAAAAGGATTATATACACATTTTGAGAAACTACACACCAACCATGCTATTTAGATTTTCTAAAAATTATAGATCTCTAACTTTGTAATTTGGCCTTTGGCACACGGTAAGGGAAAACTGCGCACTAATCTTTTCACTATAAATTGTCAACATGGTTATGAGAAATGATGCAATGTATTCTACACTGTTTGTAAATAATTGGAAACCCCACTATTTATTCCACTAGATGGGTTATGATCTTCAAACAATGATTGGACCCCATTTAAACACCTATCACCTCATTATGAATCCATAATAGGTCCAAAATAAATAATCCAAAAAAATTAAAGGATTTGTAACTCATCGAAAACCCAATTTCATATAGTCTTCCCCCCTTGAATGAAAAAATCTCAATGTTACCCTACCAAGGGCGTTGAAGCACTATCTGCGAATAACTCTATACACTAATCATGTACGTCGGCCTCCCACTCCCTAGACTCATCCTATATATAACTTTATTTCTAAAAATGTTTTACTAAATGGATATTCTAGTGAGGGATAGAATTCACACTCCATTGAACGTTATGTATAGGATACTCCTCAAATGAATGATTATCATCTAACTCAACCACATTAGGATAAAAGGAATGATATGGATCAACATGATAATGAAAATGTTTCGAAACAGGTAATAGGTTCATGGAATGGTACCTCTATGGTAATATAAATTTATTGAATTCCAGCTTGATTATATCTAAGACCTCAAAAGTCATGACATAATAGAGGGGGAAAACATCCCTTACCTCTATATCGATCAATTCCCAAGTCTGGGTGGTACTTGAATGAAATCTTGATCCCCAACCTCATACTATAGAGGTCATAGAAAACGATTTCCATAATATTTCTATCTATACTGAGTAGTATAAATATGCTTCTTGGTCAACGAAACATCCTATGAACTCTACATAACAATATGAGGACCTAGTAACACTACATCTCCTTCATATAACCGGCATATGGGTGGATGGAATAGACTATCATTAAAGGCCTCGAATGGATCCATATCAATAATCACCATAATATATTATTATAGGAGAACTCAATGTGAGGGATATTATTCTTCTATGAACTATAGAAATCAAGGATGCATGCCCAAATAATTTCCTCAAAAAATGGTATCATGTATTCTGACTTTCTATCAGTCTGAGGTTGAACTAATATGATAAGAATAACATGTGTACCCATCACCCTTTGTAACCCTTTCCAAAAATTTGATTTCAAATGAGAATACCTATCTGAAATTATTTTATGTGGTCCCTCAGGTAGTCATATGATCTAAAAAAGATACCATTTTCCTAGATCGTAAACTGAGAGATTCTCCCATATATATAGCAAGTGATTTACACTCATCATTCAATCCAAGAATACAAAAACTGCAACACAATCTTGGGGGGGGGGGGTCCTCAGTAAGAAGATGAAAAAAACCCCTTGTAACATCCTCTAATTTCCATTTAGAGATGGGTAACAGCTGTAACAAGCTAGAAGATCATCGGTTCTCCACCTTCAAATGCTGAAATATGAACCCACTAGTGATAAAGACCATTATTTTACATTATAGAGACTCTCATAAACTATATATGTATATCTAAAAATATATTCATTATCTTCCACTCATCATTGTCTTCCTGAACAACTTTTACTTGAGTTTTGCATCCTAGCACATCAGCTTCTTCATTTCACTTTACTAAAATACACTAAATATCATCATCAAAATAATTAATGTACATTACCCATATTTATTTTAGGAGGTTCAAGTCACACTGTGTAAAGATATATTTGAGGATCTTGTGGTCTATATACACCAAAAATTGAAATCCAATTAGATAATGCCTCTTGAAGTATATGTCAAGGACAACTGAAACTATATCTAGTTCATGTGTTGTGTAGTTAAACTAATGATGTATCAAATGGTGAGACCCATTCACAAATAATATATCGCCAAGCATAAATACATAACCCATTCAGATTCATTGTGCATTATTTAATACTATAAATAATCTTCCAGGATTCAATAGAATTGGAATTGGTGATGAAGTAATCCTTCATTTCATATATTGAACGGCCTTGTTGTGTGCTTTAGACCATAAGAATTTAACACCTTTATTCATGAGACCATAAATATGTGTAATAAAGAGTGATAAGTTCTTCATGAAACACTTGTAATATCTACCTATCCCTATGAAATACCGTAATTCAAACACATTCTTATGATACTCCCTGTAAACCATATCACCCACCATCTCTATGTCAATGGTTACTCCTAATTAAAATATAATATGACCCATGAAGTGAATATTTTTTATCCAAAAGTAGCACATAGAAATCATAACATATAGAAGATTCTCTATTTATGTATTCAAAATTACTTTAATATGTTTATAAAGGTTTCATAGATTGTGATAATACAATAATATTTCATCCAAAGAATCCATGACCAAGTAATCTACATAGGCATGGAAAACCATATTCATCAATGTCGTGAAAATGAAAGGCATGTTCCAAAGAATAAGTGACATAATGAGAAACTAATAAAAAATATATTGGATTTTGAATGTTTTATGAGGTATATCTGATGGTCTAATTCATACCTAATGATAGCTACATCATAGGTTGATCTTATAAAATGCTCTAGACCCTCAAATCTTATCAAAATAGATCATCTATTTCAGATAATGGATACTATTTCATAACCATAAACTACTTCAACCATTGATAATACATTAATAGATTAAGGGTCCCATATTTCTTCTATGAGAAATCACAGGTGATCCCTAAGAATAAATGTTGGGTTGGGTAAAACTCATGGGCCTCTAAATCGTACAAATGTATCTTGAAAACTTGTAGATCAACAGGTGCCATACTGTACATTAGAGTAGACACTGGATATTCTTCTAGAAAAATATCATTCATAAAATATACCTCTCTATCATGAGGTAAGAATGAAAAATTTTAGGGGAAGACATAATAGAAATGATCTACCACATGATGAAAATATGAATGGTTTATTCCCTACTCCTCCATGAAAATAATAGTAATTCTTGTATGTTGCTCCACCTATCCCGTGATTCTATGTTCAAGCTCTACTGTCCTAGTATAAGGAACCAACCATAAACATTACTTAATCATGAGTTACTTCAAGAACACACATTGATGATCTTTTCAGGTATAGAGTTTTAGAGAATTAGATCATAAATCATGCATTACATTCCACATTTAAACAATGTGGTTACATAAAAGATAGTACTCATTTTTCACATCAACGGAAACATATTTAAAATAAAACATGGATTCTTTCTTGACACTTCATTGACACTATCATCACATCATGTACCTTTCCCTTCACCTGTGAAAAACATTTCAAAAACATGGGATGAGCATAAAAAGATCAGTAAGGGATATAAAAGTTCGAAATGAAAACATTAGTCCATGTATGAAATCATACTTTAGACATAAAACATAATCACTTTAACATAACTCATCAAATCATGATTAAATCATAGAAATCCTAAGACATAAAGGTAACTTGAGGCATTCATAACATTCTTAAGTTGGGAGTAACCCTCATGGTTACGTTTGGAATACCCATCACAGTATATTCCCTAAATCTCTTCGGAGAATCCTTAACGTTTAACTCCTACGCGTCACCTAATGCATTGAAGAGATATATTGGGCTCACCCGCCTTTAGTTTATCACGGAAGCACCCGTCTTCATAACAATGCCCAAGAACCATAACATAATCGTATCACATAAAAAATGCATAAAGGAAACATAAAATTTCCACATTTCAACCACAAGATATCAATAACATGTAGATATAATAAAACAATTATCAAAACCATTTTCAATACCAAAATAAATTAAAAGTAAAACATTATATTTATTTTCCATTAAAAGAATGTTATGGCTTGTAGAGGAAACTGAAACACAAATAATGGTCACGGCGGCGGAGAAGTCGTTGTCACCGCATACATATGACAAAAAAACCTTCCCTTTTGTCGTTTAGTAAAAGCTACATATAAAAAATCTTCCTTTTGAATAAATGTTAAATTCAAAGGGGTTTATACACTGTATAAATGAATGTTGTTTATAAAACAAAATATGCCTCAATGAAAGGAGATTAAGACGAAGTCCCTTACCTTGGGTCCGACTTGACTCGATCGTTCTTTAATCTCCTGAATAATAAACTTGAGTTAATTTCTACTTTCATAAGAACCTTTTTCAAGTTAATAAATAATTTTATATCACTTATTACCATGTCATTAACACTATGTAATTATTTATGTTAATAACGGTGGTTTTAACGATCATTGGTACTTGAGTAAAAAATAAACTCTTTATAATTAAAAGTTTGTTCATGGGGTAAAATATCCATATATCCATAATTATATTCATTATGTAGATATCATATATATCATATATATCTATTATATAAATGCATTTATAATATTACATAAAATTTAGAGATTAGAAATGAAATGCACCGTTCATGGAGACGGTAATCCGTACGTACGCATGAACGCTGCTTCCATTTCTATTTCATATTTAATGGAATTAAAACATAATGATACATAATTGAATCATACCTTCAGTATGGAATCATATATAATATCATTAAATCTATCCTTTATACATACCACATATGGTTTTAACGAATCAAATCACTTTGAGGGGGCGGTAGTCTGCACTTCCTAAAATGAAGATATCGCGTTTACCCAAAGTGGATACCATAAAGGTATGCCATAAATGAAAAATACAGAAGCTTAAGTAAACCATAAACATATTATATATCATATATAAATATAGTGACATCTTAATGGCCACCTTTGAAGGTGTTAAAATAATATTGAACAATCATCGTTTCATGAGGTAGAAATTCACCATCCACAGAAACAGTATGTTCTTTAACCATTAAATGTAGGTGTGTGTAAGTGTAGCTCGAATACTTATTATAACAAAATTGTAGTATATTTAATATACTAGAGTTTCTACAAAATAAATTAATAAAAAGATTTTAGGGGTTTGGAGAAGCAAAATAAATAAAAATAACACAAGTGAAGACATTACCTTAAAATCGGGTAACTCCCTTTGGTTTGAACTAAAAGGGTTTCTTGAAGAGATTACAACCTAAGTTAAGGCTTCTAGGATGAAAAGAGGGATGTGGAGAGACAAAAGGATCAGAGTTTGGCCGAGTCAAAGGCTGGAGAGGTGTGGTTAAAGAGGTAGAGGTGGGGGCCTTTTATAAATGGAGTGGAGGGGCACTATTGGAAATGTGTAAAATGTTACTTTATTTTCAAATGATTTTAGGATTTTAATGGTCCCACATTGATGTATTTCGAGGATAAGGTGATAAGGGTTCGCAATAAACTCATCCAATAGGTCTTTGACAAGTGTAAGTCTTAGATTTTACATTATCTTTTCGTTTTATTTAAATCATTCATTAATGAGGTAATTGTCGCATCATCATGATGTCATAAATAATTTAATTTATTTAATGTCTAAAAATTATAAAAAAATAATATGATGTAAGAAATATTTTTATCTTTCCGATGAATATTTATAGTCCAATAGATCATTTATGTAGACAAAATTAAATTTTTTTTACTCAGGTGATACATTCTTTGTGATATTTAACTTTCTTTAAAAAAAGATAAAAAGTCATTTTTACACAAAAGTGATTCCAGGCTGAAGATTGGATTTATTCTCATTTTATGCCTATAAAACACTATCTAATTCATAAATAGACATAGATTGGAATATATATTATTCATTACTTACTTGGGTTGTTACATCCTTCCCCCCTTTATAAAATCGTGTCCCCGCAATTTATTTACTTATCGAATAAATGGGGGTATTTATCCCTCATTGCATTTTCAGATTCCCATGTTGGCTCTTCACTCATGTGGTTCTTACAAAAAACCATTACTTGATGAATCACCTTATTCCGCAACACTTTCTCCCTGTGATCAAGAATATGAACCGACTTTTCCTCATAAGATAGATTCTCTTCCAACTAAACTACCTCTGGACTCAAAACATGAGATGGATCTGGCATGTACATCTTTAACATTGAAACATGAAAAACATTATGTACCTGAGATAAACTCAGAGGTAAATCCACTCAGTATGCAAATGATGCAACTCTATCTAGAATTTCATATGGTCTAATGAACTGTGGACTTAGCTTTCCTTTCTTACAAAATCGCATCACACTTTTCCATAGTGAACCTTTGAAAAAAACATGATCACCTACCTCAAAAGAGAGATCCTTCCTCATGTTGTCCGCATAACACTTCTGTCATCTCTGAGCTGTTCTCATGTGTTTCTGTATCAGCTGAACTTTTTCTACCAACTCTTCTACCAATTCTGGTCCCATCAACTTCCTTTAACCCACTTCATCCCAGAAATCTGGAGTTCGACACCGCTTCCCATATAATTCCCCAAATGGTGCCATCTGTATACTAGAATGAAAACTGTTATTATAACAAAACTCAACCAATGAAAGATGTTGGTCACATATTCCCTGATAATCCATCGAAAAAGCACATAGCATATCCTCCAAAGTATGAATTGTTCGTTCTGACTGCACATCTGATTGAGGATGAAAAGCTTTACTAAAATTTCATTCAGTACCCAACGACTTCTGAAGGCCTTTCCAAAAGTTAGAAGTAAACCTGGGATCACGATCAGATATAATGGATAGGGGAACTCCATGCAACCTGACTATGTCTTTAAGATACAATCGAGAATGTTGATCTAGAGAGAAAGTATCTCGAATAGGAATGAAATGAGCAGATTTAGTCAACCGATCAACAATAACCCAGATTGAATTATTACCTCGAGGTGTCATCGACAATCCCACAATAAAGTCCATGGATATATTTTCCCATTTCCAATCTGGCATTGGTAAAGGCAGAAGCATCCCTTTCGGTAACTACCGCTCTGCTTTACCCTGTTGAAAATTCAAACACTTCACAGTAAAATCCGAAATATCTCGTTTCATTTTGTCCCACCAGTAATACTCCCGAAGATCTCTATACATCTTAGTAGTGACTAGATGAACTGAAAACAGAGAACTATGAGCTTCACATAACAACTCTCTCTTCAACTGTGAATCACAAGACACACACAAACTCTTACCAAATCTCAAAACACAATCATTATCAATGTTGAATTTAGGAAACTTACCCTTCTAAACCAGCTCTACCTTTTTCTGCAACTCCCTATCTTGCTTCTGTCCTTTCTTAATTCTGTCTGATAGAGAAGATTTCACTGATACCTGAAACAAACCAGAAGGACATCCTGTACCAAAAAATTCTATGCCAACGTTCATCAAATCCTTAACTAAAGTATCACGTTCCAAACACAACATTGTTAATGAATAATTACTTTTTTGACTCAAAGCATCATCCACTTTATTTGATTTTCCCATATGGTAATGAATTGTACAATCATAATCCTTGATTAATTCTAGCCATCTCCTCTGTCTCATGTTCAATTATTTCTAAGTGAATATATACTGTAAACTTTTGTGATCGGTATATATTTCACACTTTACTCTATACAAATGATGCCTCCAAATTTTTAAAGCGAAAAACAATAGCAGCTAATTCCAAATCATGTGTTGGGTAATTTACCTCATGAGTTTTCAACTGACGTGAAGCATAAGCAATTACCTGATCATTCTGCATTAGGACGCAACCAAGTCCTTTCAATGAAGCATCAATGTAGATTACAAAATCCCCATTCCTGGAAGGTAATGCCAAAACTGGAGCATTCACCAATCTTCTTTTCAGTTCCTGAATACAATCATCACATTATTTTTTCCAGATAAACTTAACACCCTTCCGAGTTAGCTTAGTCATTGGACTATATAATCGGGAAAAATTTCTAACAAACCTTCGGTAATATCCTGCCAAACCAAGGAAGCTTTGAATCTCAGTTCCATTTGTGGGTCTTGGCCATTCTTCAACAACCTTTGTTTTTGTAGTATCAATAATTATCCCATCTTTAGAAACAATGTGACCAAGGAAACAAATTTTTTGCAACCAAATCTCACACTTTCTGAATTTCCCATACAATTTATTTTCTTTTAATGTTTGAAAAATAACCCTTAAATGTCTTTCATGCTCTTCTTTACCTTTAGAAAACAAAAAAATATCATCAATGAAAACAACCACAAAATTATCCAAGAACTCATGGAAAAATCAATTCATAAGGTCCATGAATATAGCAGGTGCATTTGTTAGCCCAAAAGGCATAACTACAAATTCATAATGGCCATATCTTGTATGAAACGTGGTCTTCGGAATATCTGCTTCCTTTACCTTAAACTGATGGTACTCCGATCTCAGCTCAATCTTTGAAAAATACTAAGCTCACTGGAGCTGATCTAACTAATCATCGATATGAGGCAAAGGATATTTGTTCTTAACAGGGATGTTATTCAAGGCTCTATAATCAATACAAAGTCTTAGAGAACCATCGTTCTTTATAACAAATAAAATAGGATCACCCCATGGTGATGTGCTAGGTCGAATGAAACCTTTATCTAATAAATATTAAAATTTCCCCTTCAACTATAAAAGTTCAGTTTGAGCCATTCGATAAGGGGGTGTTGAAATTGTCTTAGCATCTGGAACTAAGTCAACAGTAAACTCAAATTCCCAATATGGTATTATTCCAAGCAACTCATCAGGAAAAACATCAGGATACTCATTTACCACTGTCACGTCATTAATATGAGTTGTTCCCTTGTGTTCAACGACATGTGCATGATAACATTCATTTCCATCTTTTACAAGTTTTGCGGCCTCTTGATATGTTATCAACAGTAAGGGTTCATTATTGTACACAAAATGAATGTATTTCTGAAATGAAACTTCTTTAGATCTATAGTCAATATTATCATGGTAAATAGAGATCCAAGCCATACCCAAGATAACATCAATCTCTACTAGAGGTAAAACAATAAGGTTTGCAAGTAGGTTCTTTCCACGGATAAGGAAAGGAAGATTCTTATAAATTCTTTTTTCCTCAACATTTCCCCCATGTGTTTTTACCACAAGTTCAGGAGTCATTTCTTGAGATGGTATTCCCATTTTACTAGAAAAGTTTTCAGAGATGAAGGAATGTGTATTCCTTGAATCCAACAACACACTGGAATAATCTAAAAAAACAAAGTACCTGATACCACTTGATTTGATGGCCCAACATCTGCTGAAGTAGTTGCAAAGGATTTCACCACCCCTTTCTTCTTGTAGTCTAACTGCTTCCCATCACTCAAGCTCTTTTTCGGAAACTCGTTTTCATAGTGACCCATCTCATTGCACTTAAATCATTTCACTACCTGTAAATCAGATTTGGTCTTACTAACACCCTGATCTCTTTCAGTGCAATCACGAGCTTTATGTCCCATCTTACCACATCAGTAGCACTTCCATGAATTCAGAAGACATTCCCCAGCATGCCTTTTACCACATTTATCACAAACTGGAAACTTAGTTTTCTTACCATCATAATTTTTTGAAGAATTATTCCCATTCTCCTGACACCTCGGTCTCTTCTTCTGTTGGTTGTTATAGAACACTTGATCATTGCAAAACTCTATTTCCACCTTCTCAGCACATTGAACAAGCTTTTCATAACTCTTGAACTCGTGAGAAGCTAAAGACCTTCAATATTTTGGCTTTAATCCTAAGTAAAAATGGTTGATTTTACTATCACGGTCTCAGATAAAATTTGGAGCATACAATGCCAATCGAGTGAACCTTTATTTATAAGAAGCCACTAAGTCTTCCTCTTTCCTCAATTCCAAGAATTGTTTTTCCATACTAAGTAAAAAAGCCTTAGGAAAATATTTCTCAAGAAACATACCTTTGAATTCATCCCAATCGAGAGAATCAATATCATCAGTGTCCCTGATATTTTTAACCATAAACCACCACTGATCTGCTTCACCCTCCAAACGGTAAATAAAAAGACTAACCTTTTGATTGTATAAACACCCCATGACATCGAAAATCTTCTCCAGTGATTTAATCCACCATTCAGCTAGCACAGGGTCAGATGATCCTCTAAATGATGGGGGATGTTTCCTCATGAAATGTTCCACCACTGACATGTTCCTCTGTAGTTAATCTGGCTGATCTCGTGCATGGATACCACCACCATTTATTGATTGAGTCAATTGTGCCATTACTGCAACAAACTGTTCAGTTCCAATTCCGACCATCTCAGGATGCTGATTCGGAAGGTCATTTCCTTCTGTATGCCTTCCTAGGACTGCTTCCCTGTTTCCTCTGCGGAAAACCATTCTGAACAAACATGTCTTAGATAAAGAAACATGGTAATCTTAAAATGCAATATCATTTCAATTTTACCATAAAAAATATTTTTTGGATAATCATATAATATAATTCTAACTCTTAAAGTTATCTAAACCGACCTCTAATACCAACTATAAGGCCCCAGCCTTAAACATTTCTTAATCTTGAGTTACTTCATGGGTAAACATTGAGGATCTTTTCAGGATTAGATTTTTAGAGAATTAGATCATAAAACATGCATTACATTCCACATTTAAACAAAGTGGTTACATAAAAGATAGTGCTTATTTTTCCCATCAACGGAAACATATTTAAAATAAAACATGTGTTCTTTCTTGAAACTTCCTTGACACTATCATCACATCATGTACCTTTCCCTTAACCTGTGAAAAGCATTTCAAAAACATGGGATGAGCATAAAAAGCTCAGTAAGGGATATAAAAGTATGAAATGAAAACATTAGTCCATGTATGAAATCATACTTTACTCATAAAACATAATCACTTAAACATACCTCATAAAATCATGAGTAAATCATAGAAATAATAATACATAAAGGTAACTTGAGGCATTCATAACATTCTTACGTAGGGAGTAACCCTCATGTTACGTTTGGAATACCCATCATAGTATATTGCCTAAATCTCTTTGGAGAAACCTTAATGTTTAACTCCTTCACGTTACTTAATGAATTGGAGAGCTATATCGGGCTCACCCGCCCTTAGTTTATCACAAAACCACCCATCTTCATAAAAATGCCCAAGAACCATAACATAATCATATCACATAAAACATGCATAAAGGAAACGTAACATTTCTACATTTCAATCACAAGATATCAATAACAAATTGATATAATAAAAACATTATAAAAACCATTTTCAATACCAAATTAAAAGAAAAGTAAAACCTGGTATTTATTTTTCATTAAAAAATTAGGTCTTGTAGAGGAATCTGAAACTAAAATAATGGTCACGGCGGTGGAGAAGTCGTTTTCGCCGCATACGTATGACAAAAAAAAACATTCCCTTTTGTCATTTAGTAAATTCTTCATATAAAAAAGATTCATTTTGAATAATAGTAAAAGTCAAAGGGGTTCATACACCGTATAGAAGAATGTTGTTTATAAAAAAAATATGCCTCAGTGAAAGGAGATTGAGACGAAGTCCCTTACCTCGTGTCTGACTTGACTCGATCGTTCTTTAATCTCCTGAATAATAAACTTGAGTAAACTTATACTTTCTTAAGAAACTTTTTCAAGTTAATTATTCCTTTTATATCACTTATTACCATGTCATGAACACTATGGAATTATTTAAGTTAATAACGGTCGTTTTAACGATCATTGGTACTTGAGTCAAAAATAAACTATTTATAATTACAAGTTTGTTCATGGGGTAAAATATCCATTATATCCAGAATTATATCCATTACGTAGATATCATATATATAATATATATTCATTATATACATTCATTTATAATATTACATAACATTTAGAGGCAAGAAATTAAATGCACCGTTCATGGAGACATTATGTTGTACGTACGCAAGAACGCTACTACCATTTCTATTTCATATTTAATGAAATTAAAACATAATGATACATAATTGTATTATAACTTTAGTATGGTATCATATATAATATCATTAAATCTATCCTTTATAGGTACCACATATGGTATTAACAAATCAAATCACTTTGAGGGCGCGGTAGTCCACACTTCCTAAAATAAAGATATCGAGTTTACCCATAATGGAAACCATAAGGTATGCCATAAATGAAAAATACAGAAGCTCAAGTAAAACATAAACATATTATATATCATATATAAATATAGTGACATATTAATGGCCACCATAGAAGGTGTTAAAAGAATATTGAACAATCATCATTTCGTGAGGCAGAAATTCACCATCCACAGAAACAGTATGTTCTTTAACCATTAGATGTAGGTGTGTGTAAGTGTAGCTAAAATATTTCTTATAAAAACAACCTATTAAATTTGAGATACTGGATTTTCTACAAAATAAATTAATAAAATGAGTTTAGGGGGTTGGAGAAGAAAAAAATAACAAAATAACACAAGTGAAGACATTACCTTAAAATCGGGTAACTCCCTTTCGTTTGAACCAAAAGGGTTTATTAAAGAGCTTCCTGACTAAGGTAAGGCTTCGAGGATGAGGACAGGGATTTGGAGATACAAAATGATCAGAGATTTTCCGACCCAAAGGCTTGAGGGGTGTGGGTAAGTAGGTAGAGGTGGGGGCCTTTTATAAGAGGAGAGGAGTGGTACTCTTGGAAAGGTATAAAATGTTACATTATTTTCAAATGAGTTTCGGATTTTAATGGTCCCAGATTGATTTGTTTCTAAGATAAGTTGATAAGGGTTCTAAATATACTCATAAAATAGGTCTTTGACAAGTGTATGTCTTAGATGTTACATTATCATTTCATTTTATTTAAATCGTTCATTATTGAGGTAATCACTACATCATCATGATGTCATAAATAATTGAATTTATTTACTGTCTAAAAATTGTAAAAAAATACTATAATGTAGAAAATATTTTTATATTTCCAATTAATATTTATAGTCCAATATATAATTTATGTAGACAAAATGAAAAATGTTTTACTCAGGTGATACATTCTTCGTTATATTTAACTTTCTTTAAAAATAAAAAGATAAAAAGTCATTATCACACAAAAGTGATTCCATGCTTAAGATTGGATTTATTCTAATTTTAAGCATCTAAAACACTATCTAATTCATAAATATACATAGATAATAATATTTATTATTCATTACTTACTTGGGATGTTACACATGGACATCTCACTCACCATTTTGGAGATAAAAACTACTCTGTGTTGATGTAATCCACACCCTACGATGATAGAAGTCCACATAGACTTGATATAGGACCATAAAATCCATTATGAGATTAAAATAAAAAAAAATCATCTTGATCACAAAGATTTACCATAATAAGGGATAAATTCTTTCCTCAAGGGGCATTCAACACATTTGAATGTTCCCTTATACCACACTCCCAATGGTGTTTCTAGGGTCATCACCCTACCAAATTACTAAATTTATACCATAAGACATTCCGTGGTCAATAAATAGATAATGGAATGAGAGGAAAAAATATCATATAAATAATATAAAATAGTAGAGGCTACTTGAATAATACCTCATACAATAAATGGTTCTGGTCTCTGATCATCGGGTAACAGCTATAACGCATCTAACTGGCCTGATCCACGACCATGTACTATAGCTGGACTACCCAGAATAGGTCCACCATTCTGAAGATGATAATTAAAATTATTTCCACCCAAACGATGAATTCATCCTCAACATATCCTTCCGGTGAAACCCTAACATCTTTCCTGACAAGGTGCAACTGGTCCAACCTCATAATGTTGAGATGGTGGAGATCGTCTTTCACACAAAATTGGTTGAAAGGTATGAAATAATATTTAAAGATAACTCATATGGCTACAAGAACTATACTATATTTGAGGATTCATATTCCCATATCATCCATAGTAAAGGAAAATATTAGATATTCTAGTGTGGATATCCTAATAACTACTACTCTAATGAAATAAATCAAGGTGATTATTCCGGTAACTCAAAGAACTACTGCATTGTTACGACTCTGAAACTCTATTTCTCATACTATCTAATTATATTATTATTTTCACAGTGATTAAAAACTAATTATCAATCATATAAAATGTATGTATCTGAAATAAATACACATGTAAGTGGATGAAATACTTAATAACATCTTCAAAACATCTCTCATGTGATAACTTATCACTAGTTAGAAGTGGTAGAAAGTGTTACGACTCAGTAAAACATGTAAAATAGTCCACTAAATACGAATAACTCTGATCCTGGTATATGAACTATCTAGATCAGTCATCTCTCAGCATATTATGGAAGAAGTAATCATAGAAGGTAGTCTGAAAGTTAGTTCGTGCTAAACCCTAATGATGACCATCCTGAGTAATCATGTTCCAATATTTTTCATAGGAATCATGAAGAATTTAGGCATAAATATTTATCCTCCTCTCTGGAGGCATCTCCAGATGCTCAATTATAGAAAGATTCTCCTCCAACAAATAATCAGCAATATAAGGATCTCCATCCCACTAAATGATGGGAGGATGTTGTTGCTGGAACTCATGATTTAAATTAGACATAGTAGGTGCAAGTCGTGCACCACCCTGCATGGACTAAATCAAATGTAGAAAACCCTCATGAAGCAATGTGTTATTTCCCATTTCTGGTATAGAAGGTGGTGCATCAAGTGGCACTCATAGTAGTAACGCTGGTAGATCAAGTCCCACTATCCCAAAAGCATGATTTTCTCCATACTCCTAGCACACAGCAAGAGGATGTTGTGGTGAAATAGCTCTACAATTTATAGGAACACACATCAGATCATGATTTCAGATCAGATAAAAATAATAACATAATAATAACATAATAGTAAGGTCTCACTACCAAATTTACTACCTAAACTACCCACTTAAAAGTCTAGGGTATTGGTAAGTGTTCAAATTTAATTTTCAATTGTTCAACTAGGAGATAATACAACAAAGAGAATATCAACAGTGTTTTTTAGAGGGTGTCAAGAACAACCCCCGCTAATCATCAAATTTAAAAGGGGTTTACAACCCCCACTAAATTTTTTAGAATTTTGTCTTTGTAATATTTCGATGAATTTTAGAGGAAGTTGTGTTAAAACCTCCGCTAATTAATAATCTGGGGTTATATATGTTCGGTTGGATTTTGTAGGCACTATATATATAAATAATATTAATATGGACATTAGAGGCTATATATATAATTTTAAAATTGAATGAAATATTAAGGGTTCACAACCCCCTCTATACTGTTAAATAAACATAGGTTCTTAAACTATTATTAATCCCATAGTTTAGTGCAGGATTTGACCCCTTCTAATTTAATAAATCCAAGGGGGTTGTGAACCCCCTCTAATATATGTCATTAGAGAATGATTTGAACACCCTCTAATTTATGACATTAGAGGGGGTTTATGAATTTCTCATAATTCATTTTTTAGAGGTATTTTTTACACCCACTATATTTTTATTTATTTTTTAAAATAAATCTCATAAAAATTCACATTTTATAATATATGTGTCGATGCACATGTGTGTGTGTGTTTTTCTGTTACATAAACACATTGTATAAATGTATTTAAATGAATTAAAACACACACACATATATATATATATAAAGTATATAAATACATTAAATAAAAACATATACATATAAAAATGTATACATTCATAAATATTGGTATGCATAATATAAATGTAATAGTAAATATATTAATTAAAATATATACAATTTATATATGGTTTTATAAATACTATACATATATATGTTGATTTGTATTATGCATTTATTATATTAAATTCATTTTTATTGTATATTTGTGTATAAATTCATTTATATTATATTAAGTAAAAAAATACATATGATATAGACAAAAGTAAATATAAATATTTATTTTATTATATTATATTTATATTATATATATTATATTATAAATATTTTATTAGATATACATTTATGTATATTGTATAAAAATTTAATATATATTTTATTATACCACATTAATTATAAATAACTTTTGTAAATATATATATATATATATATATAATTTAATTATATTAAATATTTCCAATTATATGATTGTATTTAATTATTTTAATATGTATGCATAAATATAATTGTATAATTTTATGTACATTTATATATATTTATTTTTATAAATTATATTTCATAAAAATTTAATTATATATAACAACAAATAATAAACATTTTATATAAATATATTCAAAAATATAATCGATTTAATAAATATATCACATAAAAACCCAAGCATGTAGTTTTTATAATTTCTATTATAATAATAACAAATATATCTTTACATAATATGTTTATGCTTTTTATATTATATATAATCAATATTATGCGATATACAATTTATAAAATATATATATATATATGTAAAAAATATTATACAATTTTATATATTGAAATGAAAATATATTAATATATGAAATATAATAAAATTATATGTTTTGAAATACATACATATACATACATACATACATATATATATATATATCTATTAATGTGCATAATAATAAGTATATGTAGTGAAAAACATTATAGAAGTATTTGTATAAATTTTATTTCATATAATATTCATTATATATTTATATATATTGTATTTCATATAATATTAAATATATTTAATATGCATATTAATTATATATAATATAAAATTTTATTTCACATAACATTATATATATATTTTTATAAGTTGTATTTAAAATATATGTTTTTCATTTAATATTATACAATTTATACAAATAAATATATATTAATGCGCATAATAAGAAATATATATTTTGAAACGAATTATATAATTTAATTATTATAAATACATTATATAAATATTTTTTAAAATACTTTACATAAATTTATAAAATAAATAATTATATATATATATTATATAAATTACAATGTACATAATATATTAATATGTATTTAAGTATATAAATAATTGAAATATATATTTGTTAATATATAAGTATATTTGTATATACATAACATAAATATAATTATAGAACATATTTACCCTAATGTATGTAAATACATATATAAAATATATAGATTATATAAACTTATAAATTGAATATAATATAAATATATTATAATATAAATACATAAATACTTAATTTAAAAATGTATTTATTAATTTATATAAATATATATAGGTTATTTATTTCTATGTATTTACATAATTATTCAAATAATATTTATTTGAACCACCATCCAATATATTTAAATATAATAATGTGTTATTAAATAACATGAATTCAATTTCCAGGTTGGTGAGGTTTCGGTGCTATAATATGGTGAATTGGGGTTCAAAACCCATCATTTGAAGCTTCTATAAGGACAGGGAAACGCGAGGCTCGCAAGAATGGGAGGGATAGGCTGGGGGTGGGACCAGGGACGAGGCATAGATATGGTGAGAGTGAGAGGGGGAATAGTTTATAAAAGCGAGGAAATGGATAGGAGGATCGTGGCTTATTTGGGAGGGAGGAAACAAACATGAGGAGGGACCACAGAGAAATGACAGAAGTGGCTGAATCGCGATGGTTAAGAGAAGAGGAGGGGGAGAGGGGAATACAAGGAACATGACTAAACTCGGAGTCAAGTGGGGGATATTAAAAAAATAAATAATTAATTATAAGAGGTGGTTTGAGGACAGCCTCTAATCTGTGTCATTGACATTTTTAAGGGGTGGTTTTAACCCCCTCTATTTGCCTCTTAAATAAAGGCAGTTATCAAAGCATCCAACAATATGTGGCTCATAACTCAAATAGAGGTAGTTGGAAACAACCGCTAACTTGTTGAATAAATTAGTTGGAGTTAAAAAACCCTATAAACTAACTTTTTGTGGTGAAATTAGAGTGGGTTAAAACCACATTGAACATAACCACCACTACATTGGTCAAAACATTACCAGTGTTTCCTCAAAAACACTTGTAATATGAGTGAGTGGACACATTAGAAATGGTTCCTCATAATCGTTGCTAATGTGTGTGTGTGTGGGGGGGGGGTTATAACTCCTTATCATCTAAAAAATGTCCCCTCTAATTGATTCATTTTTTAGTTTGAAGGTTTTGTTTTTCTTTTCTTCTTCATTTACTAGAAACCATTTCATTTTATAAGTAAATATTTACATTTTATGTTTTTAATGTTTACATACATATAACATGGTTCACTTGAATGTATTGTTATTCACAATTAATAAAGTCCCATACCCTTTAAACCATAAAGTGACACCCATTTAATTTAACTCAAACCCTTCTATATTCGTTCAAACAATGTAACATATAATATATGATGGCCCAACTCATTTATTTACCTATTCAAAATCACAAGGTCTCAAATTCTCATAAATTGAAAATGTTAGTCACTAAATCATATCCAAAACCTAGATCATGTAATTATTGTTGCATAGCTAACATGGGTAGAAACTGGTTGTTTAAGATTCCACCTGAAACTTATACATCTAAACACTATTTAGATTGATGTTGACACTTTCAATAACTAATTTCTTAACTCTTTAGAAGATGTTAATATCAAAGTTATATATAACAACCATGGATCACTCAACAATCACAAGAAACACATGATATGTCATTGGTGAAATGCACATATATGGAATTCCATATAAATTTAATATAAATTCTAGGTTCTTATAATAGTCAATGAAATAATACTCTTTTTCATATGAGGACCAAGTAAATATCCATAAATGATATAAAATTACCACAATCATGTGAATCACCCAATAGTGAAAATATATCAATTATAATATGAAAAAATAGAGCAAAAATTTCAGATTTTCAGTTAATATGGTATTTACCCTAAATTTGGGTTAGCTACTCCTAGTCATAGCTTACAACCAATTTCCTAAACATTCCTAATCTCATATTTATATTTCCACAAAAATTAAAAATAAAATAAAAATGCATGATACCTCTTTGTTATGTCCGGACCTGGTTACCACTAAATGGTTCCCCAAGCCGGTGGACCACAGGTCCACAATCACACCTCCCCATATGCTAGAGGCTTCTGACTAGTAGTGAGGGCCTATGGTCTATCCCTGGGGAGACTATTGCCACATCTCATGGTGGGGAATAACATATAATATATAATATAATATATTTCATAACAATATTAGAAGAATAAAAATGAATTAATAAAACTAGCAATGAAAGATAACATATACGCCCATCAATTATAATAAACTCAAAAGTAGAACAAAATCATATAAAAATGATGATGATTTAATACCATGCATCTAAAAAAATGTAAAATTTGTATAAAGGTAGTATAAAATACATGCTATAAAAAATATTAAAATATAATCCCAAAACTATCCAGCATATTTGGTGTTGGCTCTGTTATCTACTCCCATGAACCCATACTAAAGTAAGAAACAAGTCAAGTGTCAAAATGTGATGATTCCCCTTATTTACAATTGAATACATATAATCTTCCCAGGTTCCAATGGAATCCCAGATAGGGTGTGAGATAAATCATCATAGGCCACCACAAACACCATCTATATAATTCATTCTCTAAATATAAATAGAATTAATTGTCTGGTATATATAAAAGTAAGGAAATAAAAATAAATAACTCATACCTACATTAGAAGCAGATGGTGTATGAAAATATAATCATTTAATTAATTATGTTCTAGTTTATAATAATAATATAATATGTAAATAGTGTTATCATTAATGATCATACTCATAACAAGGATTAATGTCGATCCAAGGTAATAACAAAGGCATCATTGACCTCAGGGGTCAGCCAAATCATAGAAGTATCTCATGTAGTCCAGAAAAATAGGGTATGAGTGTAATATAAAGGGATAAACCCAAGGCATTCCACTTTAAAATATTCAAATAGAGTCTAAGTATATCATATGATGAAAACATGATCTATGTAGGACTAGGCCCAATGGGGTGAATCTATGATGCCACACGACCTAAGACATCAAGATGGATCTATGTAGTGTATTTGTGGCATCCTAATACCCAAAAGATAGCGAAGGGATCCTATGAAATCATGTCAGGAATCCTCTAGTAGTCATGTACTAGGTTGTAAGGTGGTTATATACCATACTAACAAACTATTGAAATTAGAATAGAATCCTATCAGTGCTCAATGCAATCTCTCAGCGATCCAGGGATGGCTCAGGTCTAATCATCCCTATAAAGTCTAAAAGTTCAACATGTAATAAGTACCATATAGTTATTCAATTAATATAATATTTAAGCATAGGCCATGTAATACTCATGTTGTTTTGTCATTTAGTAAGTTCATTCTTTTTCCTTTCACTAAACATGACAATGTGGGATAATGACATGTAACTAATATTCAGTTAAATTATAATAACAGTTATTAGGTTTATACCATTTTCTTTCATTTAGAATTACATGATAATTCATGGATATGTAACCAATTATAAAATTCAATTATATTTAACAATGCCAAGTGATGAATAAATACATATACATTCCATTAACAATTTAATATTTATTTATTAAATTGAAATACTTACCTTAGAAGAGTCAAGTGATCATTGCATACAATATACATGTGATAACCATGTCCAATTCATAATTTATTTTAGTTATAAAGGAATTACCATTAGCAGGTTCAAACCAACACACCCAGACCTAGTCTCATTTATTTAAAAAGGGTCATAAACTCATAACCAGGATAACACCCTACTTCGGTTAGACAATGTTGTGGTCATAACATCCAACAACATGAATATCATGTATAATAATTTCCTTATAAAATTAGAACAACAATTATAGGTAAGGCATATAAAATTAAGAAAAAATGCATAGTGGAACGAATTTTGGAAAATGATGTAAATTTATAAATGAAGAGAAATTTATGGAAAATTCATAGACCACATAACTTATGTGTGTATTATTCTCCTCATCTAGTATCAGACCTTAGTTTTATTTGGATTAAAAATAAATTAAATAATAGATTGACACCCAAAAAATATTTAATATGATCCTGCATCAAAATATATTCTTTAATAGGAATAAAAATAAAGAACTAAGCTGATGGAATTAAGATATTACCTAGAGGAATCCAATTATACCAATAGATCATGAATATGAGCTTGGATGAAGAAATGGGATCAAAACCAATAAAGGGGGTCTTAAGAGCTTAAAATGGAGAAGAAGGGAGAACTCAATCTTATAGAATGATAAAAAATAGGAGGGACTATACATATAACTCATTAAGGGAAAAGTGGTATTTTTAAACAACATTTATGTTTTATACTGTTTGGTCACATGATTTTCCATATTATGTTCCCAATGTGCAACAAGCTCTACATTAATATGGATCCCGCATGGTGTGGATGCACGATTTGATAAATTGCACACAAACCAAGCTATTTGAATCATACAAAAAATTAATATCTCCAAAAAGGGTGTTTTTCCCTAGGAACATGATTAGTTAAAACTATGCACCATTCATTTCTCTCTAAAAATGCCATGTATAATTAATATAAATGATGCGGGCTGGGCTGCATGATTTCTACTAAGATTGTGGCCTAGTTTTTTCATCCACCGGGACAGAATCAGAGCTATGAAAAATCATCAAAAATGCATGAAATGTCTTTGAAATTATTAGGAAACCATAAAAATCCAAAAAAAATAACTTGAAAAACTTTAAAGAATGTATACTACATAGAAAAAATGGGGTTCTTAGACATTTGATACACGAAACACCAGGTATAAACAAAGAGAAATACACTTTTAAAATAATATTATTTATGAAATTAACATCACAAACATGAAATTATTTTTTTTGTCATTAATAGTACTAAAATAAATATGAAAATTATGGTAATTTATTGATTATAAATAAAATAATAATAATTTAAAATAAAAAAGAAATGTTTTGAAAAAAACTACAAATTTTTAAAAGACATTTTAGTCGTGCTTTCTCACATGATTTAATATTTATTCTTCCAAATTATAATCACATTATTTGAAAATATAAAATTAATTTTTTTAATATATATGTATAAATAATAATTTAGATAATTGTTTCAATATCACGACGAAGGATAATTTTTTTGATGAATAGTGAAAAATATTATTTTTTAATGAAACCTACTTTTCCATTTAAATAATTTACATGGTTAAAGTATATTTTAAATTGGTTTTAAAGTAAAATTAAATCAATAAAATTTAAATATAAATAATTTTAGTTATTTTATTCAATTTAATATTAAATTTTGATATTAAAACCTTCTACAATTGTTTTATTTTTCTCTTTGGAAAACTGTTTTTTCATCATGTCTATGGGTATTATTTTAAATTTTTTTCTGCCAATTATATGAATTGAATTTGAAATAATGATTCATTAAATGAAATATTAATAATTAATATAATCTGATAAGGTAAAACTAATTTTTTTACTGTAATAAATAATGAAACAAATAAAAATTAATTACTATAAGTGAGGTAAAAATTGGATTATCGAGGTGTCAAACATAAGAGATATGGTTTAAAATGAACTACCATGTCACCTAATTATAGTTGTATGGTCATAGTTAAAACATATAATATAAAAAAATAGAACTAAAGGTAATTTTAATGATTTTATCTTGTTATATACTTTCTCATTTTGGACTCTTTTGTGAAATATCTAAGTAGTTTACAGGAAGGTACAATTTCCCCAATTATAAAATGGAACCACCTTACTTCACATTTTCAAAGGTCTCAACCCATATTGTTTAAAATAACCTTGAAAACATTCATACCCAACATCCTTATACAAGTTCTATAGGTTATGTTCCACCCAAAAGACTGACACTAGGGTCATTAAGAAGAGATCCAATTGAGGATTCTCTAAGAGAAGGTAATTATATTCAATAAGCTCATTTTTTTCTCTCTTATTTTACAAAATTTCATTATATAATAATAAATAAAATATAATAACAAAAATGTATTCCATATCATTATATTTTATAATTTCTATGAACTAATATTTTACCATCCCTCACTCTATCAAATGGAAAATAATGCCATCAATCGTGTCTAAAATAGACAACCACCTCCTGAACCGATGTCATTTGTTTTATATAAAGAAATATCATGTATAGTCATAATGATATAATAATGGATATATATGAAACATTTGACGTTTTATTAATTCTTAAATTTTAATATATCTTCCATTTCCAAACCCTTTTTACCCCTAAAGGGAATGATATCGTCGCTCTTGTGTACTTACGACATACCGTCTCTAGGAAGTTTTGTGAATCATTTTCCATATCCAATTTAAATAAATATTTACAAAAATTTATCTAAAAAGTAAATATATATTTATATAGTTAATATAATTATTGATATTTTGGATTTATATACTATATCTAGAACGACTTCATTTGTGAGAAAATATGCATGAAAAAGGTAATTAACACCCAAAATAATGAAAATAATGAATCATTATTAACAAATGTGTAGTCAAATATTATAATAGAATCATATATGATATTATTAATATAAATATGGTTATTTTATAACTTAATAACACTATTAATACCATTACACGTAGTTTAAGGGACATTCAACCAAAATGATTTCTAAAGCGAGGGACTTCATCTCAATTTAGCATAATTGAGGCATATTGTAATGTTTTGCATATAATTTTTTTATAACGTTTATATACTACCCCTTTGGTAGGTAATATCATTATTAATTAATATTTAATAGTTTTTTATGTTTAAATTTTAATTATTTTATTCAAGGGACTTTTCTGTAGAATTTACCAATTAGTAAATAATTTCATAACCCAATTTCATTACACTGGGTTATATTATTTGTTCATTGTCTTTGAAATTATAAGTTTATATTTGTAAATAATTTTTAATATCACATGTTTTATTTCTTTATTTGTATTTAAATTATATAAAAATAATTTATTCATTTATTAATTCTCACTTTAACTTATTTCCTTTGTAAGGGTTTATTTCATAGTCTCGTTTAATCGAGATTGTTTACACATGAATTTCAATCAATGAAATTATTTGATCATTTTAAAATAAAATACATTCATTTTATTATCATATAGTTAATTAAAATGTTGTAATATAATAGTACCATATTCCTCTCATTGTTACTTAATATTATTGAGATAATGTTTTAATGAAATTCCCACATTATTTCTCTCTTCAGTCAAAAATATTTTTTCATCAAATTCCATTTTTTTCTGAAAATGTACTAAAAAATATTTTTTACATTTTAAAATTTATTTATTATATTAATTTTTACTCATTTTGTTTTTTTATATTTTGTTGAAAATAATTATCATTTCATTTTAAAAACATGGTCTATTTAGATTTTACAAAAAACGTGAAAAGAATATTTGTTTTCATGAGTTTGACAATTACATAATTTACAACTGTCATAACCACTAAATATTTAAAATATTCCCTTGTAATTTTGAATTTTTACTCAAAATATTATTTTCTTAATTTTTTTTTAAAATATTATAATATAATGTATTTTTAATGTCAACAAGATATTTTTCTTATGAATGTTTTAAATATTTTTTATGGTATTTCTGTTCATCAATGAAAAAAATACTTTATTTTAATTATAATATACTGAGGAAATGTTTTATTGATACCAACCTTATTCTTTAAATGTTTTTATGATCATTTTTACAAAGGATGTTTTTTTTAAATTCAGATTCATGATTTATTTTTTAATCCATAATTTCACTTCAAATATTCACTTTATAGTGATAATTTCACATTCAAGTTTCCCTAAATATCAGTGTTAATTATCATGTATGTTATTATAAGTTATGCAATATATCATTTATACATATGGTGACTTATATTGAATGTTATTTTATAAGATGTGGAAATATTTATAAATTTTTATCCTTTACTCAACATGGATATTTAATTATAAGTCATATTGATCATGAATAACTCATTCATTATATTTATGAGGAATATGTAGAACATGAATAAATGGGTTGGTATCAGTTATAAATATCCCTTTGATGTCTCAGTAGCCTCATTAGATGTATAAGATTGATATAATTTCATGAATGGGTTTTTATTCTATAGCTTCTCATAAGTTTTAAACTATCATATAAAAGGTTTTATATTGTAGATGTATCATGATGATTGAGATAATGACATCCAATAATTAAGAATTTAATTTAGTAAGAATTTAGTATTTATTATTCTTGGTATTCTCAAAATGATATTATCTCTAGGTTCATTTCAATCACAATTATTGATTAAATTCTACGTGGGATTACTTATTTACCTTATATAGTGATTATTCCATATCTATTTAGGATAGTAATGTTTATTAAATGGATTGTTTGTTCATTTATTTAACATTCCATACTTATTAATCCATAAATTATTATGATGATCATATTATTGATTAAATGTCATATATGTTATGATATTTACCTTTCCATGTTGATTATACCCTATCTATCCATGAAAGATATGTTATTTAAATTGAATGTGTGTTCATTTATATAATATTGCATATATATTTTCCCTATCATATCATGACAGAAATGATATTGATTAAATGGGATGTGTGTTCATATATTTATCTGTCCATATTAATTATTCTTTTTCTATTCATGATTGTCAATTTATTAAAATGAACTGTGTGTTTACTTATTTACTTTTCCATATTTATTATTCCTAATATAATCATACAATTGAATTTATTGATTTAATTTAATGTGAATTATGATATTTACCTTTATATATTTATTATTCCTTATGGATATTTTTCATTTACTCATGATAACTTCTACTTTATATATCTCATATTGAGTGTTTTATCTCACCCTTATTTTGTTTCCATTCTCAGGAATCAATGATTTTTAAAATGAATGATATGTTAGGATATACTAGAGGGAATAATGATCTTAAAAAAATATTATGTTGTTATTTTGTGTATTTAAATTTAATAATGGAATCATGTATTTATCTAGTTGATCAGGACTACTAAACTATTGGGTCCATTGGTATGTGATTAGTGTATCTAGTTCCAATGTAATAAAGTAGGCACAAGATCTATGTCACTAGGGTCAGGGTCTATATAGTTTGTTTCAGAGCATGTTTGGAAGAATCCTTGAGAACAAGATTTATGAAAACATTGAGTAGGGTTCACCAACCAATAATAGAAATTGAGGTTATGTATAAAAAATCCATTTTTCTGGTATGGTTGAAAATAATTAGTTTTTCCAAAAAAATATTTAACTATATATATTCTACAAGTGGAAATGGTATTGGAAAAGATGCCCCTAGTGGTAATAACTATAAAAAATGATCCTTTCTCTTAAGTCAAGTGTTACCTTGTACATGAAAACTGAATTTACTACGTATAGATACACATGCTTAAAGTATATGTTTATTACATCATTTCATATGGATAATTCATATATTAAAACAAATGCCCGAGGACCATAATATTTTAGTATCTTTGGAAATATAGAACACATTCTTCTAATTTGGTAAAATATCTTCAACATCTCACATAATGATATTTCCCATTAGTACCCATACTTCAAAAATTTCATCATAACCTAAGGAAAGGAAAAAAGGGGGTCATATCAGATGCTCAGTATTGGTAAAAAGGGAGATGTGTAAGAAGAACATGATAATAAGTGTATGAGAACATGATCATATCATTTTAAGATCATACCTTTCGTATCAATGATCATAATCAAGAGTTGTGGCATAAATATTGGGAGTTTATAAGACATGAATCATATGATAGAAAAGAGTATAATACATGACAGAATAACATAATAATAATACATGGAATTTATGTCAAACACATAAGCATGAAAAATAATTCACTATAATTCAAGCGTCATTTCCAAAACTTATCTGGTAACTTCCTGGGGGATACACATACTAGGAATGAAAAACCACCATCCTTAGTCGTAGCCATTTACATATAGTGTATCAGGTTATATCTTCATCCCATAATGGATCAAGCCCACAAACTTATTTAAATCTTTATATTTTGATATATAAATATTTTCCTAATTCATTGGAGCGCTATCTATGACAACCCATTGTATAAGATATAATTGGATTATTTGGTGCTATCTGAGGAACCACATCATTTAATCTATAATGGGATAACCCAATTATATATGGGCCACCCCAGTGTATTATTTATAAGGGGATAACCCATCTCTATTTAAGTTGTCCCAATGCATAGTATATACTAAGATTATCTGATTCTATATGTGCCACCTAATCATATAATCTATAAAGATATTACTTAGCACTATCTAGGACACCCCATCACATAAGATATAATAGGATTACCTGATGTTATTTGGGTCACCCCGACATATAATTCATTATGGGATTATTTAGATATATCTGGTCCATCCCATCCTAAAATCGATAATAATATTACCCTATTCTATATGGTCCACCCACTGTATAAGCTATAATAGGAATACCTAGCTCTATCTGAGCAACCCTATTGTATAAGCTATAATGGGATTACCCGACACTATCTGGGACACCCCATAATATAAGCAATATCCGTGAACCAAAACCATAATAGAGATCAAAGATCATTAATATTTTCGTTAAAATAATTATACCCCTTATATCATGAATAAACCTTGTGAAATAATTTTTTATATCATTCTCTTATAATCATGATAAACCCATGGAAAAGAAACATATTATATCAAAAATGTGTTATTTTAAAAATAACTCATCCAATGAAAGAATAAGAATGGTGTTCTTGGTTCATATCCCCAGTAAATAATAATATATATCAATGAATTTGAAATTATAACATATACCACTTTTTTTGAAAATCCATAATTAGTTTCATGGTAATTAATATAATAAAATTTACTTTATCCCTATAAATCATCTTTTTATAAAATAGAAACACAATTTTTTCATCAATAGGAATATAAAAAGGGATTCTATCACTTAATTAGAATATTACATTACCATTAAATCACTTTTATATATTATAATCACCATTCAACATATCTTTTTTACAGACTTTATGAAAACCCTATACTAGAAATATATATACATTTTTTGTTTTAAATAACATAATATTTTAATTCTAAATAATATATACTTATTTCATAAAAATTTATTCATTATCCATTACACATTATTCATCATATTATTCCTTAATAACACATTCCTATAATATGAAATATCAATCAAGTCTTATGATTCTTCAACCTAAATTTAATCATTCTTCTTACATTTAATGTAAACCATACTCTTAGAACTTACAATACCTTTAAAATGTCATTCATGGCCTCTTTTTCTTCCAAAATATAACAAATTATCATACCACCTTATTTATTTTATTCAAGATATTTCTACTTTGGACATTTATATTTACAGTGACCCCACATTAAACATTTTAAACATTCAATGTCAACCATTTTCCTTCTAGTTTTTAGAAGTGACTAAGAAAAGAAATAAATTTTTGAAGAACCCTTATCATATAAAAACAAAATAATCATGAAACATTATTTATCAGATTTCTAAATCATGAAATATTTTTTTAATTCTAGGAGATGTTGGTCTTATACTAAGATACATTATTAAATGTCCCTAGGTATACCTCTATGTTTTTTCCCATTCTAGTTTCAAATTCTTGATTGATCTTTTCCATTAATTCCAAGTATAAAAACCCAGGATTAACATACATAGATATTACATAATTTTATATTAATATTCATCATAATAAAAAAAAATTGTGAGGACCATAATATTTTAGTGTCATTTAAAACATAGAACACATTCTTATAAATGCATTTCATGAGGAAAAATTCCTTTTCTCTTTGAAAAATGATTTTTAAAACAAAAAACACTTTGAAAACATTTTATATAAATGTATCCTTTTGAACATACCTAGGAATATTGTAAAATAATTTAAAACAATTTATAAAACATAATACATTTTTAAAATAAGTTTCTATGAAAATTATCAGAAAATATCATTTAAAAACCCATTGAATTTTTTTTTAGAAACATTATTTTGAATTAAAATAGACTCTCGAGCAATGATAGAAATACAGTTATATTTTCTTAAAGTAAAATTTTTAATTAAATTATGTAACAAAGATTGGTAAAATAGTACCATCACATTAGTATATCATGAATAACCAAATGATAATAAAATTCAGGAGAATTAATGAGATATGTATCATAATATTTCATCAATGGAAACATAATTATAAACAATAATTATAAATGATGGTATTGAATAAATAAACACTTACCCCTTTGGTAAAATTGAATTAAAATCCTAAAGAAAGAATAAAATTATATAAAGCATAAAATATCATGAAAATAATTATATTCGAGATATAATATGTCAAAAGATATTATATACACCATTTAAAAGAATTTTGGTGCATAACATAACATGTTTTTCAATGAAGGTAAATAGTGACATAATTACCTTACCAATTTGGTAACTTTTGAACCATAAGACACATGAAAGAAAGATAATAAAATGTATATGTAAATTCCAATAAATTTAAGGATAATAATTAAATTATAAATTTATGTGAATTATATACAATATAGAAAATAATCTTGTTGTGAATATGTAATAAGTCTTGTAGAAATCAATGTGAGACTAGAAATCATGTTACTACATGAGTAACTTTTGAATCATGAGATCCATGAATGAATAAAACAAATAAAGACAATTAATATCATTTAATAAAGAGAATTAATTATATAATGCGTCATAGGGAACTATATACACCACAAAATAATCATAAGTGGTGAATATAGCATACATCACACATAAATAAAAGTAAGAAGAGAAAACCATTTCCTTAAGTATTGATTTTCTGCATACACATTCAAACTTCCTGTATAAAAAATATATGCATATCATAAATCTACCACAGAACCAAACTCTTATATATCATATGATATATTATTTCCTTATTACTTGGTATTACTCATTCATTAACAATTTCATGTAAAAGTTATGTTTCGGGTAATAACCTCTTTTTTTGTATATGTTTTGACTTGTTATTTATAATCCTCTTATTTAGTTCATGATTTAGTTATTTATATAAATTAAAATATGAAATAAATATCATATCTATTATGTATATAATTATTTATAATAATCTATATAATATAGAAATATGAAATGAAATACACCGTTTATTGAGACGGTACGTCTTACAAATGCATGAACGTTGTTTCCATTTTCTTATAATATTTTTAAAGAAACAAATATAAATTATATATATTATCTTTAAAAAATAATTATTCTCTCATAAATATCACATATTTTTATTAAACCTACCTTTAATACATTAAATTTAAATCATGAACAAGTCACATTTCTTTGAGGAGGCAGTATTTCACACGTCCACAAACAAACTTATCATATTCCCACAAAATGGAATCCATTTAGTTATGTGTAAAACCCAGACTTTTTTAGAGATATTTATGGATCATTTGTAGGTAATTTGTTTCCCTTATTGATTAATTTTAATTTAGGTTTTACTTTTGGTGTGTTTGGGTGAAAATTTGAGAAAAATGGAATGTGCATGGTTAGGGCACAGTTTTACATAATCACGAGCCTTTTCCCATAAAACCATGAAACCCTAGACATAGGGGTTTTTCATGGATGGTGCATAGTTTTTCAAAATTTTCACCCACTTAGTGTGATCCTTTTACCCCACTAGAATAGGTGTGAGGTTTGGGTGCATGGATTTGGTAAACTGTTCACCCCATCCCTTAGAAGAGGAGTGTTGTTAAGGAGCATGGTTTGGGAAAACCATCCGCCCTGAGCTATAAAACTTGTTTACGGTATTTTAACTCTGGGAATTTTATTAAAAAAATCTAAAACCCCCCTATAATACCACTGAATTCCCTACCTAAACCCATATTCATATTCTCTTAATTCTGGAGCCCTATGAAGGGATTCCAAGGCATACCTACTTCCTTTATTTTTGATTCAAATCAAAAATTTAAGATTTACACACCCCTCAGTAAGTGAATCCATTACTCTTTGGTTTCTAGTTATTCTCCTTTTCTTATCCCATTCTAAAATGGATTTTTTTTACTTTTTTAATTATATATAGATCTTGTTTTCTAGATCTATATCTAATATATGGATATAGATATTTATTTGATGGATCATGAATTATTTAATCTTGGATTTAGGTTTTATATTTTAATCTTGTTTTATGCCATTTCTCTACTGAAATTAGGAACTTTCATCAGGTGATCCCTATTCTAAAAGTTTAGGTAGGTGGTCTATTTTTCAAATACCATAGTCTTGATATAAATTATGAGAATTTTATTTTATAATTCATATGGTTCATTTAGGAATTTTAATTGCTAAATTTAAATAATTATTGTGGTCAATTAAGTAATACAGGAATTGGGGATTTGGTTGAATAATGAAATTGTGAAGTTGGAATGATTAATTAATGAATGAATTCAAGAAGTATTGAATTTTGGAATTGGGGATAATTTATTATGAGTTAATTTTTGGAATTTTGAATTGGGAATTAAGAATAATTAATTTTTGAATTTAGTGTTGGAATATCTAGATTCACGAATAAGAATAATTAATGGATGAATAAATTGAGAAAAAATTGGGATTATTAATTTTATTAATTATTTGTTAAATTAATTAATAGATGTAATGGGATTAATTAATTTTTGAATCAATTTAAGTACATTTTGATGATTAATTAATTGGTTATTTAATTAAAGGTAATGATGTTATAAACTAATTGTTGAATTAGTAATGTGGTTGATACAGTTCATTAATTATTAAATTAATTAATATAATTTATGATATAAATTAATTTATGAATTAATTAATGTTAATTTCATGATTAATTAGTTTTTT
This sequence comes from Viscum album, assembly GCA_963277665.1. Lineage (NCBI taxonomy): Eukaryota > Viridiplantae > Streptophyta > Magnoliopsida > Santalales > Viscaceae > Viscum > Viscum album. The sequence continues at coordinate 1,641,788,166 of OY728161.1, forward strand.
AATAAATTATGGGATCTTCTATGATTAATTAATTATATTTTTAATTAATAGAGTGTTCTGATTAATTAATTATTGAATTAATTAATTTGATATATGAGATTCATGTGATATATGGGATACATTATATATATATATGATACATGAGATATTTGCGACACATGTGATATATGTGAAATATGTGATATATGTGATTGATTGAGAAAAATGGGTTTGGGACAAGGAATAACACCCCACATACCCACATGGTCTTTGAAATGATATTCTAGAACCCAAGGCATGGAAATTGTACAAGACAAGGACTAGTGCTCCCATTACCCATTATGTGGGGGATATAGACTAATTATCTTACTAAAAATGACGTGTTAGTTAAGGATTGATGCTACGAATAGTCATGGGGTTCTAGAAAAGATGATTTATGCCCAAAATAGTGGCATTGTAGTATGGTTCCAATTAGTCATATCATAAATTGAAATAAATTGGATAATGAAAGCCATTTTGAAAAATAGATTATAAATTGATAATGTGAAATTGTTCAGACTCTGACACGGGTTGAAGATATTATTGTTGTTCGGTTATCCTTAAGAACCAATGATTTTATGTGGTTAAATAAGTATTTAATGATAATGTGATAATTGTTTACATAGGAATTTTGCTAAAATATTTATCCTACTACATACACAATAATTGACTAGATCTTGTTTTAGATGCATTTAGTGGTGGCCTACTGTTTTATACACACACCATACTCGGGATCCATGATTGATACCCAAATATATTTCATGTTTTTTTGAAAATATAAGGTCAAAGGACATTTTTTAGATTGATCATATGGGATGGATCAAAGATAAGGGAACCCATCATGATTCAGGACTCTTTTCGGAGAGTCTCCAGTGTCTTTATTATGGTGTTTTCATTGAGACACTTGGAATGTACATTAGCATGGCATATCTGCAGCTTAGTTTTAATTTTGTATTTTCTGTTTTGGTCATCTTGTGATACCATTATTATCTAGGTAATGATTATGTGTTATTGGGTTATCTTTTCTTAATTTCCATGGGATTATTACACTAAACAAATTGGCCACACTCCCCCAATTATTGATAATAAACCCTCAATTCTAGTCTGAAACCTCTGTCAAAGTGTGAGGCATGCATATGGTCTCATTGAAAATTAGATCGGGGAACATATTCAGGGAAATCGGTAGGGTTGTTACGTAGTGGTATCAAAGGGGTTTTCAATTATTTTATTTCCTTTTCTATTACTATTCGGAAAATGTAGATAGAAGAATAAGATTATTCATGCCTTGGTCATGAGGTTGTGTGTGGGAGCTACATACATATGTACAGGTGGGAAACCCAAGTACCTAGGGTGGGATTGTTATTATTGACGTATGTTGTTTCCGTTGAATATTATTTCACCTTGGGTGATGCACTTATTGTGTGTTGTTATAATTTTTTCATATATTTTTTGATGTTTGACTTAGGGCCCAATATATAATAACAGATGATTATGATTGCATCATTCTAGGCCCTCGTGATTATTATGTTACATGCATCCTTTAAGGAAGATATGATAAAATTGGATTTGGGTATGTTTTTGTACTTGAACTATTTTTCCTTTCTTTAGAAACTTAATTTTAGATGTTCCTAACATGAAATGAATTATAAAATAATGAAATATGAGAATAAATGGGTGTATAAAGGGAAACATGATATGAGAATGATAATTACCTTGGTTAACAATGACCAAGGTGTAGGATGGTTAAGGATAGTGATAATGCCTCGGGTTAGAAAATGTGGCTATGTTTGGGGAAAATACTTATTGTGACATGTTGTGAATTTCCTCTTACATAGATGTGATAATGATTTGTTATGTGTCCTAATATTTTTATTTAGAATATTAGAGAATATTACTCCATAATGATTCCTTTTTATTGGATGACTAGAAGAAATTTATTGTGATGACCCTTTAGTGATGGAACCTAAGGCACCGATGGGTGAGGATGTCATAGGTAAATTCTAAGGTAACATTGGTCACTTCATGAAAAATATAGAAAGAGACACAAGTAAGGTTGTGAAATGTATATCATATATGATAAGGGAGTGTCAGTTGTATAACCCTCTTACATTTACCAGAGAGGATGGACCTAAGGGAGCTGATTTTTGGATTGAATCTATTTAGACTATACTGGACCACGTGGATACTCTTACTAATAATAGATTCAAATTGGTTTCCTATATGTCAGGTGGATAGCCAATGTGTTGGCGAGACATCCATAGTCTGGATGGATAGGTAGATACTATCGAGTAGAAGGATTTTTTGGATAATTTAGTAAATCAATTTTATCTAGAGAAACTCTGATAAAAGACAGCTACTGAGATCATGTGGTGACACTTGGGAGAATGTACATCAAGAATTATTCTAGAAATTTTACATACTTTCATCACGTTTCTGTAAAATTTAGAGGAGATTAGGCTAATTAAGCAATATAGTTTCTATATGGGATTAAATATGAAATTATGTTCCATATGGAAATGATTAGGATGAATAAATTTTCAAAAGTGCTGAATCAGGCTCTCATATAATAGGGGAACCCATATAACACTTTTAGTGGAGGACTTGTGGTTTCTTTTGGATGACCTGAAGGTACACCTTCTAAGAGAATGAGGTTTCATTAAGAGAAATTTATCCTGAGTGGTGTGAATAAAAGAGGCAATTTAGGAGGATCAGTTTATTAGGATCTCACCCGTGTGATTTTACAATTGTGTGGTAGTTATGGACACTTTTGTAAAAAATACCCCGGCAACCAGTGCAGTGAAGAGATTAGTGAAAGATGGAGAATCAATAGATGTTCTATAGGAACCTCAAACTGATGGGTAGTGATGGAGTATCTATATAAAAAAGAGTTATATAAGGGGTTCTTTTACACTATATTTGTCTGGTGGCTAGATTTTTAATAACCGAGGTGGTAGAGGTCGTTATCATGGTGCTTCTAGTTAATAGAACCCATAGCAGCATGGTGGTGCATCTTAGGGGAGTCAGGATAAATCTAATGAAAGAGGTGTAGGATAATTGCATGTGATGTATCATACACTTGTGGATATAAATTATGGTCCATTCACAGTGAGAGGAACTGTTCTTATAGATTTTAAATTATATAGTTCTTTATTTGATATCGGTTCCTATCATTCATTTATTTCTTCACAAATTTTGAATGTCTTGAGCCTAGTGGTGGAGTTCAGGAGTGGGTTGTTGATGATAGATACACTATTGTGAGTGTGGTCTAGAGTCATCTACTTGTGCAAGGGATGTTCACTCAAGGTAGGGAAGTATCATTTTCTAAGGGATTTTTACAACCTTGAAATGTTAGGCATAAACATAATTTTGGGTATGGACTATCTAGTAACATACTGAGACCACATAAATTGTTACCATAGTTTTGTGAATTTTATGTATCTTAAGGGAGAAAATTATATTCATCATGGAGAGTGGGATATTCAAGAAGGATTGTAATGTCCAATTACTCAATAAATAGAAGATATCACATCTATGGTTAGAAGTCTTTTTCTAGATGATGGAGTTGTAAAGAATGATGAATTTAAAAAATTACTAAATTGGTTTAAGGAAATTTTTCATGAGGAATTCTCTAGGATAACACATTAGAGAGGTTTTAAATTCAATAATTATATAATGTTTGGTGATGATCTATTTTCTATTCTACCATACAGAATTACACCGACAAAGCTTCAACAGTTCAAGACATAGATAGATTATTTGGAGGATATGAGATTTATCCAAATGAGTATGTAACCTTGGGGTTTACCAATGTTTTTCTCAAAGAAAGATTGTGGGACTCTATTCTTTTGTGTTGATTGCCGAATATTTAACAAAATGAATGCGAGGAACTGATATACGCTTCTACAGATCGATGATCTATTTGACATGTTGATGGAAGCCTGTGTTTTCTCCAAGATAAACATGAGGTGAAGGTATAGTTAGTTGATATTTATGACTTCTGATATACCAAGAAGCAATATTAAAAGTAGGTATGACCATTATTAGTTCATTTTAATGTTGTTTGTGTTTATGAACACACAATTAGTTCTTATTCCCTTGATAAAAGGAATTTTCTATCCTTTTCTTGACAATTTATTTGTATTTTTTGTTGATGAAATCATGGTGTACTCTAAGACTCATGAAAATCATGCTCAACACCTTGACATTAACCTGAGTATACTGAGAGAGCATCTACTATATTCTAATTTATCTATGTTTTGGTTTTCAATTGAATAGGTACACTTCTTAGGTCAAGTCATCTTGGAGGAATGTCGGTCAGTGGACCCATAGAATGTTTAAGAAGTTGTATCTTGGGAGTAGTCCAAGAATGACTTTGTTACATGTATCTTTGTAGGGTTGGTGGATATTATCATGGATCCATCCAAAACTATTCCCAATTTGAAACTCATCATACGATATTGAGAAAAAGGAATGAAATTTTAATTGTTTGAATCATTTGATAATTCATTCCATGATTGGAATAATAATTTTACATCGATATTTCCCTTCATACTAACCAATCTAGGTGATGAGTATAATGTGTATTGTGATGATTATGAATTGGACATGGAGTATTGTTGATTATGGGAGATCAATTTGGGTCATATATGTCTTGGTAGTTGAGTCCACATAAACAAAACTACCATATACACCACCGCAAGTTGGAAGCATTTGTTTATGCCTTGAAGTTTTGGTGGCATTATCTGTTGGGAGAGAAGTATACCATGTATACATATCAAAATAGATTTAATTATAACATTTTATAGTGAAACTTGAATCTTCAGAATTGGTTATGGGATTATTATATGAATTCATTTTATTTTGATATAATATATATGGACAGAAATGGAAACAGTGTGGCTGGATTGTTGAGAAGGAAAACTCAAACTGAAGTTGTTTAAGAGTATAGAGCAGAGTGGAAGATGATGACTATGTTGGATGAGATGCATGTGGAGATTTGGGTGAGTTTGGAGTGGATGAATCTTGTGTTAGTTTTATTGGATTCAACACTTTTGAGATATATTATATATATGATGTATAAATATCTGGAATGTTTGACCTTAAGAGAAATACATGAAGGTATGGATTCACCATATGATTGGAGTATTATATGAGGATGAGATCATCTATGTCAGGAATCATGTTGTGGTTCCTATGAGAATGAGAGAGAGGAGTTAATATGTGAATTTCATGCATCAATATAGGTTATAAATCCAAGTATGACAAAAATGTACTGTGACCCAAGAAGATATATTTGGTGGCAAGGAATGGAAAAGGAAATAGCATGGTTATTTACAGGATGCAACAACTATTAGTAGGTAAAGGTTTTACATCAAGGACATAGAGGATTACTACATATTTTTCCCGTTCTGGACTGTATGTGGGATGACGCGACTATTGACTTTGAGGTAGGTCTGCCATTGATTCCTAATAATAATGATGTTATTGTTGTGATTTTGGACCATCTGACAAGGGTAGTGCATTTATAGTATATAATTGAGACTTTATCAGTGTAACAGTAGGTAGAACTATTTTTTGGTAGATAGTATATCTTCATAGAGTTCCACAAACTACAGTTTCATACTGCGACTAAGGTTTTACTTCATTATTTTGTAAGGTCTTACAGAAGGCACTTGGTAAATAAGTTTTATAATGTTTGTAATTCCACACATAGATATATGGGATGTAAAAACATACTATATAGGTACTAATAGATATGATGCAAGTGTGTGTTCTAAATTTTAGTGGGTCTTGGGAGAATCACCTATATGTGGGGGAGTTATCCTCTAACAATATTTATTAGGAAATGATACAGGTTGACTCATATGAGGCTCTTTTGGGTAGCCCATGCAGATAAACTCTATGATAGATATTGGTTGGTGAGTAATTGTAGTTGGGATCAAGTCTCATGTAAAATATTTTAGAGGAGGTTATGTTTATTTAGAAATGAGTGGGTTTGGCATAGATTAGAGAGAAGTCATATGATGGTAGCTGTCAAATACCCCTAGAGTTTAGAGAGGGAGAGCACGTATGACTTCAGGCGTCGTCTCGATTGGGCCAATATATGATATGGAGACAAGGCAATTTGGCACCCATGTTTTTTGGACTGTTTGATGTGGTGTATAGAATCGGTATGGTGTCATATCAATTGGCTCTTACATAGAGATATAGAGCTATTCATGACATTTCCATGTATCACAAATCTATTAGTATCACCCCAAGCATTCTCATGTGATAAATGTTGTTTATTTTGAGCTTCAGATAGTTTCTCCCTTTGAGGAGAATCTAAAACATGTGTTGGATCATAGTGAGAATGTGTTGTGAGGAAATATTGCACAGATTTTTCATTAATTTTGGAAGCATGGTTGTGTTTAGGAGGAAACATGGGAGAGAAAATAATATATTAGGGCTCAGTGTCCCAACCTTTTCGACTCAAAATATTATAGATGATTGGGATTTCAACTCAAGGATGAGTTGTTATAAGGTGGGGGTATTGTAAAAAAATGTCTTTTTCTGGATATATTTTGGTTTATTTTATAGGTAGCCTTTTTCCTTATGTTTTTTATCTTCCATTTTTTTTATTTTGTGTGTTTTGGGTGAAAATTTGAGAAAATGTAAGTAGTGCATTATTCGAACACAGTTTTCCCTAACTGTTGACCCAAACTCAGCTGACCATGCAACCCTGGATAGAGGGATTCACAAGGATAGACCACAGTTTGTCAAACTGTTCAACCTTATAGGAGAAACCATGATCCCCCTAGAATAGGCACATAATTAAGGTTCATGGTTAGGGGAAATCATGTGCCATGAGCATCAAAACATGCGTATTGGATTTTAATCCCCTGATTTGTATTAATATAATTCATGAACCCTCATATAATACTCCTTAATTCCCTAGAATGACCCATGATCATTTTCTCTCAATTCTAGAGCCTCTTGGATGGATTCAAAGCAATTATGTCCTCTGTTCCTCATGATTCAAAGCCTAGATTTAAGATCTACACCACTTCTGGTAAGTGAATCTTATCCCATTTGGTTTATCGTTTCTCTCCTTTTATTCACCCATTCCAAAAATAAATTGTTCTATCTATTTTGATTTGATCTAGATCTAGTTTTTTGGATCAAGATATAGGAGTTTGGATCTATATCTAAATTTTAAGGATCTTGATTTATTCAATCATGGATTTAGGATTTATATTTGGATCTTATTCTATGTTGTTACTCTTCAAAAATTGGGGGTTTTTGTACAGAGATCTCTTATCAATTAATTGCGATATATGGTCTATTATTAAAATACCATAGTCTTGATATCAATTATGTGTAGGTGGTTATGTAATTTATAAGATTCATTAAGCATTTTAAATTCACAAATTTAAATAATTAATTTGGTTAATTAACTAATTGTGGAATTGGTGATTTAATTGAATAATGAAATTGTGGAATTGGGATAATTAATTGATAAATTAATTATCTTTGTATTGAATTCTTTAATTGGGGACAATTCATTGTGACTTGATTATAATATTATTGAATTATTAATTAAGAATAAATAACTGTTGAATTAATTTTGGAATATTTATATTGTTGAATATGAATAAGTAATTGATAAATTAGTTATGGGAATATTGTTATTATTTATTGGATTAATAATTTTTGTTAATTAATTGATGGTAGTAATGTGATTAATTAATGTTTGAATTAATGAATAGTATTTTAGACGATTAATTAATTGGTGAATGAATTATATGGATTGATGTGATGAACTAATTTTTTAATTAGTAATGTTGTTGATGTAGTAAATTAATTATTAAATTAATTAATGGAATTTATGTGATGAATTAATTGATGAATTAATTGAAGGTAATTTCATGATTAAATAATTGTTGAATTAAGTATTGGATTTTCTATGAATAATTAATTTTATAATTAATTAATGGATTTCTATGATTTAATTTTCAATTAATTAATTTGATATATGTGATACATGTGATAATTGTGATAGATGTGATACTTGTGATATATATGATACATCTGATCTATGTGAAACATGTTATAATAGTGATTAACTGACAAAATAGGGCGTGAGACATGGACAGATGCTCTAAATACACACATGGTCCTTTCCATGATGTTCTAGGACCCCATAAATGAAAATTTAATGGGAAAAGGATTGATGATCTAAATACCCATGATGTTCGGGAAAGAGATTGATGCTCTAAATTCCCAAGATGTGTGAGATAGGTAATAATGCTCCAAATATTCACTGGGTTCTAGACCTGACGATCTATCCCCAAAATAATGAAATTGGATTATGGATATTATTATCCATATAATGAATTGAAATGAAATGGGTAATGAAATAATATTTGTTAAAGGAATTATTAATTTATAATAAGAAATGGTTAGAATCTTGCTTAGGCAGAAGTAGGTATTGATGTTCGGGTGTCCATGAGAACCCGGTGATTTTTTTTGGTTAAAAAAAGATTAAATGATAATGTGTTAACTATTTACATATAAATTGAACTTATTTATATATAAAAATACAGACAATGTTATTAATAGGATATTGGCTTAGACTACATTGGTCTTGGCCTACTAATTTGTACACACACCCTACTCAGATTGTCTGATTGGTACCCGAATAGATATTATGTTTATAAGATAAGATAACCGAAAATGAACTGAATTAGATGGATGATATGGGATGAAGCATGGATGAGGGAATCGTAAATGATTCAAGACATAAATGGGGTATTTTTTAGTGTATTTATTTTGATTTTTCCATTTATACACTTGGCACATACTTTATCATAGAAAATTCACTATTTAGTTTTGATTTTTCATTTCAATTTTTTTCATCTTGTGATATTGGTATTATCCAGGTCATGATGATATGTTATATAGTCATCATTTCATATTTTTTTTGTAAGTTTATTACACTAATAAAAGATTTTATAGTCTCCCTATGACCAATATTAGACCTTCACCCTGGTCATCATCCTTTAGAATATGAGGTTGTGCCCCTAAGGTTATGTAGTGAACCGGCTCAGGGCACCGTTGTGTGGAACCCAGGTCGGGGCATTATATTATGTATTTTATAATAATTAAATAATAATAAATAAATAATAAATATAATATATATCTTAAAAAACAGTAAGTACCTTATTATTCCCAACCTTGATTGGTGGTAATGTAAAGAAGAACAATATTGGTTCGCATGGCGGTAGTATATCATACACATGAACGATGATTGCATGTCAAATTTGATGGAAGTGTGTGAATGATAATGTCACACCCCTAACATAAAAAATATGTATATATTTAGTATTATGTTGTTATAATATAATCATGGAATAAAAATAATTGTGGGATTTTTTCACAAAGTGAGGATTATAGATTAATATTATGTAATTTGGGATCTTGTTTTATAGGATTTTTATTATCGAAAGAGAATTATATGTGTGAATAAGTGGGGGAGTTCTCTTTTATAGTGGTGGAGGAGTGGCATTTTTGGAAATACAAAAAGGTAAACACTATTGAGATGTCTCTCTTACATAATGTGCCTCAAATAAATTTAAATTTTATACAAAAGTTATTATATTGTTGAAATATGTCCATAAAATGTCTTTTTGACATGTATCTACATTATTTGAACCCTTAAGATAATTTTTTAGCACTAAGTTAACCCGTTTTTCCCTAAATCGATGTAATTAATTTTAAATACTTTCACTAATATGTTTTGTCAAAAAATAATTTTTCCTTAATAGGTATTATAAGTAACTATTAATAAAAATATTTAATCAATTATTCATATTTATAAATAGAAATGTTGAAAAAATAATTTAAAATTAATCTCGCAAATGGGAAAAGACAATGAGTTTTTAAAGTGAAAATTTCAAAGGATTGAAATGTTTTTATATCAAATTTCATTATAAAATTAATTGAAATGAACAAAATTGTGTTAATATATATATAATTGATCTAAATATACCTTAAAACCAATTTAAAATATAATTTAATAGTATAAATAAATTAGATGAAAATGTAGTTTTCAATTAAAATTTAGTATTTTAAAATTTTTCATATAAAATGAAACTTCTCAAAAAATATCATAAATTCATTCAAAGTAAATTTTTTATATTCTAAAAAAAGAAGTTTATTTTTTTTAAATTAAATTTTGAAAATGAAGTAAATTATTTTTAAATAAATTCTTCCATTAAAAGTAGTAAAACATCCTCTTAGAAAATTTTAACTTTCATGCCTATAATTGGGATTATTCTTATCTTATTCCTATCAAAATTATCGGATGAATAAATAAAATTGGTTTATTTATTAATATCTAAATTGTATTGATATCTATCACTAATAATGATTAATTTTATTTATTTGGATAAAATACCATTGTGGGTATAAACACAGTTTTTTCATAAAAACCCTCCCATCATATTCAATTGGTTTTTATTTTTATTTATAATTAATTTATTACTAATAATTTATTTTATAATCATGTGTAAACCATAGATTCATATAGTAGTTAATTTTGTTAATATATTTCATTCTAATGGCTAGGTGATAGCTATAATAATATTTTAATAATAATATAATTAGTATTTTGTAGTTCAGTAAAACATGGTCTTTTATGTAACAAAGGTTATCGAAGGAACTCGAAATTGTATTCAACGCATGAAAAACATAGTTTTGTTTGTAAAAAAAGAAAACAGAATTGTTTCAGGTAGTGAAATATTACTATTATGTTTTATATAAAGTAAGATTATCATTGTTTATCATATAATAAAAGAAATCAAAAAAAATTCATTTATTTGAAAAATAATAATTCTTCAAATTTCAGGGTGATACACTAAAAACCCAGTTTCAAAATCCTAGGGGATATGGTTTGGATAATTATCATATAATTTAAAAACCATTTTTATGTATTTTAATATAAAATTAAAATAAATGAATTATGATAAACCTAAAGTGTCCTAGATTGAAATTAAGAGTTTATGATTTTCACATGAAATATTTGATTATATAATTTACCCACTATGATTATTGTTACTCACACTATGATTTCTTATTTTAATCAATTTTTGGAACTTGAAGTAATAATCTTGACAATTAATATTAAGGATAATGTGGTGACTATGGGAAACCAAATGGGATGATGACTTGAATGAAAGATATCATGATTATTCTTAATAAGTTTTCCTAAAATGTAATTTAAAATGATTACCTCAACTGACTCCTGGACTCCCCACATAAGATAAGTATGGAGTTCTATAAGATCTTAAGTTTTAGAGAATATTTTGGAATAATGACTTGATTTCACTCATGTCATAAATATGGATGGAGGCAACTAGAAAATTGTCTCAATGGAATGGGAAAATTTTTTATTTGTGGGATGTAAGGCCATAATGTAATAAACAGTGTATGAAAAATGAGGATTATGGTGAAAATAAATAAATAACATCCTTAGGATCCAATTATAGTGCGAGGTCATAGATATGTGGAACCTAGGAATTATCTGAATCAATGAACTCCTATAAATTTTATCTCCTAGACTAACAAAAGATATATATTGAAATAAAACAGTTAATGTATCAATTTGTATTCAATAATTATATTGTTATGTTCTTTTTACCAGTGGTATTTGGGTTATAAGAGTCATGAAACATCTAAGGGATGTGTTAATTTTCGAATAATATATTTCTTCTTTGACATATCTATTATGGATATGATCATCGGTTTATGATATAATATTTATAATAAGTAAAAATTCATAAAACTCCGTTTTAGAATTTATGTTTTGTGATTATAACAATATTATCGATATTTTGGGAATCATATATGGAAAAACAGCCCATTTGTTTAGTATATGTTTTTGCAAAAAAAATGATTTATAGAATATTTACCTTAAATTTTTTTGGCGTAAGTTCAAAGGTATTTGAAACCTTTATGGTTTCTCATATCATTGATGTTATAGTAATTATGGGTCATCAAAATTTTGGAACATTATATGAATTATATTAATATAGGTTTTGAAAATGTATAACTGGTCACATCTCCCAAGGCTGTAGGGCATGAACCTACAACTCGAGGATGACAATATTTTAGTGCCTATCACTGGCCTATACTATTTTATGGTTAATATTTAATTGATTTTAGATAAATAATATGATGAATAAATATTAATTATTAAATATTATTGTTATTATTGAGGTTTATATATTAATGTTTTTGTTTGTTAACTTCTGTTAACTATATTTTATTTATAAAATATTAAGAAGTAGGCAGAAAGTCTCTTGCATCATTTATGGATCTTACGATCTATTAAAAGTTAATTTTTGTGATTTAGGAATAAACATGAATTTTTATATATTAATGATGTGTAAATTGATCAATTCACAACCAAATGATGATATTGTGCTTTTGAAATTGAAATGTTTCATGTAAGTATGTTTCCTTATATTTTTATAAAGTAAACGAATTTCTCAAAATGATAAAGAAGATATTTGATGAAAAATGTTATGTTATTTTATATGTATCTAATGAATCAAATAGTATTTTGTATAAAAATAGATAAATGGTTTTTATGTCCTTATCTTTTCATTGATCATTCACATTCTTGTGATCAATGATCATTATCACTCTCTATAATTATTTACACATTTCTTTCATGTCAAAATCATCACTTCCCATCTATGTTCTTATACATGTTATACTAGTAATGTGTTATTCTTTATAAACTTTTTATTTCCATTTTAAAATTATCAAGAGTTATTTTTATTAACCCTTTTAAAATTTGGGGTTTTCAACAATGCATTTTTAAAATGTAAAAGCCTTGATTAGGAAAATCTTGTTTAAATTTTGAGGATAAAATTCCATAAAGGTGTGGAAAATTTTACAACCCATGATTTTAAAAAAAGAATTCTCAGTTCTATATAATATATAACATGAAAAACCAATATTATAATATAATATAATAACCCAAGACTTCATAATATATTTCTTTTAAAATAAATTAAATCTATTCAATAGAATGTGATACATGAAATAATTTGTTTAAATGAAATTCAATAATAGATTAATATATTATTATTTACAACATGACTATTATAACCCAGCCATTATGTTGGACTATTTGAATATAACTAACTAAATTATGATAATTATGGTTATATAGAAATCAGAAATAATATAAGAATCATTTAAAATATTTTTTTTGAAAAGCTATATTTTTCTAAAAGATGTTGTAGTTGCGCTTTATAAACATGATTTAAATCAAATTTTTAACACTTTTAGAAAAATTATTTGATAAAATAGCCTTAATTTTATAAATATAATGTCAAAAATATATTTTTGTTAATTTTTTTGATTTTTTCAAAAATATTATAGTTTTTTGATGAATAGGGGAAAATAATGATTTTTATTCAAATCACCCATTTAATTTAAATGATTTTCATGGATAAATTACATTTTAAATAAGTTATAAAAAATAAGTTCAGTTATAATACAATTTAACATATTTAATTAATTTGAATAAATTTCATATTAAAATTTTCTATTTAATCCTTATATTATTATGTGAATTTCCCCATTGGATACCCACTTTTTATCGTATCTACAAGTAAAATTTTAATTTTGATTCATCCAATTTTATTAATTGAATTTGAAAAAATAGATTCCATATTTGGAATAAGATTATATAATATTATCTAATATATTTAATTTAATTTTTCACCTTATTTAATGTTGGAAACAATAAATAATTAAATACCGTGGTTAAGGTAAACATTTATATACCTTTGGGTTTAACTAAAATATAAGGGTTAAAATGACATGCAAACATTATAATTACTATTTTAATGACATATTTACACAATATCTTATCCAAAAATATAATATAAGGTTATTTTAGTTTTTTATAATGTTATTTACATTATTATATTGGAAAATTTTGTAAATTTCTATGTTGTTTTTTGGAAGGTTCCCTTTCAAACATATAAAAGGGAACTTCAAAACATATATTATTCACAACTGTCAATCAATATATTTCATAAAAAACATGAAAAAATCCATACCAAAAAATTTTATAAATTTTATAGTGGTTCTTCTTCTCCACAAAAACTAACATTGGGGTCCTTAAGAAGAGATCCCAACGAGGTTTCTCTTAGAGAAGGTAATTTTAATCACAAAGCTCATTATTTTTGTTTTTCCATTTAAAACCATATATTATGTCATAAAATTTACAAAATAATATCACTATTATCAACCATACACTGAAAAAAATTATTTTTATGATATAATATTTATCAGTCTCTCAGTCTATAAAATGGAAACACAAATCCCTTGCTCATTTGTAAGCCGGACTACCGCCTCGTGAATCAATGTCGTTAGTTTTCTGTCATCGAATCACATGTATTTCAATAATGTTGGAATTTTTGCATATATGTGATACATATTAAATTATAATAATTATTCAATTTTAATATATCATTCACTTCCTTTTCCTTTTAACCCATTAATGAAATGGTATCATCATTCATGTGTATGTACGACTGACCACCAACACGAAGTGACACAAATCATTTTAAATGTAAAATTTTAATTAATAGATATAAAATGGAACCTACTGAGTAAAAATTATATTAATATAATTAATATAATTATGGATATGGTAGATTAATATAATATACCTTAGATCAATAACTTTTATGACAAATCTGTATTGAGAAAAAAAGGAAATTATCATAGGGAATAATGAAAATTGTGAAATATTATTAATAAACAGGAGGTAAAATGTTAAAATAAGAGCATTAATGATTATATAAAAATCAATATTGTTTTTTATAATTTATTATAATTCATTAAATAATTATATAAGATTTTATATCATGTTCAAAAAAATGAAGCATAAGGTCATGGACATCATCTCAATTTCTCTTCATTTAGGAATATTTTAATATTATACCCCAAATTTCATTATATAGTGTATATAATGCCCCATTAAAATGAAATAAAATTATTCCTTAATAATTATTTTAATTTTAAGTTTTGATTTAAATTATTTCATCTAATTGGATTTGACATAAAAGTCACAAAGTTGTAAAGAATTTCACAACTCACTTTCTTTTCATTAGGTTATATTACTTCATCATTGTCTTTGACCTTATATGATTATGTTTGTGTTTTATTTTCACTATAATATTCTTTAATTTCAATTTAATTATGTCTATTTACATTTTACACACATAATTTATTATTTTATTAATTCACATTTCAATATTATGATCATTTTAAGGGTTTATTTTAAAATCCCTTTTAATCGGGATTTTTAATACTTGTATTTCCCTTAATGGAATTTATTTTATCATTATATAATAAAACCTTTTAAGTTTAATATCTGGTATTCATTCAAGATGTTTTCGTGTAATAGTGCCATATTCAACTCATTATTACATAAAATTATTGATAATTTTTTTTATAAAAACCTGACATTATTTATCTCTTCAGTCGAAAATTCATTTCCATCAGAATCTATTTTTTATAAAAATGTTTCCAAGAATTTTTATAAACTATTAAAAATTATTTAAAAATTAATTTTTTAGCAATTTTTTTTAAAAAAATAATTAAATAAATCATTATCCTTCTCAAAAAATGGATCATTTTTTATTATAATGAAATTTGGAAAAACAATAGTCATTTTAACACATAAAACAGCTATAAAAATTCCCACCATCATGAAAATGAAATAATTTAAATATTACTTTATAATTTTCAATGTTTATTTTCAAAATATTTTTTGAACATTTACTTTTAAAAAATATCAATGTTTAATGGATATTTTCTTCAATAATGTTTTTAAAGAAATTTTTATGCTATTTTTATTTGTCAATGATAGTAACCATTTATTTGAAATATTCTCTTACTTGAGAAATATTGTATTGATACCATATATATTCATTGAATGTTTTTTTAATGATTATATTGGCCAAGTAAAGTATTGAAATTTACATTCTTGATTAATTTATTTAGTAATTTACATCCCTTTGAAGTATTCACATTCTTATTATCATTAAAAATTATATTGAACCTAAATATCTATATTTTTTATCATGGATATGACTATTGCATAAATAATATATCATTTTAAGATATTGTGCGTAAAATTTAAAGTAATGAAATTGACTAGGGAAATATTGATAAATATTTATCCATTACTCAATACAGATATTTTTTTATAAGGCATATAGTTCATGAATTAAATCTTTGATTTGATATATGGGAATTGAATTCGATATATAGATATGGGTGTGTCTTCGTTAAATATAGCCCTTTGATGCATCACTAGTCTCATGAGATGAATCAATTGGATATCCATAGTTAAATGTGTTTATGGTGTAGACCTGCCAATAAGTTTTAAACTGTATTGTGAACGGTTTTGAGAGTAGAGGTATCATGATGGACTATATCATGACATACAATAATTAAAAATTTCATTCAATGAGAATTAAGTTATTATTATTCATGATATTTTCACAATGATATTATCACTGTATGTATTTCATTCTCAATTATTGATTATATGACAAGTTTGTTTAGTTATTTATAATTCTGTTTTGATTATTCCATATCTATTAATTATAAACATGTTTTTTAAAAGCCTTATGTGCTTAGTAACATACCTTTCTATATTGATTATTCCTTATCTTATCGTAATAATCAAGTTATTAAGGAAATTTCCTGAGTGTTCTAATATTTACCTTCCCAAATTGATCATTCCATATATATTCACGATATTAAAATTCTTTAAATGGAATGTGTGTTCATATATGTACTTTTTTGTATTAATTATTCCTTATCTTATAATTATAGACAAGTTATTGATTAAATGGAACTTTTGTTCAAATATTTATCTTATCATATTAATTATTCCTTATATATTCCTGATATCCATTTTATTTTAATGAAACATGTGTTATATTATTTTTCATTCCATATTTATTGATAATTATTTATTCATGATAGTCATGTTATTGATTAAATGAAATTTTTGGTGAAATATTTAACTTTCCATATTGATCAGGACATATTGATTATTTTTTATTTATTAATGATAACTTTATATTTACATGACTCTTATTGAGAATTTGATCTCAACCAAATTTTTTTCTTTCCCAAGAATCTTGTATGATTACTATGAATGATATGAAATGATATTCTATAATAAATAATAATATTCTCAGAACAAATTATACTGTAACTTTTTTATTCAAATTTAATGTGTGAATCACATATGTATCTAGATAACCAATACTAATAAAAGTTTTAGTCCTTCAAGATGTGATCACTTTTGTCTAGTTCCAATGTAATAATGTATACATCATCTCCAGGTTACTGGGGTCATGCTCCCTATATTTAGGGGGTTTTCATTCTTCTCCATATGTTTGTAGAGTTAAGGTTATCCATTGGCCCCAAAAATATAAAAATAGTTATATCTTTAGATGACCCTATAATGTGATTGATATCTAAAGCATCCTTGTATTGGTATAGTATAATGGGATAATTATAGATGATATATCTATCTTGGTAGTGCCTATAGCTATGTTGACTATGATCTGGGTCATGTTTAATTAAACTAGCTGGAGTGAGGATCCCTTAAAGGACCTAAATATGAGGTTAAATCTTCTCTAATTTTAATTCATTTAGATTCATGGTTCAATTATATGGTATATTTTTATTCCTAATGAGTTAGACTAAGATGTGTTCTAATATTGTGAGATCATGTGTTTTATTATGGGTTTCCTCAATTAGGAAACCATAAGCATAACTACACATTTCATTACTTGGATCAAGTAGATTTTTATCATGGATTTAAATATTTATAACATTATGTTTTAGGTGTGCTATTTTTCATATACCTATACTATGAAATCTTATGATATATATTCTACTTGTGAGGATTAAATATATGATAATAAGATTGTGTTGAATATCAATAAGAATTTAAATTCATGATGGAATTTTCCCTTGGGATGAGGGAAATTATTATAGATTCTTGGATTGGAAGACTTAAGTGTTTACAAATATGAAGATGTGTGGAAGATGATGATATTTCATGGGAAATTTAAAAAGGATACTTCAGAAGACCATGTGATGGTGTGTTTTTATTTTTGATCATTACCTATTAATTTTTGGAATGGGTTGATTCTATATAAGAACATATCACAAATTTTTTAATGATGAAGGAATTATTCTTGTGGGATGATTCTATTTCAAGATGGTTTTTGATAGACAATATATTTTATACCAATGTTTGGTTGGTGGTTTCAAATTTCATGAAGACTTAGTTTATGAGGGACTCCCATTCTTTTAAAATGGGGTTAAATTTTTACTGGATGAAAATATATCATGATATGAAGATGTTTTTCTTTTGGATGGGTATAAATCTGAATATTATGTAGTTTGTAACTCCCTTTATTACCTATTAGAGGATAATGGATGCATAGTATTGATTGGGAGGTTTACTTTAAAACCATCCATCGATTTTATGAAAGTTAGATGAGGTAACCAAAGACTTCATCATGGGACTACAATAACTGAAAGAGTTTCTGATGAGGTTTTGGTTGTAGTTAACCGGTTGATAAAGGATGGGTATTTATATATCATCCTAGATAATTATTTCAAAGATGACTTTGTGAGGATATATCTGTAGGATATAGTTATATTTAAATGTGTACCATCAAACATATTATTATATTGAAGTAAATTATTTACTCCATGATTCTATAATATCCTATAAAAGAAAATGGTATATAATCTTAGGATTTGGGGATCTTACAGAAAACCTCAGCACACATTTGAGGTATTCTGTCAAGCTCCACTTCCAGGATGTATCAAAGTGAATATCGACATCCCCTCTAGAGGAAACCCGGGTCCGGAAGGTTGTGGTTCCATTTCTAGATACTATATTTCCATGTGCCAGGGATGCTTCTTTGGTGGATGTGGTATGGACACGACTCTAGAAACGAAAAGGTTGGGAGTGATTCATGTGGTGTACATTTCCAAACAAAAGGGTTAGAACAAGCTGTGGATTGAAAGTGATTCAACCACTCAGGTTCAAGCTATCTGGAAGGGGGTGGAGCACCTTTCCTAGCTGCTTACTTCTCGATGTATGAAATGTCTTGCTTCTCTCACGGATCTCAACTACATTTCCACTCATGCTTTCCGTGAAGTGAACATGGTTGCTGACAGTCTTGCCAACAAGGGGGTCAATCAGGATATTACCTAGCTGGATGATTTTCCTGGTGATTTTCTCCCATTTTATGATAATTATTGTAATAAGATTCCGTATTTTAGACTTCTTTAACTCCATTTCTTCTTTATGCAATAAATTGTTCCTTGGTCTTTGACTGAGGCACACCTTTTAAAAAAATGAGAGTGTAAAATATGGATACTAAAAGATATGATCATGGCATGTGAACTTCATTTTAGTTGACTTTGGTATGACCATTTGGAATTTGTAGAGTTTTTATATAATAAATGATATGAGATTCGATCTGTATTGAACCCTTTAATTATTTTTATATAACTTTATGTTAGTCAATGTTTTAATAGATCAGTGTGGGTGATTCATCTGTTTTCAGACAACAATTTTTATAGGAAACTGTTGACTGACTGAAGATGTTCTGGAAGTCAATAAATACAATAAAGAGTAAAGAAATCATTTATTAAATAGAGTTAATTTCCATTTGAGAAAACCATGGGTGACTATGTATTTGTGTGGTTATTTCCTAGATTAGGTAATAGACAGTTTAGGGGTTAGGAGAAGCTATCACCGTAATTCATCAGTCTACATATGATTTTGGAGTATAATGGGACAATGTATTATAAATTGGATAATAATACATTGAATTGAGGTATGAATATTTTGTTTCATTTTTCCTAGCTACACATGTGTGAGGTAAAACTCATTTCTGTTATTTACATTGATGAATTTAAGTTGTAGGTGTATGATTAATTTTAGGAGTTCCAAATACAGATTATGGTCTATAGTTAGAAAGTTATACCTAGGTATTAAATTCCACTTTTTTTCTTATAATTTAAGTACAAGATTAAATAAGAGGATACATGGGAGTGATAATTAGATGTTCAAGAGAAGTGTCTAGAGTTTCTTGGATATACATCTAATGAAACTTCTAAGGGATGGGAGGTAATTCGAAGTGACGTTTTTGAGATAATTCGAATTTAAAAGTCAGATACATTTATAATTTAATTAATTAAAATTCATATGGATTATTAATTTTTTTTATAGTGTTGGGGATGGATTATGAGTTGGTTTTATAGGACTAATCATGGCGTGGTACAAAAATTCTGCAAACTATAGGATGTCACAATGTGACTGCCACCTGTCATAGGATGGTTTCCATAGTGGGGGGGATTAAATAATAGCAATGAGGAAAAATCCATGGATATATTTTTAGTGGAAACTATATAGAGTATTTCCAATTTCCATTTTATAGGTGAGGTATATCAATGTGTTTACCTATATTTCTTTTTCTATTATCTTATGCCCTTGTCTAAAACATATGTCACAACACTACCTGCAGGGAAGTCAATATAGAAAAAACACCTTGTTTTCACCTAGATATTATAAATCAGTGGTTTTATGGGAATGTATGTAATTTTTCATAAGATTCCGTTTCAAATTTCCCATACACCTCTCTCACCATATTAATCTATATAAATAAATTTTTGATGTTTTTATGGACAATATTATATTCTATACTCTACTTAATTAGTCATTTAATGTGGGGGATATCGAGTAGGTTCACACTTGGTTAGTATAATGTAAATTTATCCCCATATGTCCCCTTTTTATGGTAATACTTATTTTTTCTTTTAAAAACCTTATTTATGAGTTTCTGAGGCGATTTCTAGTTTTCTAGTGGTTTTTACAAGAATAAAGGGATGAAACATGATGAGTAAACATTATTACACATTAGATAGGATGTCAATAAAATTATATGTATTTTTTTCTAAATTTATATTCCTTGATTTTAATATGTGTTTTTGTATCTTTATGATAGATCTCTCTATGGTATAAATGTGGAAGGTAAGTCAGTTGAGATATTATTGACCCTTTATAATGGGATAATTAAATTGGAGATTAGTTATGTGGGAATTTAATCTTATTTTAGGGGTGATGATATGGTTTTCCTCATAGATAATTTGATTTTTTGGGATATTTGTTCTCTGATGGTGTTATGGTGTCCTCAAAGAATGGTTTAGTGGTTCAATGGATGAGTCCTCTTATTGGTTTTGGTTCTTGAAATGTAATACTTCTTTTTCTGTTTCTATTTGACTATTAAACTCTAATTCATCCTTTATTAATAAATTATAGCTTTGGAAATATTCTATCCTACCTTGAGTGAGAATGAGGGGTCATGATTATGAGGTCTATGTCCACCATGAGAGATATAGTGTGTCTTGATATATTAATGACCTATCTTGAGTGTGAAGATAGATTTTGGGAAAATGAACAACCATAATAGAGAAAGTGAATTGGTCTATTTAACATCCCTTTAGGGAGAAGGTAAGGTTTAGGTGTTCAATGTAAGGTAGTTGAGAATATGGAATACTCTTACTTTGAACATGGAGTTGAAATAAGTATGGAATATAATAAATGGTGACTTGGTTAACATACAATAACCTTGTGGGTATAACATTTTTTTTATTATTTTCATTTTATACATCATTAAACATTTTTAACACTTATGTAAAGGGAACATATCTTCTGTACTAAGGGATTTATACTCACAACCTACCTGAGATTCTTAGTGTGCATGGAAAATTTATTGTCTTGTATTCATCCAAGGGTATGGTACCCAAGTTATACTACTAACAATGTGACTATTGTAGGAGATTATGATGATTTAAAGGAAAGATTAATAATATTTTATTGTGACACCTATATTTTATTTTTTTCATCGTACATATTGATCCACCTCATGTGAAGATCCTTTGGTTTTATCTACTAGTTATTGTATTCCATTATGATATTTCATGGGAAGATGTATTTTTTATATTATTGTTATGCTTTTCTAATTTCATTTTTTATTGATTTCGTTTTATGAGTTTACTATGATGTGAATTTTATGTTGAGAGAATTGTCACCACATAGTTCCGTTCAATGCCTCACCACAAGTCATATGCCTTTTGTGAATGGAAAGTCGTGCTTGATTTATTATAAAACATCATCTAGGACCTACTGATATTTATCAAGGAGTCAAAAATAAAAAATATATTATTGGATAAAAGTTTATTTTTTCTAAAGCCTTGTTCGAGTTTCTTACTAAGTCATTAATCCACATTTTTTTCGGGTTGGGTGCATGTGAATGAGAATATAAGTATGGTTTATATAGTAGGGAATATAATATTTAATTAATGATACAATTCTTAATAAGATATGAGAAGATGTTGGGGTTCATATTCAAGTTCCACTACATTTAATGGAGAGATACAAAACATCATGACTTGGGTGTTGTGACCTATGTACTGTGACTTGGGTTCAAACAGTTGGGTAAGGATTCACACTTAGTGAAATGATTCTAAACCTTTTCTAAATTCTCTTGTTGAAATTTTCCACATAACCACCCATTGGATTAGTTGAATTATATACTTCACACATCAAATTGATTTCCATTTAAATTGAGATCAGTTCATGAGTCTCATCATACTACATCATCATGTACTCACCAACTTTCTTGGAACAATACTACTCAATTACCCACTATTGGATATGATTCCTCTATAAAACATTTTCCTCCTAACCAATATGCTAATATCAGAATAATGTAATGAATATCCATTACCATGAATCCATTAATTAAGATGAATCACATGGAAAAATAGTTCCCCTGATGAACCAATCATTCATGAAGAAAGAACATATATAATATACTACCTATACAAATCTCATGTATTGGTGAGAGAGGATCCACGATACTAAACCATCATGTGATCCTCTATAGAGAGTCAAATTAATTGATGAAACATTTAGTGTTACATATCTCCTTAGGAAATTTTTTAAAATAGAATCCATGTCCATTCTGGGTGAATCAACATTGTGCCATGTTTGAGTACTATATGATAGCTTTCTATATTTTCAAATCTATTTGGACTTCAAGATTCTTATTCTGGATATATCATTATATATTCTTATATTTGTTATGTTTTTAGTTCCCCAAAGTCCATACATTTCACCTTCTACATGGGGGAGAGGGTATATGACTCACTAACATGTATGCGATTAGTGTAGTCCCTATTCTCCATGATATGTATGATGACTTAATCCCTTCCAATATTTATTAGGGAAAAACTATTCGAACATCACTTTACGTTAGAGAGCCATTGAGTTTGGTTTCAGGAAGGCTAATATGATATGTTCATTTGTCTCTCAATATCCCTTTTATTAACATTTTCAAAGAACATATTTATTGTTATGGATCAATTCCTAGGTTAAATATAATTATGAAATGCCCAAAAATATATGCCAATGGGACACATAGAAGATACTTGTCCATTATAGATAATGGTTTTAGCATACTATCTGATATAGTTTCTGTATAGTTGTATTGTGATACATCTTTGTAGTTATGTATCGAGGAACACTACATTTCCCCCATGATTTTCTCAGTTAATGATTCTTATAGATATTTTAGGTGAAGAAAAACAATATATAGATTCCAAAGGTCTATAAAATTTCATAGGGAGACATATTTTATATTTTATTTTCCCCTTAAATGACACTTTTTGAAGAAATTATGGTATATGTCACTGGTTTAGTTGATGACCATCCATACACAATCTCATTGAATGGTGGAATGATTATAGTGATTGTAAATATGAAATGAATATGAGAATAATATATTAAATGTAGGATTTGACACTAATTTTAGTGAATATTGGATGTTACATTACATCCTTATTTTATAGACCATGTTGAATAACACATTATGAAATTACAATAATTCTATATGATGCTGAAATATTTAGACATATACACTCTAGTAAATATATCACTATGACATGAGCATGTTAGTAATTATTTAGTGTATTCTTAATTTGGGGTCAAATTTTATCGTGGTTTAGTACTAAGAGTATCCCACCCATGAAAACACATGCCACCCTTCAAAATAATTTGGAAGTCCATGGGGAGAAGTATAGTAAAAATTACATCATCCAGCTGGAATCCTCATCTAATTAAATTGAGAACACTATTACTAATAGATATTTCCAGTATATTAGTACCTATATAAAGACTCCCATATAACATTACTAATGTTATATATCTCCCAAGATGCATGTGACACACACATTGATTAAATATCTCTAGCATTATCCCAAAATGATCAAGATCACATTTTAATCACATCTTGCAAAAATATGTATAAATTTCAATCAGGAAACCAAATATAGAGTAAATCACATATCTAAAAGTTGAATAAACATAAAATGGTGGAGATTCTTCCATGAACTTAACAACACACTAAAGGTCATGTGAAATTATCTATACTCTAATGACTCTTACTCCCATAACTAATATCTAAAGAAAGGATGAACTCTTTTACAAATACACAATGGGTATAAGAACAAGAGGATTTTTATATAAATATTTATACTATATTATATATTAATTTTTTTTATGGGAAATATTAGAAACCATAGAGAGTGATCTAAAAACCATTGAATGTATAAACCACAATGTTGAATCTTTGGAATGGGATACCTCTTAGTGGACTCGTCAAACTACCCACGAATCTCTACATTGTGACTGGGTCATGAATCTTACATTGTACATACAATAATATAAATATCACATTGTATGAATGATAATGCACCATTTTGAGTTGAAAACTAGACTGAATACCATCATGAAAAGGAATTAAGTTTCAAATATTCAAATTAAGCACTAGATAAAACTAAAAAACCATAGTGCAATGATCAATAGTATCTATTTAATTTTTCAGAAAATTCAATGATTAATTTTCAAAAAAAAAATCTTGACATATTATATCATATATAACATTGTTCATTGTTTCTAAATTATCATTGGAAGGTTTCATTTTTTGGATTTTCCTCGTTTGTTCAATTAATAAAAAACATATTTTCCCCAAATTTATTTTTAATTTCCAGAACAATTTATGATATGGACTATTAATTTATGATAATCTATGAAAATCACAATGTGGAATGTCACAATAACTAAATCTATTTAGATATTGAATTTAAATAGCATGGGTAAATCAAAACATATAAATTATTGGTTTAATGATGACATGTATGAATAAATCCATCTTTTTTTAACCACATTACCTTGAATAAATATATACACAGGTAATGTGACGGATCATATACAATAAATATAAGCCATGTAGTGCCTATGAGATAAATAATGAAAATATTTGATTTATTATAGAACACAAATTCCTGGATTGATAGAGGAGGGAAAATATGGTGAAATATATATTGAAACTGCAAACTAAGGTTGGTCCATTCGAATGTGAATAGGGGTTTCATCGAGAGTATTATCTATCAAATGGATAAAAGAGAAAAAAATATGAAGGAACAATTAACATCATCATATGTTGAGGTTTCTCCATTCTACTTTGGTAGTTATATAACTTAGCATCATGAAAATTTTGAATGGGGGTTTCAGATGAGGATTTAAATTCCCAATGCTCTCAAAAACTATGAAATTATTGCTCCTTATATTTATTACAAATTAACTAAACTTATATATGAAATATAAAAAGGGTATATCTAATATTTCTATGTTTGAGGATCTTAGAGATAATATATTGATAACATAGAGTGATATATTATAGACTATATAATATTTCTTTATTTTTTTTATTTTTACTAAATTTTTTCTAAGACTTGAATAGTGATAATATTTGGGGGAAAGATGTAAGATTTTCTTCAATCCACCCTTTTTTGGGGTTCATCATTTTTTTTGATCAATTTTATTTTTATTAATTCTCTTAAATTTTCCATATTTATGAAATTTTCACTCATAGTCGGGGGATAGATTAATTTTTTAGGATTCCCTTTATAGTATTTTAAAATGGTTAGTGTTATGACTATTTCATAGAACATGTCACGTTCTTTCAAACCAGATCAATAAGTGATTATCTCGAAGGGTGGATAAAATTAAATAGAAATATAGGGTAGTATATATAGTAACTAGTGACGAATAATCTCAATGGGAATTTATATCATGGATCTAACATAGATATCCCCAAAGAGGGGTGAGTGTTAATTATTTTCATTTTTATCTAACAAAAGATAGTCAGGTTTAATTTCAAACATATTTATCTATAATGATTATGTTCACTTTATAAAAAGTGTGAGGTAGACCAAACATGAACTGTTAAGCACAATAATGATATAGACATCTTTTTGGATGGATGTATATAGTTTTTTGTTAGGATAATTTAACCAAAACATTCATGTATTTAATTATTATTTTTTTTTAGTTTAAGTTCATTCAACTTTGGTTAGAAAGATAGAAGTTCATACAACCTAAAAAAAGTGATTCGTTCTATATTAAAATGAAATTGGAAAATCCTATTTGAGGTAATATCGATATGATAATATAGAACATCTTAGGGAGTGGAGTAATGTGATAAAACAAATGATGTTTCATAGTTAGGGTAACTCTTACACCTTTAATCAACTAACTAAAATTACCTAAATTATATCATAGATTATTTGAGTTAGAGAGTGATCACATAGAATAAGAATGAAAATAATGATCACATATGATGTTTGAATGAATGGTTTCACAAAAATATTGTTTAGGGACCATGGGGTAAGATGAAAATTTATTTAGAAAAAACATACATTTGGTTGGATGGACAAATATACATCATTAATATCTATACCCAGAAAATACGTCCTTTTAAAATCAAATACACTTGATACCAAAAACTAGTAAAGGTATAAAATGATTTAAAAATAATTGCATGAAGATTGAAACATGAGAAGACGGTATTCAAAAGTATATTTAACAATAAAGGCTAAGTCTAACCAAGGTTGGGGAATTTCTTACTATTGAAAACAGTTGGAGTAGATGATTATATAAAATTAGGAATAACATTTATTATTCAGAAACAAATATTTTTCTTTTTATAATAGAAATCAATCTGTAGAATGTTATTATTAGATTCCTAGAGGAATGTTTTGACACATTATATTTTATTCCTATAAAAAGATGTATACATTGATATAATGGGTAAAAATGAATAAGAGGTTAATATCATGCATTGAAAAAAGGTATGATTCATACTTTCATAAAATCATGGGAACTTAAATAAACATATATAGATGGATTTTTTATTGTGTAAATAATAAAATAAAACATTATAATCTAGAAATTTTCTAATTTAATATAGATGACGATGATGACCATTAAATATATTCAAATAATACGAATTATGGTAGTATTTTTTGGGGTTCATTGGTATACATGACCTCCTCATAAGGATTAAAACATGCAATTAGTTGGAAAGATAGACATACACTTTGTATATAATTTCCAAGTAATTTTATCCTTTTGGTATTTGATACACTCAATACCAATAGTCATGAAAGGTTTATAATGATTTCAATACTTCACTAATGAAGTGTAATTTATAGTGAAATGAATATTTAAGAAGTATTTTGGAATAAAAAAGGATTATATACTATGTATTTAATGCATTATTGGGGTGAAGATTTAAGAAATTAAATTTATTGAGCACATGATCATTATAAATGAGTCATATACATCATGTTAAGAAGTAAATTATGATGTTTATATGGAACTAAAAAATATAGTGGAAATTAATATCTACTTTAATGTTTTCCAATATCATTGTGTCAAGTGTGTATAACATAAATTTATCAAGGGCTAAATTTTAAACCCTAGAACTGTTATAAATGTTTTATTTTCTTATCCATTATTTTAATAATCCATGAAAATGGAATTAATTAATGAAAAAAGAAATGATTTTTTTTACGATTCCCATTATATTTTTTTAAAATGAAAATACGTTTTGGCTCTTTAATTTCGAATTATGAGACATGAAATTTGGACTATTTAGTGTTGATTTTTAATGTAATTATAATTTGACTATATATGAGTTTAAAAATATAGTGATAAGGTAAAATTTGAGCAAATATGGGTGATAAATAAATTTCCATACATGAAACCTAACTAAATGGTGGTGGATAGAACATAACCCCTACCAGTGTTGGTAATCAAAAAGGGAAGGAAACTATATGTCTTGTGTTAACAAGAATCAATCCACGAGTAGCTATCACATGATTTCTATTTATAGATTTGAACCATGAATAGTGGAAAATGGAATATTTTTATTCATGTATAGGGATATTTAATAGGACCTCACATGGGTGAAGGGAATATATACATAAACATGGAGTATGGTATTTGATTGTAAGTATGTTCCCATGATGTGACCAAAATAATAGATTTATGAATCACTACGTCTCTCGTGATAATATAATTCTTGATATAAATTGTTTTGAAGAATGATATAAACCTATATAATAGGGGAAAATATAGAATGACCTAACAATAAATTAAAAAACCACCGTCTATAGTGGAGTGGGAATAAAATTTTTTGGTCAGACACAAGATAAGAGATCAATGATTTACCACACATCCATTGTTAATAGGAATCAAACAAAAAATAGTATGAGGAAAGTGTATTATTTTATCTAGTATAGGATTGTATATATAAGTGATCTCTATATTGAAACCCATTATATGAGGTATAATCTAATTATATGAAGTTTTAGTGATAGATTAATTAAAATAACATAGCATCGATGTAGAGACCCAAGACATGATGTACATGTAAATTACATTACATTTTCAGAATTCCTAATACATAACAAAAATAGAAACCAAAGGATCATAATAGTTTAGTGTCTTTGGAAACATGGAACATAATCTTCTAATCGTGGTGAAAGATCTTCAACATCTCCCATATAGAACTTCCCCTTTTGATTTATTACCTAAAACCTTTATTTATATCCTAGGGAAAAGAGAAAATATAAAGGGTAAGCTCAAATTTTCAGTAAGGGTAAGCATGGAGAAAATAAACCAACCATATACATTTGAACTTCAAAACATGAACATAAAGTTTACACATCAAAATCATGAGTTGTGAAATAAATCTTGAGAGTATGTAAGGAATAGGTCATAAAGGAACATTAATCATAATAAAATAGCATAGGAATAAAACATTTAATTGTGTAAATCCATTAATCACATCATATGATTTCCATATTATCCAAGGAATTGTTGCCAAGACCATCTTAGTGGACAAAGTCCCTTTCTGAATCGAGTTCACTCCACATTTCAGTCTTGTAACACTAAACCGGATTAACTTACCATTCTAGTCATGTCTATCTCATGAGATATAAATATTTACCAAATTAATTGGAGGTAGATATAGGTCCCACCCTTCTCATAATTAAATCATTCTTACTTGTTTCACAACATAAACATAAATCATTCCTCATAACACAACGAATAAAATGGGTTTCATAAACATCATCCCATCATAACATAATCCATATAAAACAAATGAATATCATTTCATCATAAGAAAAGTGAAACCATGTAAATCATAGATACATTATACTTGAAACATATACAGATGAAATAATTTCCTCTTGGATGGAAAATGGTTTTGATAAAACACTTGAAATAAATTCTTGAGGAAAATATCCTTTCTTCTATAAAATAATTTTCTTTTCACAAAATGCCATTCAATTTTAAAAGAAAAGGATTTTTTTGAAAATATTAATTAAATATTGTAGAGTAAGATTCATGAAAATAAGGTGTTATGAAACCATAAAAATCCATTCATGCCGTATAATTTTAAAAAAAATTCCCCTCATACTTTTAACAGAAAAGTCAAAAAGTACCATGTATGGTAAACAAAAGAAAGATTACATCCATAACACAAATTATAAGTCAAAGAAGGGTAAACATCACATTAAAAATACATGGAAGAATATTAAACACATTATGAAAAACATTTTATGGGCATGGATGAAAAATATAACCCCAGTATATACTTATGTATAAGCAATCTCGGAAAAAAATGAGATTGCAAAATTATCCCTTACCTTAGGTTCGTTATGCCTCGTACGTATCCGAACCTCCTGTATAATGATTTAAATAATTAAATTTACTTATTGAAGAATCATATTCATTGTTATGATATCATATATGGTTCACTTATGACTTCATACTAGTCATTCTTTTGTAAATTCCATGTTAAAGCAACGTTTTGGGTAAAATCGTTTTATTTATCGTACATGTTTGGAATTGTTTTTATTGATATTATTATTACTTATATCATGATTTAATTACTTCCAGAATGTAAATAATGATTTATATATCATATATATTCAGTATATATATATAATATATAGATAAATGAAATTAAATACACCGTTCATGGAGACGGTAGGCCGTACGTACGCATGAACGTTGTTTTCTTTTCCTGATTGACTTGAATAGAAGTAACTAGATGATATATATATATATATATATTTATATAACTAAATAAAGTAGCTTTATCATGTGATATATTTCATTATTATTCATTATATATTATTTATAATAATTCTTGAGTGGTTATCATGGAGAATGAATCTCATAGTGTCTTGGAGACAGTAATCCGTACGTACGCACGAGCGATGATATCGTTCCCTTAATTTTTGAATTGAATTGGAGGGGATGATATAATACCTCAGAATAATTATTATGTTATAATAACTATATATATTTATTCATTACACCATTATACCCATTCAAGTAAGGTGGTGGTGGAAAATAGATTACACTACGACATAGAGATGGTATTCTGTACGTACGCATGTGCGGTGATTTTGTTTTTCGTAGGATGGATAGAAGGTGAAATAGAGTTGTTTAATATTTATAATTACATATCAGTATATTATTGATACTTATGTAATCAATTTATGATGAAATAAATAAATAAGAAGAAGTTGAAGAAGAAAGAAACTTGAACGAATCGGTAGAAGAGATTACCTCTTCTTCGACGCACCACTTTTAAGCTTCCTATTAAAGCACTAGAGTTGGCCTTTTGAGGAGACCAGAACCTCTATAATGTTTCTCTAGAATTTGAGAAGAGAAATGGGTAGGTTTTGGCCGAGTGTGAAAGCTCAAAATTGTGTGAAGAGGAGAGAGAGGAGGTGCCCTTTTATAAGGGAGGAGAAGGGAACCTTAGGAAGAACTTAAAATATTATTTTATAATAAAGTCATATTCGGTTTATAATAGCTCCAAATTGATATATATAGAAGATAAAGTGGGGATGGGTAGAAATACTCTCAACCAATAGGTTTTAGACAAGGTTAGGTTACTATTGTACCCTTATCATTTAGATTTAACACTATGTTAAATAATTTAACTTTTACCGTGTCTTCTTGTTTGCTTACACTATATGGTTAATAAACTTACTATAACAAGCCAAACGAACCCCAATTGATTAATTATTAATATATATAACCCTATCTAAGTCATTTTGAAGAACCATAGATTTTTAGGAATATAATAACAACTAATAATATAATATTTGTTTTAAAAACTATTTTATGACAATTTTGACACTATTTGGTAATTGATTTTTGTGAAAATCATAAGAGCATGATTAGTTCAAAAAAAGTTAATTAAATAAATACTAACATGTCATATTAACCTAAAACATTATTTTAATTTATAAAAAGTCTCAAATTACATTTATTTTGGTGTTTATAATATCAATTATTTTAATATTTCATTATTTAGGTAATTATTGCATCACCATTGTGTCATAAATAAATTAAATTATTTAATGTATAAAAATTATAAATAAAATACCATTAGGTAGGAAATCTTTTTATATTTATAATGAATATTTATAGTCGTATTTATATAATGTATAACCCTATATTAAAAATGTTTTAGTTATTAAACTTTGATTTTAACTATTTTAACTCTTTTTTAAATAAAATAATAATAAATGTCTTAATCTAATCCAAGTGGACCTAAAGGGTAATATTTTATTCGTAAGATTTTTTTTCAGTTGAATTACACTTATTAAATAGAATTAAGACATATGTTAGATATCATTTTATCCTTAATTACCCTATTTACTTTTAACCGTGGTAAATAAAAGTTAAAAGTTACTATTCACCAAAAATTATTGTTATTTTATTAAACAAGATTTTACTCCTTAATATTAACCATGTCTTTCAGATTTTCGAAATTCCACTCACAGAAGCAGTAAAATTATGTTTTATGTAAATTTTCAAATTCTCCTAGGAGGTGGGTAAAAGATGGTGAAAAGTTCAATAAAATTTTCATATATATAAAATTATTATAAAATGACTCCAATTAATTAAATTGAACTTATATTGGTATTATGTATCAATTTTTACCTAAAATAAATTTAAATAAAATAAATAATTATTTAAATAAAAGTCGGTTTTTAAATAGTAACCCGGTGTTTTCTCTATTCATCAAAAAATGAATGTTTTCAGAAAAATACCAAAAAATCACCCTAGGATAATTTTGATATTCCAAATCCAAAAATGAAGTCCATTTTGAAAAATAAAATTTCAATAAGTGGGTATTATTATTCATAATGGATAGTTTATATAATATTTTAATAATAAATTGTTGTTTAGTAAAATCGGTATTGCGTACAACACACGCTATCGTGGAAGGTCCCGATTGCATGTAAAGCAAGCCAAGTCAGGGTTCCATGTAGTCCAAGATTTCATTGTTGTTGTGTATTATATAATCCAACCATATTTCATTTATACATTGAATATATATATATATATATATATACACTCAATGTTGCGTAGAATAACTTCAATCAAACGAACTTGAAATTTTTTGTAACACGAGCCAAGAATAGTGTTGCGTATACTGCTAGCTAAGACAGTGTTGTGTATTGTACAATCTAATCTTGGTGTAGTGTACAATAGAAGACATAAAAGAAATTAAAAAGAATATATCTCATAAAATATCGTGGTGTAACATTCTACCCCCCTTAAAATGAATTTCTCCCTCGAAATTCGTCGGGGTTATAAATGGTTTACTACTTGATAGTTTCTCTCATAGAAACCCACATCGTAAAAAGGAATAGAAAAACATAATTTTAGAAACTAATGTATGAAACGTAATGGCTACCCAAATTAACTCATCACTGGGTTTCCACATAGGAGAACATAGGTAAAAATATGGATATGGAAGAGAAATCTAACCATCAAGTTATGATGGAGAGTGGTATAGGACATGGCTATGAAAAATCCATCAATCAAAAAGCCATAAATTTGTGATGATATAAGGTACAATCTGATTCATCGGGTATGGGGGTACTAGGAAAATGTTTTTAATTTTCAAGATCACTTCCCTAATGTTGAAGAACTTTTGAAATAAAAGAAATACTTATTTGATATTGTTACAATCACACTTTTTTTCGTGCCTTGAACAATTTCCACTTCATCTCTTATAGAAATGAAGTTGAATTTGCCATCTGTGAAGTGATAGCGGATCATCATATTGAATGATAGGTCATTCCATCTGTCTCAAACATATGGTTAGCAATAGTTATATACATAAGTCTATTTATGGTGAGATTAATCGTATACGGTTCCAAAAATGGAATTATACTTCATCTATCATACCACATAAAAAAATAAAACTAGTTTCTACTAACCATGACATCATGTAGGCCAGTGGTAGGTGATAAAGGCCTGTCACACTTCGGTTGTGGGTTCGATTCCCACACCCTTGTCCGACGCAATGGGTTGCCTCTCGTCTTGCAGGTTGTCCCTTTTTCTAAAACTACATTATTATAACATCCCTGCAATAATATCAAAAAAAAAGTTCATGCCATAAACAATACTATATGATGTCCAAAATAATCCATTATAATTTTTAGACTTATCCAAACTACATCTGTCCATTCTCATAGTATAAAGAAAACGATTACTTGAAAGGTTACATAACAAGAACGTGAATACCATCATTTATCCCCCATATATCATAAGATATATCTTGTTGGTCATATTCCAAACATGTAAATATCGTAATCATGTTTTCTCTTGAAAAATTAATACCCATTGAACCTTAGTGAAAACATTAATGTTGTCAAAAGTTAACTCTTTCCACATACCAAAATCCCAAAATTTCTTTATACTCAAACCAATATATCTCTTTTTCCTTCTATCAGTCCTGAGCTCATGAATACTATCAAACATTTCATTTTCTCCTTATCCCTTCATTATGCGCATATCATCCTCTTTCCAAAAATATTTCAATCACTTTTCATGGTTACTGGTTCCATACAATTATTGAAAACCAATACATAGATATTCCAAAATTCCACAATACTATAAATGAGATTCCATGATTCTATTTTGAAATCCCATTACAAAAACACTTAATCATTCCACAACAACATTTTCATATTAAACATCACAAATAGTGATCCCATCTAACTTCCCTTTGTCCTTTGACTCAAGAGGTTTCTCACGTCGATCACCATTAACCCTTTTATTAGGGCATTCATTAGCATAATGCCCCATTTCCTTGCACTTGAATCATTGATGTGTTGGTGGTGCATTTTCTACAATCTTTTCTTCATTCACACCATTAGATACCTTTTTCCCATTGCTTTGGCACTCAGCTACTCGATGACCTTCTTTTCAACACTTGAAACATTTTATAGTACCTTTTATACAATCTCCATTGTGCTTCTTTCCACACATGGAGCATAAAGAAACATTCACCTTCTATTCACCATTGTTTTGAGATTTTTCCATGAACTCCATCTTTCATTTCTTGTCAAAACCATGAGATGGATATGTAACACCAACTTCCAGTTCTACCTTGATAGAACAACGTACAATTTTTTCATAGGTACTGAAATATATTATAGCTAATTCCCTTTGAAGACATGGTTTTAATCCACTGAAGAATCGATCAACTTTAGTTTCAGGTTGGATGATAAATCCAGATGCATACCTTTCAATCATTTTAAAATTCGCTTCGTATATACCAACAGATTCATCATCTTTATACTTAATCTCAATGAACTCCTTTTCAATATTTGTTTGAAGAATACGAGGGAAGTACTTACTGAAAAACAAGTTCTTGAACTCGTCCCATTCCATGAATTCAATTTGATCATAGGACCTTGTATTCTTAATTAGAGTACACCACTGGTCTGCTTCACCTTCTAAATGGTAAACAACTAAAATGACTTTTTCATGTTATGAACAACGATGTATGGAAAATATCTTCTCAATGGTACTGATCCATTGTTCAGCAACAAGTGGATCAGAAGACCCACTGAAAGAAGGTGGACATTTCCTCGTGAAGGAGTCAATAGAATATTGTTCCCTTATCTGCTCATTTGGATGTCCAGAATGATTCATAGCTTGTGTAAGAATAACAATAATATTTTTCACTCGATATCCCATAACATTGGTTTGTTCAGGAGGACAATCATTTCATTTTCCATTACATTGATCAACATGGTTCCTTCTAGTTCCATCCATTGTCTAAAACCCAAAAAGAATAGTATAAGAGCCAAAAGTCATGCTATAGAAAACAACATAATAAAGGGGGAGTACCTTCAATATATAACATCTTAGGGTTAATTATAAGATTTTTAACATAATTCTAGGACTATATCCTATACTTATACATAGCCTTAGGTACATCCCTAGACATACATTATAAATATCTCTAGGGATTTCACTAATGTTTTCGTATCCTAGTTTCCAAAGGTTAACTAATCCTTTCTTCTAATACCAACTGTAGAGACCCCAAACATTACATACATGGAAATTACATTTCTTTTGCGGAATATCTTATACATAACAAAAACAGACACCAAAGGACCGGAATTGTTTAGTTTCTTTGGAAACTCGGAACATAATATTCTAATCGTGGTGAAAGATCTTCAACATATCCTATAAATATCTTCTCCTTTTTTTTCGTACCTAAAATCTTTTTTTATATCCTGGGGAAAATAAAACATATAAAGGGTGAGGTCAAATGCTTAGTAAGGGTAATCATGGAGAAAATAAATCAAACCATATACATTTTAACATCAAAACATGAACATAATGTTTACACATCAAAATCTTGAGTTGTGAAATAAATCATGGCTGTATGTAAGGCATTGGTCATAAAGTAACATTAATCATGATAAAATAGCTTGGGAATAAAACATTTAATTTTTCAAAATCATTAAGCACATGATATTATTTCCATAGTATCCAAGGCATTGCTGCCAAGACCATCTTAGTGGACAGAGTCCCTTTCTGAATCAAGTTCACTCTTCGTTTCAGTCCTGTAACACTGAACCAGATTAACTTACCATTCCAGCCATGTCTATATCATGAGATATAAATTTTTACCCAATTCAATGGAGGTAGATATAGGTCCCACCTATCTCATAATTAAATAATTCTTACCTGTGCCACAACATAATCATAAATCATTCATCATAACCCAAATAAATAAATAGGTTTCATAAACATCACCTCATCATAACATAATCCATATAAAACAAATGGATATCAATTAATCATAACAAAATTGAAACCAATTATATCATAAATACATTATACTTGAAACATAGACATATGAAATAATTTCACCTTAGATGGAAAATGGTTTTGATAAAACACTTGAAATAAATTCTTGAGGAAAATATCCTTTCTTCTTCAAAATCATTCTCTTTTCACAAAATGTCATTCAAATTTAAAAGAAAATAATTTTGTTGAAAATATTCATTAAATATTTTAGTGTTAGATTCATGAAAATAAGGCATTATGAAACCGTAAAAATCCATTCATACCGTATAAGTTAAAAAAAACATTCTCCTCGTACTTTGAACTGAAAAGTCGAAAAGTACCACGTATGGTAATCAAAAGAAAGATTCCTTTCATAACACAAATTAAAAGTAAAAGAATGGTAAACATGAATTTAAACATACATGGAAGAATATTAAACACATTATGGAAAAAAAATTATGGACATGGTTGTAAAATATAACCCCAGTAAATACTTACGTATAAGAAATCTCGGATAAAAATGAGATTGCAGAATTATGAATTACCTTAGCTATGAAATGCTTCGTACGTATCATAAACTAATGTATAATGATTTAAATAATGTCATAGACTTATTACATAATCATATTCATTTTTATGTTATCATATATGGTTCACTTATGACTTTATATTAGTTGTTCTTTTGTAAATTCCATGTTAAAGCAGCATTTTGGGTAAAATCGTTTTATCTATCATACATGTTTGGACTTGTTGTTATTGATATTATTATTACATATATCATGATTTAATTACTTCCAAAATTTAAATCATGATTTATATATCATATATATTCAGTATATATATATATAATAGATAGATAAGTGAAATGAAATACGCCGTACGTACGCATGAACACTGTTTTCTTTTCCTTATTGACTTGATTGGAAGTAAGTAGATAAAATATATATACATATATATATATACATAAATACAGTATCTTTATCATGTCATATATTTCATTATTATTCATTATATATACTTTATAATCATTTTTGAGTGGTTAACATGGAGAATGAATCTCAATGCATCGTGGAGACGGTAATCCATACGTACGCACGAGTGATGATACCATTCCCATAATTATTGAATTTAATTGGAGCGGATGATATAATATCTTATAATCGGTATGATGTTATAATAACTATATATATTTATTCTTTACACTATTATACCCATCCAAGTAAGGTGGTGGTAGAAAAACAGATTACACCACGGCGTGGAGACGGTATTTCGTACCTATGCACGCGCGGTGATTTCATTTTTTGTAAGATTGATAGAAGGTGAAATAGGGTCGTTTCTGTTTATAATAACATATCAGTATATGAGTGATACTTATGTTTTTAATTTATGAAGAAACATATAAAGAAGAATAAGTTGAAGAAGAAAGAAACTTGAAAGAATCGGTAGAAGAGATTAACTCTTCTTCGACACACCTCTTTTAAGATTCTTTTTAAAGTGCTATAGTTGGTCTTTTGAGGAGACCAGAACCTCTATAATGTTTCTAGGGAAGTTTATAAGGGAAATGGGTAGGGTTTTACTGAGAATGAAAGCTCAAAATCGTGTAATGAGGAGAGGGAGGAGGTTCCCTTTTTTAAGGGAGGAGAAGGCGCCTTAGGAAAAACATCAAATATTATTTTATAATAAAGTCATATTTGGTTTATAATAGCTCCAAATCGATTTATTTCGAATATAAAGTGTGTATTGGTCGAAATAATCTCAAAAAATAGGTTTTAGACAAGTATATGTAACTATTTTAACCTTATCATTTAGATTTAACTGTAAGTTAAATAATTTTACTTTAACCATGTCTTCTTGTTATCTTACACTATATGGTTAATAAACATAATTTAACAAGACAAACGAAGCCAAAGTGGTTTATTATTAATATATATAACCTTATCTAAGTAATTTGGAAGAACCATAGATTTTTATGGATAGAATAAAAATTAATATTATAATATTTGTTTTAAAAACTATTTTATGCCAATTTTGATACTATTTGGTAATTGGTTTTTGTGAAAATTATAAGGGAACGATTAGTTCGAAAAAAGTTAATTAAATAAATAATAACATTTAATATTAACCTAAAAAATTATTTTAACTTATAAAAAGTCTCAAATTACATTTATTTGGGTATTTATAATATCAATTATTTTAATATTTCATTTTTTAGGTAACTACTGCATCACCATTGTGTCATAAATAAATTAAATTATTTAATGTCTAAAAATTATAAATAAAATAAAATTAGGTAGGAAATATTCTTATCTTTCTAATTAATATTTATAGTCGAATTTCTCTTATTTATAACCCTATATTAAAAATGTTTTAGTTATTAAACATTGATTATAACTATTTAAACTCTTTTTAAAATTAAATAATAATAAATGTCATAATCTAATCCAAGTGGTCCTAAAGGAAAATATTTTATTCCTAAGATTGTTTTTGGTCGAATTACACTTATCAAATATAATTAAGACATGTTTTATGGTAATAAATATATCATTTTTACCCTTAATTACCCTATTTACTTTTAATCGTGGTAAATAAAAGTAAAAAGTTATTATTTACCAAAAAATATTTTAATATTATTGAACCACATTTTACTCCTTTATATTAACTGTATCTCTCGGATTTTTGAAATTCCACTCACAGAATCGGTAAAATTATGATTTATGTAAATTTTCAAATTCTCCTAGGAGGTGGGTAAAGACGGGGAAAAGTTCAATAAAATTTTTATATATCTAAAATTATTATAAAATTACTCCAATGAATTACATTGATCTTATATAGGTATTATGTATCAATTTTTACCTAAAATAAATTTAAATAAAATAGATACTTATTTAAATAAAATGTCAGTTTTTAAATAGTAACCAAGTGTTTTCACTATTCATCAAAAATTGAAAGTTTTCAGAAAAATAACAAAAATTCACCCTCGGCTACTTTCGATATTCAGAATCCAAAAATGAAGTCCATTTTGTAAAATAAAATTTCAAAAAGTGGATATTACAATTCATAATGGCTAGTTTATAAAATATTTTAATAACATATCATTGTTTAGTGAAACTCGGTATTGCGTACAACACACGCTATCGTGGAATGTTGTGATTGCATGTAAAGCAAGAAAAGTCAGGGTTGCGTATAGTGCAAGATTCTTTTGTTGTTGTGTATTATTGAATCCAACCATAATTCATTTATACATTGAATATATATATATACACTCAATGTTGCGTAGAAAAACATCTATCAAACGAACTTGAAATTTTGCGTAACACGAGCCGAGAATAGTGTTGCATAAACTGCAAGATAATATAGTGTTGTATAGAGTACAATCTAATCTTGGTGTAGTGTACAATAGAAGACATCAAGGAAATTAAAACTAATGTATCTCATAAAATCTCGGGGTGTTACAATGGACATGGAACATTCCAAGACTAAATGATGACATATTTTGTGGATGGTTTTGAAAAGTATGATTTTTATGTCATGACATATATGGAAATAAAAAAGAATAAATCCCCAAACAGTTCTTTGAAAAGTGTCTCTTCATAGATATATCTCATTTGAAGAGAGATATATATAGATTTTTCCTAGAATCAAGTTGTATTATGGAATACCCAATATAAATGAATGATCCTAAACACTATAATTATAGACATGGTGGTGGGGTAATTTTAACCTACCATAGGTCTATATAAAATGAACCATTCATTGAGGACTCTTTCATGTATTGGTCTCTCACATAGAGAAATTTATTTTGTAGAACATAAAATTCTATGAATTTTAAGGTCCATGTGAGGTAGACTATAGGTCATGTAGTTGAACATAATTCTATTAGAAGTATGAGGCAT
The DNA here is from genome assembly GCA_963277665.1 of Viscum album. NCBI lineage: Eukaryota > Viridiplantae > Streptophyta > Magnoliopsida > Santalales > Viscaceae > Viscum > Viscum album. The sequence continues at coordinate 1,641,828,804 of OY728161.1, forward strand.
TCCAGTTTAGGTTTGTATAATGAGGATGTTTTTATAGAGTTTTTTCCATATACTCATCCTATGAATGAAAATATAGTTGTTTCACCTTAATTTTGAGTTAGTAGGGAAATTAAACATGAAATAATGAAGACTAATCCACCTCTAGGTAATGGGGTTTTGGGGTGTGAGAAACGTTATTCTGAGTACAACTAAAATATTCTTGAAATTTCTATATATACTTTTATAATAGGACTCAATACTCACATACTTTTAGGTATAAATGCCTCTACCCTAATGCGGGGTTCTTTATAAACCCTATCTAAATTATAATACCACATATTCAAGGATATAGGGGTATTAATAAAGGAATGATCTTTGTTTAGACCCAGTTTCAGACTGATGAAATTTACTACATATCCTAAGATAATAGGAATAAATCCACATATTGTTCTCAATAAAAATTTTATCATCCCAATATAGTGTTTATTGTAGAATGATCTGAAATTAATTTATAAAACTACACATTGGTAGATGGAGTAATAAATTTTTATTGGGTTGGAGATAGGTAATATGGATGTCACTACATATCGTATAATAATAAAAATCAACACTTTTATTTTCTGGGAAAGGTTCCCCTACATAGATTGGGCTCATATATAATAGAAAAGATATTGGAATCCTTATAGTGTGAGGATGATGGTATAACACCAATGTGAATGTGTAAGAACCAAATAACATAGATTAAAAAACTTTAGAGTTGTGGCAGAACCCAAATTAGGTTTATTAGGTGTCCCTATGTTTCCAAGGATAATAGGAATCAAGACATATAATGTTTTAGAAGGTGTGTTTTTTATTCTATAATAATATTAGAACTGGAATAATATCTATGGATTCACGCAGTATTGGGGTACTAGGATTCCATATATTATGTCCTAGCATATGGATAATGTAAAAAACCGATCTTTATTATAGAAATTATACAATAGGTATGTTTTTTTGAAAATGATATTTATTAAAAGGAATGATCTTAGTGACCCAAGTTTCGCTACATATATTGTTAGAATAAAAATCCATCTTTGAGTAATTATTGTGTAATATCTATATTAATTAGTCTCATGTGTGGGAAATTTAAAATTATTTTTCCCTAGGGTGGAGTTATTGATGATTAATAGACATGAACTAGTAAACTCTTACACTAGAACCCCATAGATTGAGCTATCTCAGTTGAAAGGGTATAAATTCATAAAGGGTATATAAATTGATTCTATTAGTGGTCCAGAAGAATATAACATCATGTCTCTTATTTTATGTTCATCTAATTTTGAGTTGTCTCAAACAAATTATAGTCATTTGAAATAGTAAATATATAATAAAATTTACCATAATGCAATAAGGATGTGATATCATCTTGTTCATCCTCATATGAGAATAAAATTATTCTAATAATCAGATATAATTTTACATAAATTATTTATTAAAAAACCTTTCAATGGTAGCGAGTATGATATTATCTCTAATCAGTTTGATCAAGAAGTATTACCTATTGGAGAAATAATTTTGTATGATTTATGCTCCTTCCCATTTCATATACAATAATATTTGTTTCTTCTAATTTATCATTTGAGTTTTTAGAGTGATAAAAAACTCTCCTATTATGAATGAGTATACATGAACATTTTTATTGAAATTTAAAAGACTAAAAATTTATGAATCTCTGAGTTTTATAGTGTTCACAACATTTTTTCATCAAGTCACTCCATTTCATATAGAAAAATATGAGATTTATCATCTTTAACTATATGATGAAAATGGTGATGATATGTGATAAAACCTAAGAATAATGTGAAAATACTAATTATGTATTATAAAAAAGAGATGATGGTTATGAATTTCTTTTAGTATGGTTTGTGGTAAAATAATCCTACAAATCATGTAGTTCTCTTTCAATCCAATATATCATTTCCATTTACACCATCATTTCAAGGATGTAGAATAGTTTTTTCTTCAAAGATTATATCATACAATTTTATATTCAATAATAGTAGCATTAATTGTTGAATTTAATTTTAAACAAATAATAAATCCTTATCAATTTAGATACACAGTCATTAGTTTCATTGTTTATTAATATTGTCTATGGGAAAAAATTATTCTCAAAATAATTGTTTGAAATTTTCCAGAGGACCACTTTAAGGTTGAGTGGGAAATGCTTCAATCCATTTAGAGAAGAAATTGGTGGAATTAAGGATGTGGTCGATCTTCCTTGAAATCAATTTATATTATAAACCAATGAAATATATCTATTGTAAAGAAAATATACTATCCTATATTGATTTTTTAATCAACTATATCAGTTTATTTTTAATTTTGTAATTGATATCATGAGCATATAATTTCAGGGAAAATAGTTTCAACCACTCTTTATTTAGTGGGAGATATTTCTTCTTGAATGGTCGGTGTTAAAGGTTTCATCATGAAATTATTTTATAACATTGAGTAACTCTACTCCTAAAATATATTTGACAATGACACAATCAAAGACACAATTGTAGAAGACCTTCTAAAAGTTTAGTCCATTGTAGAGGATGAAATTTGATACCCATAGATGGTATTTTTTTCATCTTTGATGGACCCAATGGAAGGATCCGGTTTTGAAGTTACCCCAATATGGGTTTCATCCATCTGATCATTGAATCAACTGATGAGGATAAAGTATCACATTGATCTAAGTTACTGTTAACTCCAATAATATTTTTTATTTCATTACTCTTGAATGGAGAGACCACTCAATGATGAGAAATGAAAATAAATGCCTCATCTAGATATTGATCTTCTAAAACCATAACTAAAATGGATATATTATATTCATTTTAATTATATTAGAATGAAATTTGAGACAATTGTGGTTATGAGGGGAATTAGTCCTTTAAACCTTATTACTTTTCATGTAATGTAATCCACTCTTCCTGATAAATAGAAAATTCTGCAGTGATTTTGTTGATCACATACTATGATTCTACCTTGATATTAAATGTTATATCACTATTCATAGAGCTAGTTCCAATTCAAAAATGTGGGATTGGTGTTATTCCTTTTTATTGGTGTTTCCTTCTAACATCAAGGATTATTCCAAAATCACTGTTTATAGAAATATAATTTTGATCCCCATTATAAATTTTTTAGCTTTGAAATTCACATCCCTTCATAAGTTTGGATTCAAAAGGAATCATCAAAATATATTTTCCGTATATTGGATGTTTCATTGAGTGAGAAAACCTCATCCTTAGGGAGTTTCATATTGAAATGTACTTTTTAATATAGGGTGAACCATGAGAAAATATTTTAATACATTCCATTTGATCACCATTTAAGACACAAATTTTATTTTAAACTATATAAAATGACCACCAACTATGATAAAATCCCATTGTACCTTAGGAAACTAAGGATATTTTTTACCATATCAATATAAAAGAGGAGGTAGACCTCATGGTTTTGTAAATTGTGTCTGGGATTTTTTTCACTAATGATTAATTAAAAAAAATTACTCTCTATGTTGAAATATTGGATTTAAAATATAATAATATTTTTCTATGGTAATGGAGGACTATTCCATTACTTACACCATTATTTTAAACAAGGTGGTCTTTAAAAAATCACCCCATGGTCACCAAATAAAGAATTGAGATCTTTTCTTCTATAGAATGCATCAATCCTAGTGGGTAGAATGGTAACTATATGAGATCATCAAATAACATCTTGAAATAAAAATTACATTTTTAGGTAAACCATATCAATATTATATTCATAAAGGGTAAATATTTTCATGTAATATTACTATTAAGTTTCAACGGTAAATAATATATACCAAGAGTCCACATAATTCCATAATGTTTTTTCAGAGGTCAAATATCATGTAAAACTATTTCCGTTTTTGGGTTGACATCAATTATATGATAATTTATAATAAAGACAAGTAATTTTGTTGATCATACAAAAAAAATTAGGGGGTTCAATTTTAGGATGGGTTGTCACATAATGTGGAAAATAGCCCTGATTTTTTTATGGTGATCACAATATTGTTATGATTTTCCACAAAATCATTAACCAAACACTCGATTTTCATCTCTATAAGGGAAATTGTGTTATTGTGTGATACCTATTATGTATGCATATATTTTTAGTCTCATTATATATATTTTCATACACATCACTATATAATGTGATGCAATAATAATTTTATATTGATGTTTTATCAATTTTATGTGTTATTGTTCATTTATGATAATTTCTGGGAATTTATAGACATATCATGTCGCAATATGAATGTTTGTGACATGAATAGGGTGAATATAGGTTTAGTTCTAACAAACCATATAATTTTAGTCATTATATTGAAATATATACCATGAATGAGTTTATTTGTAGAGGTACACGATTTGGATCTATCATTGATTTCGACCATAACACTTAGTTCATAGTGTGGCCTAAGAATTTGAATAATGAGGAAATATTCTGAATTTTATAATATATTATAAGTAGGATTATAAGTTGTTGATCAAAATTTCATAATACTATTATAAGAACATTGTCTAATTCCCTCATGTCATAGAGGTTCATGTCATGTTATAACCCATGATGCAGAGGTGTATTTATGTTGATGCTTCTTTTATAGGTTTCTAGACTATACTTTAGGGAAGAAACATATTGAAATCCATGATATATTCATGAATCCCAAGATAATGTCACACAAAGAATAATTTTATATCATCCATTTAATGGTTGTATGATTATTTCAATGGAATATAATAATATTTTTCACTATGAAGGATGATGTCACACTGCAAGAAGAGAATCATGAAATTTAGCAAGATCTAGAAACATACTTATTCAATGGAATCCTACATGTAATATATTTTCCAATCCTCCATCAATGAATTAGATTATTTACATAGCTATTTAAAAGTAGTTTCACACTTTGACATTACACAACCATTCTCATTTTGAGCCAAAAATTTAAAAATTTTGTATGACACTCATAGGGAGACAATTCATATGATTATTTAATGGATGAAAATAAAATTTATTTAAATCTTTGATGTGGAATGATAGTTTTTATACATAGACACTTGAAAATAAATTCAAAGATTTACTATAATGTAAGGATCCATGATACAGTATAATTTCAGGAAAAACACATGGAAGGAGCCTCCATGATGATACACTATTGCTAATGACAATTTCATTCATTTTTTAGGGGATAAAAAAACCAATGAAGAGTAAAAGAGTAATAGACATGACCAAATAAAAATATAATGAATCATTTTTTGCTAAATATAGAAGATATAAAATCCAATATGATCTTGAGAGGTATCACACCATAATAATTATGAAAATTCTTGTTTTATAAAAAGGAAATAAATTACTCACACCATGAAAGGATGTTTCATTCTGTGATATTTTTTAGGATGAAATAATGGAGGAAGACATTTTTAATACCTTCTATATTACATTGGTTCACCTTATATCTCACCATTATATCATATTCTCTATATATAAGATGTTAAATTATTTATGTAAATAATTATACTAAACTTCATATGTTTTCTTACTTCATTTTTTTCATTCTTGTAATTTTTTATTTTCTATCATTCCAGTACTTTATTTCATTAATCATAATCATTTATTCAATTATAATTCATTCTAATTAAATTTTTATTTTCATTAGATCAATTCTAATTTCCTCACAATATTTCTATTATAATGTATTTCTCATTTTAGATTGGTTATACTCCTTTCATGTGTAAAATATTATTTAAACGGGTGATTGACATTTAGTTAATACATGTGAAAATAAATTAAATTCTAATATCATCCATGGAAAAGGAATTCTATTTGGATTTTTTTAAACTAATCAATTATCACTCCATCACATGAATTTGACCATAATAAGTATTATGAGAGGAGACAAAAATAAATATAGTTAATTGGCACATAATTAATATCTCCAATTTGTATTTTTTTCCTTAATTTATGAAATTAATATGATTATCTAAGCATATTTTTCAGACCAATGGTTTTTGAAAATTTTAGATAAATTCAATAAATTTGACCATAATATGTTTGAAACATTAAATCGACATCACAACCAATCGATTCAACAAATCTATGAGTGATAAAGGTAATATATTTTTGAAATATACCTATAAAATTATTCAAAAATCAGTTTTCACAAAAATTGTTCCAATTCATGAAATTTAGTTTCAATTCCAATTAATCCAAATACTAATGTATTATTTAGATAATAATAAAATTTGAAAATTGTCATATATCACACAAACTTCTCATGGGACGACCTCATAGTTTCATTGTTATAACGTCTCATAGTGGTGAAGTATAAATCATTTTAAAAAAAATTAAACATATAGTAGTCCTATTAGAGATATTTATGTTTGGGAATAGGTTATATTATTAAAATAATTTTCATATTGTCCTATTAGAAAAAATATTTGTAAAAAAAATTATTTCCTCACACACTTTTTTGATCATTTCTATTTTAATTTTATTATTTTTAAAATCATGAGGTGTGTTGGTTTAGTATTTATTTGAATTATATTGCATGGATGAGAGAATGAATACTCAATAAAGAAGAAAAATCTCTAAACATATACTAAAATATGATCTAGGTATTTATTTGTATAGTTTTTGAAAAAGGAATCTAGTAATTAATGAATTATACAACTTTGCAATTATTGATGAATTTTGTGAATATTTCACACACATAGAGAATCAAAATTAACTAAAATAGATTCCAGATGAGTATATTATAATTGATTGAAACTTTTAGTCCGTATATATGGTATCCCTTATCATGTTTCACTTTAGGATACAATTTAATAATTTTGATATCAAACCAATACTGATTCTCAGGATACAAAACATGGTGCTGTATAGTGGACTCTAGGTGGAAGACTATATGGACACGTTTTGAAAATTCATAAAATTTTGGAGAACATTAGACATGATTGTACCTATTAAAATTATAATATATTATAGGTCATCCCATTAAATATTTGGGATATTCTAAAACATTTTCATAAGATTTATCTAGTTAGATCACCCACGGCATTGGATGGGCATTCCAAAAAAATTCTAGAATAATACATCTCACTAGCTTGGACATGGAATCTTATAAGTAATGTACAAAATATTAAAAATTGGATAGATTTTTAGTTTTGTAATATTGGTATATATTTAAGGAGTTCTTAGGGAATTTATAACACAATATAATCATCATTTTGATACAGACATTTTATTATTTCCCAACAACCATAGCTTGATATTTAGTTAATTATTTAGTTGATAGTAGAATAATGAAAAATATTATTGTGGTTGGTTGAGAATTCCTCAATGAATTTTATCAAAATTTTAATTTTGGTAAAATTTACATAGGAAATCAAGGTAATGAATTCACCATGTGAATTAGTCTACTTATTTGGATACTCAGGGAGATACCATTAATATATATTTAGTAATATTCCAATTACCATAAAATTGTCCCCCCATAAAAAACACTCATAGTGGATGTGTAGTCTCAAAAGATATGTGGTTTTATATATTCTTACATGGAGTTATAAGTTGGATCCAAAAACAACCATCCCATGGATTTTAATAATGATATTTATATTGTTGGAAAAAATAATGTCATAATTTTTATAAATAGATAAAACTAATTTATTGCTAACAAAAATAATGTTAAGGGAATAATTATTACAAAAAATGGAATTATTACAATAGAAACCATGAATCACCCAGATAACCACATAATAAAAAACCAAAATGACCATTTTATACATTAACCTCCAATGGAAACCCATAATTTTCATAGATAGATATTAAATCTTTTTATATGAATATTCACTACAAAACATAATGATCCATGATAGAATCGTATAGTTATAGTACCATTGGAAACGTGGATACATAAGAAAAATTCATATAATATTTAAATCATGTCCCTTTTAGTTCATTAAAAAATTCTTAATTCTTATATATATCATAATTAAAAACATCCGTCATACCATGGGGAAGGGAATCATAAGAGAGGGTGGTATAATATGCTAGCAAGGGTAACTAATGGAGATATCAATGATCACATAAGAAAAACATAAGAATAATGGTATAAAAACAAAATCATGGCATTTTAAAACAAAAAACTACATATCATATATCATAATATTGATTCCTGGAGTATATATTTTCTATTTTTAAAGATTAAATAAAAATGGAATACAAGAACATGATCCATGAGATCATAATCTTGGCATCAGAATGAGATTTGTGACTCACACATAATCATATAAAATCATTTCCTTAGTAGTGAAGGTAAACTACCTGGACTATCATAGTGGATTCATTTCACACCCATTTCCATCATATTAGTCAATGTAAACTCACGACATAATCAGAGTCGATAGATTCCTTACATAATTGGGTTTACTTTGTATTCTAGTCTAGTTTATCTCATGAGATATTTATATTTACCTTATGAGTTTGAGGAATATATAATTCTAGGACTTCCCATCACATAATAAAAATAAAATAACTGTGTGGGACAAGATCAAAAATTTTTTTTATCATAAACTATTAATATTATATGTGTTTCATAAACATTTCATCATGGAATATCCCGAGTAAATTAAATATATATCATAAATATTACATCAATTCATCATAGAATAACTCATGGAAAAATAATAGGTTTCATAAATACCTTTTCATAATAAGATTAAACTATATAGATAAACAATAAGTATCTTATAATTGGATTTTATCCCTATTAAATATTTTTTTAAATAAAATTATTTCATTTTATATGATAAATTCCCTTAAAAGATCACTTGGAATATTTCTAGAAAAAATCACTCTCTTCAAATTGAAATCAATTACATAAAATCGAAAAATTCACCAAATATTAAATAATTTTTTAATTGAATAGAACCTTGTAAACATGTAAAAAATCTTCAAATAGTTGAGTGATCATGATTTTGAAAAATTCTATTCATTCTGTATATGATTAAAGAAAACATTCCATTCATTATATTTTTAAAAAAGTCAAATAGTACCTCATTCGGAAAAAAATGAACATTAATTTAAAAATACAAATTAAAAAATACACAATGGCTAAAAATGAATTTATAATGTCATTGGATAATTTTGATAAAATTCTTAAAATCCTTTTAAAAAAAATTTTCATTGAAGAAAAAATATTTTTGCCTGATGAAAGAAATAAATTATGTTTTTATTAAAAAAATTATTTAAATCTATTTAGTTATTATATAGATAAAAATGAATGGAAAATATTTCATCTTAATAAATAACCATATTAGAATAAATTTAATGATATTTTTGAGACTTATATCATTAAATTCCATCATTAGAAAAATAATCATAAACAATCATAGTAAACAATGAGATTTTAACAAAAAACCCTTACCACAAGTCTTGTCTTTCTTCTCAAACATTAAAAACAATTTTATAATAAATTCATATTTATTATATTTGTATTATAGAACCTTAAAAAAATATATATTTCAATATATTATTTTATTATATCATCTGTTTACCCATTTATTAATAATTCTTGATTAAAATCACTATTTTGGGTAATAACTACTAAAATGTTTAGGCATGTTTTGGTTTGGAAGACTCGTTATTTATACATTGATTATGGTACCATACTATAAAAAATGTAAAAAAATATATTATTATCATATATATTCATTATATATACATATATATGTATATATAGATTCATCCATAAATGTATAGATTGAAAAATCACCATTCATAGAGACGGAAGGACGTATATACACATTAATGTTGCATCCATTTTTTATGGATGAAACAGAAGAATAGTAAACAATAAATCACCATGAATGAGTCATAAAAAGATAAAAACATTAATATATATATATATATATCAAAATTTTCATTACATCTATCCATGTAATGTGGTTATGAAAAATTAATTACACAATGACATGGAGATAGAACGTCGAATGTATAGGTCATTGATGTTTTATCTTTCTATTGGATGTAAATAAGGTCGATAATGGTTGTTAAATAATTATAATAATAATTAATTATATTTAATGTACAAAATAAATCACACCTATCCTTTTACATATAACATTACATTACATTAAGAATAATTATACATCAGAGTACAAGACAAGGATTGTTAAGTCTTTTGTCTTGTAACACTAGGTACATAGAATATAAAACATGGGGATAAAAAAACATCTTTATTTAATCACAATAAAGATATAATAACTTCTTTTGAGCCTTAACATCTTCATAGGGTATCCTAATGAACTCATGAACAACGATATGAGCTATAAATCCCTATAAGGGAATGAACATTAGAATACAGCTTAAACACATGAGTTATGAGGGATAACATAATGATATCAAAAGTATGGGACATTTGAAATTATATCACGTAAACATGTGATCATATAAACATGGAATCATATTAATGTGGTTGAATCATAAAATATTTCTTTATTACGAGTCCATTCTAACCACCAATCTCATTTTGGATGGTAGTACGGGTCAAAGATAACCACCAATCCCATTTCCCAGAGTAGTACGGGTCAAGGCTAACCACCAATACCTTTTCACATAGAATCTCATTAGACTTAAAATAATCCAATGCATTGGATTTCTATCTGGGAACACCCATATTACATTTCAGTAATTTTATTCCACTAAAAAAATCATACAAAAACAATCTTACATAAACATAAGGGTTACCCATGGAATGATGTGGGTAGCCCAATAATGACATAAAGCATAAATAATGGTTGTATCTTGAAGGTGTCTATGAAATAAAGAAACTATAACATACATGTAATTTCATAAGGTAACATAGTCATATATCATGTCATGTGATTTCAAATAGAAGTTACAACATGTATGAAATGTATTTTAGGAATTTTAGCAGTAAATGTTTTTTGTATGGTTTTAAGGAAAACACTATAGAGCTTTTAAAATAACAAAGAGTAAAATATATTATATAAAACCTGAATTGAACCAAGGTTGTTTTTAGAATAACAATAATGATTTTACAATGAAAATTTTGAATTAAAATAGAGGGTAAATTGAACATGAAATTGGATATAATTTTGGAAAGTTTGCATAAAACAAGATTGCTTATTGAGAAGTATCAAGTATGGAATCAAATAAAAGCATGTATATCCCTGAAAGAGAATGATGGACATATCTTGAATAATGATTCTGGTTCATATAAACAGAATTTATAAGTGTTACGTAAAAATTAATGACAAATTTATTTTTTTTAAAAGAAAGATAGAGAAACCGAAAGGAATAAAGGCGATTTGGGTAGAATTCCTTACAGATTATCGGTATGGTGTCGTGTTTTCTTAATAAGATTTAATGAAAAAGAAAGGGGACTATCATTAATTTTAAATCATGAGAGAATTATGGGAGAGGGGCTAAATCATACCACATCATTATTGATGACACATAAATTTTCATAGCATAGCAGACATTCTTGAATAAAAGTGAAATGGATAGGATCCATTACCTTTTGTACGAAGGTGTTCTTACCTTGTTATTAATGATCTGAATAATAAAATTAGAATTATTAATTAATAAATCCTGAACCTATTATATATTTAATTTATTTATTATACCCTTTTTAAGTCTATTCATTTCCTTTTTAATTAGATATAAGGTTCAATTTCATCATTCGAGTTTGTTTGCTTGCATGGTTTTAATGATTGGTTCATGTTTGGATAGATATGTATGATGATGGTGTTCATCCAAAAATGAGGATCAATTTTATTATTGAACATCCATTAAGTTTCATGGTTGAAAATTTAATTTGGTTACTTGGAGTGAAGTTGAATTATTATATAGAACCTTACTGAGAAACATTTTTGTTAATCAGTGAGTTTGGATTACAACAAACATGTTTTTTATAACATAATACCATTTTTACAAAAGGATTATAGAAACTAAAATAGGATATCTTAAATATAATAATATTCTTAAACCATATCAAAAATTGTTTCATGACCAGAATTAAAGATGATAACCAAAATTGATATGTCGTTTTCCTTGAATGTTCTAGATAAATACATCTCAAATTATGTCTTAATTTCATTCAAATAGAAGGTTGGGAAAGGAGAGATGATAATGAAATATACCATTAGAATAAAAATATTACATTTCATGTATAGAAATAGATTTTTCATACCATTTGGATGAGTAGAGGATAGGAATTAAAATAGAATAGAAGAACTTAATAATGAATAAAAAGGAATGAGTAATTTTACCTTATGAATTAACATTCCTTGAGAGATTCTCAAGGGGAGATGATTTGGTATTTTGAAGAGGCTAGGGGATGTTGGATGTGGGGAAGGATACTTTGAAGATATTTGGGAAGAATATTTGCAAGGCACATGTCTTTATAGGAGTGAAGATAAGAGGTAAGTATGAGTGGTATTTATAGTGGAGGGGAGGAGAGTTTTTATAATATTATAATCTTTAGTTTATTATCTCTTCACAATAGAAGAAATAGTGAGTATTCCATGACCTTTAATAGTAATAAATTCATGTGAGTTCATTATTTGGGTTCTTACATCATTGGTGAGGTCGAGAATAGTTTATTTGAATTATAATATATTTATACGGTAAATTAAGGTATATAACTATTCACTACAAATTAAAGTATTTCAAGAAAATCACAAAAATTCACCTTGACTATTTATCAAGATGTAGAATCCAAAAATGAAATCTAATTTTCAAAAAAAATCTAATTATAATTAGTTTAATATTTAATTAAAATCGGAATTTATTCTAAAAATGTTTTTAAAACATTTATTTAATTATTTCTAAATATAGGTTTATCGTACTTCCACTTGAATATTATTTATATAATAGAAGAGGTAATGTTACTATTGATTAGGGTAAATCAGTATTCATATGGGTAACATTATTATTCATCATGGTATGTTATTATTCACTAAAAATTATGTTTTTCTTATCAGAATCCAAATAACATACTTGTCGCAACTGTGTTCGTAAGATTTTCAAAATTCAAATCACTAAAGTGACAAAATTATGATTAAGGATCACATACCACTTTTTAGTTAATTATGTTGTGATTTCATATGATTATATGACATAATTATAAGAAAGTAATTTCCATTAAAAACTTTGGGTCGTTACACTTAATTTATTAAATTATAATGGTTTCTATGGATTTATAAGTGGTTGAATAATAAATATTGTTTAAGATGCTAGTTTAAGAGTTATATATCTTCACTGTGATCCAATATTTGGATTAAAACTTAATCCTTGAAGGTATTGTATTTTGGAAAATCTATAAGCTATAATATATATTAAGGGAATATATGTAGGTATTACTGTAGGGATTGGATAATAAATATGGATCAATATGTGTGAGTAAGATAAAAGAAGGGGATGTATTTTTTATGTGAGTGTAGTGGAACTATAGGAATTGAAAGACATTAAAATATTATCCATTAATTCAGAAGAAAAATGATTCCACATGGAAAAATATTTGAATAAAAATAGTATATCATTTAAATATACTCATCGAGTGAAATTAAATAGGTTGTGGTTTTATTTTAATCCATATATTTTTAGTAACCCATTAGTCTACTAATTTTATCCTTAACCATATTAATAACTTTTTCAATACTATAGGGTGATAATTTTATGAATAAGACAAAAATTGGATAAAAATTGTCCAAGGGATTAAATTTTACAAAATTTATAATCCAAATTGTATTCTTAAATTATTTTTATTATTTTTATATAATTTAATAAAATATTATTTTCTCAAAATATCATTAGTGTCAATTTTGAAAATATTTATTTGATATGACATTAAATTAAACAAGACAATAATGTAATTAAAACATAAATCATTCACAAAGCTATAATATATTATATAAATCTATAAATTTTAGGGAACAGATTTATTGACTGAAATTGTAAATCTTTTAATATTTTTAAATTCATTAATTTTTTTTCATCAAATTGAATAAATATTGTTTCTGTGATTCATAATAATTTAAAAAATAATTAAATTACTAAAAATTATAATTAAATTAATATGATAAAAAAGTGATTTTTATTTCAAATAAACTTTTTTTAAGTTATCATCTTTTTATATATATATAAATTTTTAGAGATATTATTTTCATGTGGGTGAAATTTTGTATTTATTATTTTCAAAAATTATTATTAAGGACCCAATCAAATAAAATGGCATCAAGTGACCAAATATTCAAGTGTTTGATGGTAATACCCAAACTCCACTAATCCAATAAGATAAATTAATTTTATTTAAAAATTTGAAATCCTTATCTAAACTTTTTAACCTTATTTCACTCATTTTACCATTATGGAAGTGATAAAAAAATTATTCCGGTTACTATTCATATTTACCAAAAAATAATGGGGACATATTTTAAGAATTTTATTCCTCCCAATTCCATATATTTAATACATTTTTCATGTTTTAATTTCAATAAGTAGATGAAATTTATTTTAATATAAGTGTCAAAAAATTCAATTTAAATTTAGAAGAAAAATAGATCTATTATTATCCCAAGCCTAAAAAATAGACATGAGTTAAAAAAATTATTGAATATATAAAATATAAATTTCATATAAAATATTAGAATTATTTATTAATTTAATTTCTTATAATGGAAACACATTACAGATATAAAAATACTTTTTTCAAGTATAGCATATCATTTAATTTCAAAATGATTTTTATTTTCATTTTTAATCAATTTATTACCAATGAATTAATTTTAATCACTTTTATACATAAATTTTATCATAAAGTCATTATTTTTTTCATACCCTCTAATCCAATGACTATGTGGTGATTGTATCATCAAATAATAATATTTCAATAGTATATTGTGGTTCATCATAACTCGGTGTTGTGTGAATCACAAAACTATTGATGAAATTAAATATATTTGAAATGAAATATATCATAAAATATTAGGGTGTAATATTCTACCCCCTTAAAATAAATTTCATCCTAAAAATTATATGACTATGATATAAATAAAATGAGGATATCTTTGTTTCATCTCATCGTTAGGTTCCCATATAGATTCATTGAATTTATGATTCCTTTAGAGAACTACAGTCAATTGAGTTTTCTTGTTCCATATCACTTTATATCTATGATCCAATATTTCTACAAGTTCTTATTCATAGTAAAGTTAATTTTATAGTAGTATAATATCTAGGTTCAATACATGTGAAAGATCATGTATGTACTTCCTTAGAATAGATACATGAAACCTATCGTAATATTGAGAGATGTTTAATGGAAGTTTCAGGTGATGAGCTTCCATCCCGACTAGATCGAGAATAATGAAGAAACTGGTATACCTATGGCCCAAATACCCCATATTTCATAATATCACAACCTTCTTACCTGGTTAAATTTCTAGTAATTCCTTCTCACCAATATAAACTTCCTTATTTATCTAATGATTTTGAGAATAACAATTTTTATCAAATTTGAGCTACGTTGATATACTATATAATGGATGTTAATTTCTCATCCATTTCCGTATCTTTTTTATGTTAAACTTATTTTCATTCATAATATTATTCCAAAACATTGTACTACCACCCTAAATTCTATATAAGGATTCATAATGATCCATATGAATGGTTGAGTGAAAGACATTGTTGTAAAATAAACACTATTAGAGGAATTTATTTATCCCAAGCATATTTGAAATCCACATAACATGACCTAGGGATATCTAATTGGTTTTGAATGGTCCTCTCAGAATGAACATATTTATGAGAATGATAAATAATTTAGGAACTCAACTATGTATTCATATCCCGTTGAAGAATACTCTTAAACTATTGAGGTAATCGTTAAATCACAATCAAATGAAATAGAATGTGATACTCTATAAAACTATAACTCTTACTCAATGTTTATTATATAAAGATAATCTAGAAAGAAATCATATTTTATAGAAATAAAGTGTTCTATCATTGTATATTGATTGACAATTACGATAAATAGAACTATGGAATTTAAATATTTTGGGATTCTGATGAAAAAATCCATGGTGATTTTTACCATTTCCATTATGGTAGGGGTAATTATTGTAATATTTCCTTAGAGTCCTATCACTAACCCTTGACTTGTTGATATTACAATCTTTGTGTTATATACACAGTAATAAATTTTTCATGTTGTACCACTAGAAATACTCTTTTAAATCACTATACATATTTTTACTTTTAGGATGAATAAATAATTATGAATAATGAGATTCATCCAATAGAACATTATTCATGTATGGTATCCACATGAAGCATACATAGTTTTGGATGCTTATCATCTATCATAATTCAGGTTAGAATCAGGAAAATTTATCTCCTTGTTCATTAGATTCACATCTTTGTTTTGAGCCTCTTAAAGAATTACAAGGATAGATAGATAGACACTCATTTTTTATAGATGCGACGTATCCCCTTCCTTAAATATATATAGATTAATTATTTATAAATCCATAAATATTGGATAGTTTTTTATCATAATAATTTATAATCTACCATGATCATTTTGACTCATATCACCTGACACATTGTTTTCATTCCTAGGATGGAAATGTATTGACTAGTCATAACCATTATTAAACTCCAACAATCTTGTATGTGACATATTTAAATCACCATAAGTGAATATATACTTAAAAAATTTATTATTAGTATAGATATCACTCTTTTATCTGTAATTATAATTCATCCATAATTGTAATAAAAAAATTAGCTAAATATAAATCATTAGTTGGGTAATTTTTCTCGTGAACAATAAAAGTTTATGGGGCATAATATATAACTATATTATTCTACGGTATGATACATCCCAATCCCATTTTTCAATGAATCATTATAGATTAAAGACCCATTCCCACTATAAGGTAGTTTAAGAATAGGTTCACTGACTGAAATTATCATTAGTTTCATGATAATTTCTTTATATTTATCTATCCAAAGGTAATTTTCTCCCATTTCAGTTATATTTTATGTAGATTAGATAGTAATGAAAATTTTCTTTAAATATTTCAATTATATCAAAAAAATAAAGAAGAATTTGGATCTCAGTCATTGTGGTAAGTCTACGTCAATATTAAGTAACCTACTTCATGGAAGGATATATAAATATATACTAAATTGAAATTTTATGAACAAAAATTGAATCTTTTGGAATCCAAAATTTAAAAATTTTAATTTTTTATACATATTTTCTTTCCTTAGGGTCTTCAGTAAATTTTTCATGCGTTATTCCCCAACATCCTTTCACACTGAATAAATCAGAATATAAATTACAAATACTACCCCAAAAATATCATGATAATCATTAAAAATGCTATTCATTAAATCCATAAAGGTGGAGGGGGAATTGGTAAAATAAAATGGAATAATAATAACAATTTCATAGTTAAAATATCTTTAATGATATATTGTCTTGTGTATATAATCGTTCAGGGACCACAATTTATGATATCTAGAATAATTTTTAATCTTGGAAAATGTTCACATAGTTAAAAAATATTGTCATCAATATAAGTTATATGATACTAGTTCATGATTTTTATTTGTTCAAATCTTAATAAAAAATTAATTGTAACATTGATCTATCTATTTTTTTCAAAAATAATAGGCACACGCCAAGGTTATGTTATTTTCAAAACGAATACCTTATCATTATTCTATTTTATATATTTCTTCAATTCATACAACTCAACCGGGTTCATTAAATATGGATTATTTGAAATAGGTGTATAACCATTTATGAGATATATTAGAATCACAACGTCAATATTTAGTGTCATAATATTAAATAGTATTGAAAAAATATAAAAACTCCCAAAAAATTGGCATCTCATCAATATTTTTTTCACTGTAACCATATAAGATAAACAATAATTTTGAATAAGAATATAGAACTATATAATGGATGTGATTTAAATAATAAATTAAAGTTTTTTAAGATGATATATGATCATAGGTTGTTTTACAATATTAATTGTGACTTTCTTTCAATGGAAATTATTTTGAGATTTTTGTAAATAACTCTACTCCATCACTAAGATAACACAAATTTAATACATAGGAATGATAATCAGATTTATAAGAATCAAATTACCCCAAACTTAAATGGGATAGGAATAATTTATTTGAGATTTGATCAACATAAAATTAGAAATTTTTTACTTCAAATTAACCATTGAATCATGTGGTTTTATTCTGGTAACCATAATAAATTCTTTAGATATAAAAGATTCCTTGGATCATTAATCAAATAATAAATTAGTAGCTCTGGATTGGATGATATGTGTTCAATTCAAAAATTCATTATCCAAATAATGAGTAGTGATCACATGATATTTATCTTTGTCTCTCATCTTAAAAGGTTCCATATGCTAATCATCATAATTAACCTTTGAATTTTAGCACTGGTTAACATAATTCCCATACTCCTTGCATTTGAAACAGTAGAGTGTCATTGGTTCATTATGTTAAACCTTATCCCTATTTATAAAATTACCTAATTAATACCCATCACATCATTATTCTATCTATTGATTACCATTCTTACCAAATTTAAAAAATTTAACAACACCCTTGAGTAAATTTAATCCATGTTTTCTTACACTCTTCAATCATAAAGAAACCTCATTTTTTTCTCCATTGTTTTTAGAATTCACATTTAATTATATTATTATTTTCTTATCAAAACATTCTGATTGATTAGTGAATACAATATCTGTTTCCACTTTGACAAAACATAGAATTATTTATTCAAATCTACTAAAACCATTAATTAATAATTCCCTTTAAATAATTGGTCTTGTGCTGCTGAAGAATTGATCAAGCTTATATTCAAGTTGGATGATAATTACATAATATAAATTTTCAAGACTTAAAAAAATTTCCTCATAGGTATTTAAATATTCATCAACCTTCATCTTTATATTAAGGAATAATTTATCTATTTTTCACATGTAAAATACAAGGAGTGTTCATATTAAAAAATATATCCAATATTTATCCCTCTCCAGGAAGTTAATTTCATCATACATCAACGTTTTATTGATAATATTCCACATTTTAACTATTTATCCTTACAAATGATAAATATCTAAATTAAGATTATCATGTTATAAACACTAGAAAAAGGAAACATCATTTCAGTGGTATTGATTTATTTCTCAAAAACTAATGCATCAGTGAAACCACTAAAAAATGTGGATGTTTCTTCATGAATGAATCAATATAACATTTCTATATCCATTTAATGTTTTGATGCAAAGAATTATTGATAACTTGAGAATGTTTTATTAGTATACAAATG
This sequence comes from Viscum album, assembly GCA_963277665.1. Classification (NCBI taxonomy): domain Eukaryota; kingdom Viridiplantae; phylum Streptophyta; class Magnoliopsida; order Santalales; family Viscaceae; genus Viscum; species Viscum album. The sequence goes on from OY728161.1 coordinate 1,641,848,263, forward strand.
AATATTTGTATTCCATATCCCAGAAAATTTGGTTTATTATGAGGAATATAATTGCATTTTATGTCACTTTACACATTTACACGATTCCTTTGAGTTCTAGAAATTAAATAAAACCAAAAATCAATGTCTGACTAACAACAATCATAGTAGGAAAACACATAATCATGAAAAATAATTTTTAAGATGTCAAAATCGTGAATAATTATTTAAAATTTATGAAACTATATTAATAAAATAGTTCATTCATGGTTATTTCCTATTCCAATCCTTCATAATTTTTTATAATAAAAATTTCAATTATCCTAGGAATTTCCCCTGGGATTGTCAAAAAATGATTTCAGAAAGTGAACACTCACTGTGCACCAAAATTAATAATGGGATTTACTCGAACATTAAATTTCAGGGTTGTTATTAATAGATTCAAAGATTAAAAAACCACATCCATGGTATTATCTATACATGGATGTTTTTATAGGATAATAAAACTCTTTTATTTACCACAACTTATGAAATTATTTTATCCATAGTATTATCCAAATAGACATCAATAAAGTTCACTCATACATGTTTGCAATGATTCACTAAAACTTTCTCTGATATGTGTTATATCATGCAATAATTTTCCTGAATGGATTTTAAATATTATTATATGAATATTCATAACATAACATAGTGATCCATTCCGTAATCATATAGGTCTAGTTCCATTAGAAACATGGATACGTAAACAACATAGACATATAATATCTACATAATATCACACTTAGGTCATAAAAAATTACTCCCTATTTACATATCCCATACATAAAAACATCATTAATCTAATAGATAAGGGAAAAAATAAATGGTGGGCTTAGATTCTTAGTAAAAGTAAATATGGGGGATATCAATGATCACATATGCATAACATGATCATACAGTTTTGAAAACATAATTATAAAATTTTAAAAACATACCATTCATATAATAGATCATAAAGTTGATCCAGGGCATAAATCATGGAATTTCATAATATATGAATCCCAAAGGAAGAAACTAAAATGATTCATTATAGCATAAAATATGAATAAGATTTATATTTTTTTCATATACATATACATAGTTAATAATTATTTTACTACTCAATGTTCACTGCCAAGAATATCCTAGTTTATTGGGTTCACTCCACATTCCATCATATGATTCAAGTTTCACTCCCATGACTATCATAGTACATATATTCCCTTACTTAACTAGGTCTACTCACCATTCCAGTCAAATTTATCTCATAATATATCCATCTTTACCCACTAAACTAGAGGGATGTATAATTTTAGGCCTACCCATCACATAATGAAAATCGAACATAGGTTTGAAAAATGATAAAAATACATTAATAATATTATAATTAATGAAAATGAAATATTTTTTATAAACATTTCATAATAAAATAATCGATGGGAAAAAATCGGTTTCATAAACATTTCATCAATTAATAATTTCTTATCCCATAGAAAAGGAATGATTTTTATAAAAAATTATCATAATTATCACAAAAAATAGATACAAATAATATGAATGGTATCATTGTATTATATCCTAAATAAATATTAGGTAATATTTGTTTATGACATCTAAGATGAAAAATGATTTTAAAACATAACATGTGATATTTTTTGAGAAAATACCCTTTCTACTTTGAAATCACTTATTTAAAATATAAATAATTCAATAATATAAATAATACATATTATTTGACATAAACAAAATCGATTAAATAATCATTAAATCTCAATTCAAAATCAATTTATCGAATACACTCTAATAATTTTTTAAAAAAAATTCAAAAATTTTATCATCCATATAATGATAAAGAGAATAATTTTAATCCATTTAATAAAAATTAAATATTCATTAAAAATAAATTTATAGATTCAGATTATAATATTGAAAATATTCTTGAAATTATATCTACAAAACATTGATATTGATTGAAATGATTTTTCGACCGAAGGGAGAAATAAATTTATTTTTCTTAGAAACATTCATTATGTATCATAAGTTTATAAAGAGGTGAGAATTTAATTAAAACATTTAATATTGATAATTTTTTATAGTATAATAAAATTAATCATATTCTTGATAGGTATATTAATAAATTTCATCATCATAAACATAATCATAAACAATATTGGTTAACAGTGAGATTTTAATATAAAACCCTTACCTTAAGCCTCAGCTTTCTTTGTATGCCTTAAAATATCCTATATAATAAATATTTATTTATTTTACAGGTATTTAATAACTATACTCAAATATTTCATTCCATTTAATATTTTTATTATAATATTACATCATACATTTATTAACAATTATTTGTTAAAATCACTATTATAAGTGATAAATAATTTGTTTTCCATGCCTGTTTTGATTTGGAAGAATCAATATTTATACATTAATAATTGTTCCATAATCTATATAATTTTAAACATGATATAAATATCATTTATATTCACTATATATATATAGTGATCCTTAAAAGGTATAGATTAAAAATGAATGACACAATTATTAGAGACGAGAGGTCCCATGTACGCATGAATGTTGATTCCATTTTCCAATGGATGGAAATAATGAAACTTAATTGATAATTCACCTTTATAAAATCATAATTATGTCACAAATACAATATGTATCAAGTTAATTGATAAGTATAACCATCCATGTAAAGTGGTGATGAAAAATAAATTATAGATATACATGGAGATGATATGTCATACACATAGAAGGGTGATGTTTTCACATTCCATAGGTTGGAAAGAAGGTGTATAATGTTTGTTACATCATAAAAAATATTTCAATTTATTTAAGATACTAAATTAATTAATTTATACTGGATACTATTGATTTATAATAGGTTTAATAATAAATAAAATAAAAATCACAATTTTAAGAGTTATTCCTCTTAAATGTGAACAATCTATTAGATTACCACATTATCATTGAAGGAATAATTTTTTTGAAGGAACGAAATAACTAGGATTTGGTTATTAAATCTAGGATGTTATTATTTCCCTTCTTGGATGAGATAGAATTCATAAATTTTGTTATGAAAAGAGGATAATACGTTCCCTTTTATATGTGAGGGGATGGGTACTCATGGAATTACAAAAAACATTAAAATATAATGGATATTTTCACAATAAAAATGATTCCAAATGGAATATATTCTATAAAATACATGATATTAATCAAATATGTTCTTCTAATTAAATTTTGATAGGTTTGGTTGTCATTTTAATCCTTGTCTATTTTATTAACCAATTGGTTAACAATCATAACAGTAGCCTTGGTAAAAAAAATTTAATAGTAATGGGATATTATCATACATATTAGGTAATAATTTGACCATAAATTTGAACGGTAGTATATTTTGGACCTTATATTATCCACTAGGTAATCGTTAATAATTTTTTAAATTTTAAATATTTTAAAAATAATTTTTTTCATAATGTTTTTTATGTTATTTTTTAAAAATATTGATTTAATATGATTTTAAAGATGGTAAGATAACAATTTAATTAGAATATAAACATTAAAATTATTTAATATGTTATATTAATCATTAAAATTCACCCCACATAATAATTTACCCAACTTGTGTTACTTTTAAAATGTTTAAATTCATTTATTTTATATTTCAAGTAATTGAATAAATAATATGTTAGTGTGGCCTTGTCATATATGGTAAGTATTAAAATTAAAAAAAATGAGAAATAAATTACTATAATAAAACAAATTATAATTATTTAAAATAAAAAAATTTAATAAAAAATTTATTGAATTTATTATTAGGTATAAAATTTTGAGATGTTAATGTCAAGAGAGCGACCATTCGTATTAATTATTATCATAAATTAAAATAAAGGTCATAATAAAATACAAATTTTAACAAAATACAATATATTCAATTTTTTTAAGGATACACCTGAGCTCTAATAATCCAATATGGTAATAGTATTTTTAATATAAATTTTAACACTATATTCCAACCTTTTACCTATATTTTACCTGTTTTATAGTAACTGACATGACAAAAATTTACCATTCTTAATGTTAATATTGAAAAAATAACATTTTTCTGAAATTTTATTTTCTTGATTCAAAATATTTGATATGAAGATTAAGATTAAATTTCCATTATCCAAAAAAATATTTTTAAAATATGTGCTCACGAAATGATGAGAAAAATATTTTAAAAAAAAGTATTTCTATGAATAACACTAGAGTTATTATTATCCCATTCCAAGAAAAAAACATTATATTAATTAAAAATCATTATTCAATATATAATATATTTATTTCATTAAAACATTTCACTGAAAGTTATTAATTTAATTTATTGAGATAAAAACACATTGGCCGCATAAAAATAGTTTTTTTAGAAATGCATATCTTTTATTTTCAACTGAAATTTATTTTCCCATATAATAAATTTGAAACCAATTATTTCATTTTATAAAAATATAAAATTAAATATATCCATAATTTAGTTATTTCTTTTCATACCATTCTATAATATTGTTAGGGAGTTACTATCTCATAATAAAATAACATTTCAATAGTATAATGTTATTCTTTTAAACCAGGTGTTCTATATTTCACATGGTATTAAATAAATTAAATTTATTTGAAAATATATCTAACTTAAAATATCTAGGTTTTACACAAACCATTGATCTCAAAAATTAAAACTGCAATAAAAATTCTAGTATCGATTTCAACCCGTACAAAAATATCCAACTGATCCCCAAAAATCAACTCCATTAAATATTCATCAATATTTTATTTAAAAGGTGGATTAATGGATTAATTTACAATAGACATACATAATGAATAAAAATTATTCTCTTATTAACTCTGAAAATTATATATGGATGATTTTTTAAATTATTTTAGATTAATAATCAGTTAAAATACCATGTAAAATAGTAACAAATTCAAGGGAAGATGAAAATATTGTAATGTTATAATGTGTGAAAGAGTTGAAGTAATGTAAGAAATCTCATACTAGGAGAAGGTGGAAAATTAGAATCAAGAGGAGGATAAATTTGACAATAATAATTTACTTAGAGGTATTATAATGTTTTATTCAAGTTGAACCAGATGTAGTATATGTTATAGAGAAGAAGAAAAAAGGGAAGAAAGGGAGATCTACACATCAAATTCAACATAGTGTAAGAGAATAATTTACAGGAAGCTAACTCCATATCAATAACCTTATATTATTATATTGAATATTAAAATTTAATGTGGAGGATTAAAAAATATTTCTAGATATATATAATGAGATCGTGTCATTTTTATTTTCTTAATAAAATTTCACAAATTTTAGTATATGAAACATTTTAATTGCATCTTTAATAAAAATATTGTGGGAATTGTTTTTAGTTTTATACTTTAATTAAGTTTCCTCAATGGTATTTTAAATGGATATTCCAAAAAAATTGGGGGATTAATGGATATGTTAAATTTTGTATAATATTGACTTTTATACTTTTGGAAAGGAACTTTTCTATTTGGGAGAAATATTCAATATAATGTGAACGAGTGTATTTTAGAGGCTCATAATGGATGATCCAAAGTAAACAAGTGTATAAATTCATATATTGGGCTGATAAATTAAATACTCATGAATGAACAATGAATATTACTTACTAAATTGGGAAAATTTATTTTCCTAATTTATTTATTTACCCTATAGATGAAAGAAGAATGGTATTATCCCATTATATTTCTAATACTATTACTTACCATTGATAAGAGGTTGATTTATGTAAACCATTGAAGACTTATCTTTTTTTATTGGTGTGAAGTAACTTGTTTTTTATCTTAGGAAAATAGAAAATAAAGTATCTAATTAATAATATTGTTAAGATATTTAGAATATTAAAGAATATAAACATTCAATTTTGAGTTTACAATAATAATAATATGAGTTGAAAATGATGAATCACATTAATGACATTGCATTAGGGAAATAACATCAAAATAGTGATAAATATAACACTAAACATGACATATTTCATTAGAAAGAACCTCTCTAATGGAAAGGTATCTTTATTTCACTCCTTTAATCATCAATCCATTGACTCTTTTGTTGAAACGGTTTCCAATTACACTGATGTACTCATTTATATGTTATAATAAAAACCATCTAGTTACTATCAATTCATATTTTTAGATGGAAATGAATAAAACTATTAGTAGTTTTGAATTGAATAAGAGAAGCAATTACATATATTATATTCATTATTATGGTAATCATTCAATCTATTTTAACCTGTATTATGTTATTAGAATATTAAATTAATCCATTAATTTAACTATAACAATGAATCACAAAATGGATGAAAGATGTGGGCATGAAGAAAGTGAAAAAAATGATTGGATGGAAATATTATTTTTTCTATATCAGATAGGTATTGGGACATTCCCTTGCATGTGGTTCCTAAAAAGATACTATTAATAGTGGTTAATAATGAAGTGAATGATATTATTATATAGAGAGACATTGTCGTTTGTTGATTGTACCTAGATTACCTAATGTTGAATAAAACTATAATAATAGATTAGTATCCATTACTATTTATAAACCAAATATTAGTGAGATTGGTCAACATTTATTTATATTATTTTTTATGTGGATACTTTGATGAAAACCAAATACTGATGGAAATGGATTATCAATCATTGACTATATTAAATTTTTCATGTGGTACTTTCACATATCGATGAAAATTAATTTTCTTCTATAATGAAATGATGACATTCTGTGGGTTCATGAAATATATATTCTATGATATATTGGAATAATTGAAGGGTGTATTTATCATTGTACTTTAGTCAGATGGAGATCAATTCAAGATAGTTTGATTAATTTGTACATAGTGTATAAAACATGTGATAAAATGTTTTTTTAACAAACTAGTTGATGTTCCACATCATGGTTCAAGGATAAATTGTTCTTCGGATTTAGATTTTATGGTAAAGAGTCAATGTTTATCTAATAAATATATGTGTAAATATGGTCTACAGTTTCATTCCAAATAAAAGGGGATCAAAATATTTATTTCACATATGGTGGTTTAGTACTATATTTTCAAATATTTATCAATTATATCCCATATACTTAGTCATAAATTAAAAAATGATGTTCCATTTGAATTTGATGAATTCCAAGAAGAATTATCCAATGATATTGAATGGAATATATTGGGAATAATCGTTTTAATCACTATAAATTGAGAATTTAATTTTCCTTTAAAGTTTGATGTCTGTGATTTCACTATTGGAGTTATCTTAGGAAAAGGAGTCAACAATATCCTCCATCACATTCATTATTAATTCCTTATAATTAATGATTCCTATTTTATGTAAACCATGAAGAATAAATAATTTTTTATAGTGTTATTCTATATTGATAAATTTATATCATATCTCATCATCCCAAAAGTATTTTTATACAAAAATCATTCGTAATTAATATATTTTTTGAAAAAAAATAATATGAACCAATTTCTATTTTGTGGATCTGTAAAGTTCACTAAAATTATGATGGAAGTTAATATGGGATTATAAAATGTAGTTTCATTCTACTAATCAAGGATGTATCTAAAATATGAAGAGGAATTGTAAAAGATTAATTTCATGGACGGGTTCTGAGATGATATAATTTTCTAGGATTACATGTAAGTCCCATCATGTTTTTATTAAGAAAAACTATATTTTATATCACATTAAATGATATTTGTTGCATAAAGATATATATAATACAATCCTAGAAGATTGTTGACTATAGATTCTATGGGAAATTAGGTACATAGAACATCAACATTAAATATAGATACAAAAAATTATCTAAAAATTCATTAAAATTATCCTAAAATTCAATCATTCATATAAAACTACACAAGATAACCTTGGGACATAAAAAAGAAGAGGGTCAGCTAAAAGTACTAGTAATATAATTAACAAATAACTAAATAAGGTAAATAATTATATTTTATCCAATGGACACATACAAATATCATAATAGGGGAGAGAATCAGAATCTTGAATAATGAGGCATGATATAAAATGATAGCATAAAGGCGCCATGGGGATATAGAAAAAAAATAAATCATGTAATCAAAAAAGGTCAAGGATAACTTCTATGAAAAATTAACATGGAGGATAAAGTCATATAATTAATTATTTTTACCCCCTAATCCCATATATAATGTCTCAACACTAAAACATTATTCAAACATATTAGATCACTATCCGTGAAAACCTATCAAAACATGTACATGAAAATTTAGTTCATGTGTTTTCAATAACATCATTTTTCATAAGTAATTTACACATTTAAAAAGGTAATTTCATTTATATATTTTTATGAAATCACATTATTCCCCTTCAAAAAATTATCCCTTGATATTTTTATTTAAAACAGTAAATGATATGAGGGTACTTTTGTTTCATCGCCTCTTCCACATCACATGTTACTTTCTAATACTTTTGGTTCCACCACAACACATGGACCAGGTGAGTTATCTTGTTTCATAGAAATTTGTCTCTATGATATTAAATATTAACAGGATTCTCCTCAAATGAAAGATCTTTCTTTAATGGTACTACCTCTATGTTTAGTCCCAGTTATTCCTCTGTTATGTACTTCCTCAAGTTGGATACAATGAACCCGTCATGTACCTGATATAGGATAGGTGGGAGTTATAGTAAATATTCGACATCTTCGATATGATTAAGTATCTAAAAGGGCCTACATAACTTAGAATAATATTTCTTTTCTTCCAAAACATTATGAAATTTTTCCACAGTGAATATGAAAGAATACTTTATCTCCAACCTTAAACTCCAAGTCTCATCAATGATTATCTCTATAGTTTTTTTCCAAAAATTCATAGATTTCCTATGAATCTGAATGTTATGAACCTCCTCAATCATATATTTGATAATATCAACCACCATCACATTCTCCTCTCATCTTCATCTCATTATGTCTTAGTCCAACACCTCTTCCCATACAGAGCCACATAAGGTTCTATTTGATTACTATAATAAAAACTATTGTGATATTATAAATCCTATAAGGGAAGGTATTGGTCCAGAAATAAATGGAACTCTCTTTAACAATATATTAAAAAAATTTATAGAGTTTCAATGGTCCATTCAGAATCATCATACACTGTATAGTGATAAGTAGTTATGAAGGTCATTTTTGTATCTAACACTTACTGAAGGCTTCTCCGAAACATTAAGGTAAAACATAGATCACGATCAGATACACTAGAGAGTGAAATTTCATACAGTCTTACCACTTCCCATATGTATATCATTTTTTGTTTCCCAATATTTAAATATTCTTTTGTAGGAATGAAATGTGATGTATTTTTATGGTGATAAACTACCACCTAGATGGAATTATTTATTTTAAATATCCTAGGGAGTTCTATAATGAAATCCATTATTAGTTTTTCCCATTTTCACAATGGTATGGGAAATGTTTCCAGAACACCCTTATACTTCAATCAATGATCATGACTTTCTGGAATAATAATCATCACGCTGTGAATTACACAATCTCACTCATTATGTTATCCCACGTGAAATTTTTCTTCAAATATCTATTTATGTTTCTGATTCCTGGATGAATAAAGAGGAATAATCTATGTTAATTATCCTAAATTTCCTTATTCATATTTATTTTTTACGGGTCACATATTTTTTATCCAAACCATACAACTCTATCTTCATCAAAGATAAAATCTAGAATATCCATTACCTTCATCTATGGGAACTCATAATCTTTCTATGAATCGTTTTTTCTATAATGAATGGATTGTTGAAAATTTATTTGATAAAGTTACAATGAATAACCTTTTATTATTCCCATATCCATATTTTTAAGGTCCATAAATATTAGATTCATTTCAATCATCATCATGGATATGATGTTAGGGTACTTCATACTTATAGAATCAACAAAATTATTCTCCTTTAGAGGATGGTAATTGATTGAAAAATCATATTACTTGTTCATCTATATCTTCCTTCACTGGTTCACATTATCTTCCTTATGTTTCAATATATACTTAATGATTTTATGATCCATATATATGTCACACTTCTCCCTATAGAGATAATTCTACAAAATATAAAATGGGAAGATCACTGCAACCAGTTATAGGTCATCTATTAGGTAGTTCCACTCATGTATATTTAGTTTTTAGGAGGAATAGGCTATCACATTTTTATTTTTATTAGAAAACAATCAAATAACTTGTTTTATGAATCACATTATATCCCAAATCCTTCCCCACTAGGGGTAATGTGAGCAGATGTGAAGTGATAAACCTTTATTCAGGTATTTAAAACCTTCATTATATTATTTATTCCAAAACCAAATTATCCCCTTATGATTTGGATTGGTTATGGGGATTGAAAATCATGATAATTTTCTAAAAAATTAAAGAAAAATACACATCTAATCCAAGTAATCCTTATAAATCTTTCATTGAGGTTGTTTGGTACATCCCTCAATTTACTTAGTATTTGAAGTGCCTACAAATAAAATTTTCTTAAGATAAATTACTTAGGAATGATTCCTGATCCAACTATAGATCATATTTAATATACTTTCCATGTAACACCTCGACCCCAGTTACCTAGAGTCGGTGCATTATTACATAACATTGGCATGATCACAAGAAAGATCAAATCTCGAAAGACCTATTAGTTTAGTAGCCTTGGAAACACTAGATATATTCATAAAGTTTTACATTACATCATAAAAATGAAAACTACAACAACATAGTCTCCATATTCCACACTCTTATCCCTTCATACTATCCCTGCAGTTCATTCATAATTTACTTCCTCACATCCTGGGAAAAATAAAACATTGAAAAGGGGTGAGCTCAAATTCTCAGTAAGGATAAAAATATAGTGAAAACTTTCATAAATAAGAATAAACATTTAAGGCAATGTATAACGAAAACAAAAAACTTTTTAAACTTGAACATCAAAATAGTATGGAAAAAATAAAATGAAATAATTCCATATAATTATTCACATGGATATTCTACTAATCGAATAATCACATGCAATATCAATAACCACTTTCATAATGATGTAATGCATAATGCCAGATTATCATAACCACATAGCCAAGGCCTTGTGCTAAGACTACAAATAAGATTTTGTCAAAGCCTTGTTCCCAGACACAAGTTTGTCTCATGAGACCTACTGATGCATCGAGGAGCTATAGCGGGCTCCACCCATCACATATTAAGTCCAATGCATTCCCATATAAAAAGTTTTAAACATAACATAAACATTCGTATTAAAACTAGCATACGAAATGTAAATACATCATCCATAAACCATGAATGGTATAAAAATAACACATCCACAGTCAAACATATCCCAAAACCTTCAATACAATATAGAAGTTTTGTATCATAATAAATCAAATTCAAATAAACTTAAAATCCATCAAAGGATGTTGAAATAGATGAAATCAAAACTCTTCTTAGAAAAATATATCTTTCAATTTTGAAATCATTTAAGAGTCGTATATTTATAAAATAAAAAATTTTCTTTGAAAATATTCTTATAAGCTGGTAAGGGAAGCTTCGACAATTTTACAATAGTGGAAAATAACCGCACCCGCCGTATAAGTTAAAAAACATTATTACCTTAATTCTATCGAATAGGTTAAAAAGGATATTATTTGGAAAATGATGGAAAGATTCCTTTATAAACCACTTATAAAAGTCAACAAGGGTATAAATGACTTTAACCCATATTCTAGTAAATAGTAAAAATGTTTTGAAATACATTTTTAAGAAACATGGATGTGGATGACAAAGAAGTCTCGGTAGATTATTACGTATAAACAACCTCAAGTAATGAAGAGATTGTGAAATAACCCTTACCTTGTACTTTTCCTTGGTTGAGGGTAGGTTAACCTCCTGTATAATGGTGAAATAATTTTTATTAAATTATAAAAGAATCATATACATTATTATGTTATCATATATGATCTTTTAACATTGCTTTTTTAATAATATCTTAGTATTATTGTCATTTTGGGTGTTAACTTACTCGTTTTATTTTATATGTTTTGTTATGTAATCTTTGTTTTTCCTGGATAGGTTGTATCTTATTCTTATCCATAATGATATCAAGTCCTTAAACATTATTTTTAAATCATCAAATGATAATTATACTTTAATGGATACGATGGAGAATGAATCTCATCGCGTTCGTGGAGACGGTAGTCCGTACGTATGCAAGAGGGACAATATCATTCTTTTGATATTAAAATAATATTTAATTGGATGGTATATATTATATACATAATCATTATCATGTTATATTTATTATTTACATGAATTAAACATCATTATTATACCCATCCAAATAATAATATATTGAATAACAATTACACTACGACATGGAGACGGTAAGTCGTACGTACGCACGTATGGTGACATGTCATTCAAAGGATGGATAGAATACTGAATATGGTTCTACCATATTTATAATAATATTAAAGTATATAGGAGATACTGCATTCATTATTTTAGAATAGGAATAACAAAGAAAGAAGAAGTTGAAAAAGAAATGAATTTGAAAAAGGGTGGTGAAAACATTACCTCTTCTTCGGGTTCTTCCTTTTGATTTGATCAAAAGGGATCCTTAGGTTGGATTTATGATCAAACTAAGGACTCTAGGTTGTAGTGAGAGAATTTTAAAGAGTTTTTTTTTCAGGGGTTGTCCGAACCAAAAGGCTTTGAATGTGTGAATTAGTGAGAAAGTGGAGTGCCCTTTTATAAGAGGGGTGAGGGGAACCTTTGGGAAATCTAGAAATATTAATTTATAATAAATTCATATTCGGTTTATAATAGATAAAAAAATGGATTATTTAAATTTTAATGTGGGTATGGGTCGAAAACCACTCAACCAATAGAATTTAGACAGGTTTGGGTCATTATATTAACCTTATCTTTTAGTTTTAACTCTTACTTAATTAGTTTGACACTTACCATGTCACTTTGTATTTTTATATTATATAGTTAATAAACTTACTATATGCCTCCAAGAGACACCCAAGTGGTACATTAATGATACAAATATCATGATATAAGTCTCCTATCCGATCCTTAGATTTTTAGGAATTGAATATCAATTAATAATATAATATTTGTTTTAAAAACTCTTTTATGTCAATTTTGACACTATTGGAAAAATTGATTTTTGTGAAACTCATAACAGAATTATTACTTCGAAAAAAGTTAATTAAATCATTCCTAACATGTCATATTAACCTATAAAATTAGTTTAATTCATAATAAGTCTCAAATTATATTTATTTGTGTATTTATAATATCAATTATTTTAATTTTTCACTATTATGGTAATTACTCCATCATCATTGTATCAGAATTAAATTAAATTATTTAATGTCTAAAAATTATAAATAAAATATAATTATGTAGTAAATATTTTTATATTTCTAATGAATATTTATAATCGAATTTATCTTATGTGTAACTCTATATTAAAAATGTTTTAGTAAATAAACTTTTATTTTAACTCTTTTAACTCTTCTTTGAATTAAATAATAATAAATGTCCTAGTCTAATCCAAGTGGACCTAAATGATAATATTTTATTCCTAAGGTTGTTTTTGGTCGAGATACACTTGTCCAATAGAATAACGACATGTGTTCGGCTAATATTAATATCATTTTTACCCTGAATTACCCAATTTACTTTTAACCGTGGTAAATAAACGTAAAAAGTTACTATTCATCAAAAATTATTTTCATCTCATTGAACCACATTTTACTCCTTGATATTAACCGTGTGTTTCGGATTTTTGAAATTCCACTCACAGAAGCGGTAAAATTAAATTTTATGAAAAATTCAGTTTTTTAACGACCACTTAGTGGTTTCACTATTCATCAAAAAATGAAAGTTTCCAGAAAAATACCAAAAATTAGGCCGAACCTATTTTTGATATTATGAATTAAAAAATGATGTCTATTTTACCAAATTCTAAAAATATCAGTTTCATTAATTATTTTAAAAATTAATTCTCGTCGTCAAAACAAATAGCATGTTTCTAAGAGATAATAACTATCAAAAGATTAACACTTGTTTATGTCCGGTTTAATTGTGAAATTATGTACAATTAACAACATTGTATTAAATGGTAAAAATTTATTCTAAATATACTTTAAACCCAATCAAATTCATAATTTATCAATATAAACTATTTTGATTAATAAAGTTGTTTTTAATTAAAATTTAGTAATTTTCACTATTCATCAAAATATAAATGTTATCCGAAAAGTTCCAAAATTTCACCTTAGGATAAATTTGATACTCCGAATACAAAAATAAAGTCCATTTTGAGAGATAAAATTTATAAAATTTCAAAAAGTAGGTATTACTATTCATAACAGCTAGTTTGATTGGTTGTGGTGTGTGTTAGAATTCGAAGTTGCGTACAACACATGCTACTATATTATTCAAAGGAAAGCGTACCGTGGAAGTTTGAGATGTTTCATTGTAAATTTTTGATGTCCCCATTCTAAAAAGTAAATAAATTTATTCAAATTGAATATATAAACGTTTAAAATATTGGATTTAAAAAGGGTTCACTATTAAAATTTTGTAAAACTGCAATACTGAAAATGAATTTGTTCTTACATTATGTAAAAGAAACTCATAATATGGGTTATAAAATTATAAGGATTATATAAAGTTTAAAATTTTGTTAATACTATGCATAACCTCTTTTGAACGGCTTGTTTGGTAAGTCATGGTGCGCTTGAACTCGGTGTTGCGTGTAGTACAATGAATTGAATTATTTTGAAGAAATAACACACTATGAAATCTTGGGGTGTTACATTCTCCCCTCCTTCAATAAATTGCGTCCTCGCAATTTGAAATTGTTCTTCAAAAATAAAAGGTTGAATATAGATAATATCTTTGGGGGAAAACCCACATCGGGAATTGGGTTGATAAAATTTACTCTTAATAAGAGGAAAAGAGAAATGAAAAGGTCACCAACAAATTATGATCTCTATTTGGAGAACAATAGTTGAAATTTGAGACATATAATTGGAGGAAAATTGTAAATATTTATAGGTAGTGATTGAGGTCATCAATCAAAAACAAGTGTAAAATTGGGGGGCTTAAATTCATCAATCTATGATGATTTAAAATACCATCGGTTCAGCAAAACATATGGTATTAGGAAAACACATTTTTTTGTTTTAAGATCCCTTCACTAATGTATAAGAATTAATTTCTTCATTGAATAAGAGAAGAAGAAAAACATATATACTTGACAAGTAGAGGCTCAACCTTTAACTAAGTTCTTCCAAAAACTCATCTTTCACTCTAAAAGATAATAGAACTTAAAAATAATATTCTATTTATCCTATTCGTATAGGGTCAAATAAATGAATTTATAATTCATCTAGCTGAACCATTAAAAAATGACATTATTCAAACTAGGACATCATGTGGGTCAGTGGTAGGTGATACACCCTTGTCGCCCTTCGGTTGTGGGTTCAAGTCTCGTGGCCTTGTCGGACGTGACGGGTTGCCGCCCGACCTCTGGGTTGTCCTTTTATGGAAATCCAAAATAATCCAAACTAGAACTATCCAAAATACTTCAGTCCAAAATTTATAAGGAAGGTGAACACAATGAAGATCCATTTTTTCCGTGTAATAACATGTGATCGCCTTCATCATGTATTCTTTTAAAACACTGCAACGTGTTGAATTACCATAAAACCTTATTGATTACATTCATGATCCCTTATTCCTTAAAGAATAATAGATATACTCCTTCAATCCAAAAATGTTGTAAACACCAACAATGATGGAATATACAAATCATTAATCAGTTTCAGGGTAGTCAAGAATATCCAATATAATTTATCCAAGTAAATCATGTATTATTCTAAAATCACTACCTCGGTATCCGAACCATATTATGGTTTATCTTTCTCTCAACCATATATTTTCCAAATATTTAACCTGCTATTGAGTCACATTTCTTTGTTCCACACAATATCAAGTCCTTAATGATATAGTACTGCAGTACAATCCTTACATACTCCATAATTATTATAAAAAGTACATTGTTGATACAACACTCAAATGACATAATCAACATAAGAACTCTAATCATTCCTCTTTATCTGTGGTAGTATAATAACTTGATTATTATCCAATAGCATCATTTACAGCATAGACTGATGACTGGGACATAGGTTCGCGTAGTGTCCAAACTCCGTGAAAATGAAGCATTGTAAATTTGAAACCATTTTCTTACCCTTGTAGTCATGTACTCTATGACCTTTTCCACTACACTAATATTAAACTCTCATTCCTTTCAGCCAAGTTCCAGGGTGTTTCTTTCCACAATTATCACATATGGAAAAAATATTCTTTTCCCTCTTCCCTTTATCCATCTTTCTCTCTTCCATCATTTTCATCTCTTGCTTCCCTTCAAAGCCATAGGACTCAGTAAACTCTTTACTTATCTTATCAACAAATTATATTATTTCTTCATATGATGATAATACATACGAGACTATTTCTCTTATAAATTCTGGCTTAAGATCATGAATGATATGATCCTTCTTTCTCTTTGGATCATGTGCATTGCTGGAGTTCTCATTCCTTCTACTGGGCGCCATTTCTAAACAATGGAATACAGTAGATCAGTTTATGAATCAAAATACACAATTCCATACTCATAAAACACTTAACATAAATTGAAATATTTATCGACATAATCCATAATCATAAAGCTGTTTTCTTTGAGAAGTATATACTCATAAACCCTTTATAATGATTTGTAAAGAAAATGACAGTTATCCTAAGTATATCCCCCAGGAGTGTCATAACCAAGACTACAGCAAGGCTCGTTGACGTGCTCCAGTTCCCATTCGAGTCTAGCTCAAAGTGGTGTTTTCGGGTTTTACCCCTAGGTACATCTGTTCCAGAGCGGCCTCTACCTGCTCGTATCTAGACATGGATGTATTTCTCAGAAAACTCACAAAATCTCTACAATACCAAAATTCCATGAAGTTCTTCTATACTAATCCTCAAAGTCCATCTTAAATCTATGTGCTCTAATCAGAGTTTTTTTAAATCTAGCTTCCAAGGTTTTTATTAAACTTCATCTGATACCAACTGTAACGCCCCGACTCCACTTACCCAGAGTTGGTGCATTATTACATAACATTGGCATGATCACAAGAAAGATCAAATCTCGAAATACCGATTAGTTTAGTAGCCTTATAAACACTAGATATATTCATAATTTTTTACATTACATCATAAAAATGAAAACTAAAACAACATAGTCTCCATAGTCCACACTCTTATCCACTCATAATATCCATGCATTTCATTCATAATTTACATCTTCACATCCTGGGAAAAATAAAACATAGAAAAGGGGTGAGCTCAAATGCCCAGTAAGGATAACAATATAGCAGAAAATTTCACAAATAAGAAGAAACATTTAATGCAATGTATAACTAAAACAAAATCCTTTTTAATCTTGATCTTCAACATAGTATGGAAAAAATAAAATGAAATAATTCCATTTACTTATTCACATGGATATTCTACTAATCTAATAATCACATGAAATATCAATAACCACTTTCATAATGATGGAATGCATAATGCCAGACTATCATAACCACATAGCCAAGGCCTCGTGCCAAGACTACAAATAAGATTTTGTCAAGGCCTTGTGTCAAGACAGTAGTTTGTCTCATGAGACATACCGATGCATCGAGGAGCTATAGCGGGCTCCACCTGTCACATATTAACTCCAATGCATTCCCATATGAAAAGGTTTAAACATAACATAAACATTAGTATTAAAACTAGCATACGAAATGTAAATAATTCATCCATAAACCATAAATGGTATAAAAATAACACATACACAGTAAAACATATCACAAAACCTTCAATACAATATATAAGTTTTGTATCATAATATATCAACTTCAAATAAGCGTAAAATCCATCAAAGGATGTTGACATAGATGAAATCAAAACTCTTTATAGAGAAATATATCATTCAATTTTGAAATCATTTAAGAGTAATATATTTATAAAATAAACCATTTTCGTTGAAAATATTCTTATAAGCTTGTAAGGGAAGCTTCGATGGTTTTACAACAGCGGAAAATAGCTGCACCCGCCGTATAAGTTAAAAAACATTCTTACCTTAATTCTATCGAAAAGGTTAAAAAAGACCTTGTTTGGAAAATGAAGGAAATAATCCTTTATAAACCACTTATAAAAGTCAACAAGGGTATAAATGATTTTGATCCATATTCTACTAAATAGTAAAAAAAATTGAAATACATTTTTAAGAAACATGGATTTGTATGATAAAGAAGTCCTAGTATATTATTACGTATAAACAACCTCAGATATTGAAGAGATTGTGAAATAACCCTTACTTTGTACTTTTCCTTGGTCGGGGGTAGGTTAACCTCCTATATAATGGTGAAATAATTGTTATTAAATTATACAAGAATCATATACATTATTATGTTATTATATATGATTTTTTAACATTTCTTTGTTAATAATATCTTAGTGTTATCGTCGTTTCGGGTATTAACTTACTCATTTTCTTTTATATGTTTTGTTATGTAATCCATGTTTTTCGTGGATAGGTTGTATCTTATTCATATCCAGATTGATATCAAGTCCTTAAAAATTATTTTTAAATCATAAAATGATAATTATACTTGAATGGATACGATGGAGAATGAATCTCATCGCGTTCGTGGAGACGGTAGTCTGTACGTACGCACGTGCGACAATATCAAACTTTTGATATTAAAATAATATTTAATTGGATGGTATATCTTTTATACATAATCATTGTCATGTTATATTTATTATTTACATTAATTACACATCATTATTATACCCATTCAAATAATAATATATTGAATAACAATTACACCACGATGTGGAGACGGTAAGCCGTACGTACGCACGTATGGTGACATGTCATTCAAAGGATGTATAGAATACTGAATATGGTTGTACCATATTTATAATAATATTACAGTATATAGGAGATACTGGATTAATTATTTTAGAATGGGAATAACAAAGAAAGAACAAGTTGAAGAAGAAATGAATTTGAAAAGGGGTGGTGAAAACATTACCTCTTCTTCATGTTCTTCCTTTTGATTTGATCAAAAGGGCCCCTTAGATTGGATTTATGATCAAACTAAGGCCTCTAGGTTGTATTGAGGGAAGTTGAGAGAGTTTTTTTCATGGGTTGGCCGAACCAGAAGGCTTTGAATGTGTGAATTAGTGAGAAGGGGGAGTTCCATTTTATAAGAGGGGTGAGGGGCACCTTTGGAAAAGCTAGAAATATTAATTTATAATAAATTAATATTCCGATTGTAATGGATACAAAGTGGATTATTTAAAGGTTAAGGTTGGTATGGGGCGAAAACCACTCAACCAATAGAATTTAGATAGGTTTATGTCATTATATTAACCTTATCTTTTAGTTTTAACTCTTAGTTAATTAGTTTGACACTTACCATGTCACTTTGTAGTTTTATAATATATAGTTAATAAACTTACTATATACCTCCAAGAGACCCCCAAGTGGTCCATTAATGATTCAACTATCATAATATAAGTCTCTTTGCAGATCCTTAGATTTTTAGGAATTGAATATAAATTAATAAGATAATATTTTTTTAAAAAAACTCTTTTATGTCAATTTTGACACTATTTAGAAAATTGATTTTTGTGAAACTCATAACAGAATTATTACTTAGAAAAAAGTTAATTAAATCATTCCTAACATGTCATATTAACCTATGAAATTATTTTAATTCATAAAAAGTCTCCAATTATATTTATTTGGGTAATAATAATATCAATTATTTTAATTTTTCACTATTATGGTAATTACTCCATCATCATTGTGTCATAACTAAATTAAATTATTTCATGTCTAAAAATTATAAATAAAATATAATTATGTAGGAAATTTTTTTATCTTTCTAATTAATATTTATAATCTAATTTATCTTATGTGTAACACTATATTTAAAATGTTGTAGTAAATAAACTTTGATTTTAACTCTTTTATCTCTTCTTTGAATTAAATAATAATAAATGTCCTAATCTAATCCAAGTAGACCTAAATGATAATATTTTATTCCTAAGGTTTTTTTTGGTCGAGATACACTTGTCCAATAGAATTATGACATGTGTTAGGGTAATATTAATATCATTTTTACCCTTAATTAACCTATTTACTTTTAACCGTGGCAAATAAAAGTAAAAAGTTACTATTCAGCAAAAATTATTTTCATCTCCTTGAACCACATTTTACTCTTTGATATTAACCATGTCTCTCGAATTTTCGAAATTCCACTCACAGAAGCGGTAAAATTAAGTTTTATGAAAAATTCATTTTTTTAACTACCACTTAGTGGTTTCACTATTCATCAAAAAATGAAAGTTTCCAGAAAAATATCAAAAATTAGGCCAAAGATATATTTGATATTATGAATTCAAAAATTATTTCTATTTTACCAAATTCAAAAACATATCATTTCCATTAATTAATTTAAAAATTAATTCTTGTCATCAAAACAAATATCGTGTTTTTAAGAGATAATAATTATCAAAAGATTGACACTTGTTTATGTCCGGTTTAATTTTGAAATTATGTACAATGACCAACATTTTATTAAATGGTAAAAATATATTATTAATATAATTTAAAACCACTCAAATTCATAATTTATCAATATAAATTATTTTGATTAAAAAAGTTTTTTTTAATTAAAATTTAGTAATTTCACTATTCATCAAAATATAAATGTTATCCGAAAAGATCCAAAATTTCACCTTAGGCTAAATTCGATACTCCGAATACAAAAATGAAGTCCATTTTTAGAGTTAAAATTTATAAAATTTTAAAAAGTGGGTATTACTTTTCATAACGGCTAGTTTGATTGGTTGTGGTGTGTGTTAGAACTCAAAGTTGCGTACAACACACGCTACTGTATTATGAAAAGGAAAGCGTACCGTGGAAGCTTGGGATATTTCATTGTAAATTTTTGATGTCCCCATTCAAAAAAGTAAATTTATTTAGTCAATTTTCATGTAAAAAAGTTTAAAATATTGTATTTAAAAAGGGTTCACTATTAAAAGTTGGTAAAAGTGCAATACTAAAAATGAATTTGTTCTTACATTATGTCTAAGAAACCCATAATATGGATTCTAAAATTATAAGGATTATATAAAGTTTAAATTTTTGTTAATACTATTCATAACCTCTTTTGAACGGCTTGTTTGGTAAGTCATGGTGCGCTTGAACTCGGTGTTGCATGTAGTACAAGTGACTGAATTATTTTGAAGAAATAACACACTATGAAATCTTGAGGTGTTATATGCCATAGTTTTTTTCTTTCTGCAAGGTATTATACACTGTATTTAAATAATCATAATATTCCTCCTTTATTTTCCAGTAGATGATAATCTCATTTATAAAGATGATAGAAAAAATTTCAAAGTATTCTCTAAATACATTATTCATCAGGTCAATGAAGATTTATAGTTATTTATTTATTCATAATTAAATCACTATTAACTAATAGTGATCATGATTTATTCAAAAAATATTCTTTGGGATATCCCCCTTCTTCACCAATACATAATATTACCCCATCCGAAGATCCACCTTATAGAAATACTGGGATACACATAACTAATTAAAAATGTTGTAAATCCATGGATTTTGATAATTTTACATTATTGTGTTCTTCATGAGCTCACTATAATCAATGTGAATGAGAATTTATCCATAATTCATCATGATGAAGAGGTTTAGTGTTACCCAAAATGATGCACATGGGAATATGAACTCTTTATATTGATTCTGATGTAGATTTCAATTCACCTCTTCATGTTAAAAAAATATCCATTTTATATAGATTCTATTATATTGGTAACTCTCTAGGTATAATAATGATTGAAAAATCAACATCACAATTAGGATGAAGACTAAAAAATTCTTCAGGAAAAAGATATGTGAATTAAATTAAAATAGTTATGTCATCCTAGATGATTTTTTATTTAGGATCAATTCATTAATGTAGATATTCTTATTAATAGGTAAATAAAATTCATTCATTAATTTATAATATTGTAGTTGATTTATCAAACTCCTTTAATTTTTATAGAATTATAGGATGTTTTCTGATGTGAAGGGTGATTTCCTTTTCTCAGAATTTTATTTTGGATCTATTTAAGGAATTTTAATTCATACATAGTGTTGCATCAAATTATTCTAAAGGAAGTATCATAAGTTTTTATGGGAAATTCAACCCTCAAATTTTTACACGGGGTAAATTATATACTTGGGATGAAATAATTTTCCATATTCAATTTTCAATGAATTCTCTACAAAGAAAGATTTTTGTTATTGTTTCAATAGTTATAAAAAAATCCATCACATGAAATAAAGTATAGACCCATATTAAAAAATACTTTTCTCTACCATTTAATGAAAAATTAGTAAACCTATAATTACTTAACTTTCAAGATCCATCATACAAATTTTGATGGAATAACCTCACCCTTATGTAGTGGATTTCTTGGGAATTTATTGTCTCTAAAAACCCCCATCTTCAAGAATTGCCTTGCACAATTATTATGATACTTGAAATTGAAATGATATACTAATTTATAAATTATTACTTGATAATTCTTTTCTTCTACCACAGTTGTGGGTTTCTCAGATCTGAAATCACTATCTAGGTGTCATTATTTCCCACAATTAAATATTTTCATTACCACAATAAGGTAAATTCTATGATGCTTCTCCCCAAACTTTTGAAAAGTGGTATGTTTTTATTTATTTACACTATTAGATTAGTCAATCATTATTATTGAATGAAACAAAACTTTCATATTCTTATCCTTATAAAAATAGTGATATTCAATGATATCCATTTCAACATTTATGGAACATTTGAATATTTTCTTATAGTTATCAAAGTGTTTAATTCCAAAGGCCTTTTGTAAACTAATTTCATCCCAAAAAATAAAAAATTAACATTCATTTCAATGGTAATGGAAATTCTTGAGGTATATTATGAATGTATTTTGAATTTATCCTTATATTCCCCAATAGATTTATCATCATTTTTTAGGAAAAGTATTTCCCTTTATATTTTTAGCTAAAGCGTGTGAGGAAATTGTTTTTCAAAAAACATTTTAATTAATTCTGTTCTCATTATCGCATCAATATCATACTCATGATTCATATTTTTAACCAATTCCAACCATTAATAAGTTTCTCCTTACATATAATAATCATCTATCACAACCATATTCTGATCAGTGCATTGACATATGGAGAAGATGTTATCCATGGAGTTGATGTATTTCTTCATGACTATGGGATCCTAATATCCATTAAATATCATAGGCCTTTTTCAGATAATGGCCTTAATTTAATCATTCTCTTTCTAATGGGAATTCCATCGTTCCTACTAATTCAATATTTATTTAAAAAATTTATTCCAATAAGAATGTATTGTCATAATGTTTGTATTTTTTTCTCCCATTGGATTTGGTATTTAATTTTGGAAGACATTACATTATTTTTCAAATTGTGTGTAGACTCGGTCCCTCCTATTACAATCCATTAAATATATGAACAAAAAAATTAGGAAAGCGTATTTTTAAACAATTAAACACCTAAACATTAAAGGAAAAACTAAAAAATGAAATATATTCAGTAACATATGAATTTAAAGGATTTAATCCTAGTTATTCATAATCTATTTCCTATAATAAAATCTTATAGGAATTTTTGTTCCATTAATAATGTTTCACACAAATATTGGTAATTTAAAAATGCATATCCCTTAGATGTTTAAAACAATATTTTTAGTACGGACCTTCATCATGAACCAGGTGATGATAAAATCTATCTCAATGCACCCATTTGTTGGGTTATTACCCATAGTTAGCTAGATTCTAGAACCACATCAACTTATAGTATCTTGGAAGGTATCTATTTGAATATAATCCACCTACTCTATGAATTATAAAAATTTATTGATGTTTTCTTATTAGTGTCCCTAAGGATTTTTCAAGTGTTTTCTAATACTAATCCAATACTAACTAAACATTTATCAGATACCAATGTTTTTCGGTGCACTATGCTAGATACCCTAAGAGAGGGGGGTGAATCATGGTATGAAAGATTAAGACAACTGCTCGGTTTGATCTTGTTTTACTGTTAGAAAAAACCATCTTCTCTCTCCTTCCTGATGCAGAGTATGAATAAAACTTAAATCATGCACAGGAAATAGGGATTTTTACTTGGGTCACCCTCACTGGGCTACATCCAAGGAGAATACATTGGCATTGTGCTGATTCACCTATTCCACTATAAGCGTACTGTTGTTTACAAGTTCGCAGAGGAATCACTGTCCCTACTGGTTTTACAACCACTCCAAATTTGAGAACTCACTGCTCTCTCAACTAAAGTGAGCTCACTACTTCTTCAGAAGATCCAATCACAGTTTATAGATCTATATGTCTCTTTATTATCATTAATGAATACATCATCCACTTTATTTAGATGCTCTGTTGAAGTCCAAATTTCATCTGCAGATGAATACCGCTTTACCACAGATGTTCTGGGAAATTTCTAACATTCACGCAACCCTAGGGTGAATTGTGTGACCCTTTAACTAGTGCACAACCTCTACCTTTGTTGCGGAAAAACCAACTTGCGTGCCACACTAGCGTTCCAAACTTGGGCGCCTCACAGCTTGCACGGCACACTTGTGCGGTACACTTGCGTAGTACACTTGTGCATCACACATGCGCGTCACAGTTGAGTGCCCCACTTGTACGCACACTGAACTATGCACGTCACATTCACTTGCACATTCAGAGATCGTATTTTTTCTATGTTTTGAGCTCTTTAATAAATGAGGAGGGTAGACATCTATTTATAGGCATTTTGAGGACTTGCACGCCACACTTGCATGACATACTTGCACGCCACTTTAGGACTTGCGCACTGCTTTCGTTCCTTTGTCATATTTTGATATGATGATCTGGAAAAATGACTTCAACACCACATTTGCAAGCCATACCTGCACACCATAATTTTGTGACACACTAGCGTGCCACACATGCACGACATACTTGCGTGCCACACTTTCACGCCACTTTTGGACTTGTGCACTGCTTTTCCTTTGCCAAATTCTTGATGTTCTGAATTCGAAAAAATCTCAGCATACAATATTAGAAATATATTACCCCCAGTTTCTGGTATGTGACCCTTAATTGATGATTTTATTGTTTTTACAAGTTAAGGGTGATGTATGTGAGAGTCGGGAGATCCTGGAGTGATGTTTGAAGCAAAGGGGAAGGCGCACAGGGGGCGTATGATTTGTCTAACTATGTGGCCAAACCATGCGTGGTTGCCTGGGGAGGTAGTGGCTTCCACCCGATCAGCGCAAAGTTAAGGGAAACCATGTGATGAGGCCATGCGAGAAGGGTGGAAGAGTTATTAGCTAACGCCGGGTTAGCGCACAGTTTGTCAAACCGTGCGGACTAACCGTGCGGTCACTTAAAATTAGATCCTTAAATTGTGTTTCTAACTCGTTTTTCCTTAATTTCCTCATTAAAGCTCATAAGTGGCCCTAACTTGGGATTTTGGTTCTCCTAAGGTCAAAGAGGGTTCTCCCATCATTCAAGAGGTGATCTGAAGGCTTCTCTTGGCGAATCGAAGCCAGATTCATGAGGTATGTGATTGTTCTTGTTCAGTTTCTTAGATCTACTTAGATCTACATCTCCTCTTCTCTTGGTTTCTTAGATCTATTCCCGTTATGGTTAGTTATAAGTGTTTATATTCCAAATATGATGATTTTTGGTCTTTTTTGTGTTAGGAGAAGAGATATAAGTAGCATCCACGGTGAGTTGGCCTGGTTTTCTTGTGCGTTCTCCATTTGTTTGGGTTTTCGTCAAAACCATTGAGGTAGGTGGATTAACTCTTGACTCCTCTTGTTAAAATTGGTTGGCATAGTTTCAAATTGTTTATTTGAATGGTTTTTATTGTGAAAAGAAAGGAATAAATCTTATTTTGTTATGATTTACGGTTTTGATGAAATTGTGAAATATTGGTGAATTTTTGTGCAAAGTGATTTGCCTATTTGTATTTAAAATGTTGATTTTAAATTATGAAATTTCTGAAATTGTAAATGGTTTGATAAGAAATGGGATTTCAATAAAAATGGATGTTTTATTGAAATGGTTTGTGATTGAAATGATTTTTATGGATTTGGTTTTCAATAAAAATAAAGTTTTATTGAAATAGTTCAAATTGGTTGAACACACATGGTATTTATGGAAAATGGTTTTCAATAAAAGGTGTTTTATTTAAATGATGGTTTTGGCATGATTGTTGGGAATGTGTGGTGTGTGTTCATGTTGCATATATGAGGCTTGGTTGAAATAAGACCTTGTGCTCTGTGCCAAACGTTTAATGGCACATTGGACATTTAAGTATGAGGCTTGGTTAAAATATGACCATGTGTTCGGTGCCAAAGGTGTAACGGAACATGGGAAATAATTACCTTGTGATGACATGGTAGATCGAAGAGAGACCACTCATGAGTATGGAACTTTCATAACAAAGCATGCATGGTTTGTTTCATGGGTTTTTGAAATGGTTGGGTATGAAACAGGATGTTTGTGAAATGGATCAGAGGTTTGTTTGGTTATTTTTCTAGAAAAATAGCATGTTGGAAAAGTTGTTTTAACATTCACTTGGATGCTTTTGATCATGGATGGTTTTGGAAAACTTGTTTATATTTAGTTATAAACTGTTTTTGTGAAAAAATTATTATATAAACTATTTTTATATAAATGTTGCTAACTCTTTTATCCTAGTGGCGTGAGTAGGGAAGTCATTGGGGAAAACCTACTGAGTTTTATACTCACCCCTGCTTTGGCACTTTGGTGATTTTTCAGATGTTGTATTTCGAGAAATAGGTAAAGGTGAAGCATCTCATTACTAATGGCTCATGGTGATGTTTGGGAGATGCTATGGAGCTTGGAGCATGTGGACCACAGAGTCATGGTGTCTTTTGAGAGTCTCGTGTTGTTTTTCCACTGTGTACATTGATGTTTGGTTTGGTCTTCCACTGTTGTGTACTCAAATGTGGTTTAATATAAATGAAGTGGTTTTTTTGGACTTTCATTTGTTCATGCATCATATAGTGAATGGTTAATGGATTGGTTTATTTTATTAAAGGGTAAATCATCCCCCAATTGTATTTGAAACCCTTCAGAATTTATTTCCAGCCTTTGGCATCTTGGGGATATCTCTTAAGGCCTAGTAATGACTCATTGAGCTCTCAAGATAATGAGAATTGGCAGGTCATTACAAGAAACCTCCATAACACAATATCACATCTCCCTTTTCCAAAAACACTTTTCTCCATTCTCTAGGAAAACCCCCTTTGTCAACAGTTTGAGTCATTGAGACTCGCTTTGTTAACAAACACAACATGGAGTCCTGCATTGTTAAAAAACAAAATAATCTAAATATTGATTCAATGATACCTTGAGGGATTTTTTCCAATAATCTCCCCCTTTGGGTTTTTTGAGAACTCTTCACAAAAACAATTCTCTATTCTTTGATACCCCAATAAGGCTTCATTTATCTTCATCCACCATTCGCCTCTTTTGATACAGATAGCAATCATAAATTTACTCAACACATACTCTAAGCCCACATGACCAATGCTCTGCGTGAGAAACAAGAGTATCATGAAAAGTTCATCTATGAGTCACTTCATTTATGACACCACTATTGATACCAACCAGACATCAATTGAAATTTTCATACCATCCTGATACCAACCACACTTCTACTTTTATCGCGATCATTAGCTATCCTGACATATATTCATTGATCGATCACATCTATAATTGTCTGATTAAAATTTCTCCACCTCTCTCATTTCTCCCCTTATCTTGCTGATCCACCTATCAGCTTCTACCCATCTCTTGACTAACACAGTTTCTCCCCCTTGAACAATCACATTTTCTCACCTTTTCTCTCCCTTTGTCAATAAACCCAAGGGGAACTCAATTGCAGTCTATAGTAGGGTAAAAACACATATCAGAACATAATCGAAAAAGATAGCATACCATAGAGAGAGGGGAGTGGTCCTACATCCACACTTTTCAAGTGTGGGGAGTCTACATGACTCCGAGATCCAGTCGATAGATCTCAAAATCTTTTTTGGGTAAGGCCTTTGTGAGAATATCTGCAACCTATAGTTTTGTAGGCACATACTCCAACTTCAAAAGACCTTGCTCCACCATATCCTTGATTAAATGATATTTGATCTCAATGTGATTTGTCCTTCAGTGATGAACTTTATTTATTCTATTATTGATAGAAATTGAGTTATTACACTGGATTTAGATCGGAGGCTTCACTTCAACTCCCATATCTTTAAGCTGCTTCTTCATCCACAATAATAGTGTGCATGCTTGAGTGGCCGCAATATACTCAGCCTCTGCGGTGCTTAGAGAAATGCAATATTTCTTCTTACTTATCCAAGAAATACAAAATCTAACAAGATAGAATGCACCAACTGACGTTGATTTTCTATCATCTGCTGATCCAGCCCAATATACATCTACATATCCCAATAACTCTGGCTGAGATTTGTCATCATACATCAGACTGAAATACACAGTGTCGTTGATATACTGAAGTATTATTTTTTACTGAGAGCGTGTGTCTTTCCTTTAGATTGCTTTGGTAATGTGTTTCATGGAATGTGGTGAAACAAATATGAGGTCTTGTTGCTGTTAGGTATAGTAAACTACCGATAATATTCCCGTACTCAGTGATATTAACTGCCCTGCCATGATCATCTTTTGATAATTTCATCCAGGTAGCAACCAGAGTCCTCATCTCCATAAAATTATTCATTCCAAACCTTCTCAAAACCTCCTTGGCATATTTTGATTGAGAAATAAAAGTTTTATTACTTCCTTGTGTCACCTGTAAACCAAGGAAAAATGTCATCTCAACAATCATGGACATTTCGAACTCACTTTTCATGAATTCAGAAAATGGGTTGCACTGAGCTTCATCTAATCAACCAAATATTATGTCATCAACATAATCCAACACCATCATCCTTTGATTACTATTGTTGTAGACGTAGAGATTGAAATCAAATCCACCATGTTGAAATCCATGCTTCTTCAAATATTGATCCAGCCTTGAGTACCATGCTCTAGGTGCTTGTTTCAACCCATATAGTTCTTTCTTCAACTGAAAAACATTATTCTCATATTCATGAATGAGAAAACCATCTGGTTGCTCAATGTACACCTATTCTTCCAGAAACACATTTAGAAATGTATATTTCACGTCCATCTAAAACTCTTGGAACTTTCTTTACACTGTTATGGCTAAAAATAATCCAATTGTCTCTAATCTCACAACCGGTGCAAATGTCTCATCAACATCTATTCCCTCTATCTTGGAGTACCCCTTGCACACTACTCGTGCTTTGTTCCAAATCATTGTGCCAACTTCATTCATATTTTTGAAATAGACCCATTTAGTCATCATGAAATTCTTATTTATTGGACTTGAAATAGTCTCCCACGTCTTATTCTTTGAAATCTGATCTATCTCTTCATTCATTGCCTGAATCCATCTTCCATCTTCAGCTGCATTAGTGAAGCATTTCAGCACAACCTGTGATAGTAAAGATATCTGCTGCAATGATTTTATTATTCATCTCTAAAATAGATCTTACTGTTCACCAATGATATTTTTCATGTCAATTTATGCTCGACACTTTAGCTTTTGTGAAGATACAGATTTTACTTCCTCATTCTCATCATCAGTATCTTCTTCTGAATCAACATCATCCACTTTTCTCCCCCTGCGTTTCCTTCTTCCTCATCACTCTCATCAAGAAATTATTCACTGTATTGTTGAATGATCTCCTCATTCTCTACTACAGTGACATCATTGCTCTCAACTACTTTTTTTAGCCTTTTGTTAAAGCATTTATATGCCTTACTTTTTCTTCAGTAGCCAAGGAATATCCCTTCATCTCCTCATGACTGATATTTCCTATGTTTTTCATTATTGTGGATAAAGAAATTACTTCCAAATATTCAAAATTATTTCACCATTGGATTTTTTCCATACCACATCTCATACAGTGTATTTCCTTTCATCAGACACAACAAAGCCCTATTAAAAATTTAGACCGATGTCAAAACTGCTTCCTTCCAATATTTCTCTTGTAGGTCTTTTTCAATGAGCATTATTCTGGCCATGTTATTGATGATCTGATTTCTCCATTCAACCACTCCATTCCGTTGAGGAGTTATTACTGAGGAAAGTTGATTCCTTATCCCATTTTTCTTGAGATATCCTTTCACTTGAATCTTTGTGAATTCTGTTCCATTGTCAGTACGAAGCTTCAAAATTTTCTATCTAAGCATCCTTATACACTTTCTCCGGTACTATTTTAAGCAGTTGAACACATACGACTTATGAAAAATAATAAATACACATTCCATTCTTCTATATTCATCAATGAAAAGAACGTATTTCCTCTTTCCATAAATTTATCTTGGTGTGATAGGACTACAAACATCAGCACGCACCAAGTTGAGCACTCTTGTTGACTTCTTTTCCATTTCCTTATACGTCTTACTGATAAGCTTCCCTTGTCGTCATGCATCACACATGTGAGTATGATCACGTGATTGCTTAAGGAGGTCTATTTCTACATCACACTTCACCAGATCTTTGAGGGATGGTTGGAAAATATGAACAAGTCACTTATGCCACAACTTTTTTTCTTCCTCTCTGGACAGAAAACACATATCATATTCTCCACTTACCAGGTAGATATTTCCATTTGTTCTTTTTCCCTCTAGAACTACTACCCCATATCTTACTTTGATGACACACATCTTCTTAGTAAACCTTATATAATGTCCTGAGTCACATAGTTGACCGAAGCAGAGAAAATTGTGACTGAGGCCTTCTACTACTAAGACATCAGCACATCGCATCTCTTTTCCCCCAAACTTAACCTTTCCTGCGCTAATAATCTTTAAGAATTCATCATTTCCAAACATGAAAACTCATTATTTATCATATTTTATGCCTATAATAATATTCTTATTACCTGTCATGTGAGATGTGCAACCACTATCTAGGATCCACACACTAGAGCGATCTGATGCTTTAAGGGAAATTTCTTCCACCACAGCCTTCTCATCCTTCTTCTTTTTGGTCCATATTTTTCCTTCACACTTGGCATGTATAGAGACTTCTTTTCATTATTAGAGTACGTTGGACCAGCTTCATCTTGAAAAGATAAAAATCTATTTTTCATTTTTAACTCACCTTCTAGTTTATTGATCTACTACTTGCAAACATTTTGATTCTTCTTTGGAACATTCCTCTATATGGTCAAAGTGCAGTACCTAGCCATGTGCCCAAATCCTCCGCACCAAAAATAGTGTCTTTCAAAATATGTTCTGGAAAACTGTTCTCTATTAGGCTTCCACCATTTTTATTGTTCCCTTTGATATCTCTTGGCTATGAAACACACATACTGTGAATGTCCCATATTTCCAAAACAAAAAAACATGATATAAGGTGAATTCTTTCGTGTTACTTCTACACTACGAGTTTCCCCTTGCGATCTATGAATATTCTGATTCTGCTTTGTTCCCAAATCAACCTTCAATATCGGGATGGGTGCTTGTGGTCTGACTTAAATTTTTACATATTTTTGTTTCTGATCAATCCCTAAATCTGGCTTAATGTGTAAGCTCAATTTTTGTTTCTTTCCTACTGAACTACTCGGCTCCTATTTCATCTTTTTAGTCATCGGAATGACCCACTTTCCCAAGAATGTGTTGGAATCAGAGGTTTTTCTTGGTCTTTATATTTTATCCATAGACCGACAACTTCCTCTTCAAGCTATTCGATATGCTTGACGTGATCTTTCCTTGTTTTTTATAAGCTATCGATCTCCCTTTTTTGTTCTTAAATCTTGATTTTATACACAGTAATTGATTCTGAGTTCTCTGGTGTTGAGGACTTGAGTTTCTCAATTTCTTCCATCAACTCAGACTTCTCTTCTTCATGCTAATGCATATAGAGTTTTTCATTGCGGACAACTTTTCAAGATTTCTTTATTTTGGCTCTCCAAACATCTATCTCCTCAAGGGCAGCCTCTAACTGAACTTGCATATATATTCCTCCATAAACTTAATCTTCTTCATCATCACCTTCGGTTTCGTTATTCTCCTGAGAACTACCGACAACTGCCACCATAGCATTTTCCCCACGATCTTTTCAGTTCTCTATCTCCTTAGGCTCATTAGCCTCAGACTCATCCGAACTGTCAAATTATTTTGAAAGGAGATTTTTCGTCATAAATAAATTTCTCTTGAACTAGTTCATGCATTTCCCATAGGCTGATGACTTCGTCTTGAGAATTTCAAATTCATCGACATCATCATCTTCATGGAACTTTTTGGGACACCTTTCTTCAATGTGACCAACCTTTCCACATCAAAAATAGGCCAATGGAAGTTACCCCTTAAACTTTCATTTTCCTCATTAAAGATTTTAGGAGAGGAATGACATCACCTCATCTATATTTTCTCTTTCCTGATAATCTTCAATGGTGAGCTTCTTCATGACCTTGAATGCCACTTCATTAGATTTTCCCTTTTCCACAA
This sequence comes from Viscum album, assembly GCA_963277665.1. Taxonomy (NCBI): domain Eukaryota; kingdom Viridiplantae; phylum Streptophyta; class Magnoliopsida; order Santalales; family Viscaceae; genus Viscum; species Viscum album. Next base: position 1,641,881,208 of record OY728161.1, read on the forward strand.
CCTCATTATTATCATTTCACATTTCATATGAAACCAAGGTACTGTAAAAAATGTACAATTTTAGCTTCTTTGGATCTTTATCTTTTAGTAATAAATCCTTCAGATTTAACTGAGGTGGGAGATTCCTCAAGATGCGCTTTACGATATTTATGTCTTCAATGACTTCTCCCAGACCTCATATATCTTCCACAAAAACATTTACCCTGTCAAAGAATCCATCAACAGACTCATTCGGGTTCATTCTTAGATCATCATACTTGTTCGATAATACTTTCAACTTCACATCTCAAGCCTTTGTATCTCCTTCATATATGTTCAAAAAAAATTCCCACATAGCATGTGATGTTTTTCATGACATCACATTGGTATATATAACATTGGATAGGGCTCCTCCCAAAGCGATGATTCCATTTGAGTCATCATCCAATTCTCATCGCTTAGTTTCTAGTAATGCATCCCTGTTAATATCAATTGTGATACCATTCATTGCTGCTGTAAACACATCCATTACCAATGATCAGAAGTAGGGTTGCATCCGATTCTTCCATAGCCGAAAATTGTTCCAGTCAAAGATTGGAATCCCTTTATGATTAGTGAACTCTATTTGAGAGAGAAACATTTATTTCAACCTTTCCCTATGATACAAATTTTTAGGTATACTAGGATAGATACCCTGAGAAGGGGGGTGAATCAGGGTATGATAGATTAAACCAACTGCCCCGTTTGATCTTGTTTTGCTGTTAGACAAAACCCTCTTCTCTATTCTTCATAATGGAGAGTATGAATAAAACATAAAGAATTCACAGGACACAGTGATTTTTACTTGGTTCACCCTCACTGGGATACACCCAAGGAGCATACACTGGCAGTGTGCCGATGTACCAATTCCACTATAAGCGCACTACTGTTTACAAGTTCGAAGTGGACTCACTGTCCCTTCTGGTTTACAACCACTCATAATTTGAGAACTCACTAATCTCTCAACTCAAGTGAGCTCACTAATTCTTCAGAAGATCCACCCATAGTTTATAAACCTATAGGTCTCTTCATTATCACTAATTAATATATCCTCCATGGTGTAACACCCCAAGATTTCATAGTCTGTTATTTCTTCAAAATAATTCAATAACTTGTACTACACGCAACACCGAGTTCAAGCGCACCATGAATTTCCAAACAAGACGTTAAAAAGAGGTTATGAATATTATTAACTAAATTTTAAACATTATATAATCCTTATAATATTAGAATCCATATTATGAGTTTCTTAGACATAATGTAAGAATAAATTCGTTTTCAGTATTGCACTTTTAACAACATTTAATAGTGAACCCTATTTAAATCCAAGATTTTAAACTTTTATATATTCAATTTGACTAAATAAATTTACTTTTTAGAATGGGGACATCAAAAAATTACAATGAAACATCCCAGGATTCCACGCTACACTTTCCTTTGAATAATGCAGTGGCATGTGTTTTACGCAACTTCGAATTCTAACACACACCACAACCAATCAAACTAGCCATTATGAATAGTAATACCTACTTTTTGAAATTTTATCAATTTTATCTCTCAAAATGGACTTAATTTTTGTATTCAGAGTATCGAATTTATCCTAAGGTGAAATTTCGGAACTTTTCAGATAACATTTATATTTTGATGAATAGTGAAAATTACTAAATTTTAATTAAAAACAAATTTTTTAATCGAAATAATTTATATTTATAAATTATGAATTTGAGTGGGTTTAAAGTATATTTAGAATATATGTTTACCATTTAATACAATTTTGGTCATTTTACATAATTTTACAAATAAACCTGACATAAACAAGTGTCAATCTTCTAATAGTTATTATCTCGTAAAAACACGCTTTTTGTTTTAACAACGGGAATTAATTTTAAATCAATTTCTGCCACTTCTGTGTTTTGAATTTGGAAAAATGGATTCCATATTTGGACTCAGGATGTTCATATTGTGTAAATAGGTAACTTTTATTTTTAGACATTTTGAATAATTACTTCGGTAAATATTTTATTTACCATGGTTAAGGGTAAATCCGGTAAATAAGGGTTAAAAAATATTATTATTATAATACTAAATTACCCTAAAACGTGTCCTAACATTATTGATGGATACATGTCCGACCATGGGCATCTTTGGGTCGATTTTGGGACCCCATGGATCCACTTGTAGGAGATAGGGACACTTTATTTTAATTAAGCTAAAATAAATACAAAAATGACATAAGAATATATCTTTTAGAAAAACAATTTTTACATTGGGTTATATGTGTTGGATTTTTGAATATAAATATTCATTAGAAAGATAAAAATATTTCATATATAATGATATTTTATTTAAAAATTTTAGACATTATATAATGTAATTTATTTATGACACACTGGTGATTCAGTAATTACTAAATTAATAAATATATTAGAATAATTGATATTATAAATACCCAAATAAATTTAATTTGAGACTTTTTATGAGTTAAACTAATTTTATAGATTAATAGGACATGTTAGGATTGATTTAATTAACTTTTTTCTAAGTAATAATTCTGTTATGATTTTTACAAAAATCAATTATTGAATAGTGTCAAAATTGACATAAAAGAGTTTTTAAAACAAATATTATATTATTAATAAATATTAAATTAACAAAAATCCAAGGTTCGGTCAAGAGACTTATATCATGATAGGTGTATCATTAATGGACCACTTGGGGGTCGCTTGGATGTATATAGTATGTTTATTAACTATATAATATAAAAATACAAAGTGAAATGGTAAGTGTCAAACTAATTAACTAAGAGTTAAAACTAAAAGATAAGGTTAATATAATGACCCAAACCTGTATAAATTCTATTGTTTGAGTGGTTTTTAACCCATCCCCACATTAAACTTTAAATAATCCACTTTGGGGCCATTATAAACCAAATATGAATTTATTATAAACTAATATTTCTAGCTTTTCAAAAGGTTCCCCTCACCCCTCTTATAAAAGGGCACTCCCCATTCTCATTAATTCACACCTTCAAAGCCATTTGGCTCGGCCAAAATCTGCCCAAATACTCTCTAAACATCCCTCTATACAGCCTAGAGGCCTTAGTTTGATCATAAATCCAACCTATGGAGCCCTTTAGATCAAATCAAAAGGAAGAACCCGAAGAAGAGGTAATGATTTCACCACCTCGTTTCAAGTTCATTTCATCTTCAACTTCTTCTTTATTTGTTATTACCATTCTAAAATAATAACTTCATTATCTCCTATATATTGTGATGTTATTATAAATATGGTACAACCATATTCAGTATTCTATCCATCCTTTTAATAACATGTCACCATACGTGCGTACGTACGGCTTACCGTCTCCACGTCGTGGTGTAATTGTTATTCAATATATTAATATTTGGATGGGTATAATAATGATTTTTAATTCATGTAAATAATAAATATAAAATGATAATGATTCTTTATATATGATATAAAATCCAATTATATATTATTTTAATATCAAAATAATGATATTGTCGCTCGTGCGTATGTACGGACTACCGTCTCCACGAACACGATGAAATTCATTCTCCATCGTATCCATTCAAGTATAATTATCATTTGAAGATTAATAATAATAATTAAGGACTTAATATCATTCTGGATATGAATAAGATTCAATCTATCTATAACAAACATGCCTTACGTAACAAAACATATAAAATAAAACAAGTAAGTTAACACCCGAAACAACGATAATACTAATATATTATTAACAAAGAAATGTTAAAAAATCATATATGATATCATATTAATATATATGATTCTTGTATAATTTAATAAAAATTATCTCACCATTATACAGGAGGTTAACCTACCCCAACCAAAGAAAAGTACAAGTTAAGGGTTTATTTCGCAATCTCATCATTATCCGAGGTTGTTTATAAGTAATAATCTACTGGGATTTCTTTATCATCCACATCCATGTTTCCTAAAAATATATTTCAAGACATTTTTACTATTTAAATGAATATGGGTTAAAGAAATTTATACCCTTTTTTTACTTTTTATAAGAGGTTTATAAAGGAATATTTCTGTCGTTTTCCAAACAAGGTGCTTTTTAACCTTTTCGACAGAATTAAGGTAAGAATGTTTTTTTAACTTATACGGAGGGTGCGGCTATTTTCCGCCATTATAAATTCTTTGAATATTCCCTTACAAGCTTATAATAATATTTTCAAAGAAAATGTTTAATTTATAAATATATGACTCTTAAATGATTTCAAAATAGAAAGAGATATTTCTCTAAAAAGAGTTTTTATTTCATCTATGTCAACATCCTTTGATGGATTTTACGCTTATTTGAAGTTCATTTATTATGATACAAAACTTCTATATTGTATTGAAGGTTTTTTGATATGTTTGACAGTGGATGTGTTATTTTTATACCATTCATGGTTTATGGATGAAGTATTTATACTTTGTATGCTAGTTTTAATACGAATGATTATGTTATGATTAAACCTTTTCATATGGGAATGCATTGGACTTAATATGTGACAGGTGGAGCCTGCTATAGCTCCTCGATGCATCGGTAGGTCTCATGAGACAAACTAGTGTCTTGGCACAAGGCCTTGACAAAATCTTATTTCTAGTCTTGGCACGAGGCCTTGGCTATGTGGTTATGATAGTCTGGAATTATGCATTCCATCATTATGAAAGTGGTTATTGATATTGCATATGATTATTCGATTATTAAAATATCCATGTGAATAAGTAAATGGAATTATTTCATTTTATTTTTCCCATACTATGTTGAAGTTCAAGTTTAAAAGGATTTTGTTTTAGTTATACAATGCCTTAAATGCTTATTCTTATTTATGAAAGTTCCTGCTATATTGTTATCCTTACTAGTCATTTAAGCTCACCCCTTTTCTATGTTTTATTTTTCCCAGGATATGAAGAAAGTAATTTATGAATGACCTGTAGGGATAGTATGAGGGGATAAGAATGTGGACTATGGAGACTATGTTGTTGTAATTTTCATTTTTATGATGTAATGTAACACTTTATGAATATATCTACTGTTACCAAGGCTACTAAACTAATCAGTCTTTCGAGATTTTATCTTTCTTGTGATCATGCCAATGTTATGTAATAATGCACCGACTCTAGGTAACTTGGGTCAGGGCGTTACAGTTGGTATCAGGGGAATTTTAGTACAAACCTTGGAAGCTATATTTAGATAATATCTGATTAGAGCACATATATCTAAGATGGACTTTGAAGATTAGTATAGAATAACTTCCTAGAATTTTGGTATAATAGAAATTTTGTGAGTTTTCTAAGCAATACATCCCTGTCTGGAAATGATCAGGTAGAGGAGGCTCTGGCACAGATGCACCCAGGGGTAAATCCCGAAAACATCGCTTTGAGATAGACTCGAACAAGAATAGGTGCACGACAACGGGCCTTGCTGCACTCTTTGTTACCACACTCCCGGGGGATATTCTTAGGATAATTCTCATTTTCTTTACAAACCATTATGAAGGGTTTATGAGTATATACTTTCTCAAAGGAGATATTTTTATGATTATGGATTATATCCATAAACTATTTAATTTATGTTATGTGTTTTACAAGTTTCGGATTAGGTATTGTTATTCATAAACTAATCTTGTGTATGCCATTGCTTAGAAATGGCGCCCAGTCGAAGGAATGAGAACTCCAACAATGCACATGAATCAAAGAGAAATAAGGATCATATCTTTCATGGTCTTAAGCCAGAATTTATAAGAGAAATAGTATCCCATGTATTATCATCATATGAAGAAATAATATCATGTGTTGATAAGATAGGTAAATATTTTACTGAGCCCTATGGCTTTGAAGGGATGCAAGAGAAGAAAAGGATGGAAGAGAGAAATATGGATAAAGGGAAGAGGGAAAAGAATAATTTTCCCATATGTGAGAAAAGTGGGAAGAAACACCCTGAAAGTTGCCTGAAAGGAATGGGAGTTTGTTATAAGTATGGAGGAAAAGGGCACAAAGTACGTGACTGAAAGGGTACGAAAATGATTTCAAATGTACAATTATTCATTTGCAAGGAGTTTGGACACTACGCGAACCTATGTCCCAGTCATCAAACTATTCCACAAATGATGCTATTGGATAATAATCAAGTTATGATACTACCACAGATGAAGAGGAATGATTAGAGTTCTTATGTTGATTATGTCATCTGAGTGTTGTATCAATAATGTACTAGTTATAATAATTATGGAGTATATAAGCATTATACTACAATACTATTTCATTAAGGACATGAGATTGTGTGGAACAAAGAAAAGAGACTCAATAGCTGGTTAAATTTTTGGAAAATATATGGTTGAGATAAAGATAAACCATAATATGGTTCTGATACCGAGGTAGTGATTTTAGAATAATAGATGATTTATTTGGATAAATTATATTGGATATTCTTGACTACCTTGAAACTGATTAATGATTTGTATACTCCATCATTGTTGGGGTATACAACATTTTTGTATTGAAGGAGTACATTAATTATTCTTTAAGGAATAAGGGATCATGAATTAAATCAATAAGGTTTTATGGTAATTCAGGATGTTGCAGTGTCTTAAAAGAATACATGATGAAGGTGTTCACATGTTATTACGTGGAAAAAAGGATCTTCATTGTGTTTACATTCCTTATAAATTTTGGACTGATGTATTTTTTATAGTTCTAGTTTAGATTATTTTGGATTACCATAAAAGGACAACCCGGAGGTCGGGCGGCAACTCGTCGCATCCGGCAATGCCGCGAGACTTGGAACAACAACCGAAGGGCGACAAGGGTGTATCACCTACCACTGACCCACGTGATGTCCTAGATTGAATAATATCATTTTTAATGGTTTTTCTAGATGAATTATAAATTCATTTTTTTACCCTATACGAATAGGATAAATATAATATTATTTTTATGTTCTATTATCTTTTAGAGTGAAAGATGAGTTTATGGTAGAACTTAGTTAAAGGATGATACTCTACTTGTCATGAATATATTTTTATTCTTCTCTTATTCAATGAAGAAATTAATTCTTATACTTTAGTGAAGGTATCTTAAAAAAAATGTGTTATTCTAATACCATATGTTTTTCTGAACAGATGGTATTTTAAATCATCATAGACTGATGAATTATAGGCCCGCAATTTTACACTTGTTTGTGATTGATGATCTCAATCACTACCTATAAATATTTATGATTTTCCTCCAATTAAATGTCTCCAATTTCCACCAATGTTCTCCGAATATAGATCATAATTTGGTGGTGACCCTTTCATTTCTCTTTTCCTCTTATTAAGACTAAATTTTATTAACCCAATTTCCGATGTGGGTTTTCCCACAAAGATATTTTCTATATTCAACCTTTTATTTTCCAAGAACAATTTCAAATTGAGAGGATGAAATTTATTGAAGGACGGGAGAATGTAACACCCCAGTATTTCATAGTGTGGTATTTCTTCAAAATAATTCAATAACTTGCACTACACGCAACACCGAGTTCAATCGCACCATGACTTACCAAACAGGCTATTCAAAAGAGGTTATGAATAGTATTTACTAAATTTTAAACTTTATATAATCCTTATTATTTTATAATCCATATTATGAGTTTCTTAGACATAATGTAAGAACAAATTCATTTTCAATATCGCACTTTTAACAACATTTAATAGTGAACCCTTTTTAAATCCAATATTTTAAAATTTTATATATTCAATTTGACTAAATAAATTTACTTTTTAGAATGGGAACATCAAAAATTTATAATAAAACATCCCAAGCTTCCACGGTACGCTTTCCTTTGAATAATACAGTAGCGTGTGTTGTACGCGACTTCGAGTTCTAACACACACCACAACCAATCAAACTAGCCGTTATGAATAGTAATACCTACTTTTAGAAATTTTATAAATTTTATCTCTCAAAATGGACTTCATTTTTGTATTTGGAGTATCGAATTTATCCTAAGGTGATCTTTTGGAACTATTCGGATAACATTTATCTTTTCATGAATAGTGAAATTACTAAATTTTAATTAAAAACATCTTTTTTTAATAAAAATAATTTATATTTATAAATTATGAATTTGAGTGGTTTTAAAGTATATTTAGAATATATTTTTACCATTTAATACAATTTTGGTCATTGTACATAATTTTACAATTTAACCAGACATAAACAAGTGTCAATCTTTTGGTAGTTATTATCTCTTAAAAACATGTTTTTTGCTTTAACAACGGGAATTAATTTTAAATTAATTTCTGGTACTTCTGTGTTTTGAATTTGGAAAAATGGATTCCATATTTGGAAATAGGATTTTCATATTATGTTAATAGGTGACTTTTATTTTTAGGCATTTTGAATAATTACTTGGGTAAATATTTTATTTACCATGGTTAAGGGTAAATCTGGTAAATAAGGGTTAAATAAATAATATTATAATAATACTAATATACCCTAAAATGAGTCTTAACCTTATTGGTGGATATATTTCCGACCATGGGCATCTTTGGGTAGATTTTGGGACCCCATGGAGCCACTTGTAGGTGATAGGAACACTTTATTTTAATTAAGTTAAAATAAATACAAAAATTACAGAAGCATATATCTTTTAGAAAAACATTTTTTACATAGGGTTATATATGTTCTATTTTTGACTATAAATATTAATTAGAAAGATAAAACTATTTCCTACATAATGATATTTTATTTATAATTTTTAGACATTATATAATTTAATTTATATATGATACAATGGTGATGTAGTAATTACTTAATTAATAATAAATTAGAATAATTGATATTATAAATACCAAAATAAATGTAATTTGATACTTTTTATGAATTAAACTAATTTACTAGGTTAATATGACATGTTAGGATTGATTTAATTAACACTTTTTAAGTAATCATTATGTTATAAATTTTACTAAAATCAATTATTGAATAGTGTCAAAATTGACATAAAATAGTTTTTAAAACAAATATTATATTATTAATTAATATTAAATTATTAAAAATCTAAGGTTGGGCCAAGAGACTTATATCTTGATAGGTGTATCATTAATGTACCACTAGGGGGTAGTTTGGATGTATATAGTAAGTTTATTAACTATATAATATAAAAAACAAAGTGACATGGTAAGTGTCAAACTAATTAACTAAGAGTTAAAACTAAAAGATAATGTTAATATAATCACCCATACCTGTCTAAATTTTATTGGTTGAGTGGTTTTCGACCCATCCCCACATTAACCTATAAATAATCCACTTTGGAGCCATAAAAAACCGAATATAAATTTATTATAAAATAATATTTCTAGCTTTTCCAAAGGTGCCCCTCACCCCTCTTATAAAATGGTACTCCCCCTTCTCATTAATTCACACCTTCAATGCCATTTGGCTCGGCCAAAATCTGCCCAATAACTCTCTAAAATTCCTTCAATACAATATAGAGGCCTTATATTGATCATAAATCCAACCTATGGAGCTCTTTTTATCAAATCAAAATGAAGAACCCGAAGAAGAGGTAATGATTTCACCACCCCTTTTCAAGTTCATTTCTTCTTCAACTTCTTCTTTCATTGTTATTCCCATTCTAAAATAATAACTCCAATATCTCCTATATACTGTGGTTTAATTATAAATATGTCACAACCATATTCAGTATTCTATCCATCCTTTGAATAACATGTCACCATAGGTGCGTACGTACAGCTTACCGTCTCCATGTTGTGGTGTAATTGTTATTCAATATATTATTATTTGGATGGGTATAATAATGATTTATAATTAATTTTAATAATAAATATAACATGATAATGATTCTCTATATATGATATACCATCCAATTATATATTGTTTCAATATCAAAAGAATGATATTGTCGCTCGTGCGTACGTACGCACTACCATCTCCACGAACGCGATGAGATTTATTTTCAATCGTATCCATTCAAGTATAATTCTCATTTGAAGATTAATAATTATTGTTAAGGACTTAATATCATTCTTGATATGAATAAGATTCAATCTATCCATAATAAACATGCTTTATGTAACAAAACATATAAAAGAAAACGAGTAAGTTAACACCCGAAACAACGATAATACTAAGATATTGTTAACAAAGAAATGTTAAAAGATCATATATGATATCATATTAATATATATGATTGTTGTATAATTTATTAAAAATTATTTCACCATTATACAAGAGGTTAAACTACCCCAACCATGTAAAAGTACAGGGTAAGGGTTTATTTCGCAATCTCTTCATTATTTGAGGTTGTTTATACGTAATAATGTACTGAGATTTCTTTATCATCAACATCCATGTTTCTTAAAAATGTATTTCAAGAAATTTTTACTATTTACAAGAATAGGGGTTAAAGAAATTTATACCCTTGTTTGACCTTTTTTATAAGAGGTTTATAAAGGAATCTTTCCATTGTTTTCCAAACAAGGTGCTTTTTAACCTTTTCGATAGAATTAAGGTAAGAATGTTTTTTTAACTTATACGGTGGGTGTGACTATTTTCCGCCGTTATAAAATCTTCGAAGCTTCCCTTACAAGCTTATAAGAATATTTGAAAAGAAAATGTTTTATTTTATAAATATACGACTCTTAAATTATTTCAAAATAGAAAGAGATATTTCTATAAAAAGGTTTTTTATTTCATCAATGTCAACATCCTTTGATGGATTTTATGCTTATTTGAAGTTTATTTATTATGATACACAAATTCTATATTGTAATGAAGGTTTTGTGATATTTTTGACTGTGGATGTATTATTTTTATACCATACATGGTTTATGGATGAAGTATTTACATTTCTTATGCTAGTTTTAATATGAATGTTTATGTTATGTTTAAACCATTTTATATGGGAATGCATTGGACTTAATATGTGACGGGTGGATCCCGTTATAGCTCCTAGATGCATCGGTAGGTCTCATGAGACAAACTAGTGTCTTGGCACAAGGCCTTGACAAAATCTTTTTTGTATTCTTAGCATAAGGCCTTGGCTATGTGGTTATGATAGTCTGGCATTATGAATTCCATCATTATGAAAGAGGTTATTGATATTTCATGTGATTATTCGACTAGTAGAATATCCATGTGAATAAGTAAATGGAATTATTTGATTTTATTTTTTCCATAGTATGTTGAAGTTAAAGTTTAAAATGCTTTTGTTTTAGTTATACATTGACTTAAATGTTTATTCTTATTTATGAAAGTTCCCACTATATTGTTATCCTTACTGGGCCTTTGAGCTCACCTCTTTTCTATGTTTTATTTTTCCCAGGATGTGAAGAAGTAATTTATGAATGGCCTGTAGGGATAGTATGAGGGGATAAGAGTGTGGACTATGGAGACTATGTTTTTTTAGTTTTCATTTTTATGATGTAATGTAAAACTTTATGAATATATCTAGTGTTTCCAAGGATACTAAACTAATCGGTCTTTCGAGATTTGATCTTTCTTTTGATCGTGCCAATGTTATGTAATATTGCACCGACTCTGGGTAACTGGGGTCGGGGAATTACACATGTTATGTAGATGCTCTGTTGAAGTCCAAATTTAATCCACTAATGAATACCGCTTTACCAAAGTTGTTCTAGTAAATTTCTAACTTTCACGCAACCCTAGGGTGACTTGTGTGCCCCTTTAACTAGTGTACAACCTCTGCCTTCATTGTAGAAAAACCAAATTCCACTCCACACTTTCACGCCACACCAGTGTGCCAAACTTGCACGCCACATAGCTTGCATGGCACGCTTTTGTGGTACACTTGTGCGGTACACTTGCACAACACACTTGCACGTCACACTTGTGCATCACACTTGTTTACCCCACTTTCCAGCACACTGAACTTTTCAAGTCACTTTCACTTGCGCGTTCAGAGCTCAGATTTTATCTAAGTGTTGAGCTCATTAATAAATGAGGAGTGTAGACATCTATTTATAGAAATTGTGAGGACTTGCGTACCACACTTGTGTGCCATACTTGCATGCCACTTTAGGACATGCGCGCCACTTTCTTTCTTATGTCATATTTTGATATGATGATCCTGAAATATGACTAACGCCACATTTGCACAGAATACTTGCACTCCACCCTTGAACGCCACACTTCTGCACCATATTTGTGTGCCACACATGCATTCCACTTTTGGACTTGCGCGCCACTTTTCCATTGCTGAATTTTTGATGTTCTTAATTCCAAACATTTCTGGTGTACAACATTAGAAACCTATTTAACACAAGATCACAACTCCCTTTGCCAAAAAAATTTTTCCCATTCTCCCGGAAAACCCCCTTTATCAACAGTTTTAGTCATTGAGACTCTATTTGTCAACAAACACAACAAGGAGTCCTACATTGTCAAAAAACACAATCATCTCAAAAATGCTTCAATGATACCTTGAGGGATTTTTTCCAACAAAATACGACAAACAATATTTTATTTTACCTTAATTAATGAATTATTATATAGGGATATAGCCAAAAAAATCACATAAGATCACAATTCCTAGATTCTTTAGGAAATTAGGTACATTGCACATCAACATGAAACATGGATATGGTAACAATATTTAAATATTCCTTAACATGATCCTAAATTTCATCGTTCCTATAAAACCTAAATATATTACCTAGGGACTAACATATGAAATGGGTGATATATAACTCCAAAAAAATGAATAAAAAAGAATATCGGATGTTAAAGTATTTTATGTGATACAAGATGTATATAATGGTAACATAATATGGATGGTATTTATAATCTTGAAAATTGAGGCGTGATATAACATGATAGAATAATGGAAGAAAGGGGTTTTGGAAATAACATAAGTCATATAATAAATAGAAGTCAAGGATAACATCCAAGAAAATTTAACAAGGTTAAAAGAGTCCCATAATGGGTTTTCATTAAACCCTATTCCCATAAATGACATATCAATAGACTAAAACATTTCCAAATGCATAGGAGTGATACTTTGGAGCACCCATCATAACATATAGATGAAAATTTGTTCACATTGTTCATTCAAATTAATGAAATATTTCATAACATTTAATCATGGGATCATGGACTATGGATTACATACATAGAATTACCCAATCAATGATATATTAGTATATCTTATTGAATACCCTTGAATGTAAATTTATAAGGGTATTCCCAATATTAAATTTTGGCATGTAAAAATCATTGGATAATTTTTGCAACATAACTGGGGTGTAAAATTATCCATGGGAGTAGTTAATAACATATAAAGGGACTCTCATAACATTTAAATCATAACGGAAGTATGAGGGGTTTTTTAAAACGAATCCCACCATGAACATATAACAAACTAAAGGCATAACATAAAAAATATTTATTGAATAAATAAGAAGAGGGGATGAGTTACCTCGAGACGGTGATTCTAAAATCTTGGGAGAATCTTTTTAAGAGAATGGAAAACCCTGAAAGAACTATAGGGAGGGATTTGAAATGTAAATTCATACTCATTGTGTTTTTTGGTGAAGTGAAATGGAAGACTGGGTGGGTTTATATAACAAAATATTGGGATGTTCATTATTAATTTCCAAACATAGGTTTTCAAACGCTATATAACAATTTAATTAAAACATTGGTATTACCTCAGTTTCTAACAGAGGTTAGTTTTTTCATTATGTTACATGATTAAGAATTGACATCATTAAACAATACACCTGATGTTTTGGAATTGAGTCATGTTTGAGATTAATTTATTTTAAAACTAATATATATATATATATTGGAGGATTAATTAATGCCTTATAAAATTTTTCAGATAACCTAAAAGACCCATTTTTTAAGGTGGAAATACATTTTTTTCATGGATACATTTTATGGAATATATTACATACCTTTTGGTTCATTACGATTTTATAATACACACCATATATTTATAAAGTATTTTATTTTTACCAAAAAATTTCTTTATCTCTGAAATATATAAAAAATTTAGAATTGGATATTTTTTATGTGATGATTTAAAAAATAATATTTTTACCCCAAAAAATCAATAAATACAGGAATTTTATCTTTTAAATAAAAAATCAATATTTATTGAAAAATAAGGACTTTTTGACAATAAAAATTTTATAAACATATATAAATTGTTTTCAATATCATTTAATTATATTAAAATTTATATTAAATAAATTTTGTTTAAAAATATTATTTTATTATAATTTCATTTATGTCCAAAAATATTAATTCAATAAATTTCTATCTTGATTCAACCTATATATTTTCCAAAAATATATTTTTTTCTTACATTGTACTACAATTATATCAAACATATTATTTAATCATTATAAAGTAATAAGAAAAGGATAAATATAATCATTATTTTTAAAAAAAATTAAAATATACATATTCCCACTATTAAGGCCTAAATACATAATCCTTTATTATGCCCATGAATGCCATAAGGGTAAAAAGGGTTATAGAGAAATTTTATTAGTGTAGATCAACATACATTATTTGGGTCATGATCTCTATGAGCTTGAACTTATGACATAAATAGTTTCAATCCTTCTTTAGTTGTAGATTTTTTTCATGGGTATGGAAAAGGAAAAATCCCAATGATTTTATCTTTCTCAAAAGCTTAGATAAATTGGTTTCATTTGGTGAGATCCTCATGGTCGATCCCAAAACATCATTTATCTATTTCAATTAGATATTATCATAGACCTTATATATAACAGTCATATGATAAATTTTAAATGGATATATTATCAATGGTTATGATACTTAATAATATTTTAAATTTTATAGACCATATACCTACTCAAAATATCCAAGGTAATGCATTTTTTAAAAAACATTATTACATAATAATTAAATTAAAAATTTATAAATGGTGCTTCATTCATAAAATTTATGGTCGTTACATTGATTATAATGAATTTTTGTGAAAATGTGACTCTATCATTATTTCTCATATCAATAAAGAATAAAAAATTTGCTGTTATAATATAAATTTCTATGATGATATGCTTTTATTGAAATAATATGAATATTTACTGATCTTGATTCATGTATATAAATAAAAAATCATGTTTTTCATGATTTATTTCATGCCTCACAAACAAGGGGGCACTACAAACCAAATAGAATAGTGTCCAAACACATGAAAATTAGATTCATTTTTCTTACACATCACATAGATACTAATGATTTTTTTTGAAATTATATGATCATTTCCAGTGGATTGGGTGTACCAAATAAATAATTGAGATTCCAAAAAACTAAATTACTGATGTTTAATTATTTTATATATGGGGGGTTTAATTCAATAACCCTTTATGAAGCCATTTGGGAACCCAATCATACATTTATTTATGGATTATGCCCAAAAATGGGATTAATCTTAGGAAAACATGAATAATGAATCCAATCTGGCCATAGAATTCATGAATAATAATAATTTTTCTTTGATTAAAATTACTTGATTAGTAATATGTGATAGTGGAACTCATTTTAATTATCTCTTATTGGGATAATTTATTGAAAATTATAGAGTAATTTATATCACTGTAATCTCTTACCATAAAAAACAAGTGGGAAATCAGATCTATCTAGCCAAGAACTCAAATAGGGTTTTGATAAGTAATCTAATTAAATAATGAATCATTGGATAAAGAAGTAAGAAATAAATTTTGGGTGTATAGAACATCATTAATGGAACCCATTAGTATAACGCAATTCAGAATTATGTATGGGAAGTTTTGTCATTTACCAATGGAGATTGAGAATAGATCATATTGGCCTATGGTAAAAAATATAATGGGTGGATAAAAATATTAGAATAGGGAAATATAACTACTTGAAGATTTAGAGGATCTATGAAGTAATTCTTATGAAGATTATAAGTTAAATTTGGATAATAAAATTAAATTTTATGGAAGAAACTTTACTAGATAAAAATATTCCAATGGAGATAGTGTAATTTTATTTAACTTGTGTTTTAAAATATTTTTTTGTATGTTGATTTTATGGTGGTAATGACATTTCATTGGTATAAATTTCATTTCACAAGGATCTATTGATATTTAGAGGGAGAATGGGACCTCAATCATGTTCAACATGAAGAGATTGAAGTTAGATGTAATTAATTCTAAATATATTTTTTGTTCTTTATATGATGTTTGATTAATGATAAAAAAGAATATCCATATATAAATGATTAATGTAGTTTTTTGTACGAGGAAACCGATGAATGTTTTATTGTTAGGTTTTTTATTCTTTTAGAGAGGATAAGGATTTTATATTCGGTTATAGACTCTATGAACATTCAAGTAATCACTATTAGATCATTATTCTCAACAAATCAATTTTAGATCTTAAATTAGATTTTCAATGTAAACTAATGCAATGACAATATAGAAGCATTGATATATTTTTCAGGGTAATTTTGTTTACAGCTCATCGATTTCCATCAATTAAATTTGGAGGAAATTCATCAAACCCATATGATAATTTATTTTTATAAGGTACCCAACATTCTCAAAAACAAGTCCACGATGAAAAAAATCAAAAGTGGAATAGTTATTCCTATTGTTTTAGAAATCATTCATTTTTTGACTTGTTTAGAAGTAAATATTGCAATACTATCGTAAGAATTTACCAAATTAAAATATTGAGATGGTTGTGGCCCATAGAAATACATTTCCAATATGACGAACCTATATAGTCAGTGGGATTTATAATATAATGTATTTACATTAAATTAATAAAATA
This sequence comes from Viscum album, assembly GCA_963277665.1. Taxonomy (NCBI): domain Eukaryota; kingdom Viridiplantae; phylum Streptophyta; class Magnoliopsida; order Santalales; family Viscaceae; genus Viscum; species Viscum album. Next base: position 1,641,898,068 of record OY728161.1, read on the forward strand.
ATACCATTATATATTTTAGGAATATTAAATTTTCAGTGCTTACCCTAACAAACACCATAAATTTTCACATCCCCCTCAACCAGAGCTCATGTATCAAATTATCTTTATCACACATCCTAGTATTAGTGAGTCTCTAGGATTTAGTAAAAACATACATGAGTATATATGTTGGGAGATAGAATCATCCCTTTATTTCCTCTAACCGAATTATTATGTTTTCCCAATTATTTTATAATCTATGGAATTCCATTTCAACCCTAATAGAATCGATATACCTCTATATCATACCCTTTACATTAAAATAAAACCCCATCTTCAACAATAAAATTCCATTATATTCACTTCCCATGGAACATATAATGACGATCACACCCAAATCCCATGATAATAATATACCTTATAAATGTTATTCTAACATCCTAGCTATAATATCCAAAGACTAGTGAACTGGACCACCCTCTTCGTCCACTAACCCTTACACCAATCCATCATTATCATACAATTTTACTTCACATTACTCCCAATGGAAGGATTCACTAGAAAAAAAATTCCATCTCTTTATGTAGTTCATAGATAATATGTATCCAGACCTCTTGTGAAATATGTTGAAATATAAAACTCATACCAAAAATATGGTTTATATGGGGATTTTGTATAAAATCAATACAAAGGAATTCTAGGAGGTTCTTCAAGATTTTCACCCATAAAACATATTTTAAATTAGAAAGGAATTCCTATGTGATTTTTTATTGGATTTTTTATTTCATTTGAATCTTACCATCGTTAAGGGTAAATTTCAACTTTGGAAACAAGAGTAGAGAATTACTATAAGAGATTTTGGAATGGTTCTCGATTTATATAGTTCTATGTTTTTTGAAACATCACAATAAATAAGAATATATTCTTGATCCCAACCATAATTTGGCCTAAAATATTTTGACCATAATTGTAATTGAACCCAAGAGTAAACATGACCCTATGACCATAAAGGCAATGAAACATAGGGGTCCCCAATGTAGTCTTATAAAGCATCACCTTAGAAATGATTTTCTAATTAGAGAATATTCATAGGGGATTTTGATCCCATAGTAGGTGGTCTTACTAACCACTATTTTAGAGGGGTCTACCATAAAATAGACTTCTTGGTTTTAATTTTTTTTTGGGGACCAATGAAGAAGTAAAAATATATTTTGATGGTATGTGCTTCTATCAGCAAGGTTTTTCAAATAATTTGGGTTGTTAGACTTATCTCTACCTCCTCTCATCCTTGATGATTATGTAGTTTATTGGTATTCATTTAATTTTTTTAATGGTTTAGATGTAGAATGAAAGTAATAATAATGTTTGGGTGGATGATTATGTATACATTTCAATGGTGTTAAATATACAAAAGGATTTTTCAAAGGCTACTCTTGAGACTGTGACATCCCATACATACTCTATAGAAAGGGAATCTGTTATAATTTATAGTCCATATCATGTTCTTCATAGAGAATTACTAGAGAATTTTTCAACAAATGGGACTATAGATTCCTTACACAGTGATGCACTAGTTTACTATACCCCCATTTCCATCTGTATAATTATAATACTCCCCATAGAAGTAACCATACCTTTACACTACAAAATATAAAACTAAATAATATAGAAAATATTTAATTAAGATCCTAGATTACGTCAAAAATCTAGAGGCCCATAAGGCTTATTTATTAAAGATTTTCGATAATGGAAATAGACTTTCTATAGAGACAAATGAAGTGGACTATTTTTTAGATAAACCAACCAAATATGTGAAGTATCTGATTCAAAAATTAATTCCTTTAACATTATATAGTGTTGAAATTAAACTCCTCTATTTTAACACCTCTTTTTTTATAGCTAATAATGATATCTCAAGCCAACAGTTTTCCAAGATATAGTCACTAGATTCCCTAGATAATACATTGATCAATACATCGACCATAGATGATGTTGATAAAGCATGCTAGATTTATTGTACAAATAACGAGGAGGATATCTTTAGGGAGTTTGGGGATGTGGCACTTGAGTATTTGGTTTACCACTCTTTTGTTTTTTAATTTTAATTAAAATTCTTTTCATATATTTTTTCTTCATACCATTTGTTATATATTATTTAAAGGTTGTTTTTTATATATATTTTAATCATTGAATCAATTTATTAATAAATATTTTTTATGACTATTCTGATTGATTATTTATTTTATTTTATCTAAATTATAAAATTTATAGTGAATAATTATATATTCAGGAATCACTCAAAATTTCCAACCAATATAGATTTTCATAATTCTCCCAACACTATGATTTATGAAAATACATTTTCCACATCAATGATTTTTTTCAGAAATTTTATTATCAATTTTGTCCTTTTATTTTTATTTCACTGATCTATTCTATTGCTATATTTACAACCAGATCATAAAAAATGTTGGAAGTGTTTTATTTTTTGTATTGGAAGACTTTTTGGAACCCAAATTACTTTTTTATTGAAATGATTAATCTAGGATATATTTTTCAATGTGTTCTTTATTTTTAATTCATAATTTCATAAAATCATGCAACAAGAAGTAAAATTTTATGTGTAAATAATTTAAATCCAATTTATTATTTAATTTTAGGATGAAAATTAGGGTAACTGTTGAATTAGATTTAAATATGGGTTTTGATTTGCTGATATTCATTATTTTATCGATTGAAGAGAATTATTATATATAATAATTGTTAATAATTTTGAAATTCCATTCCTAGATGGTTTTCAAATCAAATTTTCATATTAATTTTCACACAATATATTTTTAGAGATATTAGAACATGCATGACCACAAGATATTTTACTTATATCATATAAAACACTGATGATATTTTTACCAACATTGATAATATTGTGGATAAATATTTTTAAGGCCCTATATCTATTTAAAATTCTTATATTTATTCATCTTTTAATACCATGGAAGAAATTTAAAAACATTATAGGAAGCCACATTAAAATACAATGTATACTTCCTTATCCATCTCTTTTAATATAATTACATTATTTTTCTTTGAGTTTCATGTGCGATATTGGTCATACATAGAACTGTCAACTAATAATTCTATTTAAGAGAAGACTTATTTTTACTATTTGGATATAGTGATTTGATTCAAATAAGACATACCAAATCATTTTGTGATTACTAATATGTTTCTGATGAAAACTTTCGTAATGATTTGTATCATGGACATACAGATAATCACCCTCATTATAAATATTAAATTCATAAAATTTTTATAGTTACTGTCATGATGATACTAAATATGGTTAGTGTGACAGGTATGATATTGTTTCCATATATATTCTTATATAAAAAATAATAAAAAATTAGAAAAAATCAAAAAAATGGAAAGATAGAAAACGAAAAAAATGAACAAATGGAGAGAGAAAAATGTGTACCATTTTATCATTCCTGAATGAAGAGGATCATTGAAGAATAAAAGATTAATTTGGGTATAATACACCATGAAGTAGAAAATAATGTATTTCTTATTAATTATATTTAATGCATTATGAAAAGTGGAAAATAGTCAATCCTTTATTTTTCTAACAAAAATTAAAATGATTACATAATGACCCACCAACCATCATCCTTAAAATTATTAAATTCTTATTGAGTAATCCTTAAGGATATGTGTGGTTTAATTGATATAATTTATATATTTATATGTGTTATAAGATGATGGATAGAGTGTGTTCACATGAGATTTAGAAATTTAGTTCATGGCATGAAAATGGATGTTTATGGAAATGTTATGAAATTACGGAGGATGAAATGAGGAATCAAATAAAGAGTTTAACAGTGATGAAAAAAAAACATAGCTATAAGGAATGATTTATTAAAATTTATCAATTCTCATTTAATCCAATATTTAATTAATATTCTCGAACTTTTTTCCTCACTAATTTTTTTTGGTATTTCAAAATATTGTTGAGGAGTACTTTTAATAATTATAATAAATTGTTCAAGTGTTGGGTAATTTGATACATGTAAATTATAAATATACTTTTACTATCATTATTATTGTTTTTGGTATAAAATAAATCCTAATGCAATGTAACTCTAATGAACATCTAAGGGTTTGATGATTTGAGGGGTTGTTAATATTTTGGAATAATTTTACATAAGGTTAATACATTTTTCCATGATATATGTATATTTGGTGAAACTAGGGTGATGACATTTTTAAAGTTAAGGAACCTTATAAACACTATCTTGACATAGAACCATGAATTTTGTAGTACTTTTTATCAAATGGTAATGATTTGGAGCTATCATTGATTCACACTATAACACTTTCTAGGAAGAATAACCTTATTATTAGATGAATTAAAAATTCCTCAAAATTTGGTATGACCCTTTGAGGAAGATTTTTAAAATTAAATGGAAATTTAATTCATATATTTGAAAAGAATCATTTGATCCATTTTCATGGTGAAAGTATTTGCTTTTTTACAACCCACGATGCAAAGGAGTATGTAAAATAACTTATCTATAATAGGTTTTGAAAAATAATTTTGTTAATCCCAAAAATATTAAATAGAATATAAGGACACACTATGTCAGAGGAAATCATGTCAGGAATATTATATTCATAATATTCTTTCTAATGATATTAATAGTAATTCTAAGGATTATATTACTCATCGAAGATATCAATGAGGATATCATTTCATGATTTGAAAATAAATTAATTCTTTTATGTCCAACATCATATGTATTTTGAAGTAGGAATCTATTTATGATTTATAGAGTCTCCAAAATTAAATAATATGTTCAATTTATCCCCAAATAATACTTTTCCTATAAATCCATGATGTGTGAAGTCACACCATAGACTAATAATAATAAAAATTGAATGTTCACCATGGAGAATTCATAAAAATGATTAATCAAGGAAAATATGTCATATTTTTTTGAATCCTATATATACAGAATAAAATTTTGTACCAACCCACTTGAGAAAGGATTAAATGATGCTCCATAATGTAATTAGTCATTAAAAATATTAATATTATGAAAAAATGAAGGTATTAAATTAAATGTCTTTCCATAGTCTTTGAGGATCGAGTCGCATGCTAGAGGGGGTGACTATAAAAACATAGGGAAACACAACCATGAAAATATTCCTCAATTATATGAAATATCAATAAAAATATTTAAGAAAGTGAAATCTTAGAAGATCCAAAAATATCACTCAACGTGATATTATGGAGATTCAATATTCAAATAAATAAAATAAATTTGTTTCATAATTAAGGGGAACAATTCACCGCAACTTGTTCAAATGTGTAATTTATTGATAATGATTCTTTTTTGGGCTTAGTGAATTGTTTTGCATCATATTTTACCTTTTAAAAATATTTTATTCATTATATATGGTGTTCTTAGAGAAATGTTTTAAAATAACCCCAAACATTATTCAATTTTTACATTTTAATTTACTTTCATTTGATTAGAGTTTTATCTCATTCTAGTACTTTATTTTGTTAATAAAAATTTTTAATTGAGGTATGATTATATCACATTTAGTTAATCATTTTCTTATATAAATTCTATAATCCTTATAACCAATTATTATAATATATTTTTCTCTTTTCCTATTTATATATTTCTTTTAATGGGTGTGAAGATCATTATATAAGTATGTGGGGATAAATATATTTTTAATATTATCCATGGAATGTTGTTTATTTGAGGAATTTATTTGATGAATAATCAAATATCATTGATTTTTATGAATATGATCAAGATGGGAGTGGAGGGTGAAACCCAAAAACAATTAGATGAATTGGGTTATAATTTTACGGTCATATTTTTCATTTGATTTAAGCATAAAACATAATGTATATAGGTTAGTGGATATAACTAAACAAGTTATTTTCACTTGTTCAAATTGTATCAATGATCTTGAATGTAAACATTAATAACATTATAATGATGTTAAAACAAATACACTCAACATATCCATAATTGATAATGGTATAAAATTTAAATAATCCCTTGAAATTTAACTAATACCACAATTTTAATAATTTTTTTCTTCTCAATAAAATTATTTTGATTTTTTCTTTATCCAAATAAGTATAATTTTTTTCCTAAAAATAGAATTCAAAAAATATCAATTCTAAAACATCATCATCATGGGAAAAATTTGAATCCAATTATTATAAATTCTAATAATTTTTTACAATTGAGAAATTTATAAATTTATGAACTTCATACATACCCATCTGAGATCAATATTATAGTTACCATTTTATAGTGCAATGAAATTCAATATATAGTTCAAATATTCTTCAAGACAAATAGAATTAACTAATATTTGTATAACCCATTGGGTTACCAAAAATAATTTCACCCCATATCATCAAGGGATATTCATATCTGATTGTATCTAGAATACCCATCCATGATTGAGTTTCCCTAAAAGATATTCATTGAATCGATCAACAAGTCGAGGTTCCAGACTACGAAATCATTCTGTAGATAGTAATAATTTAGATACATAATCAATGTATACCTTGATATAATAATTTATTTTATTCATAGGATGGATTATGGTGATATATTTCAAGTATTATATTTCCCTAATGACGTTATATTTGAAGATCATTAAAACAACAAGTTCTGCATTGAAGGGATGGGTCATATTAATTCTCATTCCCTATTATTTATAACTATAGTTGTATTTTAGTTGACCAAAATTATGGGTAGCCACATTTCAATACATATTTGGAATTTTTTATTAGTTACACACAAATATATATCAATTTCTTTAATAGAAGGAGATGAATTTCTACTATTTTTTAGGAGAAATGATAGTACAAATAATCAGAGTCCATATATGTTATACTATACCATTATTCAGTTCTTTGAGTTCATTTATGGTAGTAATACATACCAAAATATTGAAGTATTATCCTTGATACAATCCTAAATCTCGTCACTATTTTTAAGAGTAGAAATAATATTATATTCACTGGATCTTGCCCATGAAATTGGTGAATTTTTATCATTATTAAGGGCATATAATTCTTCCAAGAAGTCTAGGTCATCTGATATAGAAGGCATCATTAGAATATTATAGATTACACCAAGACAATATTTTCTTCACCTAATATTCATATTTAGTTGACCAATGATACTTGGATATTTATTTTAAATATTATTCATCCTCACACTTGAGTAAACATGCTAGAGAAAATGATTTGGGACAATTGACTACTTAAAAATATTATCCTCTTTTTGTAGATGCTTCTCAAAGGAAGCATGTACTTAATTCTCATATCAGAGGAATGTGACCAGATGATTTAGATTATATTAAAATGTGATTGACATGGCCCAAAAATCCTTAAGATGTAATTTTGGTTATTTAATTTGGTTTATTGGAAACATGTATTATACCTCAGGTTCACTCCATGGATTTACATTGTATAATATTATCATATTAAGAGAGGAAATATAAATGTCTTTATTTACCACAAGTTACTTCCCATATAATTCATAGAGTATTTAGGAATTAATGGTATGGTGTTGGAAATATTTTGTGAATAAAGAGACACAACCATAATAAAAATAAATTGAATATTGTGTCTTGGATGTCTACAATGAATTCAGAGTTGGAGATAAGGTCCCTAAGTTGGGTTCTGATCCTATAATTTCTTTGAGTCATTTTTTCAATATTATCATACTACAAAATTATATTGTTTTAAGGAGAAAAGTAAACAATTATGTAGCTTGTGTGCATGATTGTTAACATTGTAATTATATTGATTTTAGAGACATTATTAATTATATTCATATATATGTAAAAATCATTTCTATTTCTATATGTATATATAAGGTTATAATTTTTCCATGTATGGAAACCTCCCAATATTTCCCTATTAAGGAAGTCATTACATGACCTTCTAAAATGTAAGACTTTGTGTGGGTTGTCTTGGCTATCACAATCTCAACCATGAGCTATTGGGGTATTAAATGAGCCTTGACGATGGATTCCTTTGGTTCATTCAATATGTAAAGGGAATCAATGATATATACCCTGTCTGAGATGATTGGTAGATGCTTAGAAAATTCATATTTCTATAGAAAGGGAATTCTCATCATATATTGAGGAAAATCAACACCTTGGGTCCTAGAGGAGAAATTCGACTAGACTAGAAACTCATTCCATTTACTATAATTTGAGGACATATATGTTGACTATGATTTTGGATGAACAAATTTTTTCATATTTCATTATTAAATGGACAACAAAACACCTCCATGTCAATCATCTAGTATGATTGGAAATTAATTATAACAAGTTTATTTCTGATAAAATCAATGTTTTTATTGATATATTAGGAGTTACCCTATATAGGTTTCAACTCTACACATATCCTTACAAACAAATAATGGAAAACCATCATGGTCTTCCATGGTTTCATCTACCATGACCGGTTTGACTACCCCCTAATTATAAGTGAATAAGTCATATTTATATGTAACAACCTTGAACTTTATCAATGGAATTTCCTATCTTATGTTTATATAGTATAAATCACATAAAATAACTCAGAGTACACAATCAAAACATTATAAATGAAAAAATAATGAAATAAGAGGTTTTCCTAGATGTTAAGGATCATATACCAATGGAAACGTAACATGACCTTAGGAATAGTAATATGAACCTTATGAATAGTAAATCAGACTAATAAATAGTACAACCACCAATGAACGTTTAAATAAAATCTATGCACTTTAAAAATGATATTTCTGGGTAATTTTTTCATCGTATTAGTAAATTTATATTTTAAAAACTGTGAAATTATGTAGTGGTATTTTTCTAAGTAATATATATTTATTTATAATTTTATAATTAATAAAATTATTTATAAGGAAAAATATTTATATAAAATGTTTTCATAAATTAGTTTTTTTGGTCTTCTGATTTTATGATAATTTAATGAGAACTTATTTAAATATTGATAGTGTTATAAAATCAGTTATAAATTTAAAATCTATATTTTTCGAGTAAAGGACGATTTTAATTAAAAATTAAATTTTTTATGTTTAGAAAATTATATTCATAAAATGGATTCGATTTTTTAATTATACACATTGAAAAATGGTTAGGGTGACTTTTTTATATTTTTGAAACATTCTTCAATTTTTAGTGGGTAGTAAAATAAATTAATTTACGATATTAATAAATTATAAGTTAACTACTCTATTCCTTGAGTCATAGATAATTTAAGTACTATAATCTCGATTTCAACATCATTATTTTAATATATTTTATGAAAATATTCAAACTATTCATAGTCTTGATCCAATATAATTAACAAATGAATAAAATATTTACAACTAACCCCTCTCCTCCACTATAAATACCACCCCTCACTACCAATTCCCCTAAAACCTCTAAGCCATTAAGCTGGTAAAATTTATTGAATATCCCCTCCCAAATAATTGACCCTATTTCTTGGTGGTCCTTTTATTAACTAAATACCAAACCAATAAACTTAATAAGATTATTAATGAGGAGTATTCATGAGGTAAATTCTCCTCCATTTCATTTTAATTGATTTCATCTTCATTTCTTTTATTATTGTCTCGTCACATACTAATTAAGAATGAGAATAATGAATAAATTATCATATATATAATATATTTATATCATTTTAATGGAATATACTTCATCCAAATTTTTTATCTCTCTCTTTTATTCTATAAATTAAAACATTGCTCGTGATGTGTCTATTTAACGACACCATGAATGATTATTTTTCATTTTCCATTACAATCTCAAAATTTATTCATGAAAAAAAATTCATGATTGAAACATATTATAATATATTTATCAAATCATATTTAATGTTCTATAACCACTATATACACATGATGTTAATTAACAAAACCAAACTAGTATGTGTTGATCGAAAAACCGCAAAAAAATAATCTAAATGATTATCATTAAATGACTTATACAATGATTAATCCAAATACTATATAAAAATGATATATATGACAATTAACACCTCTTAATTTTCATAAATAAATTATAATTATGATTCTCTAAGAATTATATCTATTTTACATAATCTTCATTACTTATAAACAAAAAAATCTATCATGAAAACCGAAAAAGTGAATTCTCTGGACCAATAAAATTGCATCTTATAACTCATCAAAATGCCACAAATGAACTAAATAAAATTATAATAAATCAAATACATGTAGATAATGTTATTAATTTGTTAAATAATGAATTTAATTTTATTATCCATGATGTTAAGGTTAAGTGCAGAACACATCGAGACATAAGGTATGGGTTTTCTTTATGAAAAGTCAGTATTCATTTAGGTTATGATCTCTTCCCACATACACCAATTTAATTCTTAATTAATATAATATAATTATTCTAAATTATATTTATACATTATAAATTCACCATTTTTTATTTTTTATGATACTAACATGTATTATAAGGTTCCCTTCCCATTTCTTCTTGATACACAAGCCCTAGTAAATGGAACATCTAGATATCATACCCATTTTCAAGTACCATAATTAATCTATTTTAATAAGCCATTATTTTCTACAATTATTAAGAATATACATAAATACTATAATTGTTCATTTTTTGTTTTATACAACGATAATAGACAATAAAATTGATTTTTTTGAAAAAAATACTTCTTTGAAACATAAAAAAGGGCATTTCTATAAAAAAAATCCCAATGATTTTATTAATGTATTTTAATATATTTCCAAACCTATGTTAAATTTTATTATTTATTTAGGTTTATACATTATGTTTATCATCCATCATATTTTATGAAATGGTTTATGATCAGTTTGACTGAGGATGAGCTATCTTGATACCATTCACTATACTAATCAAAATGGTTAGTGATTATGTTTATCTATTGTGGAAGTTTACCTGAATTTCATAGGTATATGTTGTTTATGATTATCTCCATTCATATGAGAAATTAATTTTACTTATTAAGTGATGGGTGGGGACAACTATATCCCCTATATTAATCGGTAGGTTTAATGAGACAAACTATTCTGGGTTTACACCAATTTTGTACAGTGTCACGGTTGAGGCCTTGATTGTATTATTTTGATGTATGAAATTATGAATTACCTCATTATGAAACTAGTAATTTATTATTCATGGGATTATTATACTTGTATAATATCCATGGATATGTTTTATTATGTAAATATTTAATATTCATTTAATTCCTTCCATTTTATGCTCAATATTAAGGTTTAATGGCATGTGTACTTTTAGTTATTCACCCTGGTTTATATTTATGCTTCTATCGTATTAGATACCCTTACTAAAAATCTAATATAACCCCTTTAATATGTTTTGTTTTTACTTGGGATGAAAAGATGAATATTATGACTTACTTTTAGGGATACTCTAGGATTTATGGATGATTCCAATGGAATATCTATATTATTTTTCCTTTCAAAGTTTTAATGTAAAACTTAGGTATGAATCCAGTTTTCCATTACTAATAAACAATTTTTTCCTTTGGTATTTGATTCCTTATAATCATACCAACGTAATAAAGTAAGGAACCAGATTCATTCTACTAGGGTCAAGGTCCTTTCAATTGGTCTCAGTGGATGTTTAGAATAAACATAGGAAAATAGATTTAGAAAACATAAATTAGGGAACATAGGCCAATGATAGTATTTAAGTATAATCATTGAAGAAAATACTAAAATTTTGGTAAAGAAGAGATTACATGGATCATCCTAGTAATACATACTTTTGTGGATACTTCAAGTGGTTGTGGATCAAGAACAGATGTACCAAGGGGTAACAACTCTGCTAAGGCGTCCTAGGCATGAATCGGGGTAACCAGGTACAAAAAAGGGCCTTACAAAACACCTCTAATATCCTTTATATTTATTATTAAAGAGGACCCATCCATCATGAAAGGGAAAAAATACAAAATGATTGTGGGAATCATAAATAATATAAACTGAGAGAGTCTACCTAAACAATGTTCACATATCTCTAAGGAAAAGACCCCAAGATGTTGAAGAAAGTAAATGCGTCATCCAAAGGAGAATTAGAGGAAAATATATATATACCACCATTTTCTCTATCACCAAGTGCGATTAATCCCTATTTTACTGTGATTCATATTCCTACTCTTTTGAATTTGATATTTAATTGAACAGGTGGTGGAGCCAATACCAAGAAGTGATCATTGTAAAACTTGTCAATTTGTTTCTAATGCCGCTAGAGAAATGTTCCTTCTGTAGAATTAATCAAGAACATGTAAAATTACATTTCATTATTCTTAAATATAGATCCCATACCCAAAGAAGGTCATAAAAGGAATGATAACTGAGCCTCCGGAATCAAGGACCAAACCATCACCCCAAATTTTTCTCATGTTGCATGAACCATCAATATTAAGTTTCAACCCTCTGTTGTGAGGATAACATCTGATCAATAGGTTGGGAGGAGGGATGTGTGAGGATAGAGTTTCCTTCATGTTTCCCATGATTTCTCTAAGGGAGTGATCATTATCCCAATTCTTAAAAAGCCAATCTAAATCGATCATTATGTTTATAGTTTTTCTCGCAATAGCTACTTTGGAGCTGTTTATCCCTTCGAAATAGGATTTCCATTACACTTTACTGATACACCAACTCCCAACAACCATAATGTTCTCTCTAGATTTAACATCTTCTCTATTATTCCCTACACTATGAAACCAATGTTTGATGAAATATGTACTTGTGAAATATTGATGGGGAATCCCTATGAAGCTGCTAAAAGAATTCCACACGTTCTTTTCCTATTGGACCTCAATGAATAGGTTCTGAGTTGATTCTCCTTTATTTTTTTTCATCGCACATTCACTGGGAAGTCAGTTTATTTCCCAAGAACTTTATATTAAAATTAGTGGAATGTGAATTTTTTATAACCCACAAAATCAAGAAATTGAACTTTTCATAGATTTCATTACACTATAACAACTCACACCATTAATCTTGATTGGTTATTGCATTCATCTCCATTTGAAAATCCATTAGGGAGAAGGACCCTGACATTGAACACATGAAAACACACAAATATAGAACATCAAACAGTTCAATCATTTAGAAATCCACCTATGGTTCATGATCCTAATATCCTAGATAAAGGATGTATGGATGCATGCTTGACGGAAGGATAAATATAGGGTGGGATATCATGGAAAACCAAGTATCTCACCAACCCAGTCTTTGTTCCAGAAACTAATATCTCATTTTCCACAAATCCAACGTGTATGAATTTATAGTAAGGATATGCATGGATATGCCAAATGGTGGATGATCTTCCCTTCAGGGATTCATAACTATCACTATATTTTTTGTGCAATGAAGCGAACCTAGATAGATCATCATTCTAAAACATCCCATGAAATCTTCATGTGGAGGCCAGTCATGGTCCTTGAAATAATCTTAACCTCTATACCTCCTTTCCTTGCAAGTCTATCCAATTTTTTCCAGGAATCCCAATGGTTCATCCCCTCCATTATAGCATCCCATATAAAACCTGACATTTTTTTATATAGGTGCGAGATAACTAATCTAGGAGCTTTATTCAAAGATACAACATGCATTGCAATGGATGACAAAACCCGATTAACGTGAGTAATTCTTCCTCCTGATGTTAAAAATTGGATCTTCTAGTTTCTAATAGTATTTTATACTCTTTAAGACCTAACTTTCAATGTGCTTCACATGAAGTCAACTAGTAGATATGGTTTCTCTAAGATAATCCATGGGAAATACCCTCCTAATAAATATCCAAATGGATTTCATTGTTTAGATCTACAGTCCATGCATCTCTATGATATCTACAGAACAATTTTATCATAGATCACCACCTTTCCACTCCAGTGAAAAAATTTATTTCATAATCTTTTTTATCCCATGGATAGATCTTTTACCACCATTGAGAAAAATGATAGTGTCACCGGTGAACATAATGTGGTAAATTCCATGCATCTGATGTTGGGACTAGAATGAATGGATCTTTCCATCATGTATGCCCTTATTAATAGCTACACTCAGAGTATCCTTTGTTCTAATGAAATTTCTGGGAGAAATTAGGACACCATTATTTAGGCCCCTAACCAACTTAAATAAACCACAAGTCTTCCACAAAAAAGATATAAACTTGCATACTGAGCTAAATCATATAAATAAAATGTTCATGAAGCATTCATAAAAACCCATACAAAAAAGATACTTAATAATGAAAAAACATTCGATCTGATCATATGACTTATCCATTTCCAGATTGATGATGATATTGGGTCCGATTCTTTTTTGGTTTGGATCACTAATCATCAATTGAGCGATGAAAATTGCATCTTGAATTGTTCCACCCTTCACAAAACCATGTTTTTAATATGATATCCAATTGTGGAAGTGAAGCGAAAGTCATTTGATAATCACATCAGTTATAAATTCTTATTGTAAATTGCATAAGGTTATTGGCCTGTATTTTTTTAGAGTGGTTGGATCCTATATTTTGGGTATGAGGAATAATGATGATGCACAAGCCACTCGAGGGAGGCTCCCTCTTTTGATAAAGTCTGCACCACATCCACCATAACATATTTAACAAGATCATAGGAGGAAACATAAATTAAACCTAAAAACCCATCTAGTCTTGGATCACTATCTGAATTGAGAGAAATAATAGCCTCATAGATCTCTTGTTAATCAGCGATAGCTACATGTTTAGAGTTATCATAATCTATCACCACCTTGTTTATAGACTCAAAAATTGATGGATGTCCCCACCTGTTTCCAATAGGCATACGAGTATTTGGACCTTTAAGGATATTATATAAGAAATAAAACACCATAACTCCTACCCTTCCCCTGTCATTTGAGAAGGATACATCCTCTAGGTGAATATTGGGATGGATTAACTTCCATTTTTTCTTGATTCATGATTCGAAATATGCAATATTTGTATCTCCATATTTAATCCATTTAACTCTAGACTACTCATGGGACTAGAATTCTTATTCCAAGGGAGTATATACCAAATAACTCTTCTTTTGAACCAAAAACTAAAAAATACCATATTCCCATCCCTCTTCGAGCCTAGTCTCCATCTGTTTGAAAATTCTACTATTGATATCAATGTCTAGAAAGTGGTAAATTTTGTTTTATATATTGGTTTGAAGGTCACCTTTGAGATGTATCATACTATTATAAAGACCTATCGACAAGGTGCCTCCATAGGGTTTCAACCTGGAGGATGACACAATATGTTGGTATCCAGTTATGGATGTCCAAACCTAGAGGAAGAAGAAGAAACCACCATAGATAGACTTGGGGAAAAGAACCAAACAGATCTGAGAATGATATGATAGTTCATGGAAAAGATGATAAACTATACAATCATAAAAGGATATGATTCCTCGGATGTTTTCCAAGAACCAATTGAGCCTTCACCAAGTGTGGAATCTTCCATTTTGATTATTACACTATGTAAACTAGTCACTCATGAAGCCCATCTCGAGTAGATCCTTCTACGAAATGAATAAGAGAATGCACTGCAAGACTTCCTTAGAAAGTCCCCCTCTCTTCTTCTCTATGGGTTCTAGTATTTCATTACAGTCCCCTCCCACTGGCAACAGAAAGTCACCAAGATAAAAGGGTAAAGTATCCACCCAAAAAACATATCTATCTTTCATTTCAAACTTATCATAGACAATTGTTACCATTAAATTATAATTCTTCGAGTTGATCTCAACAGTGATAAATTGGTCCGATTCAACTATTTTAGAAAAAGATAATGTTGGTTTCCATAAAATCCATATTTGATGATTAGGGTCCACCTAAATTAAGTTCTTCAACTTAAGTCTATGAGAAAAGGCTGAATTTTTTCCAGAATATTCATTAATCTCAAAAATAACCATGATCGAGGAACTGTAATGTTTGAATATATGTGATAATAAGTGATTCTTTTCCTGATCCTCCAATCTATGGGAATTACATATCCACAATGAAGTCATTTATAATAAGGAATATGGATCTTAGATGCTACTTGTTAGAGAACACATGATATAGCTCTCAAGGATCACATACATCTGAATAGGGATCTTGTGGGCATCCCGTTTGCAGGTGAAGTGGGAAATAAATTTGGATACCCCTCCATATATATATATGGAATCATGCATTAAAGGTTGGATAGGGTGGAGAAACCATTTGATATGGGAATGATCATTTAACTCAAAGTCTTAGAGTTGACCTTCAGGAGAGGCAGAGATGAAGTGATAACCACAGTTTTACCCTTCATTGAAACTATTTTTGGAGAAGAGGGATAAAAAACATCCAACACAACAATTGGAGTTTTGTATACCACCATGTACATGTATGACTATATCTTTGAGGCTGGATAAGTATGCAGTACTACTAGTATATAGGGTATCGAGGGACAAAAGTCATGCGGTTTGGGGTTCGGTATTAGGCCGTGAAAGTACAAAGTAGTGATCATGGGAGGAAATTTTTAAGGGGGATTAGGTTGAAGCATATAAAAGGATAAAAAGGTTCAAGGATTATCCTGAACATAATTTTAGTCCTTTATTGAGGCTACAAAAGAACACTGATCATTATAATCACCAACATGGAATGAAGTCTAATATCTATATCAATTCCTTCTACACACTACGGAAAAGTGGAAAAACAAGTGATAATGAGAGAGAAATATATGTGAGGATATGGGGATGATATTATTCCACCTAAAGAAGCTAGAACTGGCTTTAAGAATAATTTGATCTAGTAAAGACACAGATAGGTCCACTTCCAAGCATATCCAGGCCATAGACGCGTCGATCATCTTCCAGGTTTTCTAATCATTGTATAGGAACGAACCCAGCGCATCACTAATAGACCAGTGAAAGGAAAAACTGTAGAAGGGTAAATGTAGAACAAATTTTTTAAACCATACCACCGCGCATGAATCGTAAAGGACCATCTGAACAAATAAAAGAATCAATTTTTACATGATCTCAAAGGAGGCAGCGATGCCTTTTCAACCAAGGTTCACTGAAGAAGATGATAATCCAAATAAAAAGCTTCATATAGAAAGAGGTGTGAGACCTAAAAAATACTCAACATTATTTAAATAAGGGAGAGAAGGGTGGTTGAGGTAGAATAATTCCACCATAGTCCACTAAAGAAGATGATATTCCAAATCAAAAGCTTCAGCTAGATAGTTGAGTAGTACTGATCCATCTTCCATTCTAGTTTCAATATGGCCCATGGGAATCTACAGAAATGAAAAAAAATTACTTGTTGGAGAATGAGGTGGTAGGATAAGAATATAATTAAATACTGGAACTACGGGAACACTACTATATCTTTACAGAGGAGGCAGACCAACTACAGGTTAAGTAGAGACCTCCAGTGGTCGAGGCCATGATGATAAGGGAGGATCATGGGATACCAAATAACATGGCCTCACAGTCTCTGAGGTGAGCAAGGGGAAATGAACGGTTAAAATAATCAATATCCTGAAGGTGAAAGGTGCATGTTTAATGAGAGACATCATTCATAATTCTATCTTGATGATTCCTTAGTGAGAACATTGTTTGACAGTCCAAGGGGATATTCATAGGATCAGTCATATTTTTTACAAACCATTACGAATGATTTTAAAGTAAATATTCCCCCTTGAAGAAACCATTTTTATGATTATGAGATTAGTTATGCATAAAACTTAATTTTATGTTATGTTTCTTTCTAGTTAGTGATTATACATTATGATTCATAACCTAATCAAGTCAATTCTATTATTTTTAAGTGAATCCTTTTGGAAGGAATGGAAATTGTATCAACACACATATACCATGTAGGGATTTCCCTCCTATGAAAGATAATGATGACTATATGGGGGTTGTAACTAGTGATGAAAATCTTATAACTATACAAGGATAGATGTATCAAGTAATAAAAAATAACCATATCTGTATTGGGAATGCTAATCCACAACATGGAGGGGAAAATTATAGACTTCTTTATGTGACATCAACCTCCATCATTTGATGGTACTTTAAACCCATTTTTAGTTCAGTAGTAGATATGTTCCTTTTGAATATATTTATTAGTATGGGAAGTAAAGAAAAGGGATAAGGTTGTCATGGTAGTTTATAATTTATTAGGATACGCGGATTAATAGTGTTCACTAATCAAAAACATATAGGGGAGGAAGAAATTAAAAATATATAATGGTGGGATTTGAGGAAAGTTTCCTAGATAAATATTTTCCTTACAAAAAACAAGTGGATATGAAAATGAAATACTTGAATATTAAGAAAACAAGGGATGATAATGTTTTAATTTATGAAAGAAACTTTACAAGGTTATCAAAGCATGTCTTGGACGACGTACACAATCCATGGACTAATATTGATCAATTATTTTATGGTTTATACCCATTCCTATGAAGGGAACTAGTATCTAAAAATTTCTCATCGTATGAAGAAAAAGTCTTATTGTGTTATCAACATAGAAAAATAATTCAATAATCCATAACAATTAAAAGTAATGAATTAGAAGAATAGGGAAGATAGACACTTTGTAAATGTAAATATGAAAAAATGGAATGATTGTAGTGTTGATTTTCCATCCTCCAATTACTATGTAAGAAACAATATAGTATGTGCCTGAAGGGTATGGGAGTTTGTTCCCAGTATGGATAAAATTTCCTCTAAGCTAGTGATTGTAAGGGAATGAAATAATAATCCAATGTTTAGTGAAAAAATTGTAAATATATGGTACATTATGCAAATTATTGTGCTGGGTGCTAGGGATACTTTCTATAAAGAAGTCAAGAGATCAAGGCCAAGCTTATTCAGACACAACTGCTAAAGTTAAAGTTCTTAATGCTGTAGTGGTTGGTACTTTAACTGTTTCCTCATGATTAAACAATTAATTATTTGATTCTAAATCATCATATTCATTTATATCTTCCAAGTTTTCCAAAAAAAAATTATATTGAAAATTTTATTTATTAATAAAATTAATCAAAACTTTTAAGGTAGGTATCATTTCAAAAAAAATGTGTCGATGTGTCCCCTTTATGACACATAAATGAGCATTAGTTATTGAACATATCATTAAACTCATGATTGAGTTTGAAATAATACTTAGTATGAATTAGATTTCAAATAATGATGTGAAAATATATTTTAAGAAGAAGTATGTTACAATTATTTAGAATGATGTAGAGTACTTTATCTTTAGAGTATAATCCTGACCTTTTAATTCTTATTTAGATCCACCCCTAGTAGCTCTAATGAATTCAATTCATTGGGAGGAATATAACACAATATCTATGGGTGAGGGAAGAAATATTCAAATAGAGAATGTACCTATTATTGAAAAATACATTGATGTATTTCCATAGGGTTTACCTAGACACCCATAAGAGTAAAAAATTTAGTTTTCTATTGATTTAATTATTGATAAAAGGCCTATATCAAGGACTCATAATAGAATGACCATAATAGAATTATCAGAGCTAAAGAAACAACTACAGTATTTGAGAAATAAGTAATTTTTTCACCAGAGAGTATCTGCATGGGGATATCCCATTCATTTTGTTAAAAACAAAGTTGGATCTATGAGACTACACATTAACTATAGGGATATTAATTCTATTATGATAAATAACATGAATAATATACCTCACATTGATGATTTATTTGATCAACATCATGGATCCAAATATTTTTTAAAGATTGATCATCGATCAAGATATCATCAATTGAGTATGAAAAAAGAAGATATTCTAAATTCAACATTTCAAACCAGGTGTGGGAATTATTAGTTTATAGTAATGCTTTTGGAGTGAATAATTCACCCTCTTTTTTCATGGATCTAATGAATATAGTTTTAAATTAATATCATGATGAATTTTTGTGTTATTTATTAATGATATATTTTTATACTCTAAAAGCTTTTAATATCTTGAGAATCACTTGGGAATTGTTTTGAAGACTCCTAGAAGAAACAAGTTATATAGGAAGTTCAACATGTGTGAATAATTGCATCAAACAGTTTGTTTTCTTTGATATAATGTCTTTATTTATGGAATCGTAGTTGATCCTATGAAGAAAATGGTAGTTCATGAATATCCTACACCAACAAACGTAACATAGGTGTGTAGTTTTATTTGTTTATCATGTTATTATCTATGCTTCATTCGATGCTTTTTCCTGTTATATAACCCATTAACCTATTTTACTTGTGAAGGGGTTATGTTTGTATGGACAAAAGAATGTTAAAAATGTTTTTAAGAATTCAAGAAGAGATTATTGAATTCTATGATCTTGAATGTACCTTTAGAAAAGAGTGGATTTTTTATTCATATTGATGCCTCAATAAAAATAATTTTTTGTGTACTTATGAAGAATTATAGAGGTATTTCATATGAATCAATTTAGTTAAAAACTCATTAATAGAACTATACAACTCATGATATTGAGTTAGCCTCTGTTATATTTTATCTAAATATATGGAGACACTATCACTATAGTGAATGATATGGGATATATATTAATCACAAGAGTTTAAATTAAATATTCTCATAGAAAGAACACAACATGTGAAAACTACGATGGCTCGAGAAACTACAGGATTTTAATTGTTCCATAAAATAACAAAAAACCAAGGAAAATAAAGTAGAATATGCCTTGAGAAGGAAGGATCGTGGTGTTATGATCAAAATGTGGATTGACAAAGATCATGTGTACATGGATATTTAAAGGTTGATATGGGAATTATCTTGGAAGATGAAATATCATTATTTTTTCATCTGGTTACCCAACCTTCATTATTGGAAATAATTAAAAGTTCTCAGTGTGATGAGGGGAATCCTTAAATTGAATTTATAGTTGTGAATGATGTGACGTTTCCTAACATTATGTAGGAGGACGGAATTAAGAAATTTTGGAGGAGGTTATGTGTTCCCTCTGAACGCTTGCTAAAAATGGTATAAATTGGATAATTCCCATGGTTTTAATATCTCTTTACACAATGGTAGAACTCATATGTATAGAGATACGGAGGAACATTTCTTGTGGGATAACATAAACTGTGAAATGGTGGACTCTGTATCAATATTTTTAGTCAGTCAATAGGTGAAGGCTATAAGAAAACATTCTAGATAGTTCATGGAACCCCAGCATATTCATACATGGAAATAGAATGACATCACTATGGATTTTTTCACTTGATTAATAAAAAATACAATAAATAATGATGTAATATGGCTAATTTTTTATCGAATTACCAAATCTGCACATTTACCCACTATAAGGGAGGATTTTTTACTAGAGTTCGTAGAATTAATCTATAATAATGAAGTTTTATGACTTAATGGAGAACCAATTTTTATTGTTTTTGATAATGATCCACAGTTTACATAAAAATTTTCAAAAAGACTTTTGAAGTATTTGGATACTGAGCATTGATTGAGTACTACTGATCACCCTTCAAATGACAGGTAATTCGAAAGGACTATCAAAACATTAGAAGATATATTGAGATCATGCAAACATTAAATTCAAGGAATGTGGGATCAGTGTTTAACTTTGGTAAACGTTTCCTACAAAAATAGTTCCCATTATTTTATTCAAATGGAATCATCTGAAGAATTCTATGGAAATAGATGTCATACCCCAACTTGTTGTGATAGAGATGGTGAAAGGTAGCTTCTGGTCCAAATGCCTGTAGAGAAAAAAATGGAAAAGGTAAATACAATTCAACCCTATACCAAAGTAGATTAAATTTTAAAAAAATGTTATACTGATAATCAAAGGAAGGATTTGTAATTTCATGTGGGAGATCTTATTTCTTGAAAGTCTCTTCATGGAAGGGTGTTATAAGATTTTGGAAGAAAGATGAACTAAACCTAGGGTACATTGTACCATTTGAAATTCTAGATAAAATTGGTGTTGTGCCTTATTGTTTAGAAATGTCGCATATCTTTTCTGAGGTACACAATTTGTTCCACATCTCTTTGTTATGGATGTACATTCCTGACCCAACAAATGTACTCACCTTTGATGGAATATAATTTGAACATGACTTATCTTACTGTAAAAATCCTACCAAGATTCTAGACACTAAATAACGGATATTGAGGAATCAGATGACTCAACTAATAAAGGTACATTGAAAAAATCATAAAATTAAAGAGGCGGTGTGGGAGCCTGAGGATCTTATAATGAATAACTACCAAAATCTTTTTATGGGGTGACAATCTAGAAATATCAAGGATGAAATTTTTCTAAGAGATGAGAATGTAACGACCCTGAACTCTACCATTAAAATTTCACTTCTTATGTATATGTATTATAAATCAAATAAAATTACTCAGAAAACACAATACTAACATTATATAAGAAGATTGAATGAAATAAGAGGTAATTATATATCTTAAGGATAATATTACAATGGAATAATAATATGACCTTAGGAATAGTAATATGACCCTTATGTATACTAAATCAGACTAATGAATAGTAAGATCACCCATGAAAGTATAAGTAAAATTTATTCACCTTATAAATGAAAGTATCAGGTTGTTATATCATAGTATATAAGTAAATTAAAATTTTAATAATTATTAATTTATGTGTTGATATTTTTGTAAGTCATAAATATTTAATTAAAATATTATAATTAATAAAATGATTTAAAATAAAATATTTTTTATTTAATGTTTTCATAAATTATTAATTTTTTGTCTTATAATTTTAGGATATTTCAACTTTACCTTACTTATATTTTGGAAGTATTACAAAATCAGTTATGAATTTAAAATTTTTATTTTTTGAGTAAATGATTATTTTAATTAAAAATTAAATTTTTGATATTTATAAAAAAATTACTAAAATGGAGCCCATTTATTAATTCTATATTTCAGCAAATGGTTTGGCTGAATTTTTTATATTTTTCTATAATACTTGGTTTTTTTATGAATAGTAAAATACGGTAATTAACGACATAAATACATTATAAGTTTAATACCTGATTCCTTGAGTCATCATTGATGTAAGCACTGTAATCCCAAACTCAACTTTATTATTTTAATATTTTTGATTTTAATTCTCAAACTACTCACACTCTTGATCGAATGTAATAAACAAATGAATAAAATATTCAAAAATCATCACTCTCCTCTACTATAAATACCACCCCTCACAACCACATCACCTCACAACTTTTAGCCTTTATGTTTATCAAATTTGTTACCGGTCCTATTCCAAATCCTCTCCCGCACTTCCAAGATCTATTTTTCTTAAAAAAATAAAAAAAATAGTCCCTTTAAAGAGGTTTTCAAGGTGGAGGATTCAAGAGGTAAAATCCTATTCGGTTTCCTTTTAATTTCTTTTCATGTTATTTTAATTTATTATTCTCTCCACACCTCCTCAATACAAATGATCATGATAAATCTATTATCATATATCTACTATAATTATATTATGTCAATATAATATCCTTCCTAAAACATCATTCTCTCTCCCTTTAATATATAAATGAAAACTTTTCCTGTGATGTGTCAATTTAACAACATCTTGAATGATGCTTTTTAATATTACATTACAACCTTCACATATAGTCCTAAAACCATTTTCATAGTTGAAAAAAATTATAATAATTTATTACATGCTAGTTAATTTTATTTGACCAATATATACACATGGTGTTAATTAATATAATAATTCTAGTGTTTTTAAATCTAAAAACTGCTAAAAATAATCTAAACGATTTCTACTAAATTTTTAATCAAATAATTTGTCCTAATTATATTTTACCAAATGATATATAAGACCATTAAAAATTATTTATGTTAATTAAAAACATATAATTCTAATTCGGGAAGAATAATTCTTATTTTATATACAATACATTAATTATAAACAGGAAAACTGATCACGAAAACTATGATAATGAATCCTCTCGGTTAATAAAATTGTATATTATAACAATTCAAAAAATCCATTAATAAAATTAATAAAATTATAATAAAAAATAAATGTACATATGTTTCTGAATTAATTAATTAATTAATTAATTTTATTATCCATGACGTTATGTTTAAGTGGAGAATACATTCAAACATAAGGTTAGAGTTTTCTTCTGGAACCTTCATTATTCAATCGGGTTATGATTTCTACCTCTATGCACAAATAAAACTATTAAATATTTTTATATACCTATTCAAAATTATGTTTATACATTCTATCCTCATCATTTTACCTTTTTTTATAATTACATGTTTTACAATTTTTCCTTATCATTTCTTTTCAATACGGAAGCCTGATTAAAGGGAACATCTGAATTTCTTACCCATTTTCATGTACCATAATTAATCTGTTTTAAGATACCTTAATTTTTCTCAAATATCCAATGTACCCATTAAAATATATATTTTTTCATTTATGGTTTTATACAAAAAATCATGACAAATACAAATGATTTTTTCCAAAATACTTGTTCTTTTCAAATAAAATATCTTATTTCTCTCAATAATTACACGATGATTTTTTTAAATCATTTTCATATATTTAAAAACATCTAATGTATTTTATTATTTATTTAGTTATATATATTATTTTTACCATCCACCATATTTTATTAAAGTTTTTATGATCATTTTGACTTTGGATGTTCTATCTTGATACCATTCACCAAACTACTCAGAATAGTTAGTGATTATGTTTATATATTGTGGAATGTTAAATATATTGCATACGTATATGTTTTTTATGTTTATCCTCATTCATATGTAGAATTAATTGGACATAGTAAGTGATGTGTGGGGCCCCTTATATCCCCTTGATGCATCAATAGGTCTCATGAAAAAAACTAGCTTAGGTTTTTACCCATTAAATGTGGGGTCTTGGTCCAAGCCATGACAGTGTGATTATGATGTCATGAAATATGTAATCCCTAATTATTAAACTGGTGATTTATTTTCCATGTGATCATTTGACTATTTTAACATCTATGGTTAGGTTTTATTATGGAATAATTTAATCATATTTTAATTTCTTCCATTTTATTATCTAGATTATGTTTTAATGGAATTTGTAATTTTAGTTATTTTACATGCTTTTTATTTATGGTTTTTTCTATTTTACATACCCTTACTAGGCATCTGATTTCACCCATTTATTATGTTTTATTTTTCCTTAGGATACGATGATGAATATTATGAATTAATTTCAGGGATAATTTAGGAGTTATGAACATTTCAAATGGAATCTCTATATTTTTTTACATTCAATTCTTTAATGTAAAACTTTTGAATTTATCTATTATTACATTAATATTAAACTACTCAGTCCTGTTGTATTCCATTCCTTGTAATCATACCGGTGTAATAATGTAAGGCAATAACTCCGAGCTACTGGGGTTGGGGTCCTTACATTATATATGTCTTCATCATTTGAATCTATTTTTTTTCAAGTGAATAAAATTGATTGATCTATATTGTGACACCTCATCAAATGATGAATTGGTTTAATTGGATGGTTCCCATATTCCCAGAAGTTGGTGTATGATTACCAACCAATTACAGACAATCATTACTAAGAGTAAGGGATCATCTTTTTCTGAAACCATCTAATGTCACCAGTTTCATCGACACTGGGAAGAATTGAATTATGATGGTGTCAAATTTTATTTTATTTTGGGAATTGGGGACACAAATTGTAGACTCAGTTGTTCCCTAACTGAAGTGTGCAAGTGGATAACTAGTTACCTAGTCATCTATTCATCAACTTTTTATGCACATTGGACTGCAGTTTCCTTATCTTATTAATATTTATTGGATAGAGAAGTAAAATAATTGGTCAATTGTATCAATGGTTTACCTAGATTCACAAGATCAAAGGAAACCATGTATTAGAGAATATCCTTCAAGAATTAGAATTATTATATGTTTTGTTGAAACATCTTAACGTTGGGTACATGGTTTGGGTGATCATTTAGAATATTTTTGTTCTGTTTCCTAAACTATTAACATTTAACCAAGTCCTTCTATAGGTTCCGTATAAAGAACCATGGGACTTATTATTTTATGATGTAATTGGAATTATTCTTATCATATTTTAATTTTAAATAAATTTTATCCTTCATTCTATGTAATGAGGATGTTTTTATTTACACACTTTTTAAAGATGGGGCAATACATGATAGTGAGTAGTATTTAGAGTTTGGTATGGAATCAACATTTTCTAGAGTTTTACGGTCATTATATTCACATTAATATTACTCTATCTGTTTTTAATGGAATTGGTTGAGATTTACATTTAATGAACTAAATAGAATCTTCCAATTATTTTTAAATTATTATAAACTACTAGAATATACCAAAGAACATAATGGTTATAATAGGTGTTTTCATATCATCATATATACTTTCAATGTGTATATTTAATATATTCTTGTGACAATTATTTAAATTCAAGGAGTATGAAATTACTTTCCACTAGTAGTTGAATTATAAAACCCACTTGTTCTCACACTGCATACAATTTGAGAGGTCTTTGATATTTTTACTCTTAAATATAGAGCTAAATAGATAAAAGAACTATCATTTACGATGTTCACAAAAATAGATCGATCTAATTTATAGGTTTTATACCAAAATAATGGTGTTCCTTAAATTGTTTTCATGAAACATTACATAATTACATCTTCATTCTGCTATGAAATCCCAATTTTAATTATTTATTGAGAATTTATATGCTTAAAATGATACATCAGATCTCATGTTCCATTAAATATTGGGATGATATGATTCTAAATGATTGGTGGAAGAATATTTAAGTCCACTCAGTCGGGATATGGTTTTCTCTTTGGAAAAAACAATTCATGTATCTATTCGATGGAATTCATATGAGTATTATGTTAAAGATTGGATTCAATGAGCTCTAGTGGGACTCTATCCTAGGATAAACATTGGGTTGAAGTAGTGGGAAATTAATGATATGTTTGTCTTTCATATGCCTACTATTGATGTATATGATCAGTTATCCTAGAATAGGGTGCCTAAAATAGTAGTAGTTACTATATCAATCGATAAAACTATTGAAAATTATTGATTCTTGTGGTTAGATAAACTGGTATCTTGTCCCTTAGACTGGTGTAATGTTTTTTCTCTACTCTTATTGGTCGAGTGTTTTCTTCTTTTTAACAATGATTTGAGGGATGACAAATAATATCCTTGTCATGTGACTCGTACATGTGGGGATATTTCCTCCATGTAATATGGTTTTAATTAACTCTAATTGATACAACTAATATTTATATAGTTCAATTTTCTACTCAAAATTAATGGTCTCAATGTCATCAGTTGTTGGGTGGGCTATAAATATTACCACACTTGTTTCATTACCTTTATTTGAATCTAATATTGTTTTCAATAGCTAAATATTTAGGGGAGTTCCAATATCTTGAGCCTACCTCTATTTTTTGGAATGTTTACATTAATTATTTATTTCAAAGGGAACCATATTTTATAGGTATTCCTCATCATATCATTATTATTTGTGTATTTCATTATTCATGTGTTCTGCTGGGATGAAATCAATGAAATTTAGTGATGAAAATATTGTTGTAAGAACAACTTGATCAATGTTTAAGGAGGATTAATCATCTTATAAATATTTATTAATTAAAAAATCACAATACTTCTTAATATATACATTTTCAGAGTGTTGTTTCAACTTACATCCCATGTAAGGCATCAAATTTTCTACTCGAAATTTCTAGGGGATTAGTTTTTGTGTTTTAACCCTTAGGAATTATTCAAAAATATATTTTACTAATGGAACTACTAAAAAGGATAATCCCTGATGTGGAAGAAACTATGAGGGTTATCAATGTGAATCTACTCCAAACCTAGAGAAAATAAAATTCCTTGATTAATGGGTGGTAAGAATGACCTCATCCCTATGGTCTGGGGTTGAAATTGATCATTCAATATAATTAAATCAACTATATATTTTTCCTAATTACAATAGTGCTGGTGGAGGTATGAGTTCCCCCATCCCATTGGGTGGATGTTGATAATATAATATCACCATGACTTCTGTAGCATCCCTCATCGATTTTTATGTCTCTATACATTCGTGATTTGGATGTATCACTTTTTTAGCGATAAATACTTAGTCTAAATAAATGATTTGTAATTGAATGCCTTGTTCTCTTCAGCTATAAATCTAGAATGAATTTTTTATCATCTTAATATTAGAGTCAATCAATAGATCAGTCCAACATAGAACATCATTTATTATATTTAGTAATGGGTGGATTTTCGTAGATGGAACGTCTAGCATATAAAGGCCTCATGAATATGACTCAGTATAAAGTATTTAAATTAAATGAATCATTTCCTAAAAAAACTTGTTTGTCTATAAATCATATTAAAATATCAACCCCCATATTTTCTAAACCATTGATATGCTTTTGAGGATGTGTTTTGGTTACTATTTGGTGCATATTAGTCATATTGTAAACATATCAATGTTAGAGTCACTCATGTCATTTCCCAATATTATGGATGCGATCCACTAACGAGGAATCATGGTTAACATTGAAAAAATATCTAGTAGTGTAATTATATGGTTATAATACTTCCCATAAGTATTGTATTTGGACTAAAGGTGATGGGAGTTTTCCCACAAGTAACATCATAGATATGGTATGAACATCAATTTTAATTCAATGAGATATTAAAGAAGGGAAGTGTATATGGGTTCGAACACGACTAGTATTTTTTCATTGGATTTTTCCTTCCACATGACCATGGAATTCTCTTCATTCATTATTAAGAGTTCCCAAACCTGATCTATACATAATACTAATTTCATTGTTGTTCCTTCAAGAGGATTTTATTTATTAGAACATACTCAATTTTATCTATGGTACCATAGTATGGGGTAGTAATAGATAACAATATTTACCATATACTTCATTTTGATTGTTGTAATAATCTATAAATTGAAAAGAGGTTCCTAATGCATCTAGCCTCGATTACTCACTCACCTCCTGAAATGAGTTTAGTCTAAGAGTATCCTCAACTAGAGGAAATTTATATTGAAAATATATGTTATCAAAAGGATGACTTTCATAATGAGAACTATTGGGATGAACTCCATGAATATATTTATGATTCAATGTTTGGGGGATTTATTCAGGATATTTTCTTTGTCATAGAAATAACATTTATAATAGATTCTTGAGGGAGATCCTCCATAGCTGTTAGAATGAATTCCATGGGTTGAAACATCGTGGTTATAAATTAATGTTCAGTTGGTAAGGTGTGGAATTTCATTTTTATCATTCTTCAAGATGCAAATATGTTCCCAAAGTATGAATCACATGGTGGACCTTCATGACTAATCTACATATTATCATGGAAATGACCTTTTGGCTACAACTGACTTCAATTTTTTAGAAAGATTATTGGAATATACCAAATGGAATTATGTATATGATCAAAAATAAAGGTAGTGTTCTACTTATAGATTATATAATTTTCTTATTGAGCCCTCTTTTTGGATATTCTCGAATAGGATATTTGGGTCAAAACATCGATCATGATCAATGTCATGTAATGTGGGTAGTGATCATCATAGGCATGATCTTTTCTATGTGACTTCTTGGTTTTAGTAAAGATATTTTGTTGGGATTTATGGATGTGGGAAAATATATAATATTTCAAATTGGTTTATATTGAGATATGTTGAAAAGTTTCATAGATGGGACAATGGATACGAGTCTTGGTTGTTTTAAAGATATGTCAGAAGTTCTTTTTAGTGTGAGCATGGATATAATCAATATCTTTTGAAACCATTATAATATTTTCATTTGATTTATAAGTGTTAGTAGTGAAATGATTTTCCTCATCGGTTTGGATCATGATATATCAGTGGGAATAATAAGAAAAACTTGGGATAATTGTCTGTTTATTAAGTAATAATTTTATATATGTAAGGGATTAATATATCTACAGAGTGATAAATTACTAAAATTTAGTCACTGTCAATATATACTAATGAGATTTGTAAATATGATTAGGGACATGAATTTATTCCAAATATATTGTTAAGATATGTTAATAGACTCCAATGGTACATGTGGGAACATTGAAATAAGTATATTAATAATTTTTAGTAATCAATGTACCAAAGGAATCCCTCTTTATGGTTTCCGTGACATAGAAAAATGGGCCTAATATCTCGGAAGTGGCCTCTTTATTGTATTGGTGAGTGGTCAGTGTTATGTGGAATTGAGGACGATGACTGCTAGTGAAATACCTCTTAGGATAATATAATAAAATAATAGAGATGTTGATTTTCATATTCACCTACATGATATAAGGAAGTTAAATGTTGTAGGGATATGGGGTAATTATAACAAGGAAGATGAGGTTATTCATAGGTTCCAACTACTTCATTGTTCCTAGTCATTGAAATGAAAATATATTGTTATTTATATTCTAAAGGTATTCTTGAGTTGCCTCTATAGATAAGATATAAATGGTGATAAATTACTCTTGTCCCATGTACATCACCAAATAACAAGAAAGGATCTATATTTTTGACAAATTTCTTCTAGGATCTAGGGATATTACATTCATCATAGATGTGGAAAATTTACATTGCATCAGATATTTATGCATAATATAATAATGTTTATAATAAATACTACAAACATGTCCAGGGGGATTAAAATAAAATAGTGAATTTAATGTCTTAATTACAATTCAATGGAAGATCTAAAGGTATGTAAACAATATAATAAAAACTCGTTAATGTAGTATCACATTCCAAATTTCATGGTTCAACAAACAATTCATGGCGTAAATGATTCATGTAATTGACAACATTTTTATTCCCCCGCATGCTATGTTAAAACATGTTTTGAGTTGACAAGGACCTATATTCTAATAACATATGGCTACCAAGATATGCTATTGAATATATTGGTGTCACATTTTTTAATAATACGATAGGTTAGATCCCCCCATAATACGGCTTAATTTCGTTTCTGAGACACTATTATAGATTTATGATATATTTAGGAAATCCTACCTAGTAACAAGATTAGTTACCTCTTTGAATATGATAAATCATAAACAAAAATTAATGTGAAAATTAAATATATAATAGGTTTACTATATATCGTTTGCAACAATATTATAAATCCACATAGATGGGAGATCTCGATTTATCACCATTTAATGAGGTGATAGGTGCTCTGGAAAATTTTCCTCTATGTCTAGAGATTATATATAAATATTTATTTATCAAATTTTAGAAATTTAATTCGGATAAAATAAAATAATATTTAAATTAATCTTAGTAATATAAGTTTAAAAGAAATTTTTACAAATTTTCTAAAAATATTAATTTCTGGGTGAATAGTGTGAATTATCACTTTTAGAAATAACATGATTTTTGGAATTATTATCATATAAGAATGAATGATAAATTTATGAATAATTTTTATAATACTATATATGTATTCCTATGTGACAATATAATTTTATAAAATGTTGTTTTCAATTAAAAAACTCATATATGATATTTTAGAACATAAGTAAAAAATTTTCAGAAATTATTTTTAATACATTATAATTTATTTATTTAAAATTTATTTTTAATGATTTTATCAATTTCAGATAATTAAAATGAATTCAAATTTAAAATCAGTTTTCCTAAATTATATTATATGGACCAATTTATTTTTTGTCATATGGATAATGTTACATTAAGTAAAAAAAAGTTACCATGGTAAAAGATAAAATAGTAAAAGTAATAATTCAAGGTGTAAAGAGATTAAAACATGATAAAAATTTCCATAATTGAGTATATGATGCTATTATCAACCTTATATCTTACGTGATCAACTATTTCTCAATTTTTTAGCCACATGACATGTTTAACATCTTCTCTCATTATATTATGTTTAATATTTATGGAAATGTCATTCTTGCCACTAATAAATGGGACGTCTCACAACTTATTCAAGGAACCTCAAATAAATATTTTATCCAAAAAAAACTACCCTTTTTCATCCCCTAGAATAATATTTCACTCTTTTATTCTTATGGACCCAATAGATTAGTTTATGTGATCTATTTCCAAGGGATCTTCTAAGGAAATATCAAATTTGTTAGTTTGGGTAATCATTTTCATTTAACTTGTTCCTTTTCTATTTTTATATTTGAAATTATAATAACATTTTTAGTAAAATTTATTGGTTATATAATTAAGGTTATTTTAGTATTGGAATAATAATAATCATCTTTTCCATTTCCTATTAAAAAAAATGATACCAATATTTATGTGTTATACAGAACACTGCCTCCACAACACAACACATTTTTTTTCAATCACCACCATAAAAGGATAGTATAATGGGGGTAATTGACTATATAATTATTATATTTATATCATTTTTATTATTTTTAATATTTATACCATATTAATCATTTCTCTCATTCTATGGAAAATGAAAGCATCACACATGCATACGTGTGGACTACCACCCCCCATAGATTGATAAATTTTCATTCTTACTGCCATCACTACCTTGAATGTATGTCTTTTGATGATTTTATTAAAGGATAAATATTATTTTTATGATATTATTAATTTTATTTTATTTAACATTAATGAAACTAATATTCATATGATCAACAAACAATTATCATTATTTCAATATTTTAAAACAGAGGAACTATGATTATAATAATATCTTATTTCAATGTACTGAAATTATATAAATTATATTCTCTTTTTAATTCATTTAAATTTTCATATAAAAAACTAAAAAAATATATATAATGTAATTATTCATCTGGTATCATAATATTACAACTAAACCATCTCATAATCATCCAGTAATCATGGTAGGTTATTCTTGGGATCATTGTAAACACCTAATAGAACTACTATTTACATTTATGTCATAGATGAATATTATAAATTATTTAATAATACAATATAATGAAAATATTTAAATAATTTTAATTTTTTCGGTAAGGTTATATAAATATTTAAATATTTAATTAAGATAAGACCTTTCATTCGTCCAGAATCACTGAAACAATATCAAAATCAATTTCATATTCATGGTTCATAACCTATACTGACATGAAATGAAATTAAAAATTTATAAACAATCATTTAACATATTTTATGGTACCTTTAATGACAAAATATTGATTTAATATTTATAATAAATGATTATAAAATGACTTTTATGAAACAAGTTTAATGTGATAAAAATCACTTACTCTTAGTCTTGAAATTAGGTGAAAACTAACTAATAAATATTCACACAATTAATATAAATAGATATATTTATGAATAAGGTTTTTGGTTATGTATTTAATGAACTTCATTTAAATATTTAAGATGTTTTTTGTATGTGTAGAATAAATTAGGCTCGAGGTAATTGTTTCCATATCAAGTTATTCTATTTGAGGAAAGTTTGGTATTATGAACCTAATTTCGTTTAAATAGTATTTATACTACATATTTTAGATTTCATATCATGAATTATATTATAATTATTCCTCTTTATGTTCAATTACAATCCCTCTCTTTCATGGGTTATTGATACCAAAGTTATTTAAGTCATAAGGGTTTTCATGGTCTCAATTCCAATTATTGAGTTATAATAACTTTTGGGTACCATTTTTTTCATTTTATAGTGTATTCATTTGC
Source organism: Viscum album (assembly GCA_963277665.1). Classification (NCBI taxonomy): domain Eukaryota; kingdom Viridiplantae; phylum Streptophyta; class Magnoliopsida; order Santalales; family Viscaceae; genus Viscum; species Viscum album. Next base: position 1,641,931,930 of record OY728161.1, read on the forward strand.
AATAGATACATTTTTACCATAATCCATGAATTTCATTAAATTTACTATCCAAATCATTTTCCCTTATTCATGTTCTCATAGAATTATTTTTTCCCTTGTAGTGATATTTTATTGTAACACAACATTTATTCATTATGTTTTCATCATTCTATTAAACTTATTTAATATGAGTTGGGTATATTATACCCATTTTTTTATTATGTGGTGTCACACCATTTATTCATGAAGATATAAATTCCAACCACATAAACCCTTTGATAAATATTTTGTCACTTCTTCAGATTTTTTCTATAGAAACCATCAACTTTCTTTCTCTTAATGGATTATGATCATGTCATTATAGTTTTGACAAAGATATATTATCACTTATCTATATGGTGTGAGAATTACATTTTTTATAACGTATATTTTATTATTTTCACCTAGAAATAATTATATTTTATTTACATGCAAAAAATTATTATTGTTATTTATGTTTTAAATGTAATATAGATGAATATGGGTGAGTTTTCTATGTACTGATTAACCATATACCATATTAATAGGGATAATGTTTAATTATATTGTCCATTTTATTGATAGGGAAAAATTATTTTCATTCTTTATGATTATTTACTACTAATACGTGTTGATTTTGTATTGAAATTCCATATTTTTCATTATATGGATAACCAAGTTTTTATTCATCCATATGTTTAGGGAATTGTATGAATGGTTTTGTAAATTCTTATGGTAAATTTATTATCCATAATTTGGTGATGTGTGGGGACTAAAATTAAATATTCCCTTGATACATTTGTAGGGATTGTGAGACAAAACATGTTTGGGTATTAGGTGTATTCCTTCCCAATTTAGAATGATCTCTTGACTGTAGTTTTAAGAACAAGTAAATGTCATTAGATAAGGTCTTAACATAATGTTTATGATATATAGAATTATTCATTCCATTAGTTGGAGATTATTTTTATTATTATCCGTGTTTTCATTAATTTTTATTAACATAAAATTATCTCAGTTTCAATTTACTATAACTAAGTATTGTTTACTTATTCCATCCATAATATATATTACATGTCTATTCCATTATTGTACATGTTGTATACTTTACCTTACTAATAATTTGAGCTCACACATTCTTATGTTTCCATTTCCATATGTTATGAATAAAAGTAGAACAAATGTCATGTTTATATAGAAAATATATACGATAAGATTATTTTGAGATATTGAAGTATTATTAATGATTAAGTAGTTTATCATATTGTGGTAGAAATATTATCTTTTATAGAGAACACGTGTTTTTACTGCTTATTATTTTTCATAATTCTCTAATAATATAAACATAAATGTTCATTAGAATATATGTAATGAAATATATTTTATATTTCAATTGATTAATGTATATTTATGTCTAATAATTTTATAGTTGGTATCAAAGTGAGTATGTAATGTATGTTTTTAGGGAACCATATTCTAGAGTGTGGGTATGAGGCATCAAAGTTAGTATGAGATAAGGGGTTAGGTAACTTTTTCAATTATAATTTTTATTAAGAATAATTTATTCTTTAATAAATTGGGGTTTATCTTAATTTCAATGGTATAGATAACCCCTTGAGGTGGTATATTATTTATCTTTATGATAATAATGAAATTTTTATTTGGGGAATACAAAAAGATATGTTTGTTGAAAACCCTTGGGATATGTGTAAGGAAGTGTTATATGTATTTAATAATATCATGATGTTTTCATAATGTAATGATTGTGTAGGTTTACTTCTAATTATATCATTTTTTCGATAATACAGTAGGATGAATGGTCTAGAGTCTATATACATAGGGTTAATAACATAGAAAATGGTGGATCAAGTATTTACTAGATCATCACCCTATGTATGGTAATGTGGCCAATAATACACACCTTATTTCAAACACTCAGGTTATATTATTGGGTTGATTCACATTCTCATTGTGAACCATTATGAGAGATTTTAATATCATTATTTTTGATAACCTAATATAAATGTTACCATGGTAAACATATATTTATATATATAGATTCATATATTAAGTTAAAAATTAATTGATGTGTTCTTTCCTAGATTAGAGAAAATTTGGAATTTTTTTATTATAGATTTTAATGGTTTTTGGTTATAGAATATTTTAATAATTTTCATGGTTATTTGGAATCATTTTTGTAGGATTGGGTTGATACTTATAGCAGAACTGATATAAAAGTAACTAAGGTTGATCAAAAAATTGAATAGGTTGTACTAAAAGTGATATTTGTTGAATCGAGACTAATATAAGTTGAGCTATAAGAACTACAGGTTTACATGATAGTTTTTTAATGTGATACACCCTGATGTTATATTTTTATATGATTTTATATTATGATACTCATATAACGATTGTTACTCATTTTATCACTTTTGGTTTCAGTAATGGTTAAATCATGAAGGAATCAAGATAATAATTGATTGTGTGGATAATGATGAAATTTTCCCAAAAAAACTAGATGGTTAATTGATATAGTGAGAAATATTTTGATTATATTGAGCCATCTATTAAGAATTAGGATTAGCAATGAAAACATAGATGAAATCACAGACACTACAAATAAGAGAAATATATAATCTCATTCAAATTTAGGAGGCCTATATAATAAAGGAAATAATATTCAATATATTTAATTTAAAAATTTATGAAGAAACATGGGGTAAAATAGCATAAAATGGAAGGTAAATTCTATAATTGTAATGAGCTAACCTAGGTTACCCTCATTCTCAGTTGATAGATACCTCATTACCTTAGCATGGTACCTTGTCCTTCCTTACAATATAAGACATAACGAAGTTCACTCACCACTAAAGGTGTGTGAAGTGTGGGATCTAACAGTCTCAATAGGATTCTAGTAAGGTTTTCCAATACATGTTTTTATATAAAATTCCAAATTTTCTTAACATTTACTAAAATAAAGTGTAATAACTAGTTAAAAAAATTTATATAAAAAATGGTAAAACATTTCCCTTTATCTAAAGTTTTAAATGATACAGGTAAAATAGATTCAAATAATATCACATATATCAATAAAGAAAAAAAATCAAAGCATCATAAACCAAAAATAATAAATAAATTAAGGATTAGGATCAATATAGGTCATGATAGCTAGAACACTAATACCTAACATTAAATATTCCTGGCATCAAGTATCTTAATAGATGCATAAAATCTCGTTAATAGAGGAACACCCCCAATAAATGAACATCAAAACATTTTCTAAGAAGTCCCATGAACAATAGAAATAGGGAGAAGAGTAACACTCCATGATTGAACCGCTTGACAATATTAATTGATTATTTAAATTAGTAAACAATCCACCTAAGTACCTATGGACTCTCATGTTATATATTATAAAAAAAATTCATTACAACCATTTATTAATAACCTTTTCATAAATCCATTTCACAATTATTTTAAAAAAAATATTTACAAAAGTAGTGGATTTCACCTTTTTTTTTAAACCCATTTCCACACACCATAATTAATATATCGTGCAAATTTTTTATAATTTGTTTTTAGGAAACTAAAGAATTTGAGGTTAATTCAATATAGGATTGATACAGAATTTCCTACCTAAAACATGGGTTTCTAAAACCCATAACATAATCCACCAACATTGGATGAAAATTAAAGACATCCACACAGGCCCAAGAATTTGTTCCTTAATCGTAGAACAAATCCTATAAATAAAATTGTCAGTAGAGATGATAAAACTACATAGACATCAAATAACTCGCATACTGCACCACAACCATCACAATAATTATCCACTGAGAGAATATTGAACCACATATCTATAATGTATAAATAATAACAGCACTACAATTTTAAATTATTTAAAAAAGGTAGTGAAACAGTGCTGCCATGTCTAGTGGAAATGAACAAGAATAATGATTGCTTAATTGGATAGATGCAATATAACCGCAATGAAGATCAGGAAATTAATGAATTAATATTTTCGAAGAGTATATTATAAAAATATATTATGTGGAAACCTAGGGCTTGAGGGACAAGAGATACTGCATGAAGAATGTATGAAATAATATGTGTGACACGATTAATCTTGTTGAATGATTGTTTTTTCAATGTAACTTCCCTTTTCATTGTGTAAGAACACCATGTGTTAGGTATTCCACAAAACTTGTCACCAAATATATTATTATTTTCTCTAGATATATTCATATCGTGTAATGAATCAACTTATTTCATAAATGAATTTTATGTAAAAAATAAATTTTATGGACAATAATGTCAGTGTGCTGAAAACAGACTTTACAGCTTTTGTTTAGTGACATGTTTAATATGTAAATGTGTATTAATGAAAAAAATGGTCCTAAAAGAATCACCAAACCCACATTCAGCAATAATATCTTAGTGTCCTCCCAACACCTTCTAATTCCATTAAAAAAATTATACTTGGACTCTATTACTTCCAAAAAAACATGCATCCATGAACATTAGGTCATTTTCACTAACATAGAATCGCCATCCTTAAAAGTCCCTAAATTCACCCAAAATAGAGGGAAACGAGAAGTAAGTTAATAATGATAATAAAATGTTACAATATACCAACCCTATGAATTTCCATCCATAGGAAGTCTTTTAGAATAATGGTTCTATAAAAAGAGGAAGGTATATAGCTCCCTCACTAAAATTTCATGCTCCCAAGTCTCATGAAAGACTTATCAGTGTACCCATAACACTTTAATTGACTGAATAGACTTACCCCACAAATAATTAACCTATGAATTAACATTATCCATTTTATAATCATATACTGAAACATCTAGGTCTTACTCAATCCCTTCCCAACTCAACACATGAGTGATATAATGATGATACTTTTTGGATTGAGATATGTGTAAAATATTATGAATAATTTTCAATTGAGCCAGTAATTCCAATCAATATTATACCATAACTAGTTACTCAGTGACCAATAATGGTTCAACATATCATGAATGAAATACTCTCTATATTCCAAGTAGGAAGGGACCCAATAGAGGAAAAACATTCAAAAAAACTCAGTTACCAACAAAAAACTCCAATTTAAAATGTTGATGATCCGTATATGATTACTTCTATCTTTAAGAAATAAATATATGAAAAATTATATTGTAAATAATTATTGAAATATCCTCAATGGGACTTAGTCCCTTAAGAGAGGCCTCGCCAACTTCCTCCCAACAAAGATGTGATCTTCATGTGAGACCATACAAATCTTTAAAGGGAGACGTTCAAATTGATGGACGATAACACTTGAAATATTAAATATCAACCAGTCCCAAATGGTTATCCCATGAACCACCAAAATCTAAGACATAGGCAAGGATCTTATCCTCTTGGATCTAAATAGAGTTATCTATTTGACTGTATTTCTATGGATGATATGTTGCGATCAACCTAACAAGTATCCCCATCACCTTTTAGAGACTCTTCCAAAACTGTGGGGTAAACCTATGATCCCCATATGAAACAATTGAAGATATAACCCGAGGTAACTTCAAAATATTCTGCATATATACCAAACCTAGATCATTAAATTTATTGGTGTACTTAATTGGAATTAAATGATCTTATTTCTTCAACTAATCAATATCCACATTGATTTAATTCATCCCTCAAGAAGTACATGGTAATCCAACAATAATGTTCGTGGAAACATCATCCCATTTTGAAACCAACATCAAATGAGGCTGGATAAAAGGAGGAGGTTTTAGATTCTCTTCTTTTATCTATCGGTGCGTATAAAATTTGGATACAAAATATAAAACATCACATTTCATACTCATCCACAGTAATTGGAATCGTGTGTCCTAATACATATTCATAAGGACTAGATGAATGGACCATGTTGAAATTTGACAGTCAAGCAAAACATCGAACCACAAATATTCCAGGATGAAAAACTGATCCCAAAAAGTTAGAATACCATATAAAGGGAGTGACCAAAGGGAAATAGTCTTCACACCATAATGGGATACTTAAATTTCAATGAACTCATTATTCTACTGGTGATCCTAGGTAATATAATCAATGATAGATGATGATAACTTGACAGTGGTCAAATTCTCTCCTAAAACATTATCTTGAGCATCTAGATGCAACTGAATGAAGGTTCTCAATAGTTTCCACTCTTCCTTTGATTCCAAAAAGGTCAGTGGTGGAACATTCAAACTAAGAGAGTCTATAAATATATTCACATTTCCCTAATGTGTAAGTGATGTTAAATTTTAACATTTGAAGGTATTGAACCCAACATATTTGTATAATATTCAAGAATTTATGAGAAACTATAAGAATCGTATTATTAGAAAACACTCTAAACCTATACCCATCGAGAAAGTCTCTAAAACATTTAAGAGAATGCATAAAAAGAGAAGGATGAAAATCACGAGTGGGGTAATTATTCTCATGTGGCCATAAATGAAAATATCCATAGGCTACAACTGAATCATCCTATATAATCAAGAAACCCATAACATCATATGTAGAATTATAATATACCACATTCCCCTTCCTAGGATCAGGTAGTATCAAAATAGGAGCTAATTCTAGAAGCCATTTTTGTTCATCGATAGAAGGAATACATTTTTCAATTCATGTGAACTTCATTCCATTCTTGGTCGGAGTGGTCAAAGTTGATACCAAATTAGATAAATCATCAAATAATGGTCGATAATTTCCCTTAAGATCATGGATTTTATAATTCTCAAAGTGGATTTGTGTAATCAATCATGATATGACAGCCTCCACCTTCTCATGGTCAACTTATTGGTGATGTTGATAAACCATTTTTCCCAAGAATTCAACATCTTAGATCCTGGAAATCCATTTCAAATATTTCTATATAAATGTTTACTCCTCCAAATTTCTAAAACCAATAAAACATGGAGGTTATGCTCATTCGTGGATATTAGATAAACTAAAATACCCTCCATAAACACTACAAAAAAAATTATTCAGTTAATGATGAAATATCAGGTTCATCATGGAATTAAAAACTGTTAGAGAATTAGTTATAAAAAAAGGAATCCTATGATATTTTTAATGTCCATACTCAGTCTTAAAATTGATCTTCAGTATAGAAGACTCTTAAAACCTAATATAATGATAACCATACATATGAATAAGTTTCAAAATCCACTTCACCTCCTTTAACTGTTTAAATAAATCATTCACATAAAAAATATACTTATTAATAATTTTTACCAAGTTAATGTTCTGATTGTACATGAAAAAATGATATGACCAATCTACCTTATTATAGAATAGAACAAGTTTTTCCCATGGAGAGGCACAAGGGTGACCAAAATCTTTCTCCATTTGATTATCCAATAGATTCATGATCTTTTTTAGCTTCATTTCTTACATGCATTGAGAGGGTATCAAGATCATCAACATAGGTGTTACTAGATCAATCCTGAACTCCACCTCTCTTACTTAATGATATACATAGAAGTCATCTGGTAAAATATCAATAATGTCCCAAACAACCATGAGAATATAATGTTGAGAAGAAAATTTATTGGGCTCAACTACAATAGTGGACAATTAATTCCTACTCTATGTGCAGAAAGGTCCTATACAACTAGAACTCGAATCCCATGATCCTTGAAACACCATAGATGTCCCATCAATAGAATGGAATTTGAAATGAAAATGAAAACAATCAAACCCTACACAATGAGTGATATATCAATCCATCCTGATGATAATTTCAAATAGATCTAGATCATGGATGAAGAAATCCTAGACTAAATCTGAATAAGAAATCTATAGTTAACAAGAAGGAAACCCAATTCTCTACTCCTTCCTCTTCACAGGAGGTTTCACTACCTAATAAAGTATTTGATTTTTGTTTGAGGTTTATGCACATCAAAAAAAGGGTCTAGAATAAATGAGTAGGAGGAACCGATATCAAATAAAGTAGTTTTCATAAAAGATGTAATAAATATGGTATCTCTCAGTATCATTGGATATCAATCAACCACCACTAGATACTAATCTAGTATGTGAATTTTCTTTAATCCAAAATCATGTGGTTATATCCCTATAGAAATTCAAGTATCTAACTATGTCATTATGTTTTTTAGAGACGATGATTGATGTGTCATTAATTAATTACATTTTACCATATATTTTTTCAATTTTTTTGATTTATTTAATTAAAAAATGGCATTAATTTAGTTAATAATAAATTTATGGCTAATTCATAGTATAATTATTAAATTAATGGTTTTATAATAATATTCCAGGTTTTATGGCTTAAACATTCAATTTTTCATTATATATTTATTTTAATAATGAAAGTTTAATTTATTAGTTTGATTCCAATGTGTTATTTTATTTTATTTTTTTATATTATTTAATTATTTGTTCTTATTTTTATTTAATTTTTAATCATTTTTTCTATGATGGAGCTCTATTGTGTTTTTCTATGGTTTTCGGTGAAGAAGGTGCACTAGAGGGTTTTTTTATAAATGGTTTTTTAAATTTTTTTATAGAAAAGGGATAGGGTTATGAATATTTTTAAAAATGGGACTCAAGATGCATGAAACTCATTCACGAATCTTCGATTTGAAGAGATTTGTTAACAGTGTTCATGAATCCTATGCAGAAGTGATAAAAGAGGCGTGAACCCCATTCACGCATCTTCAGTGCAGTAGAAGATGCACGAACGTGGTTCAAACGTCATGTGAATACAGGTTAAAGGATATGTGATCCCCATTCACGCATCTCACAGAGATATTCTATAAAAGGGGTCTCCCCAAAAAAATAAATTCTTCTCCTCTGGATTTTACAACAAAGCCCTGGAAAATTTTATTCTCAACAAATTTTTGCTACTTTTAGGAAGCTAAAATTTCTATTTAAACTTTAAATATTTTGATTTTGTATATTTATTTCATTTTTAAGAATTATTTATTTGATTTTTGATATGTATGAATTAGTGTTTTTGTGTATGGTTTATTTATTTCATATGTGTTGTGTCTTTTGTGTGATTTAATTTTTAAATGATGTGTATGTTGTATGAATTCATATTGAATGTTCTGGAAACTTAATTATGTTATATCTAAAATGTTGTATAAATTCATATTCAATGTTTATAAAAATTACATATGTTATAGAATATGTTATTTTTAATGCAATATTAATAGAAATTTTAATATTTTATACACTATTTATATAATTTCTGAATCATATATTAATTATGTGTATCATATTTTAATTTATTAAAAAAATATATTGAAAACTATTTTTTAATGGTATAAAAAAAGTTTTGTAAAAATAATAATTTTAAATTATATTAGTTAAAATTAAATTTATTAAATATAAAATAGATGTAGATATTTAATATGTATTCCATATAGTAATATGTATAATAAATATACTTAAAAACATGGAAGGTTATGTGATAAATGATCTTGAGATGACCCAACAATGCTTAATTGAAATTGCATGTCTTATTTTGGGAATGAGGTAATATAATTTGTAATAATTTCATTTATTTTTCTATATTTATGACTTGTGAGTCATCTCAAACTATGTATGTAAGGACCTTTATGTCCACATAAAAATATTATGTATTTCATACCCCTAGACCCCCTCACATGCATGTTAGAAAATTTGTAATTAAAATTCAATCAACAAGAGGAGTCTACTAAGAGGTGTCCTCGAAGAGGTGTCCCTGAAGAGGGGTCCCTGAAGAGGTGTCCTAGAAGAGGGGTTTGAGAAAAACCATTTGATAGGTGGAATTTCTATTTGAATGGAGAATGATGCTTCCTAAAATATTTGACCATAGAGACTCCATGAGTCTACCCATAGGTTTTGGTTAGTTTATCAAATAATTATAAACTAATTGTACGTCTCATGATCAAGTCTTGATTATTTATTCACAAGTAATTAATATTTATAACATTATATTAAATTTTCTTTTTAATAATTCCACAATAACTATACCTTAGTAGTGAAAAATCAATACATACTAAATATTTCCAGATAGAGTCAATTATTAAAAACTAAATTAAATAATTTAAAATGTTGATGTTGATAAAATATAGTATTAATTACTTTTTATAAGTAAAACTTTATGTGAAAATATATTACAATGATGAGTCAATTTATACAGAGAAATGATTTAGCTATAGTGTGCCACCTGTGAGAGTGGTAAATCATCATGGTTATATTAAATTGGATGCAGTTTGAAATAAGATTCATCATTAGTTAAAAGTAAGGGTCAATAAATATATTTCTTCAATAAAATATCGACATTTACAACATGTTGAATGTTTCTGGAACACCGATTACCCTTTGGAAGATGATGATGATTGGATGGATGCATCTTCCTTATTTAGACAGCAGTGTGCAAATGGTTTGATGGAGTTGTATGTGGGGATTTCTGGTATATATGTTGTGAAACTGACTACGATAGAACTATGTTTTGTGATATATCTATAGAATTTGGTCCTATACATCAGTATTTTTCATTACCTCCTTCTTATATGACTCTAGTAAGATAAGAAAGTTATGAAGAAGATGATAATAATTTGGAAGGAAATGTTGATGGCATCACTTTTTGATATGATATACCTAATGAAAGTTTATCTGAGGAAGAATAATATGGGGATCCATCAGAAGATAATGTGGGTGAGGGTCATGTGGATAATTAATCTTCTGAGGTTCCTTTGAGAGATTTGGGTGATAGTGATGTGGGGAATGAACCTTCTAAAGTTCTTTTAAAAGATTGGAATCCACAAAATCTACCAGTTAGTGGTAATCATCCTTCAGTATTGAGTGCTTTGTTGAGGGATTGTCTCATGATCAGCATCTTGATTTGGATTTCATCACACTGGATTATGAATTACCTAGAATTATAGACAATAGGTCTATATAAAATTATAACACCCTCTATGTTAGACAAGAGTTTTAAATTAAACTGGAAATGGAAAATATGATAAAGCAATACCACATTGAGACACAGTTCACATTTTTGGTTGATGAGTCAAAGAAGAAGAAATACATATTTCATTGTGAAAATTATGGGTCAGAATTTAAATTTCAATTAGGGGAAATATTTGATAAATTCTTTGCATGTTGGAGGATTACCGAATAAGAAGGCCCACACACTTGTGTGAATCCAAGATTTTTATAGGATCACTCTTCCCTTGATTCGGAGTTTATATAAATTGTTATTTGTGAGATGATATGATCATGTCAGGATGTTCCCATTTCCCTTAATACCACCTAGTCCTAGAATAGGACCATGAGAGCTACATAAAACTAGCAAGATGGATGAAATCAACACATTCTGCCAAAATAGAGACTAATATTTGAAAATATAATCAAATAAAATGTCATTCAAGAGGTCCAATATCCCATAAGGTTTTCCAATATCAACCTCAATAAGAAGAATAATAGGAAAATACATGTCTACATTAACTTTAGTTATCTAAACTAGTATTTCCTAAAGGATGATTTCCCAGTACCATTCACAGAATTACTGATCAATGCAATAACTGGATGTTAGGATCTCTCTATCATGGATGGATATTAACCATATAAACAAATACAAATGTCCTATGATGATGATGAATTCACCACCATCAGGGCCCCGATGGAGTATTTTACTATCACGTAATGCCCTTCATCATGATTAATGTCGATGCAAAATACCAATGTGTCATGCATCACCTTATCAAACCCTTCATGGGAATATTTTTGGAATTCTATGTTGATTAATTAGTTGTTAAATATTGAAAATTATCTAACCACATGGCAGATCATGAAACCATATTCAACAAAACCCTGACAAAAAACCTAAAAAAACCTCCTGAATTTTTCTATCGGCATTACTTTATAGAAATTCATCAGCTTTTTCATACACCATTATGGCATTCATGTTGACACTGAGAAGAAAATTGCTATCCTTAGCATGTCACCTCCTCAAAAGTTTATAGAGTTGATAGAAATTAAGGAATATTATCCTAAATTAGATTCTTCATAACCAACTTTGATGGAAAATATTTTCCCATCTCCAGGTTGATAAAAAATATGTTTATATATTAGTGGATAGATAATTTTCATGAGGCATTTTAGAACCTCATGAAATATTTCTCAAGCCTTCTAGTTATAATGTTTCCTATCAATGGAAGGCCACTTATTTTGTATGTTACAGTCTTAGAGTGATTACCATGTTCCTTCATCACACAAAAGAATGATCTCAGCTACGAAAAAACCACTATTCTCTCAGTCAAACCATGATAAAGGATTATAATCCTTATTCAAATATTGAGAATATCATTCTAGTGATAATATTTACAGTCCAAAATCTGAGGCGCTATCTTTAACATCATGAGTCTTATATTTTCTCTCATAGAAACCCAATCAAATAAAATTCAATACATTAATAGATTTTATGGAAGAGAACCCCTTAGTAGTAATGAATTCATTGGACACCGAACTACCCAATTATAAGGTTTTATATTTCCAATAGGGCCTCTATATATGAGAAATATATTTTATTGACGCATCTATATGACTTAAAGGTAAGAGGATGGAAGAACCCAAGCATAAAAAATTTGTTCTAGGATTCATACTCATCTCTCCCACCGTGGTTGTCTTGCCTTACTCCCCCTAATGTCAGAATGGTGCACGAACAGTGAAGCTGAATATCAATCTCTCATTGTAGGGTTATATCTGACACTTTAGGTTTAAGCGAATCACATGAAGGTAAAAGGCGATTAGAAATTGGTCATCAAGTAGATCAATGAGGATTATTTCACAAAAATGGAAGAGAGAATCCTCATACTAAACCTTGTTCGGGGTCTAATGGATGAATTCCCATTGAATCTGATATTTACTCATGTCCCACGATCACAAAATTCTGATATCGATGCAGAAGAAAATAAAACCACAACAATAGTTGATCCAGAACAGGATGAAATAATCAATATTATTGAACATCGTCAGATGTTATCACCATTCATTCATGCCAACATTGATATCTTCTATGGGATCATCATCATCCTAGAACTTGATAATCCTACCACTGGTTGGATGAAACCAATTTCATACTATTTACAAAATGGAGAACTCCCACAACACATAGATGGGATAGAGAAAATAAAAATATGAGAAATTAATTTTTTTCTATGATAGCATAAACCATAAAAAATAACAGTATATGTTTTTCCTTGATGGGGTCCTTCTTGGGTGTATTGATTGGGAAGAGATGGATGCTGCCACAAAGGAAGTGCACATCGAAGCCTACAGAGCTCACTAGTCAGGAATCAATCTTTCTCCTCAAATTTTAATTCTTGTGTACTACTGGACCACTCTATTTCATGATGACACCAATCTCACATAAAAATGTACATCCATACAGGTACATGCCAACTTTTTTAAAAAACCCCTAGAGTACTTTCACATAACCATGTACTCTTTTCCATTTTCCATATGGGGAATAGACATCGTTGGGTCATATACCCCCACCATATTTAAGAATATTAAGTACATTTTTATTCAAACTAACTTCTTATCCAATTGGGATGATGTTATACACCTCAATGAAATTGAGGGAAGAAATATTGACATTTTCATGAAAACCAACATCTTCGCCATATTTGGTGTCCCAAATACAATACTGATAGAAAAGGGCACTAATTTCTGTTCATCAATATTGAATAAGATATATCAGGAATAAGACTTCAAGTATAACCATTTTTTCAACTACCATCCTGTTGCTAATAGATAGATTGATAGATACCTTCAATAAGACGATATCAAACATACTCTAGAAGATGATAGATAATGATAAAAATTATTATAAGAATAAGATCATACATTCTATGGGGTCTTACCGAACCACAACCCTCACATCCACACATGTGACCCTATAGTCATTAATATTTGTGATAATGGTGGTCCTTCCCATCAATGTTTCATTCACCTCACTCCATGTTGGAATTAGTGACCTGTTATTAACAAATGAGAAATCCAAAAAATGTTTGGATTAATTGGAGTCAATGGATGAGAAAATATTTCATAATTTTTATGTCCAACAAAAGTAGATCGAATGTGAATTCAACAAAAAGGTTTTCCTTCGATATTTCCTCGAATGAGAGATGGTTTTGGTCCTCAAAACTTTGATGATATATGATAATAATTTATTGAAATTGTAACTGAAATGAGATGGACCTCATTTCATACATAAATTATACCAAAATGGGGATTATTCAATAATTTAAATAGATTTATATCTTATCACAGCCCCTAACACAAGGTTCCTGAATAAGAATTCTGTGTAATTTCTTGATAAATTGCATGATAAATTTCCCTCATTTATTGATGTTAAACTACATAACACCTATCATCCACATTTGATGACATTAAACTAAATAAAACCTATCATACTTAAAATATGTTTCAAACTTTCTATTCGAGTCCAAGCATCACAACAATAACCTTGGAGCAAGGCAGTTGGGAAAGTGTGGGGTGACACCAAGCCTCTTAGGCCATCACTCAAACCAAATTTATCACCCTTCTATGACATAAATGCCCATTTTTTGAATCTATCTTCCTTGGGTTTGAACTCTATAACCTTAAATAGGAAACCCAAGCCCAAGAATCATAACGTAAAACAATAAGTGATCCTCCTCAAAAATGCATATATGGTATGTGTATAACAATGCTGTATTTTATTACACACAAAAAACATGATTTATTACATAAAATATTCACTTAATAAAAGATATGAGATTGATAGGCATAGCGTATTTGGGGCTTATGAACATTACATAATGACTTAGAACATGAAACATAACATCATTGCTAACAACTTCATTTACATGACAACTACATTCCCTCGTACATAGCATTGCATGGGATAACCTGATGACATGCATAAGAAAAGGGTGTGCTATAAAGCCTAGTAAAGGAGTAGACAAGGTATAACATGAACAATAAAATACATGTTAATAAATAGACATATCAATGGATCATAATGGAAACATGAACATTAGGGCATGATATATCGTGATTATCATAACCTGGAAATGTGGAAACAACACATAACATGGTATTAGTAGGAGCCAAGGCTCATTGCACATGAAGCATGAGTAAACCATCATTGCACTTGAATTAGAATGATTTAATCAACATTTCACTTCAATTTTAATTATTAAATCCTAATTTCACTTGAATTATCATGATACTAATCTTTACCCAATGCATTAGAGAACTACCAGGGTGCACCCTTCTTAAAACATTTCTTTTCATGCATAAGTGTGCCACATGGATCCTACATCATGGAATAATTAAAGATAATCATTTATTCCATGATAACGGAATGTGGAAGTAATATTTGAAACTATATAATCAATACTTAAAATTAAATATAGGTTAATACCCTTGATAGAGAAATGGGAATGGTATTTGAGATATAATAACTTTTTCATGGAAAATTGCTGTGGAATTTTGGCAGCAAAACTACGTGACATAAGAATTCATAAATATGGTTTCTGAGGGATAAATGGGATTCTCAACATATTTATATGAAATGGAATGTATGGGTGTAATATAGATACATGTACCGTTATAATTAATGTAATTTTCGTTTCATAATTCAATATAATTACTTGAACGTAAATGAGGAGAGATAAATTCTTTATAAAATTTCAGCATGGTAATAGGTGTACATGGGAGGAATTTATGAGATAAAATGGAGTATATAATCATTAAAACATAAAGAGGGAAGTATATAGGATGTTTGAAATCATATCCAATCATTTTTAATTGAAAATAAAATGACATAACAACTTAATAAAAATTAGACAAAATGAGAAAGGAAGAAATCACTTACTTGGATGTGCGATCCCAAAGGCTTGGTAAGGGGTTGAGAGAGGATTCATGAATGATTAGGGAGATTTGGGAGGATTATAGAGATATTAGGTTAGGGGTTGGTAAAAATCCAAAGGATTTGAGTGAAGAGGAAGTGGGAGCTTGGGTGGGTTTATATTGGAAAGGAGAGGGAATTCTTTATTATTTAGGTTTGGGACACCACACATTAAACTAATCAAACCCACAAACCATAAAATAGATTTTGCCCACGTTTTTTGGCCAAAGGGGATTAGAAAACGATATTTTATAAGGCCAATGGCCTAACTTATTAAAATAATTTGGATTCTTATGTGGAGGTGAGTCACACTCTCAAGGAAATCAGTTTTTGAAAGCTAAAATGTTTTATAAGTATTTGTGGGTCCACTAAGGCTTTATAAAATAAATAAATAAAACCTAAAATCACATTATGATAATGGAAAAACGTATATTGGACTCAAATTATTTTTATATTAATTTATTACATCATTGTTGAGTAATTATGAAGTCATAAAACACATTATATATTTAAACAGAATTTAATTTTTACAAAACAATATTGTTGTCTCAAAAAATTTTGAGAAATTCAACATTGGATAATTTTGAGACCCTGGTTCCAAAAAAATATTATTTTTATCCAAATAATTTTATAAATATGTGAATTTTAACTTTTAAAATAAAAACTGACATTTATAAAAAATTCATGGGTTTTGACAAAAAAATATTTCAAACCTTAATAAAAATTACAATTATATTCATAAAAATTATGTTATCATTTATACTTAATAAAAAATAATTTTATAATAATAATATTTCATGAAAATATTACTAAGGAATTATTACATAATCCATTATAACACTTGTATAAGGCTAATGGGTAAGGTATGTGATGGTGACATAATCCTGGGGAGACTTAGATAATATCACTCGGGTGGTAATCTCTATCAACTTAAACTTATCCCATATGTGGTTCCATTTTATCTTAACATGTTGAAGCTCAGCTTGGGCTTGGTCAAGAGCGAAGCCCAATGACACCACCTCCTTTCTGTGATCCAAAAATTGGGCTACGTATGGGGCCAGTCTACTGGATGAGTCCATCACATCCTTTTTCAGAGTAAATAGGATTTGTTGAAGACCTATATTAATACTAATCATGTGATCACTGTTCAACAGATATATTACAAATGGTCACAATTATTAATGGTAATTTAAAATCCAAAAACTTAAAACCACTGAATTTCATAGGTTATATAACCATCTAAGTTAAATAAGATATTTAATTAGATCAACATGAGTTTTCATTAATAAATATTTGGGTCATTACAATATCCCCCTTAAGAAATTTTGATATCAAAATTTCCTTTTTCCAGACTGAAATAAATTCGGGTAACTCCACTTCAATACTTCTTCTAATTCTCATATTTCCTCTTCAAACTTGTGGTTGCGCCACGCCACATTGACGAAGGGAATTGAATTATTTTGAAGAAAATTTTCTCTATGATATAAGAACTTCACTAGTTTCTCCTCCTAAGAATGATCATCCTCAAACTGTACTACTTTTGAAGAGAGTACATGTGAGGGGTCTGATATTAACTTCATTAAGAGGGATACTTGAATGACATCATGTACTTTGTCCATGGTAGGTGTATGTTCTAGTTGATAGGCCAGAGCCCTGACACAATTAATAATATCTAAGGGGTTGTTGTACCTAGGACATAACTTCCCTTTCCTTCCAAACCTCATGACCTTATTCCACAGAGATATGCATATAAATACCATGTCTCTAACATTGAACTCAAGGTCACTTCGATGGTTATCTACATAACTCTTCTATAGACTTTGGGATGCCTTGATATGCAGCTAAATGGTATTCACCATCTACACCATTTCTTCTACCATTTCATGTCCCAGCAGCTTACGCTCACTAACTTCATCCCAACAGGCCGATGTTCTACACCTTTACCCATAACAATCTTCATATGGTTCTATTCGGTTGCTCGAGTTATGACTGTTATTGTAATATAATTCAACATATTAAATATCTTGGTCTCATCCTTATTTTAAGTATATATAACATGATATTAACATATCTTCTAATGACTGAATAGTTCACCCAGATTTTACATCATTTTGTGGATGATAGGTCGTACTAATGTTCACTTTAGTTGTTAGAGAATGTTAGAGACTTTTCTAGAATATCATGGTGAATATCGGATCATGGTCCGATACAATATATAGTAGAACTCCATACATCCTTACCAATTCATTGATGTAAATTTGTGCATGTTGATCCAATGCAAAGTCCTCTCGAATCTCGATAATGTGAGTTGTCTTCATAAGACAATACACAATGACCCATATATCATTGTTTCCTCTAGATGTCCTAGGAAGTATAGTGAAAATGTCCATGTAAATGTTGTCCCACATCCATGTTGGTATGGGTAGTGGATTCATCATCCCCTTCGACTTTTTACTCTCAAACTTCACATGCTAACATACCAAGAACATTGATGTATATTCATCAATCTCCGTTTTCATATGGTCTAGCCAAATGTTTTCTTGGAGACATCAATACATATTTGTGCTCCATGAATGAATATAGAAGGTTGATCTATGGGATTCATTCAGATTCTCCTTCTTTATCTCTAGATCAGATGGTAAACATAATCATGACCCAAATATCAAAATTCCATGCTTATCAACCACAAACTTTGAGGAGTTTCCATTTCTGATAGCTTCAACCATTTTAAGAATTTCCACATCCTTTCTTTCAGCATCCTTTATTATCTCCCTGAGGGATGGTTGAGCAAACATTTTAAAAAGGGTTTATGATGTTCCTCTATTGATGATTTTCATGTCTATACACTAAAAACTAATAAGATTGGATCTTTTTCAATTCTCATCATTGATAAAGTTGTAGGATCCTTTCTACAAAGAGAATCTTCCACCTTGTTTGGCTTCCTGGGATTGTAGTGGATTGAGAATTCATAATCTTTGATGAGCTCTATCCATCTTTATTGGAGAATATTATGTTTTTTTTGTGAATATATATTTGAGGATCATGTGATCAGTATATATGTCACACTCCTCCCCATAATGATAATACTACCACATTTTCAACACAAAGATCACAACTGCTAACTTCATATCTTGCGAGGGATAGCTTTTCTCATAGATTTTCAGCTGCCTTGAGGCCTAGGCTATCGCTTTATCATTCTGCATCAACACACAACCCAGGCCCTTATTTGAATTATCACCGAATACCAAAAATCATTCTCCAATTATGGGTGAAATTAGAATGAGCACAATGATAAACCTCCATTTCAAATGCTTGAAGCTCTCTTCTTATTCATCACTCCATGAAAACCTTACATCCTTCCGAGTTAGATTGGTAAGAGAGTTGGACAATTGTGAGAAATTTATTACAAATATTCGATCATATATACCTAACCCCAAGAAGCTACAGATATCCATTACCTATGTTGGCCTCAGACATCCCTAAATTGCAGTTGCCTTGAAGGGATCCACAGATATCCCTTTTTTGTGATTATGTGAACCAAGAATGAGCCCTCCTTCAACTAGAACTCTCACTTTATGTAATTTTCATAGATATTCTCCTTCTTTAATGTCTCTAGTGTAGTTTACAGATGGTCCTCATTATCCTCCTTGGTTTTGGAGTATATGTGTATATCATCTATAATGACTACCACACATTTATCAAGGTAATATATAAAGATGCTATTCATAAAGTTCATGAAGATTGTTGGAGCATTAGTGAGTCTAAAAGGCATTATTTTGAATAAATAGTTCTTGTATCTTGTATGAAAGGCATTATTGGGGATATCCTACTTCTTCACCCTTACTTGATAATATCCTAACTGCAAATCTACCTTGGAGAAGTATTGTTCTACATGTAGTTGATCGAACAAGTCATCAATTCAAGGCATATGATAATTTTTATTTACCGTGATTTTTTTAATCTCATGATAATCAATGAAAAGGAACATTGACCTATCATTCTTCTTGACAAAGAGTACTAGAGCACCACATGGTGAAGCACTTGGGCGTATGAACCCTTTATCTAGATTTTATTGTAGGTGTTTCTTCAACTTTGCAAGCTCCACAAACACTATTCTATATGGAGTCTGGGATATTGGAAACTCCTCAGGTATATGTTTAATTGATAATTTATCATCTCTTCTAGGAGGAAGACCATGAAATTACTCAGGAAACACTTCATCAAATTCCCTCACAATAGGAATGTCTTCAAGGATGGTTTCCACCATGGACTCAATCATATGAGCTAGATACACTTTCTCATAGGGAAGTAATATCCATGCTTGAGATGATGTTGCTAAAGAAGATTAATCTTCCTCCTTGAACTTGTATTGAATCAAGGGCCGATTATCCAATTGAGGGTGATTTCCCTCTCCCAGAAATTTATGTTGTCTATATATAAATAATTCCAATTCATGCTGAAATTGCATAAAATTCCACCAGAGGGAGTATGAAGGGTTTCTCAGGGAAGTTCAATCCCCAAATTATGACAAGGGAGTGGTTATATTTATGGGATGCAATGATTACCCCATTTTCCGAACTAACTGGATTCTTTACTTCCATGATTTATGGTGGTGTTGGGATTGTTCTAATAAAATTTGGGGATATAAAAGAATGTGTAGAACCATAATCAAATAGTATGTTCGCGATTATTGATTGAATAACTAGCACACCTGTCACCGCATCATTTTTCGAGTTCACTTTGGCGATAGTGATGGAAAAGGCTCTCTCATGCTGCCTTGGAGGTTTTTGGTTTTCTCTGAAGACTCTTGGCTTAGGGAACTTATTTTTAAGGTGAACTAGTTCTTTGAAGTTGATGCAATGAACGATGTGTTGAGAGTTAAACGTAGTGTTCCTCTCCTTGGTTTCATATGAGGGTTTCTTTTCTTTTTTTGCGGTTAACTCCTAGGATCCCTTCTCTTTCTCACAAACATCATTTCCTCATCCCCTTTAAGAACTCTCTAGGGTGATATTTTCCACAACATTGGCAAGTGGGGTGCTAGATTGTTTTTGTACCATTGGATTTATCCATCAGACTTCTAGAATTGAATTACACCTGACACTTCTTATCCCCATGATACCCCTGAGATTCTCCGTTCTCTATTTCGACCTTGAGGGAAAATCGTAAAATTTCCCCATAACTACCGAAGTGACGGATCACCAGGTCATTCCACAAGCTAGGTTTTATCTCACCAAAGAAGCGATCATCCTTGCATTCAGGTGTAACAACAAAGTCAAAGCCATATCATGCAAGACTTGTGAAGTTTTATTCATATGATCCAATTTATTCATCATGTTTTTGCTTGAGGGAAAGGAAGTCCCTTTACATCTTAAATTAGAGGCTGCGAGAAAAATATTTATTGAAAAACATTTCCTAGAAATCCTTCCATTCTAACACCTAGATATCCTCCAAAGGGTTCATATTTTTTACCAATGACCACCATTGATTGACCACACCCTCCACACGATAAGTATCCAAAATAACCTTCTCTTTTTCAGAATACTGAAGGATGGAGAAGATATTTTCATTGGATTTGATTTGTTGTTTAGTCATTGATGGATCAGATTATCCATTAAATGTTAGAGGCCTTTGTCTGATTATGATCTCGATAGAGACTAGTTCTTTCAAGGGAGGGTGAATGTTCCTATTGACCCTTATTTCTATTTAAATCACGAGTTAATTGAGAGATTATCATGACAATTTTTTGATTCTCCTCCCGTATGATTGGGCTTATCATTAGAACAGTCATCACATTGGTATTCATATAATTTTTTAGCTTAAGTATTCCAATTATCAGCCATTGGATGGAATAAAAGGATATTTATGGTTAACTGATAAATGGTAAACCATGGACAAAACAGATGACTTATAAGGTAATTTTTTTTCTTAACTTATGAATATATAGTATTTAATATTTTTTATCCATGATCTACTTTCTAATATATATTCTTAGGGGATTTTTTTAATTCCCTTATTAATGGTTCATACTAAGCTTGTGAATTTACCAAAGAATATCCCCCAGGATTTTACTAACCAAGAGTGAATCAAGGCCCATTATCGTGTACCAAGATACCCCAGGTCAATCCAAAAATCCCTTATTAGAGTTTTTTCTCCTTGGTATAAATGTTCCTGATTTTCCTCTACCTCCTCGTATACAGACAGGGATGTCTTTGCATGATAAACCACTTACTCAATACTCACCAAAACATAATTATGATTTTATTATACATGGTCTTATCCCCAAGGCTTTTTCTAGGGGTTTATAATCTTAATCTCAAAAATTACTAAACCTATCATTTGATACAAACCATAAAAACCCTTTTTTAATTACACACATAAACATGATTTATTATATAAAATCATCAATTCATACATGATATAAGATCAAGATGTCTAGTGTATTGGGGGAATTTGGAACATTAAATAACTAATTATAACATGAAACACAATATATTTATTGAAAACTTCCTTTACATGACCACTACATTCCCTCGTACTTATCATTTCATGGGGTAACCTGATAACATGTATAAGAAAAGGGTGAGTTATAATGCTCTGTAAGGGAGTAAACAAGGCATAAAATGAAGAATACAATAAATTTTAGGTAATAGAAATATCAACATATCATAAAGGAAACATTAACAAAATGGAATTATGTAGCATGATTATCATAACATGGAAATGTGGCAATAACACTTTTCAAGCTATTAGCATGATCCAAGGATAATTGCACATAGAGCATGAGTAAAAACCCATTGCACTTGAATTAGCATGAGTAAATCCTCATTTATATTTAATTAGCATTATTATATCTTCATTAAATTTTAATTATCATGATACTAATCTTTACCCAATGTATTAGAGTGCTATCAGGGTGCTCCCTTCTAAAAAAATTTCATTTCATGCATAAGTGTGCCCTATGGATTATACAACATGGAATAATTAAAGATAATCATTTATTCCAAGATAAATGAATGTGGAAGTCATACTTGAATCTATATAATTAATAAGTAAATTTTTATAAAGATGAATACCCTTTATAGAGAAATGGGCATGGTATTCACAACACAATTTCTTTGTCTTGGAAAATCACAGTACAATTTTGGAAGCATAACGCTGTGACATAAGAATTCATAAAAAAATTTGATGAGTGATAAAGGGTTTTCTCAATATATTTACATGAAATTTATAGTAATGTTTTCATATAGATACATTTCTTACCATATGTAATGTAATTTTAGATTCAAAATACAAAATAATTGATTGAATGTAAATTAGGAGAGAGAAATTCCATGCAAAATTTCGGCATGGTAACCGGTGTACATGGGAGGAATTAATGAGAGAGAAATGAGTTTTTCATCATTAAAACATAAATATGAAAGCATGGGAGATTTGGGAAATCATACCCCAATGTTTTTAATTAAAAATAAAAGGGCATAACAACTTAATGAAAATTTGACAAAAATGAAAAAGGAAGAAATCCCTTACTTGGAAATGTGATCCCAATGGATTGGGAGGGGCTTGAGAGAGGCTTCTTGAGAGCTTGGGGCAACTTAGAAGGATTATAGAGAAAGGAGGGTAGGGGTTGGTCGAAATAAAAAGGATTTTAGTGAAGAGGAAGTGTGAGCTTGGGTGGGTTTATATAGGAGAGGATATGGAATTTTTTTTTATTTAGGATTGAGACACCACACATTAATATAATGAAAACCCCAAAGCATCGCAGATTTTTTGCCCATATTTTCTTCAAAAGTGGAGTGAAAAAAAATATTTTATAAGGCCAATGTCATGTATTATTAAAATATTATGGTTGATTATGTTGAGGTGTGTCATACTCTCCATGAAATAAATTTAAAAAGTTAAAATGTTTTATAAGTCTTAGAGGGTCCACTAAGGTTTTGTAAAATAAATCAAACAAACTAAAAATCAAAAATTTTAATCGTATACCATAAATTGGGTGAAAATAATGTTCATATTATTTTATTACGTCACTATTGGGTCATTATTATGCCTTAAATACCATTATATATTGAAATGATATTTAATTTTTACCCAAAAATTTGACTGTCACTAAAAATTATGAAAAATTCAATATTTGTTAATTTCAACATACTGATTCCAAAAAAAATATTAATATTATCCTAATAATTTTTTAAATAAGTGAATTTTAATTTTAAAAATAAAAACTGACAATTATTGAAAAATCACAGATGTTGATAAAAACAACATTCAAACCTTAATAAAAATTACAATGGTATTAATAAAAATTAAACAATCCTTTATAATTAATAAAATGTAATTTAATAATAATATTTAATTAAAATACTATTTATTCCTTTAATCCATTAATATATCAAAATATACTTCTCAGTTGAACATTAAATAAAAAAACTATTTAAAAAAAGTATTTACAAAGTAACGACAATAACAAAATGAATGTTTATTCTTTATTATATACAAAAATAATTCACATAATCCTAGTGATAAGGTCTTGTTACATAAACCCTTATAATACCTTAATTAGATATAAGGGCATGGTGAGTGATGGTGATTGACTCTTGGGGTGGCTCGAATAACATCGCTCAGGTGGTAATCTCTATCATCTTCCACTTCTCCCATATGAGGTTCTGTTTGAGTTTAACATGTTGAAACTCAGCATCATCTTATTTAATAGCGAATCCCAATGACACCACCACCTTTACAAGCTCCAAAAATGGGCTTCATATGGGGACATTCTATTGGATGGGGCAATTACTTCCTTTTTCTAAATAAATTGGATTTGATAAAGCCCTATATTTATAATATTTGTGTGATCACTGTTCAATGGCTATATTAGAAACAGTCACAATTCTTAATGTTATTTTAAAATCCAAAAACCTAAAACCATGAATGTTCAACTGTTATATAACCATCTTACATAATAACACATTTAATTAGATCAAGTTTAATTTTCATTAATAAAAGTTTGTGGCATTACAGTGTGGGACTTCATGGTCAATTTCCACATCAAGTTTTCTTTTCCACCACATCACAAATATCCCATTTGGATTTCTTACTGATTTGGTTCGAACTTTATGACCTTAACTACGGATTTTCAATCTGATCACATTAAAATAAACTGAATGGTACATTTTCCCAACTCCAAGACATTAAGCTATGTAGTTGGCCATCGTCACGAGACCTTAAAAATAATGACACCATCGTCCATGTCATACGAAAATAAATTTCTTGAAACCAATATCCTCACCACATGATGTTAAAATACCTGAGAATCATCCTTTTAATCAATGATTCACCACACAAGAGATAGATCAATGAAATAGAAAGCTAAAATTCTCATGTTTCTTCATGAGAGTCAGATCCACATAAGGAGAATGTTTCTCATGAACCATGAGTATCATGATTCCTATCATCACATGATATGTATTGAATTATAGACTCTATGTCCTATGCCCAACCATGAAAAATAGGAAAATTTCCCCCTCTTTGTATAGGTTAGACCTGCATTCCTAAATCTCATTAAGAACTATGTGTGGATTTATTCTTGTCATCACAAGATAAGTAGTGATGCCTAGACCTCTTATGATAGGATCGACCACAAATTACCCTCCATCCATTCTATGATTGTATTAACATCCTCTGTCCTTAATGAGTATTTTAACTTTAGGATTATTTTTTCCACTGGTATGTGGAATCAGCCTTCCCATAACTATAACACACAATCGTCCTGATCGTGTGACATTTATCTTCATGGTACATCATCCATGTTGCAAAACAACAAATAGTACGACACCATTGTACTTGTTGTATGATGTTAAACTAACATTACCATAATATTATAACCATAGAGGAATGTACTCCAAAAATCAGTCATCCACCATGCTGTATTGATTAACTATTTGTGTCTTGATTCCTACCTACATAGGATACATTGTGATTCCTAAATTCTACATCAAGGTCCATCCAACCAAAGGAATAATTTCCCCCTCTCTACATGTGGGTCTAACCAATGCATGGATAATTTCATTAAGAAATTCATGTTGATTGATTTTCATTTTATACGATACTTAGTGACACCTAGAACTCATATCTTGGGCCCAACCGTTATATAAAATAAATGTACCCTCACCTACATACATACTAAATCAATGAAGTGGACTCCAAATCAGGTCCAATAAGTATGTCAATTTTGAGAAATTTTTCAATCCACGTACACGAGTCATATATGTGTAGAAAATAAAATAGAGAATGACATGTGTCATGATTTATTCTCATGAATAATTCATAATGAGGCCCAGAAATCTAGTTCTGGGTCCATCCACAACATTCCCCCAATTTCATATTTGGTGACCCCCATTCTCTCTACTTGATGTTGAACTTCATGGGGTACCAGAACTACATGAGACTTGATTTCTATAACACAAGATATATTGGGATTCCCATATCATCAATCTAGGGTCCAAAAGAAATAATCAAACAATCAATAGGATTAATTCCCCTCTTTGTATATGGATCAGACCAACAAAGAATGTTTATATTCAGAACTATGTTTTTTTTCATTAAAGGATGCATAGTAATGACCGGATCTATAATTACACATCTAGCCACAATGAATGAAAAATATTCCCTCTTCCCAATGTATAAACCTGGTCTACATAGGGATTTTTTTATAACTACATGTTGCTAGATTCTTGATTTGATGAGATACATATAAATCCCTGTATTCTCTATCATAACTCATCCCACACAAATGAAAAATACCCCCATCCTAGTTTACATAGACTCTATATGGAGGAATAGACATTGGTTTCCCCTTGTTCCTCCGACCAAGAACAACTCATCTGGATTTAGGAGTTTCAGTAGGAGTTCCATGCATGTTCAATATGTATAAATCCACATCTGATGTTCCTGGTAGCAAGACCATAAAAGGAACCCTAGGTGTTTCCACTTCACAACGGGGAGCCCATGTCCTTACCTCACGATGTTAAACTATATTGTACCGCAAGAACTCTATGTGTATTGATTCCAATTTTGACAGGATATGTAGTGATGCCTTCACATCGTGTCCTAGTCTCAGCCAAGGGTAAAAAATTTCCACATTTCCATGTACGAATAAAGATCATTGCAGGAGATCTCGAAATTGGGTTCCTCAATCAGAAATCTATCAAGGAAACAGAAATGACTCCTCCAAAATATGAGTCATATATATATAGTAAATTCCACACTTCAAGGAAAATTTTAGTCGAAATGTTTCTTCCATTCCCCGGAATATTACTTCCAATAATATTCCTTTGGCCATCACATGAAGGAGGGTTTTGTTCCCCGAGGACACCTTTGTTTGATTATGAATAATATTCCCTATCTAGATCTATTTAAGATTCCCACAACCAAGGACTATCAATCAAAAGAAAATTCATCTATAGGATAGGCTTCTTTTATCTCAGTAATCCCCAACATAATTTTTCTCCATATCATTTCCCTTGATCCAAGAATCCTCAGAATCATTGATTACACATTCGTCTCCCTCACGTATGAGGCATGTGAGAACATCATGATCCAATGTGACTCATATTTCTCATCATGTCCCTGATATATATTCCATGTCGTATAACTAAAAACTATAGGACCTCATGATTTCCTCATTGCAAGATGTTAAATTCCATGGCTGGTGTCCTAGTCGCATGACACAAAACTACATGATCCCTCTTAACTAGGTTTGAATTGATTCTCATTTTGAAGAGATACATAGTGACACTAGGATCCTCAATAAATATTAAATCCATGATATAAAAATGACAAATTTTTTCCAATATATCGGACATACATGCATAAGATATTTCATACATTGAAAATGAATAATAACAAAAACAACATAAAACCATATGGTCACTTTGATGAGATACAAAACGACACCTGGATTCTATATATGGCCCCAACACATCAAAAAATTCCCCACTCTCCTATAAAAAACATAGACCTTCATAAAAGAGTGCAATATGAGCCTCACCACATTCGTGAGCTCATTTTTTAAAAAAAAAGTACCCTTCTAAGTGCATGGGTCATACCTGCATGGGGAACCCTTCCTAGAACTATGTATTGATTTATTTTTGTTTTAATGAGATATGTAGTGTCATATAGATCACAAATATTATAACCATACATATAAAAAATATTCACTCCTATGTATGTGTCTGACCTATATAAGGAAATTGTTTCTACCAATTATCATAAAATATCGACATAAAATAAAAAATTTATCTATAGTAATTCCCTTTTCCAAAACCTAAAATTGTTTTTGGAAGAGGAAAAATATCCATAAACCCCCTACCATCAAAAATAGAGGGTCAGCGTACCAAGGAAAACTTTATTTACCTATGCCCAATATTCCCCCTTTTGATCTACATAATTCACCAACAAAAAGGCCTATCAACCAAAGAATTTTTTTTCAGGAGATTATTTTCCCATATATGTACACCCCAAGGAAATTTAAATACAACACAAATACTTGGATTTGAAAACCACTAGATTAAAAATTATAACCATCCCACTTTATGATTGAAGATGATATAACATTCTTGAAAAAATTACTATGAAAAGGGAAAATCGATTATTCCTCGATCAATGTTAAGAGACCATAAACCATATCCCTCAAACATCCTCGCTTTCGAAAATTAAACCGCATGGTATTTTCCATGTTTCATGAAATTAAAGTTCACTAAGATCCAAACCTCCCTTACACATGCCACATCCTTGTATGAATGGTTTCACATTCATGTCTTATGATGATACAGACTCCCTCACCTTTTTTATACATCATTACCTTTGATAAGAAACCCTTCATGGTCTTTCAAATTTGAATTTTAATGAATTACCACACTATTAGAACTAGTGGTTCTGTTTTTTGAGGACACCTATGTTTTACTATAAAGAATATTAACTAGTTCGATCTGCATAAGTTGCTCATAAAATGGTTATTAACTAATGAAAAATTCATCGATATGAGATTATTTTCCAACATCAATATGCCCTAACAACATCATCTTGGAATCCTTTATTATGATTTCCCATCATGTAATTTCTCTATGTCATGTCGCAAATTCAGAAATCACAAAATCAGGGTCATGAAATAACCCTCCTTCAGTTCTTAAAAATATGAGAACATTCTCGTCCATTAATCCATATTGGGCCCCTTTCCCTAAAATTAATGGTCAAATAGTTCTGATCTAAATCATCAATTACATTATTAAAGGTTTTGAGACTCTATAATACCCATAAAAAGATAAAAAACTTGTTAGGATGAAAACCCTCAAAGGGATACCTAAGAAAAATTCAACCTATGTCTGTTAAGTCTGTACTATAGTGGGCATTGAAAAAATTAAGGTCGTAAAAGAAAATTCATCAATATTTTAGGTATTTTCATGTAACCCTAGAAATAGTCAAACTATACTTATTAAGTCCCTTGGATAAACAAAAAATTAAAGCATTATATGGTCATCATCCTGGTTCAAATTCAGACAGCTTATTCATCAGAACCACCTCCTCTCCTTTTAATCAGATCCCATTCTGATAGGATGAATTTACTGGTTCAAAAATAATTTCAATAGAGGTATAGATTCTATGGAAAATGGAAAATATTATAAAAAAATGAAAAGAATAATTTTAAAAAACAATTTTCAAAAGGTAGTGACTGCAAGTAAAAAATTTATTTGCGAACAACTACTCCACATGGTCTTCCACTATTTTTTCAAATCACCCCATTAACGAAATAGTTCTTGGGAGGAGCTGGTACCTCTAATTCCTACGAAGGAAAACACATTTGTTGATGGGACCAGACGGTGACTTCAGCACCTAAGAATGACCATCCCCCTGAAATAAATAGTTCACAGGATGGGGAAGTACCGTCGGCACTCATGAACAAAAAAAATTCATTTTTAGGGCCAGGTGGTGATCATTTCTCACACAAAAAAGGCCCCCTCTACGAATGAATGATTCCCATTTAGTAATTTGTTTACAAGCTGGGTAATTCTCCTTGGCCTCTTGTACAAGAAGCCTTGTATCACACTATGGACAAATGACCATAATGATATTCGTTCCATCCACTCTTTTATAAAAAGACCCAAAGGGGGACTAAAATTGAGATCAAAATGAATATAGTCGATGGATAAAAGTGGCAAGGATACATGAAAAGCAGAACCTTTGATACGAATCAAGAGAGATCTATTGTTTCCTAGTAGGTAAAAATCCACCTCATAGAAGTAAAGAGGAAATAAACAATCATCGAGCCATCAGTGAACTCAAAACCCCTTTATGGACACCATTCCGTAGGTAATTAATTCATGGCCCCGTTGGGAAAAATTATCCCGCATAGAAAACACTATGTGGGAAGAACTCTACCCTGTATAGAAAAATTTTGCGTATGAGGAACCTATCCCCATACTGAAACCCACTATGCAGACAGAACTTTGTCCCACATAGCAATGCACTATGTGGGAAGTACCCAAGTCCACATTGTAAAATACTACATAAATGGTACCCTCACTCACATAGAAACCTATCACCCAGAGGGAACCCCATCCACTCTAAGAACTTAATATGCATAATGGGGAATCATAGGTTGTTATAATCTCCACCTTTGATCACTCCCTTACATTATATCATGAGGTCCCATATTAGCACCTCCAAAAACTACGCTAACAGAATCAGGTCAAGGCCTCTTCCAATGCCACCTGATATGTATGATCAGATCATTGATCACATCAACCTTTTCTCTCAGGTCTACATACCCATGGTAAGTGGAGTCACATGTGTATCCACTAGAACAAGAAAGACCCTTAGAATTCCTTCAGGTTTATATTCCCATGGTAAGGAGGGTTACAACCTTGTATTTCTCATTTGAACCTTCTCATTATGGGATGTAACTGAAATAATCATTCATGCCTTTCCCATTGATAGAGAATGGAATCCACTCCCATACCTAATTTTGGGGCATCCCTCTAAGATTAATCCTCTATCCTTTCTTATAAGAGGTGGAACGTTTTCTCAAATTCACCAACTCCCACTGTAAAGATGGACTGGTCACTATATATGGCTATCCCAATTAATAAAATAAAATAGGAAACATGCACACTCAACACTCTCTCCCTCTCCCTTTGGGCTTCAACTCATTATCCAATAGAAGATGAGTGGAATTGTGTGATCTTTAGATCTACTGCTTCCTCTGGTTTGTCACACCGAGAATGACCTATCTGGTCCTAATGGTTAGAGTCAATCATGACATCCACATTTTACTAAACCTCAAATGAGCCTCCCATTCTGTATAAATCCCAACCATACCCAAATCCATAATCGTTCTCCAAAGATGTAATCCCTAACATCAAACCAAATGGGATTCTTCTATGTGTATGCCCCAAAATCACTCATTTATGTTCAATGGGCTATATTCAATATGAAGAAACACTAGATTGGCCACATTCTTGCACAATACTCAATCATTATCTCTTAAAGGGGAAGCTCCTATAAGTGAGACCCAACACTCACCAAACTATATGGGATTTTATTCCCATCTAGTAGGGATACGTAGGAATCCTCCTTGAGATCCAAAACCAACACCAAAATCCACCATAATGTTCTCTAGGCCACATCCTCAGTTGGTTCATATCCACCCTATAGGCCACATCACTTCTAGGCCCCTCAGGTAACCCAGATATATGTCCCACACCATCTTTTACCAAACACCTTTCATCTGGAATTAGTTACCATATGATGTTAAACTACATGGTTGGTTCCTCACCACACAACCTTAAAAGGTTATGTTCCATGATAATTTGCACCAAACTACATGTGTTCTATTTCCACATATAATGATATATAGTTTTCCCATCTTATGGGTTTGATCCTGACATCAAAACAAATCGTGTCCCCCTAGATGATGGTAAACTTCAGAGCGCCTCACCACTTGGATTAAAACCAGCATTATCCTAATAAACAATTAATGAATCTCAAACCCATTCATAAAAGGTACCATTGATGGAGAACCTCATAAACATATAGTAATCCATGTCAATGGAAAATCTCATATACATACAACTGATTCTGATCCCATGCGTATTAATGATAGTTTTTTCACCTTAGGGTAATCCATATTATACACAATTGTGAATGAACAAAGGATTCAAGAACATTTCTTAAATACATAAGAGATTTCGGGGATAGGAAATAGATCCCCAAAAGGGATTGATAAACACAACATCCAATAATCTCAATCAAAGTGAGTTCTTAAGTGTCATTAGCTAAGTTCCCAAATGAACACCTACTTGTATAATGTAGGTCCATGTGTATTTAAGGGTATGCGACTCGTTGGGTGTTTCCAGCATGAACAAAACCCATTAGACAATGTTCGATAATTTTTTACCTGATGTCAGTGATTGAACACCATTCAACCCCTTGAAATCAATTAGTTGGGTAGAAATGAATTTCCTCATAAACAAGGTCACATATTTTTCCTTATGAAAGGGTAGATGAATTGTTAGTTGATTTTGGAAAGATCACTCTACAGAATGATTTTCCTGTTCTTGAAATGGACAGTGATTCACTAATTTTAGTTATATTTAAATTTATTGATGTAACTGAGAATGTTTTTAGAGATGATATTAGAAAATATACTAGTTGTCCTTTTGACGCCATAATTGAAACATCTATTAATGACCATTTTCAAGTATTTTTTATTCAAATCTAAATCCAAACATATTATAGAAAGGATAGGGAATCATGAGAACCAAATAAGAAAATATATTTATTATGTTGACTACATGGTCCATTCACACCCAAATAATCATGTTGAAAGGGTTGCTCAATATGATGTTCAAATTTCACAACCTTGTATTATTTTCAACATAGAAACAACTACTATGTCTCATTAACCTTAAAATAATTAGTAGTTAGTGTTAAATGGCTATGTAATTTTTTCATGAGTGATGATTATTTATTTGTTATTAATTTGTAATCCTTACCAGTTAAATGTGTAGAAATTTAGAATATGGGTTGTTTTCCAGATCTAGACAACAAGACTATCCCTGTAGTTTTAAGTTGTTTAGAATAATATTTTTCTATTCTGAAGCTTAAATAATATTTAGGGATTATTTTCAAGGTTTCTCCTATATAAAAAAGGGATATGAATCTAATAATATTTTTGGTAGTGGTAAATTCACTACAACTATTGATCCATTAAGTGACTCTATTTCATTAAATAACCAAGAGGATAAGATTTTTGGTCATAATTTTTAGAAGTTTATAGATGATCTTGAGGAATCTTTATCTACATCACGTATTGAAGTGGTTTTTTATCATCATTATTTTGATAATTGTGAGATGGTTGCAAAAACTATTGCAGCTGATTCAAAATCAATTAGTTCATCAAGTGTTGAGGTGAATCAAGGAATTGAGGTTTTTTCCTTCTATTTAAAATAATAGGTTTCTTATTTATGTGTTATATACATTGTTTGAAGTTATTTACCCTAAATTTGGTGAGGTTATGAGGTTTAATGATAGAATCCTTATGTATTTAGAAGGAGTTTTGTGAGAGGATAGAGTGTTTAACTCATTTAGAGAAATGAAAAAAAAATTCAAAACAATCAATCACAAGAAAACTAATAATTAATAACATCCTTTGAATGATCACATATAGAATATTTTAGGAGCTAAATTTTGGATAAAAATGTAAAATTTAACACTTAATGAGAAGAAAACAAAAATTTTCTTTGTTTATTTTTATTTTTATATTTCATTGAATAGATTTTCATCTTCTTTTGTTGAAACTATTCAATTGTTCAAAACTACATCTTTTCACTTGGCCACACATTGGTTTCATTGGATGGATGGATTTATTTTTTTACATATATTTATTTTATGTAAGAGACTAGACATGCCTTAATGTTCAAGGAGCTATATTTTTTATGAAAATTGGATAATAATTCCCTATGTCTTTTATCTAGTTTTATTATGTTTAGAACTATAAATTATAGAAATTTATTTTTATATTTTCATTTTGTAGGAGGTAAAAAAAATTCTACAAAAGAAAATTTTCAAGTTAAGAAAATGGTATGTTTTATTTTCTGGGAATTAATTATTAAATATCTATTCTAGGGAAGTCAAAATTCATGTTTTTATAATTTAATTTTGTTTCAGTTTCAAATAATTGTTGATAGTTAAATTAGGTGCTTTACTTGATTGTAGATGTAATATTTACCTAATTCTACATGACGAGTACATTTCATAAAACCTTATAGTCGTTATTGATGTTATAAAAGATTTAAATGATGAATTTTCTTACATTGAATGCTCATCTTGTTTCCATAATAATTACCGTTTTAAAATTAAAAGTTCTAGAACAAAACCTTTCTCATAATATCTATTAGTGTACTACAATTGAAGTTGTACTTAATATGTATTATTTTTCATGTTTCAAATGACTTGATGTGTAAAAATAATTTTTGTACATATTTTTGACACTAAAACATGAAAATTTCACTAATATAATAAAAATAATTTTTAAAATTTAAATATCTTAAATTTTCATTTGAAAAGACATCAATAATGTGGTAATTACTGGCTTTTATGTTTGTTGGACGGTTCTTTAAATGTTACAAAATGTAATTCATTGAGATCCATTAAAAACGATTTAATTTTTTTATATTTTAAATTTTAAGTATCACTTAGTAATTTTCTTTGGATGAAAATTAATCTCATATTTAAGTTTTGTGATTCTTCCTTGATTACGTTAATTATAATACCTTTTAAATTTAATTGGGTAAATAATTTCTCATTACCACTTATAAAAAATATCTTTCGGTAAAAACGTATGAAATTATCATATTAATTTTATTACTTTTGAACATTTTAATTTGATTTTAACTCATAAGATATCCATAATAGTTAATTATAATATGAAATCCTAATCCACAGTGAACTCATTTCTTAATTCATTACATTATTGATTCTTCAATGTTTTGGATGGGTTCTTTATTCCACCAAAAAATTTTCACTCTACCCCATCAAAAGTCGTGTCTATTTTTTATTAATTATTATATTATGTTAGTCTATTCATTTGGAGGTAAAGAAAAATTTGGACATTTAGTTGAATGAAAATTAATATTTGATAAATAATCTTTAAAATATTCAATTTAATTTGTTTATAAAATAATAACTGATTTTATATGGAATAAAGTTCATATGACGGGGTATTCATCATTTCTGGTTAAAATAATACTTGAGGGAAAATATATTTAAAAATTATTTATTAGTAACATATTATTTTTTCCATTAGAAGCTTTATTTTGTACTATTTATATATACTAAGTGTTTCCATTATGACACACAATGTCTTATGTGTGGGGGAATTTGATGGGGGCTTTATTCATAACATTTTCCATATCAATTTTGGTTTGTTTTCAGTTTATTTAATGATTAACTAATATTAATTTAATTAATAATAAAATTTTAGCTAATTTTTAGTTGAATTATTAAATTAATGATTTTTATAATAATATTTCATGTTTTACTCCTTAATCATTCATTTTTACTTTAATTTATTTATATAATAATGTTTGTAGTTATTATTTTTGTTTAGATTTTGTATTTTATTATTTCTTACAGGCTTATTTAAATTAATGTTCTTCCTTGTATTTAATTTTTATTCACTTTGTGTTTTTTTATATTTTAATAAATTAATTTTTTTAGTCATTTAAATATTTTTCATTAAATTATAATTTAATAATTTGAAAATTTTATTTTTTTTGATTTATTTATTATTTTTTATTTTTTATTTATTTTGTTAATCAATTAATCAGTTTTTATTTAATTTATTTTTTTAAATTTATTCATTTTAGAAATTAACAACATAAATATATATTATGAGTTTATTTTAATAGGCCTATGGTCTATTTACTTTACTTTTTATTCTATGTATAGTGCATAAAATAACATTTTTAAATCATTCAAAGGTAAAAATTATCTCAGAAAATAATTTTCAATGGCTCGCACATAAATGATTTAGAAGCAACAACATATGATAGTTATTTATTGCATGAGTATGATAAAATTATCCTCCGTAAGATAATTCCTTTACACATTTATGGTAATGGGAGCATGTTTCTGCAAATGATAAATTTCATATATGATAATCATATGTGATATCAAATCAAAATCATAGATCTTTCTAGAATCAATGATATTTACATGAAATTAATACTACGGTTTGATATTGATGATGGCCATTTGATCCCAAAACAAAAGACTATAGTTGATGAAAGTCTATTTGAATCATATCAATACCCAGACTTCTCTAAGACTGAGATCCACCAGAGGTTGGAAGATGCTAATCTAATTTAATCATTAGAGATGACGATTCAAATGGTGTGTGTTTCTCTAATGTGGTAGATGGTGGTTGTAACAGCCCTGAACCCGCACTTTTAGACCCCGTACAGAAATCCATTACTTTACATTCCCGACTATGATATCAATAATTGAGACCCATTTTTTCCATCAAAACTATAAAACATAAAAAAGAAAAAAATGACCACATACATTTTAGAGGACTTGTTAGGTTTAGAGTTTTATCGAATTATGAAAAAATCATACCTAAAAATTTCAAATGAGTTTAATTGAAAATTTTCCCAGCATAACCCATCAATTATTTGTCCATTAGTAAACTAAAATCATCCATATGAAATCCCATCTAGATCTAACTTGTTCAATATCATTCTTCAAAAATCATGGAAAAGGAATAAAAAAATGGTCGGGTTATATTCTCAGTAAAGGTAAATGTAAGAATTAATAATTGAATTCCATAAATGATCATAAGAGTTCATAAGGGTATGATGACATAATAAAAGTGCATTATAGTGTCCTAAAAGATCTTATACCCATCAATACCTTGATTATCAAATATAAAAAAATTGAAAATGAAAGGGTCGTCAGAATGAGTAATCAAAAAGCTATGTGATATCAATATTAATCATTAGAAACAATATAATCCCATAACAATTATAAGGAAAAAATTTGCATGGTTGGAAGATAATTTTCATTTTACTATTACATTCATCCTTATAAATGGAATAATCATATGGTCAACTTCCATATCCAACTCAATGGAGGGCTATAACAAACCCACCCATAACTGGTTTATTATGTAACCAGCCATCATTTATTTATCTCAAAACCAACTGTCATTGGTTTATTATGGAACCACCCATAAATGGATTATGACATAACCAAACATAAAATGAACATGTACATAAAATCATTATTTTTGTCCTAAAATCATAAAAATGACCATTATCACATATAACATGAATAAATTATGGAAATGAATTTATTTCTATAACAATATTATTCAAAATTATTATCCCCTGGAAATGAAATGGGTTCAGTAAAAATCAATTTGAAACATGACTAACTCGTGGAAAAGAATTAGGTTTAATAAAAAACCTCTTCAAAAAAAATCATCCCATGCAAATTAAATGGGTTCCTTAAACATGTATTTGAAATATTATTAACCAATTGAAAATAATCGTGTCCAATAAAAATCTTTCTGAAACATGATTAACCCATGGAAGAGAAATGAGTTCCATAACAATCTCTTTGAAATATGGTTATCCCATGGGAAATAAAATAATTCCACAACAATAAATTTGAAAAAATCATAATCCCTACATAAAATAATGAGGCTGGTATCAATACAAAATATCCCCTATGGAGGATAATAAAAAATATGTTTTTTTGACATTGATGAATGGAAATACCAATTAAATATCATTAAAAAATCATGAGAAAAACGACCATTAATCATTCCAAAGTGTCCCATACAACCTTGAAACATCTAAACAAGAAGAACAATGAATTAATACTGATAAATGAAACTTATAATATCATTAGAATAATAATTTTCGTGATATAACATTTTAAAGGATAAGGATACACACCTCATAAAATAAGATAGACATATAACATAAAAAAACATCTCAAAGAAGAAAAATTCTGACAAAAATCAATTAAAGATTTGGTAACATTAAAACCATAACACCCATGAAAGAGAGATCATAAAATATATATATAAAATAACATATTATTATGTATAATAATCTTCAAATAAAATACTGAACTTGTAATGACCAGCCAATTCCCTTTGGCTTGAGAGTACAACGAGTCATTACTAGGCCATAAGTGACATCCCCAAGGCACCAAAGGCAGGAAATAAATGTCAAAGGGTTTCAATGAAAGTGGGGGATGATTTAACCTTTGATAAATAAACCATCCAAAACATCACTAACAACTACTATATGATGCATGTTAATGAAACAACCAACTCATGAATTACTAAAAGAGAACTACACTGTTCAACAAACCAATACATAACCAACACAAAATCAGAGTACCAAGCGGAAGACTAAACCAAACAACCAAAACAAGCCAAGATCCACTCCACGGCTCCATACCTAGCTCAATGCACCAAGCACCACCATATCTCCGAATATTCACCCCAAATCACTAGCAATAAAATGCTTTACCTTTACTAGTGTCCCAAAATATGACATCTTCAAAAGCACCAACTTACCAAAGCAGGGGTGAGTATAAAACTCAGTAGGTTATCCCCCAATGAAATCCCTACTCACACCACTAGGATATAAGAGTTAGCAACAATTATATAAAATTTTTTTATATAAAACATTTTCTCAAAAGCAGTTTATAACTAAATATAAAAAAGTTTTCAAAACCATACATAACCAAAGGCATTTCAATAGCAATTTAAACCATTTTTCCAACAAGAAATTTTTCCAGAAAAATAACCAATCAAGCTTTAGAACCATTTCAGAAAACCATTCCTTTTTTGGCATACCCACCCATTTCCACAAACCCATGAAACCAACCATTCATGGTACCTAGAAGAGGGGAGAAGCCCTAACCCTTATCCATCTCAACCATGATGAGGGAGACTTATTTGCCTTATCTAACCCAAATGCACATGAATTATTGATGTGGGAGAGCCCTAACCCTTATCCATACCAACACTGATGGGGAGGCTCCTAACCCTTATCCATTTCGAATGCAATATTAATGTTTTACGGGTGGGGGCCCTAACACTTATCCATCCTAACCCTGATGGGGGAGACTCCTTACCCTTATATGTCCCACATTCCCATTAACCCACACAACTATCATGTCAAAAACCAAGTGTGTTCAACCAATTCAACCCATTCCAATGCTTATCCATTTCAATTCCAAATCATTTCAATAAAACTCCATTTTTATTGAAAACCAAACCCATAAACGTAATTTCAATCTCAAACCATTTAAAAAACACCCTTTTTATTGAAAACCCAATTTTCATCATACCATCTACAATTTTAGCAAATCTATAATTTAAAATCAACATTTTAAATTCAACAATTCTAATCCCTTTGCATAAAAATTCACCAACATTTAACAATCTCATCAAAACCATAAATCATCACTAAATAAGATTTATTATATGCCTTTCACAAACAAATCCATTCAAATAAACCAATTTGAATCTAATCCAATCGATTCTATCAAGAGAAGTTGAGAGTGAAGCCTCCAAACTTAAAAGTTTTGATGAAAACCCTAACAAACGGAGAATGCACAAGAAAACCCGGCCAATTCACCAGGATCCTCCTTTGATCTCTTCTCCTAAGACAACCAAGACCAAATCTAACCATCTTTTTAATCCACACACATATATCTACCCATAAAAAGAGTAGATCTAAGAAACTAAGAGAAAAGGAGAAGTAAATCTAAGTAGATCTGAGAAACCAAAAAAGAATGATAGCATACCTCAAGAATCAGGCTTCGATTCATCAAGAGAAGCCTTCATATCTCCTATTAAATGATGGGAGAACACTCATTGACCTTATGAGAACCTAAATCCCATGTTATGGCCTCTTAGGAGCTTAAACAAGGCACTTAGAGGCAAAACCGTGAGAGATCCACCTTTATAGGATCTCGTTTAAGTGGTTGCACGGTTAGTTTGCACGGTTTGAAAAACTATGCGCTAAATATGTATTAGCTACTACCCCGGCCACCCTTCTCGCATGGTTTGGATGCATGGTTAGAAAAACTGTGTGTCGCTCGTGCGGAAGCTACTACCTCAAAAACCATCTATGCACGGTTTGACAGCACTGTTTAGAAACATCGTGTGCAGCCTGTGCGACATCCCCTTTTACCTGAAAACATAATTCCAAGTTCTCTCGACTCTCCCATACGTCACCCTTAACTTTATAACCATTAAAAGCATCAATAAAGGGTTACATACTAGAAACTGGGGGTACTACAAACCTAATGATGAAAATTGAGTTAATAAATCCTTTACATTGAGTTCAATTTTGACATTATTGTCTTATATATTCATTAATAATAAACTTAGGTTAATTATTTTTATTTTACATAACCTTTTAAAGTTTATTATTATATTTATTTAACTTATAAACAATTTATATACAATTACTCAATCAATAATATTTAAGCCAGATTTTTTTACCACATTCAGCTTATGTGTCAAAACTGACTTTGATAGGTCAACTATGGTCAATGATGTCATTATTTAAATATGTACAGAATAAAAAATATTACATAATTATCATATTTTACATCATTTATAATTTTAAAATTATACATAAAATATGGTTATGAAACCAATCCTTTTTTATGATCGTGGGGAGAGTAGGTTGTACATACGCATGAGTAACGTTCCCATTTTTCAATGATAATTATAGAAAGAAGGTAAGTAAAATTTATATTTATTATATAAAAATAATATCATAAATACCATATAATTTAATTATATATACATATACAATCCATTATTTTGATGTGGTGATAAAAACTAAAGAATCACATCGATTTGAGGAGGCGGTAGTCAACACGTCCATGAATGACATTATAACTTTTTCTATGTGTGAAATTGAAAGAATAAAAAGATATATTATATTTTAATAAATATAATTAGGTAATTAATATAATATATGTTTCATTAATATCAAATATTTTTATAAAAAACATCTTTAATACATTCCATGTAATGAGTGAATGAATCACACCACCTTTAGGAGGTGGTTGTCCACACATCCACAAATGACGTTATCGTATTATCAAAAAATAAAAATCATGAAGGTATATGTTATATAATAATTGACTAATAATAAATAATTAATATATAATTTATATAACATATAAAAGTGTTAATTACATCAATATTTCCAACCATGAAATTTGGTAATTGAAGAATGAATGACATCATTTTGGGAGGTGTTAGTCCTCCGTACAGACGAATGATGATTTGATTTCCAATATGATGAAAGTGTGAGAAATTATTTGTTGAAACCTCAACATAAAAACATCTATGTATATATAGTATAATTTTATTATAATATATTCATTTAATAATAATAATTTAATTTTATTAAAAGAAATAAAAAAATGTGATCATTGAAGAATGTTACCAGTTTTTTTGGTAACTTCTTTTGGTTTGCACCAAAGGACTACCTTAGTTTTATTTATACCCAAATATAGGATTACAAAATGATAGGATGGATGTGGGGATATAATTATCCATGTTTTTGATCAGCCAAATTTATTTAGAGGTGTGACGAAGTGGGGATGGTGAGTTTATTTTTATAATGGAGAGGGAAAGATATTCTTGTAAATATAAAACGGTAAACACTATTAGAAGGTATCATTTACATTATATTCCTAAAATAATAAAAATATTTAGATAAATTTTGGGATATGGTTGTATCATGGCCATCCATTGGTTTTTTTGACTTATGTCTAGGTCATTTGGATACATAATATTAATGTTTAACCACTAAGTAAACAAATTTTTTACCCAAAATGTTGTAATTAATATAAATTACCTTCACTAATAATTTTGAAATGAAACAATGTTGAAATTCATAGAAATTATAAATTATTATGAAAAAACGTATTTAATCTATTTTTCAAAATTAAAACTAAAGAAGTGGCAGAAATTAATTTAAACATAATTCCATAGACAGGATGAGACAACGAGTTTTTTAAGAGGAAAGTTGAAAAGTTCAAAATGTTTTTATGACAATTTTAATGTGAAATTGATTAAAATGATCTAAATTGGTTTTTGAGATATAAAATTGATCTAATTATACTTTAAAAATAACTAAAAATATAATTTAATAATATAAATTATTTAGATTAAAAAGAAGTTTTCGATTTAAATTCATTGTCATTCATTGTTCATCATAATATGAAAGTTCTCAGAAAAATATCAAAAATCCACCAAGATTAAATTATAATATTATGATTTACCAAATGAGATATATTTTCTAAAATAAAAATATTAAGAGTTCCCAAATAGGCGATCTATTAAAAGGCAGTAAAACTTGTTTTAAAAAACATTGAGTTTTTTGTGATTAAAATTGGATTTATTCTTAATTTATGCCTATCATAACTATTGGATTAATTTCAAAACATTTTTTTAAATATATAATAGATAAATTCCATTTATAACATTCAGTAATTGTTATTGATTTAATTTATGAACATAAGGCCCCATTCTAGCCATAAAAATAGTTTTTCATAAAAACACATCCTTTATATTCAATTGGTTTTATTTTAATTTACAATAATGTGGTAATCAGTGAATTAATTCGACAAACATTTGAAATCGGGACTATAAATATTGCACATCTTCATAGGTCTGGAAGAAGAAAGTTGAGTTTGCCTGATATTTCTATTCTGATAGAAACTTTGGGAAACAATATTGTTAGCAACTAATGGTGAAGAGGTGGTCCCCTATTTAAAACCACCTCTACCACACATATGATGATCTTGAAACTTTCTCTTCTTCCCATGTGTTACACTGAAGTCACAACTACATAGAATATAAGATTTAGAAGAGCCATCCTTCCCTTCTAAATCCATCTCTTCCATCTGTTTTCTATATACACTCTCCAAATATTTACAACGATTTAGCATGAATACCTATGATCAAATATCTGGTGTCATACTCTATAAGTACTTATGATCCTTAAGCCAATAATTCTACACTAACTCTAATGAAAAATGATCAAGATCCACCAATTTATTAGTGTCTGATGACACCGGTCCACCTCCCTTCTAAAAATAGTGTAACTCCATAAACATTTCCATCATGGTATACAATGTATAGACCCTATAAAATAAGAGTGTCTTGAACTCTTATAGGCCAAGCCTATGCACGTATCTACCTATACCATGAAATACCACCATCACATTATGGGACTCTCAAGTTTGGACAATACTTACTTTAATTTGAAATTATTTTGTGTATCCAAGAATTCATTACACCAGTCAACATTTTCTAGTCAATCCTTCACGTTATGGGTATCATATGAAATCTTAATGGACGGGGGATTCTATAATAATAACTCCATAGATCGATCCTTTTATCTCCATACTTTTGGATATAACATAACTGTTTGATTCTAGACCTGCGAATTTTTTTTCATTGGATGAACTAATCGAATGATATTCTCTATAATATTCTGATCCAAAAGAAGACTCCCTTGAAGAGTATCTACAGATCCCTCCTTTAGAACTCATGGAATAAATATAAGAGGAATATAACTGTGCATTGAAAAAAATGAATCAATCAGAAAAAAAGTGTAATCTATATTCAATCAAAAAACCCTAAATAAATAAATATTATTATTATAAATAACACAACACAAGAGACACACATACAAAAATCACAAGTTATTTTGAGTATTTTCATTGAATGAGTAGACATGGAACACATCGAAACCTTCCTGTCAGGTCCATAAAATTATATCTATCATCTACCAACATCCCAAAAACTAGAATAACTTATCTTTGATACCATTTTATAATTAATCGACCAGGGTTACCATCAAACCTGACACTCTATCTGATCAAATACTTACTCAAACAATGTTCTTGATCCCCATGTGTTGATGACAAGAACACTGGAATCTAAAAAACTTCAGAGGGGAATAATTTTCCTAACCTGAAGAAGAAAACATGTCCTATATATAAATAAATAATAGGGAAATATGGTAATAGATAATAGGAAGATATATTCAATAACACTAAATAAAGACTGCTGAATTAAAACAACTCAAGAAGTTTGAATAACACAAAGTACAAGTCCAAATGAAAAAGAAAAAAAATAGAT
The DNA here is from genome assembly GCA_963277665.1 of Viscum album. Lineage (NCBI taxonomy): Eukaryota > Viridiplantae > Streptophyta > Magnoliopsida > Santalales > Viscaceae > Viscum > Viscum album. Next base: position 1,641,976,137 of record OY728161.1, read on the forward strand.
TTTGGACACTCCATGTGACATTATGATAAAATGCTAACCATATCATCACTATCAACTAAAACTATGACAATAGAAACCTCCCCGCCACATTGTATCACCTCGCATTACCCTATATCAAGAGCCATAACAAGGTAGACACACCATTGATGGGTTATGATGGGTGTGAATAATATCCTTAGTAATATTTAACCCAGTTGATCCATCAGCAGTATATATATAACCATCTAGTATGATCAACTTTAAATATAAAAACGTATTATAATTAGGTAAACATTATTTATATAAAAATAATTGGAAAATTACCAATTTTTTAGTTCCAAATGATCTAGGAAAAACAGTTTCAAATAATATAACATATATCAAGCATGTAATCAAAGTAGGTCATATAAACAAAAACGAATAGGTAACATAATTCAAAGGATCACTAAAATTTGGGATAACGTGGAAACATATACATATACAAATACATTCATGTGCATCAACTCTTTAGAGATATATATTGAATTTAGAGAGAAGATAAATACCCCAAAAGTGAACCTCCAAATAGTGTCTAATAAGTCCCTTGAATAACAGGCCTATTATGAAGATTAACACCCCATGAGTGAACCCCCTGATGATATCAATGGATTTTTCATTTTACCAAACCTTCCACCTAATCATCCATGGATTCACATGTGATACATATTCCAAACCATTTCATCAAAACTATTCATTGAAAACCATTTTATTATTCCATTTCACAATACTTTGAAAAAACATTTTCTTTTAAAAAACATTGGGAAACAATATTTCTTTCATACACTCTTTTCCACACAAAAAAAATCTATAGATAATACCAATTTATTTATAAAACAATTTTAAAAAATTATTGTATTCAATGTTTATCTCACATATTCTAGACATGGAACAACCTACCTCAAACTCAGGTTGCACATGACCACAACAGGATCTATTAACAACAAGAGGATTTAAATGAAAACCATAAATCCTATGAAATTGGTTACCTCATTATTGAATAAATCCATAAAAAATAGTTAGTGGATATGATAAAATAACACAGAACTCAATAAACACACACACCGCACCAAAACCAACATAATTGTTAGCCTCCAAGAGATAATCACACCCCAGATCATTAAAGGATCAAGAATAAATCATAATAAGATAAATAAGACTAAAAATAATCTAATAAAACATTTCTGAACAATGAAAATGATGATGAAGAAAGGTATCTTACCTGGAGAGACATGGTGAAACCATAAAAAAAGATCAAATGTTAATGATGTGATTTGGTAGAAGAAGAGATACTTGAAATATCATTAGATTGAACCTAATTTTCGATAAAGGGGATATCTTACATGATGTATGAAAAACATAGAATGTGTTTCATGGTTAAACCAGCAGGGTGAATTTTTTTACAATGTAAATGAATATTTAATGGAGTAAGCACCTCATGAGTTATGTGTGCCGTAAAAAACCATCACCTCAAATTTTATTATTTTCCTAAGAAATTTTCTTACATAATCAAAGTATCTTATGATGTAAAAATTATTTTCTATCTTACAAGATATTATTGTAGTAAAAATACTCTATGGAACGTAAATAGTGACACATTTACATTGTAAATATGTCTTACGATGTAAGATGGCCCTGCAGACCACTCCTAATCCTAATTTTGAAAAATACACTAATAAAAATCTTAATTCCCCAAGTAAATTTATCACATTTTTACCCAGAATAAATTAATTTAAAAAACATACAATGCTGAAAATTATGTAATTTTCTAAAAAACACTCCACATCTTGGAGAGGACCAAAATTCACCCAAAAAATTATTGATACAAGACATACCTAAAATAAGTCATTGAGTTGTTTTAAAAATTTTGGAGATAAATGTCATTATAATTTCTGGTGTAAGATAAATAGATAAGCTACATAAACTAATTTATTAAATTAAAATAGTTTTGGATATTATAAAAATAAATGTCCAAATCCAAGGGCCAACAAAATAAATAGTAACTAGCAACCATGTGAAAAAGAAAAATCATATGATACATCAACTAATGTATAGGATAATGGGATTAATTAATGATTTTCTAGTGTCCTATGTCATGAATTGTTTCAGCAACTACTGGATATTGAGTTATAAATAAAAACCATTTTTATTATGATTATCGTATAAAAAATTTTAATTTTTGTGAAAATTTTTTACTTATAGATATAGATATTCTTTACCTACTATAATTATATATGAAATTAGGAAACTGTTTGAACTATTTACCAAGGAATATTAATAATTTATCAAATAAACAAATCTCATTTTACATCCGAAATAAATCCATGATTATCTAATGGTGTATGATCATTTTGGATTTCTCTATATAAAATAATTAGATCTTACGAGTCAAATTGATTGGATGTAATTTATTTAGGTGGGGGATAATGTAACACCCTAAAATTTTCATATATTATTACCATAAAATAAATTAATGGATTAGATAGTAGTCTCAACATACTCCACTAAACATAAATGAAAGTACTATATATTTATATAAAAATATAATTATTACATATTATCTTTAAAACCCCACCATTGAATTATAGGTAATTAATAGTATTAACCAAATTATTAAATATTTATAGAATGAAAATAAAGGCTACCATTAATGAATAAAATCTAATTAGTATAGATAAAACAACTAAGGTAATCATTTTATGACTAAAAATATATTTTTCTAAAATTATTTTTTTATTCAATAAATTAACTACATTATGATTAGATTGTGATAAAATATATTTATCATATGAATAAAATTTTACTAATAAATTAATTAGTAATTGAGAAGAAATAATAATAAATAATAGTTAACATTTAAATAGTTATTTTCAAATATGAATGTTTTACACTATATTTTGGGATTTTATTTAAATATTGAATTATCAAATTTTATAAATTTAATTTGAAATGTGAATTTAGTTTTTAAATTATTAATAATTATATAATCATAATATGAATATTTTGATTTGTTTTCTAAAAATATTCATTTTTATATGAATAATGCAAAAGACTGTTTTTACCAAAATTCTGAATTTTATGGCATTATTAATATATATGAATGAATTATAAATTCATGAATTCTTTTTATAAGAAATTATATTTATTTTATATGATTTGATATAATTATTCCTAATTTCCAATACCATTTTTGTTATTTTAGAATAGAAATAATATTTTCTCAAAATTTATTTTGAATAAATTATATTTTTTATTTAAAAATAAATTTATATCAAATTTATAAATTATATAAAATGATATAGATTTAAAATATTTAATCAGTAGACTAAAATAATATAATAAATAAAATTTTATTTTTATATACATATATTAATTTTCTTTTTTTAAAAACCAGTAACCATGGTAAAATCTAAAATGATAAAATTTTTCAACCAAGGGTTAATGTGCTTGAATAATGATATTAAAATGTCTAGAATTTAAAGGATGATTCGTTCATTGAACTAATATCTTCGATACTAAAAACATTCTCAATTTTTGAGCCTCATTCCATTTTTAAAATGTTCCTTATTTATATTATGTTAAAATATTTAAAAACATTCATTTCTCGCCCCTTTGAAAAGGGTCCTCTCACAACACCATATAAGAACAAAAAAATAGGTTTCTACTTAGAACCTGACCATTTTTTCTTTCCCATAGAATAATATTTCAATCTATTAATCTTCTAGTCAAATTAAAAAATTATATGCTTATATGTTTGGTGGATCTTGGTTCCTTGATGGTGAGGATCTGTGCTGATGAATCTGAATATGGAGATGAATTCCGAATAGGGTTTGAAGGTTTGAGTTTTGATTTTTGAATGTGTGATTTTTAATTTTTTGGTTCTTTCTCTTGGTGATTTCTGGCTGGTTATGGAAATACTTCCATGTGGTTGGCTTCGCTGGCTCTCTACTTCGGTGGTGACGCTTGACGACACTTCTGGTTGGATCTACGGGTGTAAGACCGGTTTTCCACCGGCATACTCTTTGGAGCATTCTAGGTCATTCTTGGTAGCGCGTCGGAATCTTTTGCGGCGTTTGGTTCTTGGCAATAAAGGGTTGTTTGTGTTTGGATCTGGATCTTTGAAGGTTATGATGACGGACGTTGTTGAAGCTCACCTACGTTCCGGTTGATGTGGTTTTCCCTGCTGTGTTTCTCCGGTGGGTGTGATGAAGGTGGTGGTCGTCTGGGCTTCGATGAAGATGATGGATGTGTCTCTGACGATGGCTCCGACGTCTCTAGTCCAGTGAGTCTCACCGGTGGCACGATTGGTGGCATGTTGGTTTTTGTATTTCGAGGTGGTTGCGCGGCTTGAGGCTGGTGACACGTGATGATGGACTCACGGCTCGAGGTGGGGCACGTGGTGTACAGTGGAACATGTTTGGTTTGAATTTTGAATTTTGAATTTCGCTGAATGATGTTTGAGGTTGGGAAGTGTTTGTACGGTTTCCAGTTTTCCTTAAACTGGTTTGGGGTACCGGAACACATAAACTGGCTTCTGAAAATGGGAAAAAATGATTTGCAGTCAGTGGTATGGAAAATTATTAAACATATTATTGATATTATAAACAAACACATATCATTAATTCAATCATTTAAAAAGAAATATTTAAGTGTATAATGATATATTCATTATAAGTAATGAAATTATATAAATTATCTTATCTTTCTAAATCATTCACATTTATATATATAATACTAATTAAAACTAACTAATAATATTATTCTTTTACTAAAAAAATATTAAAAATAAACCATTTTATAATAGTCCATTAATCATGTTTGGTCCATGTTTGGATCATTTTAACCACATATTTGAAAAATAACATAAATTTACATCACATATGACTATGAGAACATATTTACTATTATAATATTATATAAACATTATTTTTTCTATTAATTTTATATTAAACATTTGTACATTAATTATAAAACATGTTTCATTTGTAAAGAATCATCGAAACATGATCATCGCTAATTTTATCTTCATAGTTCATAAAAACACATACTTTAAATGATATTAAAATTTATAATATATCATCGAAACTATATTCCATCACCTTATATGACCATATCAGGATGGAATTTTTAAAATAATATATACTAGACTAAAATTTATGTTATTTTTTGGAAGTGATAATAATTAAATATACCTGGTGAATAAAATTGGTTAAAACTAACTTATAAATATATATTGGTTATAAATAAAGAGTATAATTTTTTATATTTAAGAATATGGGTAATGCGTATGTATTTGATGAACCTAATTTAATTATTTCTGATATTTCTAAAAATTTTAGTATGAATGTTGACCGAGGTAAGGTTTTTTCTATCAAATTGTTCTCTTTGAGACATGCTTGGTATTTAGAAATTAATTTAATATATATGCTTTATTTACTAGGTATTTGAGTTATCATATCATGGGTTATATTTTAATAATGGTACTTGAATTTCAATTCCATGAACTATCATTCAATGGGTTTTTATTTGAATGCTTCTATAGTCATAATGGATTTCATAGTCTAAATTATGAATCATTGAGACATAATACATTTTGTGCACAATATTTTATTTTGATATTTTATTAAAAAAATGTATATATCTTTATCATTATTATTTTATTTCATGTAATTTATAGGAAAATATTTTTCAATTTTTCAGGTGGCTATTAATACTAATGTATCCATAGTATTAATGATTTTTGGTAACTCAACATATTATCATTGAGTTATAATAATTTTCATAATTTTATTTCAAATAAATTAGGTACATTCTACCAATTTTTTTATTATATGGTATTCTACCATTGTTTTATGATTATATACATTCCAACCACCTAAACCCTTTGAAAAAAATTCTCACTTCATGGGATATGTTCTTATGGAATCATGCACTTTATTTTATTAATTGGATTATGTTCATGTTATTACTATATTGGCTTTGTTATAGACACACACACACACACACAGATATATATATATAGTGTGAACTTCAGATATTAAATAACTTAGATGTGATTATTTTAAAATAAAATAAATCTTAATTTATTGATAATCAGAAATGATTTGGATTTCGATATGTTTTTATTCAAATACAGATGATTATTGGATTGTTGATTATGTATTGTTTATCCTTCGAACTGAATTATATGGATGGGTTATAATCATGATATCCATTTTATTTAAATTTTAAAATTTATTGAAATTCAAGAATATTAATTTGTGTTTAAAATGGTTTATTATGTAATTCCATACTATATTTCTTATTATACGGATAACCGTGTTTTTATTTTTCCCGAGGTACCTTAGGAAATGGTATAGATGATTTTATTGACTCATATAGTGAATGAATTGGAAATAATAAATTGATTTGTGGGGATAATAATTATATATCCTATCAATGCATCGAGAGAACTCATTATACAAAACTTTTTTGGGTATTTGGGGTATGCCTACCCAATTCTTCAAGATGTCATGAATATATTTTTTATAAAAAGTAATATTTTTGACATAAGGCCTTAAAAATATTTTTTGACATTAGATATTAAGCATTTTATATGTATGTGATCAGAATTATTGATATCCATGTTTTTATTTATTTTCATGGATATAACATAATATCATTTATTTATCATGGAATCATCATTTTACTTATTCATAGCATTATACTTCTTCCATGTTTATTCCATGATTACCCTAGTCCTATATTTTCCATGATGTGTGGTTGAGCTCACAACATATTATGTTTACATTTCTTAATATTTTAATGAAATTTCATAAAAATAAAATTCTTATAGTGGTAAAACATACGGAAGAATATGTTTTATATTTTGATGAATTATTATGGATTAATTAGTTTACCATATACTAAAAATTGAAATTTTTATTAAGTGTACATGGGTTTTTTAGTTTATGATCTCTCAAAATTTTCTAAATCATTAAACCTAAAAGGTGTTTAATATTTTTTCAAACCAATATTTCATTTATGTCATGTAATTATTGGTTAAATATTCATGATAATTTTAAATTATGTATCTACCCCATCGTGTAAATTATATGTTTATGGAATGAGATCTCGGAGTTTCGATCTAGGGTGGGACTGTTTAGGATCATGTGATGGGGCCAATAATGGTCGTTATAGGACAAACACATGAGAGACTTATTAAGGTTCATCATGTTTGTTGGTAACTAAATAAGAGAGGGTATGATTGTGTCTTAAACATGATAATAGGACTATATATGAATTTATAACTTCTGTTTTAAGATATCATGACCAGGAAGGGGGACCAGAACCATGGGGAACAAATCCTGATGAGGATGTATTAGGACCTATGCTAGTTTTTATACACAAAATATGATTTTCCCCGGTAACATATTTTTGTTAAAATGATGCTCAATATGGGGTAGTCCAGGAGAGATTATTGTTCCAAGGGAGCACATACTAGTCTTCTAATGAAATATTCCCCCATTATTAATGGAATAAATCTGTTTTATTACCATGTGGGTCATATTAGTTAAAAATAAAATGGTAGTAAATATATCTCATGATAGGATCAAAGCATATTTTTAATGTAACACAAGATCAAATGGTAACACTCTAGAAAAATTAACCTATCCATATATTTATGAATAAAATATTGGAAGCATAAATGGATAGGAACATTTATTATTTAGCATAGGTAAGGGTGGCACCAATGTAAGTAACGTGGGCTAAGGTGGTGTCAATGTATGCAACCTAGGAGAGGGGAAACCCTTCTATTGAACCCGAGTGAATTAGTTCCCAAATATAGAGTCCAAAATAATAATCAACCATAGTATTGAAGACTATTTGAAAATGGAGACATATAATAATTATATATTCATGGATACTATAAGATTACATATGAGAACCTCCTATTTGGTGATACATTGGTGCATAAATAGAACACTCTGATTACTCAGTCGCAATACTTGAGAAAGTACATTTACCTTGTTCTTATATACAACCTGGGTGAAGTGGGTTTTAATAAATTATAATCATTCAATAAAAAAATTACCCTAGTATATCATCCTTTAATCCCTAAATTTTCAGTTAAATCTCACCTAAATTGGCCTTAAAGGATATTTTTGTTGACTCTTTTAACTTGGGGGGAATCCATTAATTATCCTTAATAGAACATAATATCTAAATTTGGAGTATAGTAGGGTTCTAGTGGATTAGAAACAAGAACATGGAACCTAAGTATCTACTAGTAAACACTTAGAGATCCTAACCTATTTATGTTAGGAACCATTTGTGTAATGTGTGATGGGTTCACAGTACAACATGAAACTATGGATGGAAGATATAATTCCATATTCATGAAAATAACCATAATAACATGATTCAAAACAAGGGTATCACATTGATACATTTCATGTATATTTTTAGTATATAATTTTATAGAATTGGAAAGAACTATCACATATCAAACCCTTACAATTCAAATTGGACATTTCCACCTAATTTCTATTTTATTGTTCAAAAAAAGGATTCTTTAATTGAAACTAATTTTTATTCAAGACATTTTATCTTGTTTTTAGAAGAATGCTCAGAACAAAAAAATTCTTGACATAGTTACAACTAATACTTAAGACATGTGAAAGAAATTTTAAAATGTGGGATGTGGAAAAAAATATATATAGTGGATATATAAATAATGAACATTTAATAGTTAATTTAAAAACCCAAAAACACATGAATATGTTTACATTTTTCATCTAATAAAAATTAATCTCAAAATGAACACATAAATACTCATCACATCAATTATTTTCTCATATTTTTTCTTAAAAAATTCCATTTTCAAGAATAAACATTAAATTAATAATTCACGAGTTTGTTTATAAAAAATATGAAAATATTTCATTAAAAATGATATTTTCCCTAATAGAAGATCATAAACATTTGGTTAAATCATAATTTCATTTTCTTATGTCATGTTATATAATTATTCCCATAAAACCCCATTAATAAAATAATAATTATATATATCCATTGAAAATGTAAATAATACCATTGATAATAATTACTAATTTCATAATTATGTAATGCATAATGGTGTAGATCATAATATTATCATCAAGTTTCATTCTTGGACAGCAAACATAAATAGGTAAGGAATATGAAAAATAACAAAGCCATATTTTATTATAATTATAACCAATGTATTTAGGGGATATAATGGGACTCACACATAAAATAATAATTAATATTAATTAGTAATATTAAATAATTAATAACAACCTCACTAATTGTCAATATAAACAGTCACTTTGAACAAAAATCATACAAAATACTAGTAGATTCCCCTATAAATAAATAGAAAAATATTATCATAATACATAAAGTAAAAAACAGTTAATGGAAATATTAGAGTATATCCTTATTAAATCATAATAACAATCAAAAGGATGTTTCTTTAGATGTAAATACCTTTTAAATTACATTTGAGGATTTCATTGAAAAGAAGATAAAAATATACTTTTATTTTGATAACATTTTAATTAAAAAATAGAATAATATTACGAAAATGGAATTCTATAAAAATTACTATTGGATATTTTAATGTTATAATTAATTTAAAGAATATACATGATGATGGAAAAATATGTTCATGTCATATATATTAGAATATAACATTTTACACACTCTTCTTTAAAAAGATAAAATAGTTTTTTGTATGCAAGAAATTAAAAATCATTTATATTAATAATTTGTATATAATGTCGGATGAATTTAAAAAGTAACTATAAAAATATTTATAACTTTAACAATAACATTGTTGAATAATTTTTTGAACATCTAAAACAAGGAAAAATATTTTTAATGGAAAAAATAAAAATAAGGTTTTAAAGGAATATCCTTTACAATAAGTTTAACTTTTGAATCAAAATATCCTTGATAGAGATAACATGAAAATGATTCATAAACCACACTAATTTAGTTAAATTATTTATATAATATATTCATGTTTTAGTATATGGAACACCAAAATAAAACATTTTGTGAACACGACATGAGTCTCATTGAAATGAAATTGATATAAGAAATCTCGTACAATATTTCCTAGAATGTTTTAGATATTTTATAGCATCACCTTAATAAAATTATAAATGTTTTTTTACAATATTAATAAATTTTTTAATTTTATATAACTATAATTATTCCTTTTATTTCACTTGTTTCAATGAATTATTTATTTTCTAATTCACTTATGTTTACATCAGATGTTTTTATGGCGTGGGGTTTATAATTACAAAACAACATAAGTTGGTTGACCATGTTCAAAGAGATCATGGTTACATCATATCAAAAATATTAATAATTAAAAAACTATCATTTTATAAATGAAATAAAATTTTATAATCATCTATGAAAGGATAAAATGAGAAATGCATCACATCTCTTCATGAAGGTGGTAGTTGAGACATATGCACATGCGGAGTTATCATTTTATTAATAATTGAAATAGTAACTAATAAGTAAAATATTGTATTAATATAATCATAATAATTTCATGTATATCATATATATTCATTATATCTACCATAATAAAAATCATTATGTAGCAATGATGAACGGAAAAATACATGGCTTCATGGAGGTGGTAGTCTGAACTTACACAAGAGTGGTGCTTTTATTTCATATTTGATGGATAGGGATACCCATAAGGGTTTCTAAATCATAATTATTGAATTTTTTTATATGTAATATACTGATGGTTTTATATAATCATGTATAGGATATAATTCAAGGAGGTAGAAGAAGAAAAAAATAAAAGAACTCAGTTAAGAGTTTTACCTCTTATTAGGTAATCCACATTTATATTACACAATAATCCTTATTAGGATAGTATTCGGGGATTAAAATAAGATATATGAAGTAGGGATGAAATGTATTATTTTATTTGGTAATATATTTTACAATATAAGTGTCTCATGTGATATGAGGAAGAAATGAGAGGAGGTTATATTTTATAAGTGAGGTGGGTGGGAATATTGAAAATATGTGAAATATTAATATGTAATATTCATATAAATCTTGTAAAGTTACACAAATGTGTCATATATTATAATATAATTAGTAAAAAAAATATATAAAATCATAAAAAATTATTCAATTTAGAGTGTCATTTTAATCAATAAATGTTTTAACCCCTGGTTGACCATGTATAACCTGGTTTAACATTAACCACTCTAACACATTTTTCAATCAATAAGGGTTATTAATGTAACTTTAAAAATGAAAAGTGGACCATAAATGGACCATTAATTATATTCCATCACAATTATGATCAAAATTACTTATGAATGGATTTTATGAATTTTAATGTTTTAATAATAATTTTTAAACCTTATATCATATTTAATGTCATTTATGAGTCTATTCAAATAATTTCTATTTAAACAAAAAATTAATGGAATTATATTATAAACTATTTCACCATTATATATCATTTTAATTACATAATAAATTATTTTAAAACCATAAATCTTCCAAAATATTTTACTTTTAATTGTTTTTAAAATAATTTATTTTATTTTTCTTCTTTATGAATAAACACTTTTTTGGAATATCATATGCTGTAATTAAAATTATACCATCTCTAAAAGATTAAAATAAAATAATAACATAAAAATAATTTATTAATATATAAAATAACCACTAATATCTGTTCATAAATACCTTTTGTCAATTGTATAGAATATTTGAGATATTAAAACAGTGAATGAGACATTTTGTAATTATCATTTATATAATGAAATATAATGAAAATTATCATTGTAAAATGATAAAACAATTACCATTATTTATAATTTATAATAATATTTTTATAAAAAACTAATATAATTAACTAAATGAATGTTTTGGATTGATTTTTATGCCTTATACAATCTTTTTTACTCATATTTAACCCATTTTACATTTATTGTGGTGATAAACTTTTATAGTGATTACTATTCATAAAGACAAAAAATAAAAATGAAATAATTTAAAAATTTCAACCTAGAGATTCAAAATATGAAAACCGTTTTCCATGATTCAATTTTAATAATTGAATTAAATTAATTTCCATATATGTTTCTAAAAAACAATGAATTTTTTTTTCAAAAATTAATTTTATAAATAAAAATAATATTGTATTAAAATGTTATATATTTTTTATTCATATGGAATTAATTATATAATGTTTAGTAAAATGGTTACATTTTTACATAAAAAATTTAAAAAATTGAATTGGACTTTAAAATTAGTTGAGTTAATGGAAATAAATTGTTTTTTTTGTAAAAATCATCAAATTTAATTATTCAGTCAAAAATAAATCATATAAGAAAAATATGAAAAAATAAATATACAATAGTTTTGACATGATAATTTAAAAAATAATTTTAGTTTTATAAAATATTATTTTTTAATGTGGTTGATTTTATAACAATATCCATTCCCTAAATGAAATAAAAACCTTTTTTGAAGAAAAAATATTCATGCTGATTTTATCCCCATTTATTTCATAATTCAAACAATAAAAATTATTTTTATTAATTTAATTAGATATATAATATAGTAATTCAACTATAATCATTTATAAATAGTGATTAATTTATATTATTATGATAAAAGTTCATTCCACACATTAAGAAAGTTTTAATGAAAATATATATTTGACCATCATTCAGTTTTATCATCTTTAATAGATAATTAATAATAAATATAAGATTTATTATTCATTTTATTATGGAAAAAATTCATTTATAAATTTTATAATATATTTATTCTAATTAATACATTCCAAATTAATGGCTAAAAATATAATGGTAATATTTAATTAATTATATTTCAATAGAATTTCATGGTTTTTTAAGCTTATGGTTTCTTATAGCATATTCTATAATATATGGTATTATATTAGGGGGTATATATGTTGAAATATTAGACTGTTACATTCCATCTCTTAAAAAATTTCATCATATAATTTTGAAAATTATTATTTGAAAATGAATTTACCATAACATTGTAGTAAAATTATATATTGATTTATTCATGAAATTTAATTTCAAGGACAAGATAGGAAAACTATAAATGCATGTACCTATAAATGACTCGTATATTAAAATGTGTTTGAAAAAGATTAACATGATAGTTTAGTGCTACATTTTTATATAATATGTGATATTTTTGAGAATTTATTTTACCATTGAGATAGTGATTTTATAAAAATATACATATTGGATTTATTTCCACCTCATAAGTGGAATTTCATCCTTTGTTTATGCTTCAATAAATTCCCATTTCTATATCATCTCATAAACCATGAAATGAATATCTAAGATGAATTTTTCATGCATGAAACAACAAAATTAAATTTAGACAAATCATATGATCCAAAATAGTTTGAAAAATTTATATATTGTGTTTATATATATTAAAAAAATAGTAATCATATGATTAGATAATATATAATATTAATAAGCATTAATATGAAGAACCACTAAATTAATCACTAAATCTGCAACTATAACACACTAATTTAAACTTGAATCATTCCAAAATTAGCTAACTTTTATACTCTTCAATATATTGTTGAAAATTTTGATAACTTGAAAATTAGAATGTTTTGATCATATATTATTCAAATAAAAATTTAACACTTATATCAAAAAAACATCCATAAATAATACATTCAAATACCAAAAATGTATTGTCCCAAATCACATAATCTCAAAAAATCTAAATCTTTCCCATAAATAAACTAAAATACTTCAAAAAACAACCACATAATATATTCTTGGGAAATATACATCATCACTTTTTAATCAAAAAAATCCCATGTTAGTATAAAATATTTACATTTAACATAATTATTTAGTTCTTTAAAGATATTTAACATATTAAAAATTAACTTTTATTACTTGGTCAGCAATTAACTTTTAAATCATAATGATATCTATAAAATAAAACCATTATTACCATAAATCAAATACACTTTTATATTAGTGACCATAGTTTCATGAGGATGAATGATCTTATTAACTATCACGACCCGTCCCTTGGGGCTTGTGTCGTCACTACCCCAAGCCCGCCTTACATAGGCCAGGGGCTGGCGACTAGCAAAAAGGAATAAATCCCTATAACTGGGAAGGAATTTCGTTTATAAAAGGTAAACACAAACACAAACAGAGTACACACAGAAGAAAACACTAAGTAAAACAGTAAAAAGTGTGCTAAAAGTACAAAGGGTTCGGAAATACAAACCCAACAGAAAGGTATAACTACAACTGAAAGAAAGTACAACTGAAAAGAAAAATAGGTGAATGGTGAAGCAACTCCTGGATCGTCCTCCGGGTTCCTACCTAAAGGGTAGGTACAAATGTCATTTTAAGAACTCAAAGTATGTTCGTCTCCTCTGGGTATTGACTCATCGTGAGATCCACCTCCGGGTACTGTCCAGCTCTACAAGCCTCAACCACGATCAGTGTTGTCCATCGTCTGCAACCAACACAATGAGGTGCGGGCATAGCCTGTGCAGCGGTGAGTATAACGATACTCAGTAGGGACCCCAAGACCCTCAAGGTCTCACTAATTCCAACAAGGATAACCCACAAATAAAGATCTCAACAGATAACCTCTACTTAAGCATATGCCCATACATATACCTAAGTTATCAAGTAACCCATATCAACCATGAGGAAAAATCAAAAAGGTCATTGACTCAGATCAAACCAAGATTTATTCATGATGACGAAAACACGACTGTAATAGAACTCCTCCTCTGTCGAGCGCAGTATTTGTATCACGACTCTGAGGTGCCACTCACAAACCATAGACTACTGACGTACTCCTCCTCTATCAAGTACTAAAGGTCTGACACCCCAACATAGTAGTGCTCCCCACCATGGGTCTGCCGCCCCAACACAACAGCGCTCCCCCTAATAGCCTACAGATGTACTCCTTCTGTCGAGTATCGCGATTCTGCCACCCCAACACAGTAGTTCTCTTCCACTATGGGTCCACCACCCCAACACAGTAGTGCTTTCCATTGGGCTATTCAAGTCACTTCGAATCGAATCGGACAAGCAGTCATCCGGTCTCAGCCATCTACAAGGTCTCTGTACTCTGTATGCTCATCTCCAGGAGGATCCACTCCATGAGGTACTGGTCTATACTTCCAAGTGACACGAAATATCATGTGGAAGTATCTCAAAGTACCGCCTCATAATAGGGGTCTCAACGCAATAGACGGCGTGTCAATCGGACGCCGGGTCTGTCAGTTATTAGCCTTTCTGTTCCAGGGGCCCGATTGGATTTCAGGTACAATCCAACCCGGCCATACTCCAACTATGTCCAAACCTCATGTGAAGTATTTCAAAGAAACCTTCTCATCAAGAGGAATCCAACATAGTTGACGTCACATCAATATGACGTCCGGTCCTTATGTTTTAAGTGTTTCTGCTCCGAGGGACCGGTTGGAATTACGCTCGTTCCAAACCCGGCCATCTCCCAAAGTTATCCAAAAACACATAGAGTAACAAAAAAGGGACCGCCTCGTCACGAGGGTACCAGTTCCTCAAACGGTGCGACGATCGGACGCGCGGTCTTCATTTTATTCACGTTTAAGTGAAAACGGGCCCAACCCGTTAAGCCTGGTGGGCTGACGGGTCGGGTCAACCCAGAGTTGGCGGGTCCGACTTGGTAGGGAGTTAGACCGGACCAATGAAACATATGAACCGGCCATAAAGGCTGAGGCCCAGTCTGAAGGGGCATGGCCCGGAGCAAAGTGGTGCGGCGCGGCCTGGCCCAACCTGGCGTGGCCCGGCTCGGCTCGGCCCGGTGTGGCCTGGCCGGGTGCGGCCTGGCTCGGTGCGTGGCCCGACTGGCTCGACCAGCTGGCCGAGTGGCACGGTCCGAAAGCTGAGCGGTCTGAGGGGGTGCGTCCCCCTAGTTTCTCAAACTGGTGGCGCCAAGCGACGCCGCCCTCCCCAAACCTGTCGGCCTTCTGGCGCAAGCGGCCCGCACGGCGGGCCGCGGGTTCTCCAGCATGGCCCCCTCCGGGCGCCGCACCTCTGCTCCGTCCAGCCAGACGACAGGCCGGCCGGTTCTTCCGCCGAAGCTGCCTATAATGGGGGTTGCGGTTTCTCCCACACAGCCGGTGTGACGGTGTCGGCTTCCTCTGATTCGTTCCCAGCATGGTGTGACATTGTTGTGCTTCCTCCGCTGATTCCAAAAAAATAAAAAATATCAAACGGAGGGTCGTCAGGCCATGTTCATTCGACCCGTGCCCCCCCCCCCCCCGCATTAATCGATAGCAATAGGTTGGATAAGAAATATTTTCAACGACAAACGAAGAAAAGTTTTATTCCATTAAAATTGTTCATTATTTCCCTACCTCAAGAAAGATTCGCGGTAGCCGAGGAACGTGGATGACGGTGTCGATTCTGTCATCGTTGGAGTGTACCTTAACATGTGGCGTCTCCCCTCTTGTCGCGGAGAAAATAATAGAAGGAGCGTTGTTGTTCTTCGTGGAAGAGAGTGTTGTTCTTCTTCGGAGGGTTAGAGAATGAAGCTCCTCTAATTTCTTCAGAGGTTCCCCCACCAAATTATTTTCCAAGGAAAATATTATAATAGTGGTTCAGGCGCCTACTAGGCATCCAAAAGACCCAGGATCAAATCCGTGAAGGGGAGAATTCCCGAGTACTGTAGCAGCACTGTAGTGGGTCAATGTAGCAGTACTGCAGCAGCGGCGACTGTAGCAGTGGTAGAACTGTAGCGGCAGAGGGACTGTAGCAGGGTACTGTAGCGGTGGTGGTACTGTAGCAGGTATTGTAGCTGCACGGGTACTATAGCAGTATTGTTCACCGAGGGATACTTCGGGCCAAAAAATGGGCTTTCTAGCCCTGTATGCAGGCCACTTGGCCTTGGGCCTTCAGGCTTTGTAATGGGTCACCCTCTACCTAGTATAAATAGGTATTTGGTTTAATAATAAATTGAGGCTTCTGCCCCAACCATTAAAAAAATAATTTAAGGGGTGATAAAGGGGGTTTAGGGAGTTGAGGGGGAGGTGATGAGTTAGGGTCTCGTGTGGGCCCCACCCCACTAAACTATCCCATGGGAAGTTAGGTGGGTGTGGGCCCCACATATAACTCCCCTTTTGTAGGATAATAACCACCCTCCACAAATAAAAATATCAAACACATATTTTTATTTATTCCTTAAAAACAAACCAAAAAATAACCTCTTCTCCCATTAAAACTCAACTACGGTAAAGGTCCCCTTAAGCGAACACCAGCACTGCGAGTTCATCGGTGCCCTCTGATTTCAATTCTGAGAATTGGTTCAAAATATAGAAAAAACCTCTCATTCGTTTACTGAATTTACCCATGATAAACTTTGGAAATTGATTCCAGGAACACCAGGCCTGGGAATTAGGCGTCGTTAGAAGCCACAGACTCATAAAATTCCAAATAATCAAGAAACAAATTTCTGTGAAAATTACGGGTGTTTACACTACTCCCACCTCAGATATTTACATCATCGTAAAGCAGCATCACACACTAGGGAAACAAAAGAAGGTACTGAGCATTTATCTGAGCCTCCCGCTCCCATGTCCTCTACTGGAGGTTCTCGTTCTACCAACGAATGCACACTATAGGAATCGACTTTCCACACAGGACTCATTCCTGTCGATCCACATTCTCTACTAGAACCTCCATGAATGTTGTCCCGTGGTTGATGATGATAGATAGGTCGTTCACACATCTCCTTGCTGAGATACGTGGATGATGTCATGCACCTGGTGCAACTGAAGTGGAAGGGTCAGGCGGTTAGCCACCTCGTCTACTCTACTGAGGACCTGGTAAGGTCCGAAGAATCGTGGAGTTAACTTGCTACCCCATCCAAATCCCCATAGACCACATTGAGGTGTGACCCATAAGAAAACGTGATCGCCATCCTCGAACTCTAGTGGTCTTTGTCTCCTATCAGCATAGATATTCTATCATCTCTTTGTAGTCTTCATCGGATCCTGGATGATCTGCACCTTCTTCGATAGCCCCAAGATGGGTGTACTGGTCAACCTCTACCATAGCTTCGGAAAAGCTCTGTTGGCATCTTGCTAACCACAAGAAGGGTTTCTCTTTCTTTGCCAAAGCTAAAAGCGGTGTAGCAACTTAGGATAAGTCTGACACAAATCTATGTATGGTTGACTCATGAGTGATCGACTGCACCCACTTATGCATGATTCCATCCTGTGCTGCCTAGGGTTTCTTTTTCGCCGACCAAGGAAAACCCATCCCAACATTTTAGATAAACCAAAACCTTTTTTCCTAATACATTTAATCTATTTATTAACTGTGGTTGCCCAGTCCATACCAAAACTATCATCGTCAGGCCTCAACGCTGCCACCAAGAGCTTCCAACCGAAACTCTCACCTCAAGGGTCAGATCACACCATTGGGGTAAGCGTGATTATCGATTCACCTACCAAGGTATCTCTTGATGTGATGGTCATGTCAATAGCTTAACCAGAAACTCTAGGTCCGGGACAAGATTCGTGGAAGGTGGGAATGATTCGTATCAATGTTTGTTGTTACGACAGCTAGTAGTAGACACATATCATACCTCGAATCATTCCTAGATCCCATGGGTCACACTTCTTGACCGCATGCAGCTACTCTCATCCCCGACCCTTTTTCTCCCTGAGCCTGGTGGGGGCTACAAAGGCATGTGGTTGTAGCATGTCGAAATGTACACCACCTCATGCTGCTCTATAGATTTATCTGTCCTTAACACTTCCTCTTCTTGAAACATTTTTACACACCCAAGTCTTTGAGATTGGTTCCAGTTTCATGTTTTCCCATTGCTAACATTCACTGGTTGTATCCACTCATCCATATAACATTCAACCATAAAGGTTCTCCCCAAATCCCTAACATAAGTAGGAATGCGAAGAGGAAAAGTGTTGGCTCATATGTCTTTAAAACACACCTCTCTCTGAGGTTTGATCTCTAAAGAACTAATAGAATCATAGTCATCATGTACCAGGAACGATAGATATGCCTCAATGAATACTCAGCTACCAACATGTCGTCCTACTGAAGCTGTATAAGCTCTAGAAAACTCTCAGCCACCTCCACAAGCCAGTCCTCAGTCGCCTATAACTCGGGCTCACCTCGGAACCTGAGGGTATCTAATGCTGAAACATGTGTAAGGCTCTAAGCCTACATGTTTCATCTACCGGTATTGTACATTGTAACTGATGACCAACAGGTAGTGATATAGCTGGCACACTACCCGAAGGTACTATTCCAGGCATTGGTCCACGTACCAAAGCCTCATCACTATATGGACCAACCTCATGGTCACTCATTGGGAAACACCAGTAGCTAAAATCCATATCTTCTCTACTAGTGTTTAAACTAGGGGTATAACTCTAGCAATTTCCACCATTCAGTCCACTACGGCCTAGGAATCTGACTCACCTCATAGCCTCAGAGGACTCTGCTGCTGGAACTTGTACAATGTGATCTCTCGGCATGCACAGTCCACTAGTATGGCTGGTGGCATCTTCTTCCCAACAGGTGGTGGTGCTACTGGTACACCACCCGAAGGTGCAAACATAGTAAGAGGGCCCTGCACCGGAGCCTCGTCACTCGGTGGGCCGTCATCGGGTATTCTCTCGGAACTCCAACTGATTGTCTGCATGGAGACATCTTGAACAGATGCGACACGGTCAAACGATTAAACCTGGGGAGCTGACCTGGTTGAGTTGACTTAAAGAAACTTTTGATAACACACACACAATCAGTGTTTTCATGCACTGAGTCAGAAATTAGTAGTCAGGGTCCTAGTGTATGGATACATTGGTCTCTGCATTAACACTAGACTCCCTGAAATGAAAACCACACATGGTACCCTTAACACTATTGCTTCACATAAAGAAAATATCAGAGTCCTACTTTCTATGGTAGAACCGAATCCTTTGATACCAATTTTTCACGACCCGTCTTCTGGGGCATGTGTCGTAACTACCCCAATTCTGCCTTCCATAGGCCAGGGTCTGGTGACTAGCATCAAAGGCGTAAAAACCTACAACTGTGAAGGAATTTCTTTTAAAAAATGTAAACACACACACAACCAGAGTACAAGCGGAAGAAAACACTAAGTAAAACAGAAACAAGTGTTCAGAAAGTACAATGGGGTCGGAAATACAAGCCCAACAGAAAGGTACATCTACAACTGAAAGAAAGTACAACTGAAAAGACAAACAACTGAATGGTAAAGCAGCTCTTGGATCATCCTATGGGTTCCTACATGAAGGGTAGGTACATATGTACTCCTCAGCACTCCATGTATGTTCATCTCCTCTAGGTACCGACTCGTCGTGAGATCCACCACCGGGTACCGTCCAGCTCTACAAGCCTCAACCACGATCAGTGCTTTCTATCGTTTGCAACCAACACAATGAGGCGCAGGCGTAGCCCGTGTAGGGGTGAGTATAATGATACTCAGTGGGGACCCCGAGACCCTCAAGGTCTCACAAAATCCAACATGGATAAACCACAAAGAAAGATCTCAACAGATAAACTATGCTTAATTATATGCCCATACATGTACCTAAGTTATCAAGTAACCCCTCTCAATCATGAGGAAAAAACACAAAGTTCATTGACTCTGCTCAAACTAGGATTTTATTCATGATGATGAAAACACGACTATTGGAGAACTCCTCTGTCCAGCGTAGTAGTCCTGTCATGACTCTGAGGTGCCACTCACTAACCTTAGATTGTTGAGGTACTCCTCCTCTGTCGAGTACCACAGGTCTGCCACCCCATCACAGTAGTTCTCCCCACCATGGGTATGTTGCCCTAACATAGTAGCGCTCCCCCTAATAGCCTACAGAGGTACTCCTTCTGTCGAGTTCCGTGGGTCTGTCACCCCAACACAGTAGCGCTCCTCCGCCATGGGTCTGCCACCCTAACACAGTAGTGCTCCCCACTGGGCTATTCACGTCACTTTGAATCGATTCAGATAAGCAGTCATCAGGTCTCATCCCACTACAAGGTATTTTTACTCTGTACGCTCGTCTCCGGGAGGATCCACTTCACGAGCTACTGTTCGATACATCCAAGTGTCTCGAAATTTCACGTGGAAGTATCTCAAATGACAGCTTCATCATACGGGTCTCAATGCAATAGACAGTGCGTCAATCGGACGCCCGGTCTATGAGCTATTAGCCTTTCCGTTCTAGGGGCCCGGTTGGATTTCGGGTACAATCCAACCCAGCCATACTCCAACCGCGTCCAAACCTCAGGTGAAGTATGCCAAAAATATAGTCTCATCAAGATGAATACAACATAGTCGATGGCACGTCAATCAGATGTATGGTCCTTAAGTTATAAGTGTTTCCGATCTGAGGGCCCGGTTGGAATTACGCTCGTTCCAAACCGGGCAGTCTTCCAAGTCATCCAAAAATCACTTAGAGTAATGAAAAAGGGACCGACTCATCACGAGTTTCCCACTACCGCAGACGGAGCATCGATCAGATGTGAAGTGTTCATGTTATTCATGTTTAAGTGAAAACGGGCCCGTCCCGTTAAGCCCGGTGGGCTGATGGGTCGGGTCAACCCAGAGATGGAGGGTCCGACCCGGCTGGGGGTTGGACCGGCCCGATGAAATGCGCGGCCCAGCCAGGCCCGGCGGGGCGTCATGCGGTCGGGCCGTGCCAGGCGTGGCCCGGCTCAGCGCGACCCCGCGCGGCCTGGCGGGGCATGGCCCGGAGGGATCGGCCAACTGGCCGAGCGGTCCGAGGGGGCGCGGTCCCCCAGTTTCCCAAACCGGTAGCGCCTAGCGGCTCCGCCCTCCCCAAACCTGCCGGATGGCCTTCTGGCACAAGCGGCCCACACGTCAGGCCACGGGTTCTCCAGCGCGGCTCCCTCGTGGCGTCGCGGCTCTACTCCGCCTGGTCGGCCGGTTCTTCCACCGAAGCGTCATGCAAATCGGCTCGTGATTTCTCCCACAGAGCCGGAACGACAGCGCCGGCTTCCTCCATTGCATTCCCAGCACGGCGCGGCAGCACCGTGCTTCCACCGCTGATTCCAAGAAAAGAAACAAGATCAAATGGTGGATCTTCGGGCTATGTTCATTCGACCCACGCCCTCCACGTTAATTGATAGAAATAGGTTGGACAAGCAAGATGGTCAATGAGAAATGAAGCACAACTTTAATACATTAAAATTGAACTTGATTCCCCTACCTCGAGAAAGATTCGTGGTAGCCCAGCATCGTGGATGACGGTGTCAATTCCGTCATCATCAGAGTATACCTGAAGATGTGGTGTCTCCCCTCTTGACGCGGAGAAAATAATAGAAGTAACGTTTTTGTTCTTCATGGAAGAGAGTGTCATTCTTCGTCCGAGGGTTGGAAAATGGAGCTCCTCTAATTTCTTCAGAGGTTCCCCCACTAAATTATTTTCCATGGAAAATATTATAATATCCTTCCCCCATTTTAAAGAAATTCCAACCATTTCAAATTAATACAACGTATCAATTCATTAATTATGTGTGTAGGAAAACATTAAAGGAGGAGAGGAAGGTGGAGAGGCTACATAATTAAAGAGGAGTTTACAAAATAATTTAAGGGGAGATAAAGGGGGTTTGGGGAGTTGAGGGGGAGGTGGGGAGTTAGGGTCTCATGTGGGCCCCACCACACTAAACCCTTCCATGGGAGGTTAGGCGGGTGTGGGCCCCACCTTTAACTCCCCTTTTGTAGGATAATAACTACCCTCCACAAATAAAAATAACAGACAAATATTTTTATTTATTCCTTAAAAACAAACTGAAAAGTAACCTCTTCTCCCATCAAAACACAACTACGGTAAAGGTCCCCTTAAGCGAACACCGGCGCTGCAAGTTCATCGGTTCCCTCAGATTTAAATTTCGAGCACCAATTCAAATGATATAAAACCCGCTCGTTCGTTTACTAAACATACCCGAGCTAAACTTCAGAACATTATTCCGTGCACACTGGGCCTCAGAATCATGCGCCGTTAGGAGCCACAAACTCGTAAAATTCTAAAGAATCAAGAAAACTTTTTTCCTGGAAAATTCGAGGTCTTGAAATTAACCATATGATTTATCAATAAAAATAAAATTATGACCCCAAAATATAAAAATGTTAAACCAAAAATAAAATTTCCAACAAAAACATATACTATATCTGAGGTTTTATTCCCATGAATTTCCCCCAAAATATCTATTGGCATCTTAGACACCACTAATACAAAAACACAAAAGGTTTATCTATGACCTTAATATTATTATTAAACATACACTTATTATCTCATAATGGTATATAAAACACTTAAAATATCTTTAATCGAATAATCATAACCTATAATGTTTTCTAATCTATTCCATGATCCCAACTATAAAACCCTTTTCCTTAAGTATCCCATGACTATATGAATTATAAAAATGGTTAAAATATCATTAATTTTGAGGATAATAATAATTCGGTATTTTTTAGAATCTGTAAAAACATTTTTCATATAAACCCATTATAATTAATTGTGTAAACTTACACTCATTACCCATTTTATTTCGAAAAACATGATTCTTAAATTTATACTCATGTTTCATTCAATACACATTGTCTTATTTTAAGATGAATCCCTATAACAAAAATATAATCTTTAATATAGTTATTACCCATCAATCTTACCTACTAAAATAATTGTAAATAATTCCATGAAAAATTCAAGGCTCAATAAAAGATATAGAAATAGTGTAAATCTGATAGTCTATTAATAATATGAAAACCCATGAAAGTGTTTTCCTTTTTCATGAAATAAAATTTGAGCTCTAAATAAACACTTAATCTAGAAATAAAATATTTTACCAAATTTTTAATGAAGCATTTTATAATTAATGTAAGCGGAATTATCATATTTCTTGAGGGTATTTTAAAAAAAATGAATAAATTTATTTGAAAACAGTATTTCACTAATATAAGATAATGAACATTCTATTTAATCGTAGACCAATGTTCTTACCTTAGTAAATATAATGATTTCCATAAAAACTCAAAAATACTATAAAAATTATATATATATATATAATGTAAATAATCACATGTAAAATAATAACTGAGTTTATAATGATGGAATGCATAATTCCAGACATCATAATCCTACTGTCAAGGCCCCATTCCATGAAATCATAGATAAATAGGTAATACATATTCAAAATATAGATACTATTTTGTTTCAAAAGATATAATGTTTCATAAATGGGATATAAAAAGACTATAATTTCACATTATAAATCTAATTCATTTATTAAATAAAATAAATGAATAACAACACAACACAAAATCAACAAAATCATTTTAATTTAAAAAAATATAATATGAAATTTTTATATTTTCCCTAGTCAACAAATAGATAAACACGATCATAATTCATCAAAAGAAATAACATAGTTGGTATAATTATATTATATCACATTGAAACCATAATAACATTTATTTAATATTGATATAGATATAAATATCCTTAAAATAACAATCAAACCATTTTTTAAAAAACATGAGAAAAAATTTCTTTTTCTTTTGATAACATTTTAAAAAAATAGGAAATATTTATAAAATTACATTCATAATGAATAAACATAGAAATTTATAAAATAATATTCATTGCAAAGAACGTTCATGATTGATGTAGAATTCAACCATGTCTTATATGTTAAAAGTGATCATTCTTTCAACACATTTGTAAAATTGAAATGTTGATCAATTTGGAAAAATTGAAATTATTCATTATAATAATTTTAAATAAATTTAAAAGTAGTCTAAAATGAAATATTATAATATTTAAAACATAAATAATAAAAATTTTGAAACATTTTATGAAAATGGACTTTGAGGAGAAATATTTTTGAAGAAAAATGCTAAAACAAGTTTTTAAGGATAATCTATTACTACTTTGTTTGATTTTGAATTAACATATGATTGAAGTAGGTAAGGTAAAAATTATTTGTAAACTACATGAATTTAAGTAATAAATTTATAAAATAAAAATAATTTACAATATATATACCACAAAAAACATGTTGTGAATTTTACATGACTCTTAGAAAAGGATATTGGGATAAAAAATTTCTTAACTCTTATCCTGAATCAATTTTTACATTATATTAGTCCAAAATAAAAAATTTATATTATTATTATAATTTATAAATAAAGCTATTAATTTTTATTTTTTTATAAACGTTACATTATTTCAATTATTACCTTGACTTATTCAGTTACAAAATTAGTTAAGTTTGTATCAGATATTTTTAGGATGTTCAGTTCATAATTATAAAGAAGAATAAATGGGTTGAACATGGTCAATGGGGAAATGGTTCTATAATCTTAAGAATATTATGAATTAAATTATAACCATTTGTATGCATTAAATACACAATTTTAATCATCTATGAATGGAAGACATGAAAAAAATGACATCACTTTGTGGAGGTGGTAGTCAACACATACACATATGAGGTGTTATATTTTTTTAATTGGTGAATAGTTAAGAAGTAATTTAATATCATATATTTAAATTAATTCATAAATAAAATATATATTCCTTAAATTCATCAGAATAACTAGACTTTGGAGTGATTTATTATAAACGAAACACATCACTTTGTAGAGGATGTAGTCTACACATATATAAGATCGATGCTTTCATTTCCCATTTGATGGAAATTGAGATGAATATGTGTTGTTATATAAAATAAATTTAATTTAATTACAATTAATATAATAATTTTGTAATATCATCATGGTTAATATATAATTTTAGGAGTTATAATATGAAATAAAATTAAAGAACTTAGTTTAGATTTATACCTCAACTTTGGAGATCCTCATTTGGATCAAACCTTAATATTTCATAAGATGGTATTATGGGGAGAAAAATAATCTAGGATTCTTTTAAAGAATTTAATAGTTTATTTGGGAAGAAATTTTCAAAATTAAATGTTCCATGACGTGTGATGAAGAGAAAATAGGAGGTGTCATTTTTGTAGTGAGGCCAGTAGAAATAGTGTAAATAAATGAAATATTAATATATAATACAAGACCACCCCATTTAAAATTGATCTAAAGTGATATATAAACCAGTATAATGAGTTTAAATAAATAATAATTCAGGAATGAATATTTATATAAGTTTATGTTTCATTTTAAATAGTATCGTTTTGGTCAACACCCACATTTACCGCATTTAACCTTGATTATCATGACACATTTTTAAATCATTAATGGTCATTAATGTAATTTTAAAAATAAGAATAGGAATATACATGTAACATTATTGATAAAATATAACACATAACTTAAAATTCAGTTATTAAAGTGTTTTAATTAATTTTTAATATTAAAACTAATTTTTAAACATTAAAAACCATTTGAGGGTTATTTGGGACTATTCAATAAATATTTCTTTAAAAATATCAATATAACAATTGAATTTAAATATAATTTATTTCAATTTTATTTATATATTATAATTTTACAATAAATCAATTTAACACCATAATTTATCAAAAAAATATTACCTTTAATGTTTTTAAAATAATTTACAATCTTTTTCTACAGCTTACACATGCATTTCATTGGTTTGGCATAAGCATTCAAAGTAATTATGAAATATCATAAAATTGAAAATAAATTAATATCTTAAAATAATTTATTCATATTAAAAATAAACATTCATAGCCATTCATAAATTTTTTTATCCCAACAACAACATATTATATATATTTAAATAATGAATGTGAAATTTTATTAGTTGTTCGTTACTTAAAATAATATAATGTTAATTATCAAAGGAAAATGATTCAAAAATTTTATAATTTCTAATCTATAACCCTGATGATAGTTATAATCTGATCCAATGGAATAAATTCATTCTTTTCCTTGATTTTGATACAATATCACGTAGTTTTTAATCCAATTTAAATCCTATAACTTTTTACTCTAGTGATAAACCTTTACTATAGTTACTATTCATAATAAAAAAAATAAAGTGAAATCATTAATAAATTGTAACATTCTAATTTCAAATAATCAATCCATTTATCATGATAAAATTTATTGAAATAGAAAACATTATTTTTAATATAATCGAGAAAAAAACAAATTCTTACAAAAAAAATTTTTAGGCATAAAAAGAAACACATATGAAAATAAAATATAATTTTCAGTACTGTGTAATTAAATACATAATGTTAAATAAAAATTGATATTATTTTAAATTAAATCTACATCAGGAATATAATTTTAATTTACCATTACTTTTTTAATTTAAAATGAATTATTTTTAAAATCGGCATGAATAAATGTTCAATAAAAAATAAACTCATTCAATAAAAATTCAAAAAATTTACTATATACTATTTTGGATAAGATGATTTCAAAATTTCTTTCCATTTAAGAAATAAAATTTTAAAAAATGAAATAAATTAATAGAGATATTTATATACAAAATTAAATTAAAATCTTATTTGATACAAATGTAAAAATTGGCTTTTATCATCATTCAATGCCAAATTTCCAAAATTAAATAAAATATAATTAATTTTATTTGATATACAATATTCTAATTTCATTAGAATAATTTATAAAATGTTATCAATATAATATATCAAAATAAAAATTCATCGCACACATAAAAAGAGTTTTAAGAAAGAATATATCTTTTAAAAAAATGTGTTATATTCATTTCTATCAGATTGAAAATCAGTGTATGATTTATAAATAATTATATTAAGGATAAAATTTGTACATATATTTCATAAAATAGTTATTCTTATTCACACCCTTAAACACAATGGATTTTTTATAATGGTTATATTTAAATAATAGTAGTTCTATAGTATACATCAATTTATTCAAGCTTATGGTGGCATATACCACATACCATCAAATATAATATTATTTAATATAAAAGTAAATATGGAAATATTGGGTTTTTATAATTTAGAATAGTTTTTTTAAGTACTTGGCATATGGATACCACCTGGATTGGGGTGCATGATATGTTATGTTCTTAGATTCTTCTCCCCTTTACAAATTTTATAATATTCTAGAATACTTTTTGAAATTATTACTTTTAAAAAATTCATGTTCCATAATAAACCCACACAGAGATATATATATATATATATATTCCAAATCAAATAATATTCATTTACATTATTATTCACCTTTAAGAACTTATTTTTCTAGGTGGTGTATAATGGTTCCTTATATTCACACCATGAATGGATGTCTTAACATATATATAGTTACCTATTGTGGAATTATAGGAATGGGAACGTATGCAAGGTTAGTTGCCTATTTTTCTATGGAGTATCGTGATTTCAGTGTAGAAGAGTAATATAATCCAATCTCATAGAACAATGGAGGACAATATTGGTAGGAGGTGTGAATAGCACATCACTATGTTTTTATAGTTTTTTTTAATGTCTATCTATTGTTATTTTTTTCAAGACTACTTCATTTTATATTAGTTACATAATATATATATATATTGAAACTAATTCCATTATCCCACACACAATATTTTTTTTATTATACTTGAATAATATTCAAGGGATAAAAACTTGCATCATCATTCATTTTAGTAGTCTTGGAATACTAGATACATACATGATTCACATATTACATTGGAAATATAAACACATAAAATCATGAATGTTTGTGAGCCCTTGAAATCATTCAATTAATACTTCCACATATCTTAGAGATGGTAAATTAAATAAAGTGTTTGCTAAAATTCTCAGTAGGGGTTACATACAGGAGAAGTTATCAGGAATAAATATTCCATAAGAAATACAGTGGAGTGGATGATAAAAACACATGTCATTCAATCAAAAACATTTATTAAAATTACATCCATATCTAATATCAACATAAAAAACATGTATATCATGGAAATTAAATTATTAATGAATGAAATACATCATTTCATATATTTATGATCTTGTCATCAAGGCCTCGACCATGATATCATGAATCCTACCATCATGGAATCATAAAATACATTGACAAAAATGGGTATGTGTCAATCATATACCCATATAATATGAAACTCCTGCTATTATTTCTAATGATGCATGTCAATTTATCGTGGTGATATATATAAATGGTCTCCAACCATCACATACATGTCCAATTAGTTCATCGTGTATTTAATGAATGATACAATTCATTTTAAAAATTACTAATAAATCAACAATCATCCTTATTTAATTAAGTACACGGAAAATTTGAAAAGTTAATGAATGAACATTTATAAAAAGATTCTTCCAACTAAATCCTGTATATAAATTTTATACTAGTAAAAAGATATTAAATTAGGAGAACTCATAACATATAAATCCCCAAAACATAAAATATGGATATATAGGAGAAAATAATATTTAATTAAACGATAGAAATTGATAATTAATGTGTTCATGAGATTGTAAATATCCAAAGAAATTAATTAATTGTGACAAAAGAGTGTCATTTCATAAGAAATGATTTTTTTGTAAAACTAAGACTTATAGAAATATAAATTAAAATATAAGTAAAAAAATTAAATTAACATCCCTGTAACATGGTGTAAGAATGATTTTATAGATCTATTTCAAAATTAATTTCATTCTTTCATGAAAATAATACCACATACTTTCAGAATATTAAAAAATAAAAATTCAAAAAATATAGTTTTTTTTAATAAACATGGATAATTATAATGGATGATTAATATCAAATAATGTTAATTATGGTTGGAAAATTCATTCTCATTGTATATATTAATATATCACAATCTTTTTGCACTTTTTTAAAGGTAAATAACATTTTTGAAATACATTGATAAAGAATTAGTTAATTTTTTTAAAAATAAAATAAAATATAGTTAATATGAAATTTTAAATGAAATACATGTATAAAAAACAACCATTAATCAATTTTACAAACATGGATATGGAAGACAATTATTCCCAACAAAAAATAAGAAATAATTTCATTATCACTTACATGTATCTTACATGATTATTATTTATCCAAAAATTACAAAAATAGAAAATTAAAATTTAAACAGAAAAACAAATTAGATGAAATTATATGTGGTTATGTTATTATTAAACCTTAACATTACTTATATAAATATAGACATAACAATCCTAAAATAAATGGGATTGTAAATGAAACCCCTTAACTAGGGTCTTTGTTTAGTTTTCCATGTTTGGTCATCTTCTATAATTATTTTATAATCATTAATCACTCATACTAGAATAATATTCTTACTTATAATTTCATATATGAATACCTTATGAAATATCCACACACATTAATAAAAATTAATTATATACGTCATCATTATGAGTGTTAAACATTCCATTTTCCAATTTTTTTTGTTCTGGAAGCCTCGATTCTTGCATCATGAAATAGATTCGTTATATAAAGAATATTATTCTCGATATAAATATATAATTTATTCATTATATATATTTTTTTAATTTTCCATGAAATTTTTAAAAAGAAAAATGAATCACTTCACATCATGGAGGTGGTAGTTCACACATATGAACAAGCAACATTATCATTTTCCAACAGATTATATGGTAAAAATGTAAATGATATATTATATTCCTAGAATAATAATATTTTGATAAATATAACATGTATTATGAAATATCCCAATTATAACATTCCATGTGACATAGTAATGAAAAATTAATTACACTGCTATGTGGAGAAGGTAGGTCATATGTATGCATGAATGATGATTTAATTTTCCATGTTATGAAAAATAGATTGAAAAAGGAAGAACCGTTAACATAAAACATATAATAATGGTAAATATAACATTTTTATTATGTTAATGTTTTTATTGGTGTAGGTATAAGAATAATGGAACACAGAATAACTCAGCAAGAACATCAACCTCTTCCATTGGTAACCTCTTTAAAATAATAACACAATGCCAACATTCGTCATTGTTTTGGTGAGATCAGGGATAATAAATTGATTAAATAAATTTTTGGATGGTATTTTAGTTTGTATTGGTTAATAAAAGGGTCTCAATGATTCTGAAAAAGATTAGAGTGGGGGAGCTCTTTTGTAAGTGCAGTGGGTGGAAATCATGTAAATACATGAAATATTATTATATATTATATATCATACTTAATTCAAGTGGATAAAAATATTAAAAATTAGGATTGTTAGAGATATTTGGTAAAAATATGATCTACAAATTTAATTTTGAAATGTTTTTAGGTCATTTTAACACATATATTTTAGTTTATCCCCCCTTCAAAACCATTTTATCCTTGAATGATGAAATGAATTTATTTACCTTGATTATTATTTATTATTGAAAAAAACGAAATCAAACTATTTAAAAAAATTTAGATATTGTATTTTAAACCTTTTTATCCATTTTTTTAAATTCATTTCAAATAAGTGGTACAAATTAATTTCAAAATAATCCCATAAAACATGATGAAATGATTTTTTAAGAAAATGAAATTTCCAAGTATAAGATGAATTTTTCATAAATATTTTTGTAATAGAAACCATTATATAAATAATAATTTATAAATTGAAAATATAATCTAACCATTTATTTATCATCAATAATTAATATGTTTTATTATAATTTTAAAATAAAAAATTCAATTAAAAAATATTTTTTGAAAAACATAATTCTTTTAACATTCAAATGATTTTATATTTATTTATAACTAATAAAAAATAAATGTATTCATTATTAAGTATTTTATAGAACACTATTAAAATTTTAATTTAATTATTTAAATACTAAAATTTTAATTATTCATAAAAAAATCATTTTGAAGGAAAAGTTTAAAAATATCATTGTTGTTTTATTTAGAAATATTATATTCAATATCGAAATACATCCTATATATTTAAAAAAAATTATATGTAATACAACTCATACAATTTATATAGTTTCATCAGAATGGAATTTTCACTTCCCATAATTGGTGCTTGAGTGTTACATTCTTCCCTCCTTCAAAAATTTTATCATCAAAATTTTCTTTGATTTCAATTCCTAAACAAATGTGAGTAGTTAGTCACAAATAATTACACATCTTCAAACATTACCTCTTCTATATTAGGATTTCTACAAATTAATTTCAATAATTGATTCTTTTGATTCCATAGCACATGTTCTAAGATGTCAATAACATAGATAGGATATTAATAGAAGGATAAATCATTTTCTGATTCTTTTTCTTTGTAGATTAGTGCATTTATCAAGTATTACATACACATCCTTAATAATGAGATAAGGATCACATATTTATATTTAGAGAGTCTAGGCATCATTTCAAAATGGTAAGACAGAACTCCAATTATTTATATAATATCAACAATCTTAATGTACCTATGACATAGTTTCCCTTTATTATAAAATTTTATTACACCCATCCATGGAGATACCATCTGAATGACATGATCTGCAACTATCAATATTTATAGTTTTTTATATTATCCATTTTTGTATTTTTTTATTATTTAGATTCCTTAATATGATTCTAAATAGTATTTAATGTCACAATTTTTTATTCTATGATATTTAGGTGGATACATTTCCTTTCCAAAACATCATCTGAATAATATTTAGAAACACAGACCATTGCCTCCAAATATTTATATAGAGCCATCTGTATGATCGAATGAGAGATATTATTATATTGAAATTTATCCAAAGTAAAATATTGATCCAAAATAAAATTAAATTCATTTGAGAAAGTCCTGAATAGAACATATATTGTCTAAATAGTCTTTTAGATTGGTCATAATTTTGAAGATGATAGACATTTCTCAAATGTATATTTATATTGAGATAATTTTGAAGAGTCTTCTAGAATTTTGATGTAAACCATGGATCATGACTGGGTAAATGCCAAATATTTTTATATCGAGACTAAAATTTTCAATAATATTAAGTCATATGAGGATCTCAATTGATATACATTCCATTATATTGTGAAAATTCGTGTAGATGGTAAGATGGTCAATAATAACCCTTATGGAATCATTATTATTAGTTGTATTTGGAGATATGATATCATTGTCACTTTTACTTAAATTACCCTTTATTCATTAATTTTGAGTCAATATATTATTGAAGTTATGATTTAAGATTTGAATATGCATTTATACATATTTATGAAGAATTTCTATAGGTGCAAAGTTAGTGCATGGTTATTCGAAATCATGCAATATGTCTAAGAACAATTCCTAGGTAAAAAATGGGCACTGGGTTGAAGCATTATTGGAACATGGTTTGGACTGATAGAACATTATCATTTTTATTTATTAAAGGGACATACAAAAGGAGATAAACATCAAGGAGGTCATAAATAGTGAATCCTCAAAGCATCAATGATAACAAAGTTGATTCCTTATGAAAGAAGGAATCTGAAATTAAGGAAGATGGTAATATTTGGACTTGAGGTAGCTTGGGGTTCCAAGAAGTCTACAACTTTATTTACCTTATTCTATGTGTGGGAGATCCCCATATGATCTTCCATGATCTATATTCACTTTTGGATAATATAAGCTATGCTCCATGGAATAGTTCCACATCCTGATAATTCTTTATAGAGTATCTTAGAATCTCTCTCCACCATCCTCAAATTAATATTCCTTTGATCACATACCTCTAGTCTTGAGATAATCACCCTAGCCTCAGCCTGAAGGGCCTCTCCTATTCTATAAAAGGCAGAAAAGGCCACCACAACAGACCCCCTCTAGTTCCTTATAACCCTAGCCTCTCATATCCCCCCTGGAGGGATCCATCCGTGTTGAGTTTGAGCCAGTCACTAAAAGGGTACCAATGTACCCAATGATACTTTCCTATCCTCCCCGCCTGAGTGACATCAACATAGAAAATAAGTCATATTGACATGGAACCATGACAATCTATACATAATCTAACAAAATTCAGCTACATATTATTCATTTTTATGTTTACGCTTACTCGGGTGTCAGAGAAATTGTTGTCCCGTGCGTCATTTCTTGATTTATAAATAGTCCAACAACCCTCCACGAGTATTATCACCCTACCTTTCCTCTCTAGACCATGGTCGCTTACACAATAAAACCACTGATCTAGAAAATCTTCCTACCTCCCACCTACACCATTCCTTGCTGAAAACTGTTCGTGAACCTGCCAACTCCAACGAGCCCAATCTCCTTTGAAGAAGAGATGTTGCACTGATTCCGATTAAGGATTACTGAAACACCATCATTTGGATGCCATGTCAAAACCCATGTGTTGTATGTTTTCATCAGTGGTCATGAACTTATTCTGGTCTCTCCACAACACAAATTTATACTTGGGAGAAATAACCATGCACCCCATCATTTCCTCCCACTGGTCTCTAGAACTAGGATCCTTCATGATGCTGCTATAGGACTTGAAGGAAATATCAACAGGTGGGGCACACATAAAGATGAGAAGATCAGGATCCTTGTTCTAAATGACCTCTTCGAAAGAAGATCATTGATAATCATTGTTTATAGTTCGAATAAAATCCGTATACACACATGCTTCTTTGAAGGATATATCTGGTACTGGGTAGCCGAGAAACCACAAATTCCCTCCCCCCTAATCCTACCACTAGAAATTCACCTCACCTTTACCCACCAGCCATTGCACAAAAGGATGAAGTACATCTGAGTATGGTTTTATTATATTTGATATTCATGATGGTTTATATCTCCACACAGCCAAATCCTGTCCATATTTATCCAGTACAAGCTGACCCAATAGAGTCTAGCCCTCCATCTCCTCACATGAAATCTTGGAATGCATCCCCTATATGGTCTGAGATGCACTTCTCATATTGATAACTCCATCAAATACAATTCTTGCAAGGTTCTTCCCAGATGCCTAGTGATACCTACTATCCATCTGACTATCCCATAAGAACGATACCATTATCATCTCCATGTTGGTTATCACACTTTTAGGAACCTTCATGGTAGACTTGAGGTGCATAGGTATAGAAACTAAGACACTATTTAATAGTGTAATTCACCATTCAAAGGATATAAACCTATTTTTCCAATTTAGTATGTAACCCATAATCTTTCCCACCATCTTATCAAAGTGGTGAACACGAAGGAAATTTGGACTCATTCAGGCTCTGTGATACTCCATGGGAAAGGAGCCAGTCCTCATATTCAACCTGTATTTCAAAGATCCAACTCTCATGGAAGAGAGGTCCTTAGCAGTATAAAACAAACATTTCTCCCTATTCACCACCTAGCCACTCCATTTTCAGAATTCCTGTAAACTCATGTTCAACCCATCCACTGATATCCTACTTCTATTTACAAATAAACTGGTGTCATATTCAAACATCAAGTGAGATATACAAATCTATGAATATCTATCCCAGTAAATAAGGACTCTCCCTATGTGCATGATCTTATTTATAAAGTATCATAGAATATTTATAGACAAAATGAATGGGTTTAAAGATCGGGGGCCCCTATATTAAACCTCTACACACCATGATGAAACCGAATTGTTTACCCATAAATGAACTGGGGATCCATGCCGAGATTGAGCAGAAGAATAAGAGATCATAGGTCTAGTTAATGGAACCCATTCTTGTCAACACCTTCAGAATGAAACCCCATTCTATCCCGTCGTATTAATTAATCATGTCCAGCATGATTTCTAGGTTTATTTCGATAAAATTATGATCCAAGTTATCATTTACTTCACCACTCAAATTGAACCTTGAATAGACATCCCTTTGATAAAAATGTGTTTCTATACTACCATCCATCCATTTAAGTGCATGTCCATCCTTTTCATGAGGATGCTTGTTGGGACCTTATAACGAATGTTTCACATGAGGATCAGCCTATACTGATCTACGAGAAGGGGGTTGCTCACTTTCGATATTATAACCACCTTAGTTTTACTAGCTATGTGTGGATGATAACAACACAGAAGGAAATCCTAGACCGCTCTTATGAGGTCCCCTTTGATTATATCCAATGAAACCCTGTAAAAAGAACAAGGTATCCCATCCATCCCTAGATCACTGTCAGGGTTCAAAATCCACACCGCCCATCTTACATCTTCTTCTTCCGGATTCCTCCTCAACCACTCGTCTGTCTATTCCGTTAAACTGCTAGGAATGTCCACAAAGATCTTTTTATCCATAGATGGGTATCCAACTTCCATGTTAGAGTTTGGTCCTACTAGTAAATCTTTGACAGGGTCATTGGCCATTCCACCTACTTCATCTCGGTCATTTTTATATGAACCATATTCTATAAGAATATTAGGAACGTGGAAATGAAACCTTTCATTAATACATGAATGAAAAAAAAGAGTTCTGGTCCCCCTCACAATTCCATATTACCCTTGCTCCCTCTCTCACGAGCCTATCATTCCTTAAAATATGATCAGACAAGAGACCCTTCTTTGCTCTGAGATTATTAAATAAGGAATTATCCCATCCTTGTTCTAGGTGGGCAAACAAGAATTCCACTTCCATACTAATCATGATCTGGGCCTGATCACATGAAGGAACATTCTCCCTCCATCTTTGTAACAAATTTTTTAGCCTCAAAATCTTGTTGTGGAATTTTATCTATGGGTTCCCTGAGTGAGTCCAGTCCCATGCATCCCTGAAAACATCACTGAAACCCGGCTCCTGCATCAACAAGATTGAGAACTGGGCATGATAGTATCTCTGAGTGTAAGATCTCAGACTATGCCCCAGCGGGGAGTTTTTAGATAAGCATCAAACGATGTATGAAACTTTGGAATCCGGGAAGAGAGAAATAGCTACCTCATTCATCAAACCCTGATCAGGAAAATTCCAAGTTCCTATCCCCCCCCACATTGGTTATTAAACCATGTAAATTATTCTACATCATAATCGACCTCCATCAGTGCAGTTCTAGCCATGAAAGCCTCAAAACCATGTATTTCACTTCATAGAAAGGATCCTCTCCCTGTTTCTCTTCTGGAGACGTAACTATGTTGAAATCCCCCCTAAAAATAAAGGGGGTGTTAACATCGATAAGTAATTCTAGATCGCTCCCAAGAACCTCTCTCTCATGTGCATTAAATTTTTCATAAATAAAAGTGAATTAATATCCTTGAGTTCCTACCAATATTTTTGTGGATATGTATTGGTCTGACACATTAATTAAATCCAATGATATATTATCCATCTATAAAAAATGTATATGGGATTTGGGATGGTTCCCGTGCAGAGAAACACAGACATTGATCCTCTATTCATTTTCACATATTCTTCCAGATGCTTGTTTTGGTTCAAGAACTGCCCCCATGGATATCAAGTGGTTCACTAATTCATTGGCAAGAATGTAGGATTTCTCCCTCACCCATAACCCTCCTTCATTCCAGATCAATACATTAAACTTGGAGATGTCGGTGTCTGGATTTGGCCCTAGACTCTTAGACATTGGTTTTCCAAGAAGACTGTGAGGAAATAGTAGAAATCACATTCCACTCTACCTAGACTTATGAATGGATATATGAGTGTGTCTTTCCCAAAGACAATCCTTGGGAGTATCCCATGAATAACCTATGATGAAACCATCCACCGTAGGCATGATCGAAGACACAACGACCATGACTGGCGGCGTAAACAAATTTGAAAAACTAGGCTCTGAGGTAGGGGACATCAGATGCGACACAAAATGAGATATAGGAGACAAAAATCTCTTAGGAGACTTAGGGGGTAAGGATGGGGAGTGAAACATAACTTTCATTGCAAGCGAAAATGAAAGCTCTGAGACCACTTACACTAAATACGAAGCAGGAACCCAGATCTCACTGGCCGAGGAAAAAAGGGTCACATCTGTTTCTTCAGACCCCATGATCATCAGTAGAATCTCATAGATGCTGATGCGAGAAGTGATCCACAGATCCCACAGACATATCCTGTAAATATTTCTGCAAAACGTCCCATCAATTGTTGGGCCCGCCACCCCGCTATCATCTCATTGGTTGAATGAAAATATATCCCTCTTGGAAGGACAACCCCATGGCATAAAGGATTAATCCTATAAAGCTTGAAGAGAGGGATAGATGAACACTCCCATACCCTGATCAGTGATCTTGGTCGACACTGAGGAGGGGTTTTGAATAGTAGGGTGTGGAAACAACTGACCCTTCCACTAGGCCTTTCAGTAAACCTGCAGAGATTGACCAGAAATGTGACAAGACGAGCAAAAGTGGGGATAGGTGTGTAGAATAAGACCTGATGTAGTTCCATCAACCCCTCAATCATGAGAAAGATCTGATCTGGGAATGGATGAGAAATACCCATTTTGACATAGATCTGGGCTACAGAAGACTCCTCTAGATGAGTATTCTGAACACTTGCACACCGGAACAGCCCCAAAAAATCCCCAATCACCTTCAAGAATGGTTCTTGCATTAATGGAAGAGGGAGCCCAGGGATGGAGATCCAGACCGCCGCAAGATATCACGCACACCCAGAGTGAGCATCTATCGACCATTGGGAGATCAAGAAGCACCACCACCCTACCCAATGAGGACACATACTCCAAGAATTGAAAAAGTCCAACTTGGAGGCTAGGATGATGTGAAATGCCTTTCGATCTATGACATACACCAAAGCCGGGGATTCAAGCCCCACCACATGAAAATTTCTCAGAACAGCATGAGCAGTGGTCTGTTAGCAACAAACTTAGCGACCAAGGTCCACTGTATATTTTGCACTACCTCTGCAAAAGATGTCTCCAAAACCGTGAGGACGGGGAAACCATTTTCTGAGAACGAAGATTACCCAAAATCCAATGAAGACTCCCCTTCCTAGAAATGAAAATGGGACAGTGGGGGGCAAAGAAGTGCATCCTTAAACGAGATCTATTGAGAATGAAATGATCCACCATTAGGCACCCGGATACCGAGATCCACCGTAATGAACCCGCCGAACAATAGAGGATCTGCAGGAACCAGAGCAATGGGCGGGAGTAAGGCATTTTAATTCATTCTCTCCATACCGACATGGTTTTGAAAATTTGTGTGAATTACTAGGAGAAACTATTATTCTTTAAATATAGGGGGTTTTTAGTTTTTGACAACATTTATAACCATGTGAGCCAACCATGTGAGGTATAGGCTTAAGATAGTTTCATCACATGGATGGTAAACAATTTTCCAAACTCTATAAAATATCCCTGAAAACATATTACTGGAAATATTTAAAAAGTGGATCTAATACAAATTATAACATTAAGAACTCATATTTTTTCAAATTCTCACAGAACATGAATTCATTTTTTCTCCCAAAGTATGAATGATGACCCACATTATCTAAGAGTGATCATTTGGCTAATATATTTGTTTTAGAGGCCATAATGCATTAGTAAGAGCCCATTATGTTTCATTTTTCTTAAATCGAATGTTATCATCTATTTAGATTAGTATATATAGTTCCTTATATATCTTTCTATGTGTTATATAAATTCTTATGATGAATCCATGTTGGATATAATGAAGGTAATGTGAGTTGAGATTGGTTCTTTAAGTTTTGTTGTGACGTTCTTCATGTTTTCCAACTATTTGGGAGGTAGGTGGTTTCTCTCTTGAGTATACTTGATTTAGAACATTATGTATTTTTTCTAAATAAATGTTTTTATTGGAATCTCAATGAAGTAATTGAGTGATTCTAAATGTAATCTTATTTATATTATGGATTTAGAATAAGGAAATGTGTATGAATTTCAAGAAAATCCACTTAGTTTATAATTTTAAAATTATGATTTTAAAATTATGGTTTCTACACATAGAAAATTGTTATTGAAATGATTTTACAAATGAATGGTTTTTTTTTATACATGGATTTTTTATACATGGTTTGTGTGAGTTAATTTTCATTATATATGACCATGTATAAGGGGTGTGTTTAATTGGGGATCCTAGTATTGGTTTCCTTTTGATGTCTTGGTAAATCAGAAATAGACTGCTACTGAGTAGGAAACTATCACCTAGGAATTCATGGTTTGTGTGAAGATATTATTTATTTATTCGAAATAATTTTAAAAGGTATTATTATTTATATATCATGTTATATGAAAAACAATTATGGATTTTATATAAATTTATTAATATAAAATGATCAAACATGTTATTACTTAGTTGTATGAGTTGGAAATTCATTGGGGAAAACTAATTGAGTATAGAATCACCCCCATCTTAGGAACTGTTTTGTGTTTGAATATGTCATCAATTGAGACATTAGTAAAGGAAAAGTTTCTCCATTCTTTAGTGATGATTCTTAACACCATGGAATGGCTTGTGTAGTTTGATATTGGTGTGGGTTGGGTGTTTCTGGTTGTTTTCACTTGGGAGTTTTGATTTTTGTGACTATTTTGGTCCTCATGAGTATGTATTTTTATTTCTTCTTTACCTTGATATGGTTTTTTAGTTTGGTTATGATTTGAGATTTAATTTGTAATTATGCATCATTTAGATGATATTTTGGTTATTGGTTTTGTCAGTTATATATATTACATTAAAAAGAAAAAAATTCCCCAAAATGTTTTGAGGACCATGGGATTTATTACCATTCTATGTTGTATAGGGTATGTCACTACATTCCTAGTAATACTACCACCTCTTACCAAAACAATGAGAGAGGGGAGGGATGTTACAAATGGTACCATTATTGGTTGGCCTATAAATATTTTTGGAAAAATGGTATCACCATTGTTTGATCATGGAAATAACAAATTGGTCCGGTTTTTTTTATTCTTGGATTTTAAAATAGTATTATTCATATATATGATTCTGTTAATGAATAATATTTTTAGAAAATAAAATTTAGAGAATTAAATGGAATATATAACCGTGTTATGATGAAATTAAACCCGCCACCGAGATTGGGTACATGAGTGATTTTAGAAAACAGTAGGCCATAAGTCACCTCAACATCAAGGGTTTAGTCTATGAGTTTTTCATAACATACATTGATAGTAAGACTTTCGAATATAAATACAATGATTGTTTTGAGTAAAAAAAATTGTAAATTGACAATGAGTTTTAATATTGATAATGGGAAAATGATTGATTAGGAAAATAATAGTTGAAATATTTTATTAATGTTTTAAATGATAAAAATGGATTAATTAGGGAAAAATTTTATGATGTGGTAAATTATATTTTATAATAATTGATTTTTGTATGAGTGATATTAACAGAGTTTTTTATGGTTATTATAAATGGAACTGGGTATTCATTGTAGAAACTTCTCGAAAGGGGCTACTGAGAATGTGATTTCACTTCAGCTACAGGTAAACCAATAGATGGTTCAATGAATTGGTCATGATTTCTATGCCATGGATACGTGAAATTATAATTATGAACTATGGGAAGTGGACTATTTGGTTCAGTTCCAAAATCTAAATCTCCTAATATTTTAGGGGGATTTTGTGCTGGAAAGAGTATAATTTTGGTTGAATAAGATGAATTGAATCTTATAGTTCCTTTGTAAGTTAACATAAAAAAAAATTAATGTTGTAAATGTATATGTTGGAAGATACGAAATACTAAGGGTGGGAATTATAAATTAAGGATAAATTGGACCAAATCAGGATAAGAGGGATTTTTGACTAATTATTTGTCAAGAAATTATTTCATCACACCTTTCAAATTTCTAGATAAACAAAATTATTCAGTTTAATACAAGATAATAAATCGGTAAAAAATTATCCTTCTAAATTTATTAATTTATTTTTATTCTCCCCACAATCTTCTACCAGTCCATCATTTATGAAAATCAATTTTAATTCATGATTCTGACATGATATTATCTCAAGGATTTCTTTGTATAACAGACTATACTGAGATGGTCAATATAGAGACTATAGAAGAAAGTCATATCTTAATCAATATAGTTGGAGGGAGTATGTTTATTTATATGGTAATATGTTAGAACAATAGTTATGGGTTTAAGAGAAAGAGGGAAAACTACTTCTGAAGTGGTGGGACACATTAGAATCAGACCATGAGATCAGTAAATATTCATCCACTACAAAACTATAAGACAATATGTTTTCAATATCGTTATTTTGACCATACAAATTGAGATTGTACAAAACCAAACAGTTCATGCCATAAATTAAATAACATGGGAATTACTTTGTGTTATTCTCATTGTTATCCAATTTTTTGGGCAATCGATACATCATATGCTTCTCACGCATCACATGCTTCGATGGGAAGAGTGTAATGGAATAATTATCATCATAAGAATAGACAGGGCAAAGGAGATTATAGGAACACCATGAATCCTCAACCCCTATAGAATCAATATGGCTATAAGGATAAAAGTAAAATGAGTAAGTGATTATATGGAGATGATAAAATTATCATGGATGATCAATCAAGTCTTTCGATAGTGAAAGGAACAATTAATTTTCATTCTAAACTTATTCTTGGTTTGTTTGATACATTCATGTCCAAACCATTTATCTCTTCTTCTTTTTTTGATAATATGGGTTTTTCTATTTATATGATGGATTATATTTTACAACTAAAAACTCTTCTTATACCAAGATAGTTTTTAGATGTTACGTGTAAATATTTTTCCATAACTATTGATGGTTCTAGGTTTCTTGAAGATTTAACTTTTCTTGGGATGCATTTTAATGACATGATTTCTTGTAGGGATTGGATGAAACCATTTAAGTCCTAGATCTATTTTTATACTGAAAATGTTAGTTTCACATATCTAGATGGAATTAAGCATCTGTTTAGAGTATATTGAGGCATAAAGGCTAGTAAAAAGTACATTTGATACCATTGGTTTGAACTATATTATAGAAATTGGATGTTTATAACTTATTTTATGTGATTGATATTAGAAATTGAGATTTCTAATAGTTTTTTATCCATTTTCTAATGTCTCGTTAGCATTTCATAGGGTTTCTTCCCAATTGAGATACTGTGTTTAAGAAGGATGTCATATTAAAGAAAATTCATATCTAACTTTTATCTTATAGGATGGCACCAAAAGAATAGAGAGAAATGACTATTTAATTGAAACATTTGAAAATTGAGAGTTTCATTCGAATTAGTAAGTCATTATGTGTTGAATGAATTCATAGTATAAATAAGGCAAGTGAAACACTTATATATTTTGTAGACTATCATAAGCTTAACTATGTTGTAATAAATAATTGGTATCTTCTTCCTGGAATTGAGGAATTATTTTATTAGATTAGTGGAGCCTATTATTTCTCTAAAATTTATTATATTCATGATATGAGAAATTTTGAGTTTGGAAGTAATATATTCCAAATAATGACTTTCAATTTAGATATGACCATTAGGAATATTTTTACATTCCTTATGGTCTTATAAATTCACTAGACATATTTATGGAATTGATGATTCAATTATTTCATATTTTTATGGATTCCATTTTTGTGGTGTTTGATGATGATATAGTAGTGTATTATCAAACAAAATTCGATCATGGGTAATGATTGATGATAGTTTGGGGTATCATGGGGGAACATCATCTTTTTTCATGATATCGATGTGTGAATATAGATACAAGAGCTATGTTTTCTTGCCCTTGTCATTTCATGAGACAGTTTTTAGAATATCTAGAAAATATATGAGCTATTATATATTTTCCACAAAATATTTAATTTGAAAAATATAGTTTCTTTTTATTAGTGGGATCCTATAGTCATTTTGTGAGTGATTTTTCATGTTTGGCATCACCAATGACTACATTGACAAGGAAACAAGTTCCCTTCCAATGGAAAAATAAATTAAATAAATCATTTCATGAACTTATTGTAAGGAATATAGAAAACATATCCTCTTGTTTACATATTATGGACTATGATATGTAGTATATCATTATTCATCAGGATCTAGGTTGGGATGTATTCTCATGCTATGAGATCTTGTTTTTTATTATTGTTCATGGAAATTATAGTTTCATGAGAAGAAATACCTAATACATGATCTAGAATTTTCTACTATGATCCATGACTTAATGACTTAGAATCATTACCTTTTTTGTATCTAATTCAAAGTGTTTACAGATAATAAAAGTATGAAAAACGTTTTCTAACAATGAAATTTTAATTTCATACAACACTGATTGATATTGTATCTGAAGTTGTTTGATATTGACTTGATGTATAAACTAGGGAGAGTGACTTTCTAATAGATGAATTTACTAGAAAATCATATACCCAATTTTTAAAATAGTCTTTTTACTAGTGGATGCTAATATTAGTTATAAAAAATATGGATCTACAATGCTATGACCAATGTTTTGTTACAGTTTCATTCTAGTTTAGTTCATTCTTGATTTGGATATAAATGTTATAATAAAAAAGAAATTATATACTATTTGTGTTTTAAGACGAAAAAACTCAATGGAGGGGAGATCATTGAGGGATGTAAACTCAATATAAGTTCAGTTTTATGGTTAAGTTATCAGATTGTACCACCTTGGTATTGTTACGAACAACTTCTTAGTTCCTACCACCATTCTAGATGGTATGTTTACATTAAGATTTAATAAAATTATAAAGAATTGAAATAATAGTATTAGTGGGTTGTTATAAAAAGTTATATGGTGGAGTATATTTTGATATTCTTAACTTGCCACCAGTTCAATGAAGAGAATCAAAGACCAGAAGAAATATTGTAGTCATTACTGATTCCCATATAGAAATAAGAGTTGATAGCCATGGATTTTGTTATCGGTCTACCAAGGATGATT
Source organism: Viscum album (assembly GCA_963277665.1). Lineage (NCBI taxonomy): Eukaryota > Viridiplantae > Streptophyta > Magnoliopsida > Santalales > Viscaceae > Viscum > Viscum album. Next base: position 1,642,021,064 of record OY728161.1, read on the forward strand.
CAATAACATGATTCCATATGGGTGATTAGGGATTATCTCATGAAGTCGCATCATTTCATTATTATTCATGAAACTAATTTAGTTGAAGACTTATATGAAATAGACATCTAGGTAATTGTAAAGATACATTGAATTTCATTCCTGATTGTATCATACATAGAAATAATGTTTACATATAATTTTTGTAAGTCCTTTAAAAAATTCCTTCAAACATAGTTTAAAATGATTACATATTTTCCTCCCCAAATGTATGGAAACTATGAATAGAAAATTCAATCATTGGAGGAAATTATTTGTCCATGTGTAATTGATTTTAGTAGCTCATTGTCAGACATTTATCTTTAATGGGGTTCAATTACATTAATAGTTATTATACGAAGAAAAATATGGATCTTTTAAAATAATTGTATAGGCATCCTTATCGTTATCCAATTTTTTTAGGTGTAAAAAGGTGAGAATTCATTAAATAAACCCAGCCGTGTACAAGAGATAACAGAGACAATTTAGTTGACAATAAAGTGAAAGGAGATAAATCAGAGTTTCAAAAATCATATGTGGATCAATTTTGATGATCATTTCCATTTTAGGTGAGTGATAATGTGTTCTTTAGAACCTATAAATGTATTGGAAATCATCATATTGGTATGAAAGGTAAGTTATAACCTATGTACATAGGCCCTTTTGAAATACATGAATGAGTTGGTGAGAGGGAATATCTTCTATCTTTTCTACCGAGGCTCGGTTCAGTGAACAATTTGTTTTGTGTGCCTCAGTTAATGAAGTGGCATCCCGATCCTGACTATGTGATTTGATGAGATGATGTAACATAAATCTATATAAGACATTTATTAATGTGCCATTACTGATTTTGTATCGGCATAGTAAGATATTAAGTGTAAAAAGCATCAGTCTAGTGTATATTCAATGGGAAAATGGTTTCATTCAAGAATAAACATTGTAGCATGATATGGAAATGGATTAGAAATGGCTCATAAACATTCATGTAAGTAAGAGTTTTATACTTTCTATTGAAAAAAAAATTAATGGTGGGGATAATATAAAACCCATGGTTTTGGGTAAATAGAAATTTATTCATGTATTTTGATTCTAGATAATTTATAAGTTATATTTTGAAATGATTCAAGTTTTTTACATCATTATAAAGAATTTATGATGATTCATAATAAGTTTATGGTTATTATAAAACATTCATAATAAAATTTTGGGCACTAGGAAAGTTCACATTTGGATCATAGTTTGATGAAACCATGTGAATTCATAAGAGAAATCATGATTCTTGACACCTAGAGAAATGAAAAATTGGAACTTGACTTGTGTTATTATGTGATCCAGCCACTATAGGTGTGTACATAAGAGTATATCAATGCATGGTTGGTTCATTGATTTCAAAACAGACTGAACTAACCGTACAACGTATAGGTGGCCCTCCTTAAAAGTGGATATAATCAAAATTAGAATCTTAAGAAGATGGTTTTCCCATAATTCCAATTAAATCATAACCCTTTTTTCTCATAAGGTCTGTGAAATGATCTCCTTTGATATATGAGAGATCAATAGGTTAATCTAAGTGTGTTGGAGGCCCTGATTCATTAGTAAGTTCCCCTTATCCTTTTTTATGATTATATCCAATGTTCATCTCTCTATTGAAACTATAGATCTAGTCCATTATGGATTTATATATGTGTTATTTATGGTTTTATGATGAAATCATGTAGGATCTAGTGAAGGGAACAAGATTTTGATTAGATATTGAGGTTTTGTTGTGCTACTCATCGTGTTTTCATCCATTTTTGAGGTAGGTGGATAATCTTTTGACTCAACTTGATTTATATCATGAAGGAATAATATGAATTAAATATTTTTATTAGAATAATGTTGAAATTATTTTATGACTATTGATGTAAACACATTTAGATTATTGATTTTCAATTGGGAATGAATGATGGATTTCCAGAAAAACTCCTTCTTATTTAATTTTAAAATGTTGTTTTTAAAATTATGGTTTGGTTTTGATTCATATACAATTGTTTTCCAATGTCTATAATGACTAAATGGTTTTTTGAATGGTTTTATATTGATTTTACTCTACAAGTTTTGAAAGATCCCGACATTTTCTAGAGATACCTCATATCGATATTCATATTATTTTACCCATATTTTGGTCCTACATTTCATTTTCTTTGTATTGGGTGTGTTCAAGTGAGTTTTGAATGCTTTTTTAGGGTTCTCTATCAGTTCACGATTGGCATATAATTTTCCCAAACATTGTACCTACACCTAGAAAACAATGCTTACCAGATCGAGGGGAATTACACAGTTAGCCCACGATTTTCCAAACCATTCTCTACATAGGAAAAACCATGAACCATAGACATTAAGGGTTAATTGTTATGGAGAAAAGTTTGACTTATCTTGTGGAACCACCCAAGAATCTATGCATGTTGAATTTAAACCAATGAAGATTTTATAAAAAAATACTAAAGCTCCCTAGTTTTTATTCCTAATCCTCCCATCTCAACCTAACATTGTTTAAATTAGTATTATAGGATCATGGAAGGATTCCAAGGATATAAAAACCATTTTGATATGAAATTAAAATATGATAGAAATATTATACCCATATTTGGGAATGTGGTCTCACCTCATTTGGATTCCTCTATCTCTATATTTCTCCTTAACATATTTATTTATTATATTAGATGGATGATTTCCTCTATTAGTAATGGGTTTATGTACAGGTTTTTAAGGATCTTGTTTCATTTTTTCTTGGTCCAAGGTTTTGATTCTAGATCTTCTCTTCCATTTTTATTTTTTCCATTCAACATCAAATTGAGCGTTGTATTTTTGTGAGAATTCATCAATGATCTTAAGGTTGGTGGTCTAATTCTCAATTCTAATATTCTTGATCATAATTGAGTAAAAATAATTTTGAAATTTATATTTCACCATTGGTGAATTTAATTTGAATCTTAAATAATTTATTTTTCCCATGTGAGTTTTCAATTTGATGAATGACATGACTATGAATTTATTTTTAATAATTTGATTATAAATTTTGTGAAAAATGGGATTATGAATTTGGTTGAATAGTGGGTTATGGAAATGGTTGATAATGGGGTATGAAGGTAGAACCATGATATGTTATATTATACAATGAGGTGAACATTGAGTGGTTAGTTAGTGACTACATCTCCAAATACTCATGAGTTTATAGACTTCTACTTCAGGCCCCTAATTTATATAAATTTATTTTCATGTGATCACTGTGTTTTATGATAGGTAATATTTCTCCAAATACCCAGAGGGTGTGAGACTACTACACCTAGAACCCAATTTTTTAATGTGAAAGTGGAATTAAATGAATGACCGAAACCCATGAGAGAATTGATTGTAATATTCCTATAATGTGTTGTTTATACACTAAAATAAGATAAAGTGGGTATGATTGGTTTAGGTTTAAACTTGAACTTGTGGGCCTATGTGGTTAATTAATGAATATTAAATGTGAAAACTATTTACTTTTTAATTTTCACTTTATTCAATACTCAAATGAATAAAATTTTATAAAATGGATGTTTTTTAGACTCCATTGGAAGTGGACTACTTAGTTGTACTCACACCCTACTAAGGTTTAATAATTAATACTTGAATAGACTTCATGTTTGTAGGATATGACATGGGAAATAAGAACTATGATAGATGGATGAGTTGGTATTTGGGATGGATCATGGACGAGAGAACCAATCATAATGTTAAGACCAACATGGGATTTGTCTGTGTGTCTTTATTTTGGGTTTTCATGTAAAACATGGAACTTATATGACATGATAAATTTAATTTTAGGATTTCAGTATATTTTTATATTTTGATTATGTGATGCTTGATCTTATATTAGTTTTTGTATTTATATTGGTTATTTCTCATTATCTTTTGGTTAATGTATATTTATTTCCATTATTGTTCTGTTTTGATAAACACGGTATAGTCTACCAAAAATAAATATTAGACCCACTATACTAGTAGGCAACCTCTGGTGTATGAGGAGGCTTGCCTGATGTCTTGTGGTGAACCGACTTAGGGAACTAGTTTCTAGTTACTAGGTTGGGATGTTGCAAAGTAGAATCAAAGAAGTTTTATTTTAATTCCATTTTTTAAACTATTTAGTAAATGTATAAAAGAGACTATGATTATTCAAGACTTTGTCATGATCTCATGAAAGGGATTAGCTAACCCTTGAATGGGGGGTACCAAAGTTCCCAGGGTGGTATTAAAGTTCTTGCTGATTGTAGTTATTGGTGAATGTTATTTCAATTTTGGTGATGCACTTGAAGTGTGATGTTATTGTTTTCTGAGATATCATTTTTCACCCAGTATTCCCTAGGAGTTGAGTATGCGTGGATCATTTTAGGAATTGAAAATTTATTATGACATGAATAATTTTTTGCAAACATTGAAAAGTAGGTTCTGGGTTGGTTTTTAAAATGAAAAATATTTTCTTTACTTGTTTAATTTTAAATAAATGGTTCCAAATGATATATTTAAAAGGTTAAAAAACTTAAATATGTGTTATTTTTGAAAAATATAGAAAAACGGATGTCTGATGAGAAAATTAAAATATATATGTTTTTCCCAAATGATAGTTGTAACCCAGGTGAAAGATTTTTTAGGGCAGAGATGGTTCCTCAATATTTGTCAATGATGTAGGGTATAAGGGATGAAATATTATAGGTTAATCCATATTGTTTAAATGTGATAATGATGTGTTATGTATCATATGACATGTGTTTGGTATTTTAGAGACATGAATCCATGACGATGTTTTTTGACAGTAGTATTGGAGGACATTGTCTGAAATTTTTATCAAGTAGTGGAACCAGAGGATCCGACAGTTCTGGGTGAAGGATACAAAGAGAATTTCCATGAGAAAATAACTCGCAATATGTTGTTCAAGGAGGGACACCCAGGGGGACTGTATAGAATATCTATGACCTGACATGGGAGTTTTAGTCACAAAACCCTCTGTCCTTGATTGAAGAGTGTTGAACTATGGAGTCTGAGATCTAGAATAAGTATATCTAGATGATCCATGACTATTTAAAGACTCATGAGGAAAATGGACTCAAATTGGATGCTTATATTTTTCATGTGTCCTTAAAGCACTAGGGGATATACATAATTTGGATTATTATCTAGATAACATGGTATGTAATGGATTTTAGGAGAAGTTCATAGAAAAATTTCCCCTTATACTCTTAATAATAAGATATAAGTAGAGTTTATGTGGTTATCCAATGAGAGAATGTTCGTGATGGACTATGATGGTTGCTTCACCGACTTGTATCACATTGTTCCGATGCTGGTAGTGGATTATTAAACTACAATGTAAAATTTTTAGGATTATATTTTCTCTAATATCGTATACCAGGGTAACATATTTATGATGAATAATACTTATATGGTGGTGAATCATGATCTCATTTATAAGGTAAACATGAAGATGGATTTGAGTAGAGTACATGTGGTTTCTATTAGATGATCAAGATTTATGTATTATGATAGTAGAAAACATCACTATAAAAATGTTAATAAGGGATATATAAAAAATGTTTCTAGGGATATGTATAAGTTACGTAGATCATCAATCGAGTATATTTCCACCAGTATGGTTGGTTGGGTGACATTAGTATTCAGTGTCTTCTTCTACCAGTGGAGTGACAACCCTGTGGAAGTATCGGTTACTAACAATGGTATTGTAGAAAACCTTCACCCATGGGTATTGATGGATGTTCTAGGTTGAGTTAGAGTATTGAAAGAAGGTTTTCTTCCCCATATCAGTCGAGGATTTGGATTTCATCTGGACATGGAAATTGAGGCAATAGATGTAGTAATTTTGGAAAAGGGTACCCATATTAGTAGTGTGGTTCATTTTAGTGGAATCTAGGCGTATCAAAACAATGTGGGGGAAATATAGTTACATGTAGCTCATTCATAACTTGTGGATAGCGAGACTGAACCATAAATTGTTAGATCTACTATTCTTTAAAATTCTATGCTTTCTAGTTCATTATTTGATACAAGATCCCCTCAATATTTTATATCATTTCAAATTTTGAATGGTTGGAGTTTTATGATATATTTTATGAGTGTGGTTATGATGATTGACACACCATTGGAAGTATGTCATGGTAAAATAGTTTTAGTAAGGGATATTCTCTTTAGGTCGTGGTGTATCGTTTCTTTTGCGATCTTAACATAATTTAAATGTTAGGTTTTGACATGATTTTGGGTATGGAATGGTTAATATAAAACTAAGCCAACAGATATTGTTACTATAAGTGAGTAAACTTTACATATCCTGAGGGGGAATTTTATGTTCAATGAGGTGAATGGGATATATTGGAAGGTCATATAGATCCATTTTATCGGCAATTGGGGGGATCACAACCTAGGTTTCAACTCTTTTTCTGGATGATGGGGCATGACGCATGATGTCTTTCCACCCATCTTGGATGGTTCTAGGGCATTTTTCCTAAATAATTCTAAATTATTCCACCTAGGATGGATATTGACTTTACAATTGATCACATTTAAAGAGATAATCCATTTTTCATTCCACCACAAAATGCAACTAATAGAGCTTCAAGATCTTAAGACTAAGTTGGAAGAATTTATGTATAATGTATATATCCATCTAAGTAACCTTGGGGTTCTTTATTTTTTTGAAGGATAATGTGATGTAATGTTTACTTGTTTAAAATTAGATGTTTAACTGGATTAAATTGGAGAAATGGTGCTGTGTTCTGCATATATAAAATCTCTTTGACCGATTTAGAGGAGCTTGTTTTTACTCCATGATAGAATTGTGGAAGGGGTGTCATCTATTGAGATTTAGACCTTTTGATATACCACAAACTATATTATCTAGAAGTTATGGTCTATATTATTTCTTTTTGCTATTTTTCAGGATAAAAACTGCACCATATGTGTTTACGGACATGATGAACTGAATCATCCATCCATTCCTAGATCAATTTGTGGTTTTTTTGTGGCTAGCATCTTGGTTTACACCAAGACTCCAGATAATCATTACCAACGTCTTGACATCATCATGAGTAAATTGAGAGAGTATCATATATTCACTAATATATCTAAGTTATAATTTTATACAAAAACATTACATTTCATAGGTCACATTCTCTCTGAGGAATGTGTTTCAGTATACCTAGAAATGATTAAGGGAGTGATTTTTAAGGATAATCCCAATAACTTTTTGATATGTATATATTTTTTGGGTTATTAGGTTATTTTCATATGTTTATTCATGACTATCCCCATTTAGAAGAATAATTTTCAATATGTACAAAAAAGTGGGATCAATTTCAAATTTTCAGAAGCATGAGATAACTCCTTCCATGAGTTAATGAAGTGTTTGAATACTTCATAAATTTGGATCAAACCTTAACTGAGTGATAAGTATATCAAGTTTTGTGATGTGTTCATGATTAGAATTGGTGTCGTGCTGAATTAGGGAGATAAAGTTGTGGAATATAGATCATGATAGTTTATTCAATATGAATTGAATTATCCTACGCATGATCTGAGTCATAAATTCAATTTTATTCCTTAATGTGTTGGAAGAATCATATGTTGGGTGAAAATTATTATATGTATATCGATAATAATATCTTGGAATACTTCATCTCATAGTGAAATTTGAATAACTGATACTGTAGTTGGATTGATTATATGAAGTCATTTGATTTTGAGATGAAATATATGTTTGGGAAGGGAAAAAATGTCTCTAACACTTGAAAAAAGAATAAATAGCCTCATGTAGTTTTGGAGTATAGTTCTATGTAGAAGATGATGACCATGCTAGATGAAATATATGTTGAGGTTAAGGAGGGATGTAAGAAGATAACACTTGTATCATTATCTATATATTCTACACATATGATCCATATCAGGGAGATGCAATATGGGGACCTAGAGTGTTTATAATTGAGGAAAATCATTGATTGTGGGGAGTCACATTCTGGTTGGACTATAAATGAGAATGATACATCTATGAAAAGAAGAATGTTTTGGTACTTGTTAGTAGGTGTGACTTTTTTCTGCACGTGTTTCATGCCTCAATGTGGTAATTTCATCCTAGTATTAATAAAATATATCGTGACCTACATTAACAATATTGGTGGCCTAGCATGGAAAAATACATTGGAGGTTTCCCAACAAGATGATACACCTATCATTAAGTGAATCCTAAGCATTAATAACTTGGTATTTTATGACAACCATTTCGAATTTTGGAATGGAATTAGAATAATGTTACCATATAATTCATTATGGGTTTTTCTAGGAGAACTCAAAATAAGGACCCTATATGGGTGATTGTAGATCTATTGGAAAAATTATTTAATTTATTTTCGATATGGGAGACTTTTACCAAGTACTAAATGGGTGAGATGCATGTACGGGAGATAGTCCATTTTCATGGATTTCCATGAAACATAATTTTAGAACATAAATCATATTTCACAACACTAACATGGTAGGGATTTCAGAATTAAATTGGTTCATATGTGTTTCTTAGTATGGATTTCCACCCACAGGCAGATGGGAAATCAGAGTGCACCATTTAGGTTCTAGAGAAAATGCTGAGAGCATGCTTCCTTGATTTTTTTGGGTCATGGGAGAAGTACAATGAAATTTTTGAGTTCACAAATAAAAATAGTATTCCGAATAATATTTATATGGAATCATATGTTTCTCTTTATGTTAGTCTATATTGATCACCTATATACTGGATAGAGGTGGCTAAGTCGGAGTTATTGGGATTTCCTCTCTTATAGGTGACATCAGAGTAGGTGTAGTTGATTCAAAAATGTATTGAAATAGTCTATAGTAGGATGAAATCATATGGTGTTCGATTTTTCTAACCCCTTGACTTTATAGTGTGTCATAATCTATTCCATCAGGTGATATTACGATTTGGTAACTATAGGATTCAAAGGAAGGGAATGTTAGATCCCATTATTTTTTACCATTCCAAATTGTGGAGAGTATCAGACCAGTGTAATACTAATTAGACCATACACAAAGCTATATTACTATGAAATATGTTTCTCATGTGTCTCATCATTAGCAGTATCACCCTAACCCTTCTCATGTGATTTACATAGATGATGTTGAGCTTGCGGGAGATGCGTCCTTTCAGAGGGATCTGATTCATGTTATGGATTTCAATGAGATATTTTTATGGGGAAAGACCATGTCCATATTATTAGTATTTTGGAAAAATGGTCTTGTTCAAGAGGAAACATGGGAGTGGGATGAAGATATGGGGTGTTAGTGGCCTAACCTTTTTACCTCATAATCTTTTATATTCTTGGGAGTAATGATCAAGGATGATCTATTATATGGTGGGGAGAATGTAAGATCCCTAATTTTATATTTATTTCTCATACTCTTTTATGGTTTTTATTTTAGAACTATTTTAGAATTACCTTGTTTTATTATTGTCTTGGGTTCATTAAGGGGAGTTTTTGAAACATTTGGAGGGGGTTTGGGTAGTACAGGACTGGAACCTGGATTGACCAATCCATGCACCAACCCCAGTAAATCTATACATCCCATATATAAGGGAATTGTATAATTGGTGTATAATTTTTCAAATCATGAACCACTTAGGAGAAACGGTGGACCATAAATAGTAGGGAACATGGTTAGGGCATATGATTTCGAAAACTGTGTGACCCTGTCCTGGAAAAAATGAACACCATATTTCATCCATTTTAATTTTAATAAAACATTCCTAAACCCACGAATTTTTATTCATAATCCTTTTTTATTGACCTAAACTGATTTCTTATGGTCTTGGGGTCCCTCATAAATATAATATGGCTCTAAAAACCACATTCAATGTGAATCAAAGATCTGATGGAAGGATTCTATCCTCTTCCATTATTTGATCTCTTCTTGTTTGGTTTATTCTATATATCTTCCATATTTCTGTGTTAATTTAGGGCGATTATTTAATTCATTTGAAATGGGTTTAGATATAGGTTTTGACAGATCTTGTTTTGTTGGATCTTGATCCTATGTGTTAATACTAGATTTTTTCATCTGTTGTGATTTTGACCATTCCATATCCCTCTGAGTGGTGTGGTTTGATGAGTATTCATCAACAATTTTGTGGTAGGTGGTCTAATATTCAATTCTCATAATATTGATTGTAATTATTTTTACACAATTTTTCAATTGTAATTTTCCCGTTGGGAAATTTTTTTAAATCAAATTAATTGATTTTCTCATGTCATGAAGAAATTGGTCAATACTGGGATTAAGAATTTGATTGAATATAGAGGTTATGAATTTGGTCCAATAATTGGATTTTTTTGAATAATGGATTATGGAAATGGTTGATAATTGGGCTATTAATGTGGAACCATGAGGTGTGATATTTGTGAATGCTGGGAATATTGAGTTGTGGGTGAGGGAATACTCCTCAAAATAACCATGATGGTTCCAAAGAGCTTATCTAGGTCACCAAGTTATTTATATTTATTTGGATTTGATAACTATATTTTGGGACATGGACTACTTCTCCAAATACCAATGGGTGAAAATCTACTACCCTAGTTTCTGAATTTTTTAATACGAAATTTATAATAATAGAATTATTGAATCCCATGAAAGATTTAATTGTGAAGTACCTATGATGTGTGGTTAAAACTCTAGTATTGACTGATGTAGGTGTTATTGGATTAGGAGCCATTTTGAACATTAGGAACTCTTTGGTTAATTAAATAATATTAAATGTGATAACTATTTACTTTATCATTTTAAATTTATTATTTATTCAAAATTATTCACTATTAAAGATTGGGTGTTTATTTATACACCATTGGTTGTGGAATAATATTTTGTACTCACACCCTACACGTGATTTCAGATCGGTACCAATATATATATTATATTTTAAAGACATGATAATGGAAAGAGTCATATGTTAGATATCTATGTTGGGATTTAGGATGCAGCATGTATGAGGGAACTAGACATGATTTAAAAACCTTCTGGGGAGTTGTTAGTGTGTGTTTATTTTGGTTTTTCTTTTTACACCTGACAGTTATATGACATGACACATTTTCTCCATTGGTTCTAGATATTATTTCTTATTTTGGATTCATCATGTGATGATCAGTCTTGTATTTTTTTGTATTTATCTATCTAATTCATTTATGTCATTTTGATCTTTTGTATTTTTTAGACTATTTTTATGATTTTATAAAGTTTCTAGAATATATCTATGTTACATATTAGACCCACCACTACTAGTTGATAGCCTCTGTTGTATGGGGAGGAATACTAAAGGGAATTTGGAGAACCAGCTCATAGAACTGGGATGTGGCACCCAGTTCTAGATGTCACATGGTTGTTGTGAGTTTATTTTCGTTATACGTGACCTAGTGGAGGGTAATGTTTTATTTGGTAATCTTTTATTAGTTACTTTATTATGAATTGTTATATTTAAAAGAGACATCTCATAATAATGAATCTATCAGCTGGTCATTAATGGTGTGTGGAGATGTGTTTTGGGAATTCCAAATGATGAAAACATGTTTTTTTTTTGAATTTTTTATCTCTTTATAATAAAATTTAAATATGGATTTGATATAATTTTTTAAAACACATTTTTAAATTTTTTATAAAATGATCTAATATGTTTTGTCCCAGTTCCATGAGATGGGAGTTAATTAGATAAAACATACATATTTTATACTCACCCCCTTCCTGGGAATTATTTTGCATTTGCATATGTCATCTATTGAGACAATTATAAAGTCATGGTGCCATAGTTTTTTAGTGGTTCTTATGATATAATGTCCTGGAATGTGGAGTTGTAGCTTGGAGTGTGTTGGTTGTTGCTGATTTTCTATCACATTGGAGTTTTTATTTTTGGGGCCTTTTTAACCCTCATCATCATGTCTTTTGGATTATACATTTACTCTAATATGGTTTTTTATTTTGGTAATCATTTTAGTTGTAATTTTTAATTATGCATCATATCAATTTATTTTTTGTTATTATTTTTTTGGTTTCGATTTTTAATTTTAAACGGGGAAATTCATCCCCTACATGTTTTGAGGCCACTGAAATTTATTATCAGCCATTGTTGTCTTCGGGAAGTCACATATGGCCTAGTAAAACCCATAAATCTTCCCAAGCCTATGGGTGATGGGTATGATGTTACAGATCCAGTGAAATTTTCCATCGAAACATCACCCCTTTTCATAATATGAATTGGTATATTTTGAATGAATACTTTATTATGATGTCTCTCAACCTTTAAATATTGGAAACATAAGAATATTTATAAATAATATATAATTTTATGGTTCATATTATCCCAAAAATGGTTTCCTTAAAATCTTGATACATATTTGTGCTACAAGGGGTTTTAGAAAAATTTAATTTATCAAAATCATCGTATATTTATATTTTTATCTTAGGAATAAATGGAGGGTATAGTGTCCTTATAAATATTAATATAGGACCTTCAAATACAATAACTCATAAATTCCATTCACTGACAACATTTATTTTCATTTTAATATTCTTAATATCATGGTGGTAACTTATTATTATCTAAAATAAAGATTATTTGAAATTAATTTGGGATATATATGATGTATCCCCTTCCTTAATGATTACCATATATAGAATTACTTAATCCATGTTTATAACTTGATTATCAATCCCCATTTAAAATAAAACCTAATGATCTTTCTAAGAAAATAGTTCAGAAAAGATATTTTCCTTTCTATGGAGGTAGTGTATTGTGAAATCATAAACCTTGAGCTATTATGGCCATTAGAATATCCACTTTTTGAACTATTTTTTAGATGATTTATTTCTTTTTTTGAACTGCATATAGTTTATATCTTTCACTATAAAGGTATTACATCTATATCATCAATTAAAATATTACATCTACCAAAATAATATTATGGTTTTAAATAATTCCACTCATGTATCATTAACTACTTTGAATCAAATTAAAATACCCTATCATTTTTATAAGGACACGTATATTTCCCTTATTCGATTAATCACTATATATCACAAATCCATCCCTTCTAGATTTTACATTCAATATCATTAAATTTACCAATGTACTCTTTAACTCTGTACAAATTATCAATATTATTCTAACCAAATAAACATAACACCTTTTTGTGTCAACTTAGTCAATGAGTAATATAATTGAGAAAAATTTAGATAAAATCATTGATATTAACCTTATAAAACATGAATACTATATAACACATTTATATTTATTGGTGATTCCATTCCAACACTACCTTTTTCTTGGAAGGATCAACTTATATTCCATCCTTAGAGACAATATGGATAGGGAAAAAACTTACTCGGTCCAGAAATCTTATTGCCTATGTTTACCATATTACTCTTTTTTATTAATAGTGTCAATAATGATTAAAAAATGACTCTTATACTAATCATTTATTTTAGAGTATACCATTATATCATCAATAAATAGTACACAAACATTATACATATAATCCTTGAATACTATATTCATCATAACCTTAAATACAAAAGGTTAATTATTTAATCCAAAAAGATTTTTTAAAAATTTGGAATGTCCATTAATCGTTTGAAATATCACCTTTGGAATAACTTTATAATCCACTCATAGTTATTTATATATTTAAGGTAGTGAAATCATTGAAAAATATTGTTCCCCATTAAGTTGAGTTACCATGTTGTCAACGCGGGGGAGAGGATAATTTGTCTATATAGTAATAGATTTTATATCCCAATAATTGATTCGTTACATAATGTACATATTTTTTTTATTAATAATAATATTAGGGAATCCCTGTGGTGAAACACTAGGGTGGAAAAATACCTTATCACATAAATCATATAGCGGTTTATTCACCTATACTAATTTTACTATGGACATACTATAGGGATTCATAATTTTAATTGTTTCATAAGAGATGAGGATCAATGGAAACAAAACATCAGACTCATGTGGGTGTCATGGTAGATATTCAGGAAACAAAACAATGCACTCCTACATAATAGGGTCAACCTATATTTTGAGGATTCATTTCCCTTAAATAAGTTATGTTATCTCTTATTATAAAATCATTTCATTATAGCTAGTTACTGGATGTGGATCCAGGCCTAACAAATATGGTGATGTTCCCCCATTAAATACATGTGATTCCACATATCCATCATCAATAATATTCTACTTATCTTGGAAATAAATTTATTCCGTATAATTTATAATTCAATCCATACCAAGGATCATATTAAAGTCAACCATTAGTATAATAACGAGGTTTTAAAACAATATAAGTATATAAATCGAAATGGGGACTGAATGACATATCAGTTTGACAAATATATTTTCAGTTGGAGGCTTCGTTGTAAACTCCCTTATAAAATTTCTCTATAATTATTAAATGTTCTTTGAAAAATAAGATGATATAAAAGAGTTTCAATAACTAGAAAAAAATGAATTATTTAAATTTGTTGTTATATTCAATGTACCTACTAAACCACCTTTATTAACTTCAACCTCAGTTCTATTAATCACAAAATCATGGACTTCTACACTTATGATAATCTGTGGGATGTTCCCTAAACACTTGGAATATTGGTGTGAATAATTTCTTATCACATTACATGAATTAAATATATAGTAGTTGCCTCTGACATTACTAAGTATTCATAGGCCTTAAAAACATTTTATCTCACCATGAAACAGACTCATGTTCACATTAATCAATAACATTGGTGTTTCCTTTAACAATTTCCACATGTTGGAAATCCATTCTTATTCATTATACTTTAAATTTGAAATCATAATCGTAATTTCATCTCATTTCTCTTATGGATTGAATTTTTAATAATATCACTTTAAAAGTTCTCCATTCTATACATATTACTTATACACCACTCTATTATTTTGGATAATGAACACCATTGATCGAAATATCATTTAAAATAATACACTACCATAATAAACATTTCCCTATCATTACATACTAAGTCTAGATATTTTTTTTAAGGGACCTAATACACTTTCCAAAATCCAAGGGATTAATATTCACATTAATATTCTATGACATATATCACGAAATAAATATAAAATTGGGGAATCATGTTATGGAACAACAAGTTTCTCCATACTGAAAAGGTTATTCATCATAAAATTATTTATTTACACTAATATTTACATGATCTATTTAACACCAACACTATATTTACTATCGTTATCAATATGTAAACCACTACATTAAATATGGGTGTTGATTTCATTTCTTCTACTTGGAGATGTATCTCAATAATATCACACATTGAGTTATCTAATAATGACTATGAATATTAATCTATTATATTAAAATACATATGATTGAAAAAGTTTTCAAATTTCATAATGGTTTATAATAATTTTCATATTAGTTATGATCATATAAAATATATTTCCCATATTTCCCAACAATCATTAACTATTAAAAAATGTTATAAACTTAACTCTAGTACCCTAGAGCCAATGTTTACATAATTATCTTGGAATATAATATAAGGAATCACATTATTTTTTGACCAATTAGTTTATAATCTGTGGGAAACTAGATATATGATTGATTCTCATATTATATTATAAATATAATAACATAGAACAAGGAATATTTTTGAATCATTTAATCCATTCAAATAAAAAGGGTTATTTAAAGTAGAATCTATCATAAGTCAATAAGATATAATCAATATGGAAAAGTAGATAATAAAAAAACATTACATTGAAATTAAAAATTGGGTTGAATGTAAATATATGTCTAATATCAACATAAAAATATCATGGATAATGGAAAATAAATTCTCAATAAATAAATTTAAAAATTATGGACATTCATGGTCATACCATAAAGGCCTCATTGATGATATCATGAATCCTACTATTAATTCCTTATATAGGACATTCTTAATAAATGTATAGGTTAAAACTAGATACCCATATAATATAGCATGTCTATTTTTTGTCTCAAGAGATATATCTATACATCGAGGGAATATCAATTACCAGAACCACCCTTTACTTTATCATCAAATGAATTCATCATATATATCATATGATCACTATAATTCATCCTTAAAAAACATTTTAAATTGATAATTAACAATACATAATTAATAATACACAATATTTCATTAGTCAATTAAATTTAATTCATGACTGGGGTCCTTCAATTGATAGCATATATTGAAATGGTATATGGTCAATAAAATTTTAACAAAGTGGAAATAATTCTATATAAATACATGATACTTATTATATGATAATGTAAATGAAATTATTTTATAATTTAATTATGGAGTGTGATAGGGAATGTTATCATGATAATGTTAAAAACCCATAAATCAATCAAGGATGAATGAAGGCCATTAATTCATAAAAAATGATGGGTTTTAGTGAAATCAATCAATTTGGAAAATGAAAATAAAATATAAGAACATAATTTAAAATAATTTCTATGTTACATTATGTAATAATGGAATTAAATGTCACATTTAAAATCCATTTCATTCCTCTGAGAAAATATTATCCTTTTGTATCTGTATTTTTACAAATAAAAAATCCTAATAGTGTGAGAAAACAAATTCATTGAAAATAAACAAGTAATGATTTAATGGTAGGTTAAATAAAATGAATAAATAAAAATATGGAAAAATTCATTCATGTTATATACGTAAGATGAGAAAATTATTTTCACAATTTTATAATTTAAAAAAAAGGTCTTTTTTTGAAAATATTCTAGTGATTACTTTTAATAATTTAGAAATTAAATAAATATTAGTGAAAATTATCATTTAAAATTATTTCATTTAAAGGTAAAAAAACATCTAGAAATAATTATTATTAACATGGATATGGAAGATAATGATTCTTGACTAAAAAAAATAAATAAGGTCATTATCCCATACATGTAACTTACATATTTATTATTGATATAAAAATAGAATAAATATAAAATTTTAACATAAAACTAAATCATTGCTAGAGGATATGAATATATATTTGGGTTAAAATATTATGATAATATAATTTTCCTAATTAATTTTGAATATAATTATCTTGAAATAAAATGAAATCGTATTTGAAATCTCATACCTTGGGACTCTTCTTAGTCATGTATAATTGATCATCATGTGTAAGGATTTTATAGTTGTTATAAACTCATATAGAAACCATATTCCTACTTATCATTCTATTTATTACTAACTCATAACATCTCATTGTGAATTAAATTACTATTCTTCATTAGCATCATAATTCTTAATGTTTTCTATTTTATTGTTGAAGAGTATTTTGGTTTGTAAGTATCATTTTTTACATCATGGTCGTGTTTTAATTCATACTAGAGTCATAATAATGATATAAATACCATAATTATTCAATATATATAGTTTTATAAACTTCTATTTTGTTGAGTAATCGAAAGATGAATCACATCTCTTCCTAGAAGAAAAAGTTCACAAAAAAACTTGAGCCTTATTATCATTTTACAACAAATGGAATGGTAATAAGATATATGAAATATTATATTTCTAGAGTCAAATTTGATTAATAAATATAATATAAAATTATTTTTTTCATTATAACGATGCATTTAATGTGGTGATGAAAAACTATTTATATTGTTAAATAGAGATAGTAGGTCATACTTACTCATGAGAACAGTTTTCATTGACCATACAATGAAAATTAAAGTTAAAAATTATGCCATATTAACATTAAAACATTTAATTATGGATAATATAATTTTTTTATTATTTTAATTTTTTTATTTGATATTTGGAGGAGGTTTATAACGAATGGATCTTTGAAAATTTCGAAAGAACATATATCACTTTATTTGGTAATCTTATTTTTGTTACACCTTATGACTTCATAAATTGTTTTTTGGGGATAATGAGTCATATTACAGTAAAAAATAATATCTTCAAGATATTTGGGAAGGTATTGGTCACAATAAGTGTCCCAATGTTCGTCAATAAGTGTATAGATTTAGTGCCCTTTTATAAGTGAGGTCACATGTAATATTGTAATTTTTTAGAATATTATTATATTATATATATTTCTCAATTAATGCAGATCCAAATAATGAAAATGTCATAAAATAAAGGTATAATATCTAAATAATATCAACCAATATAATATAAACATGACATTTGGTTCTTTTAAGCATTATCTGTTTAGTTTGATGTCACCCCCCTTTTTCCAATTCATAGATTTACCGTGATAATGATTTTTACCTAGGTTATTATTAATGTTGACCAATAATGAAATTGACCTACATAATATTATTAAAATGATGAAATAAAATTAAGAAACTATTTTATAAAATTAAATTACAATGGTTGGTATAAATTAATTTAAAAATCAAACCAAAAAATTGATGAATTTTTTTTAATTAAATGCATTTTTTAACAATAAGATGAATTAATTATAACTACACTCTTTCTAACTAGTATTATATGAATTTAAATTTATTTAAAATAATATATTATATACACATGTCATTATATTTATTCAAATATAGAAATTTTTTAAATATATTAATATATTTTTCACTTAAAATATTTTTCAAAAAAAATAACTATGTTTACATAGAAATGATGTCTTCATTATTTATAAACAATTTATAAAAAATATAGCATTAATTATATATGTTATAAAATATTGTTAACTATAAAATTAAATTCCATAAATAATAAATTATAATATATTCAAAAAAATCATTAATATATAAAATTTTGAATCATTCATTCTACGCTTATTTTGACATAGTTTGTTCAAAAGCGATATTCATCGTATCAATTTATAAATGTTATACCATGAATAAAAAATATTATCTATATTATATTTTCATCATAATGAAAATTTTCTTTACCAAAAAAATATATTTGGTATTAAAATATATATTTTTTTAATTTATTTTTATAGATAACAACATGTTTCCAAATTAGGAACCCAATTTCATTTTTTTGGAATGGCCATTTTCAATTTTGTATAATATACATGTCTTTTTAAATTGATGGGTTGGGATATAATTTTTGTAGAATTTATTTTTATTAATGATGATTATTATGTGTGGTTAAATAATTTTTCAACTATTGATATAGATCCTTAGAACTAGTATTGAACTCCAGGAGATCGGGTAATAGGATTAGGGAATATAGTGGTCAGAAATTTATCAATAGATGATATTAGTTTGTTGTTAAGGCTTCATATAAAGACCAATCCATCATATTTTGGTTATACATAATGTTTCATATTTAGGAAATCAATATTAAACCTCATACATCATTTTTAACACCCCATGCTTCCACAATATGCATCTCTTTGAATAATATTATAGCTTGCGTTGTACGCAACTTCTAGTTCTAACACACCGTGACCAATCAAACTAAACTTTGCGAATTGTAATACCTAGTTTTTGAAATTTTATAAATTTTATTATTCAAATTGGAATTTATTTTAGGATTGGGAATATCAAAATTATCTTAGTATATTTTTTTCACTTTTCTGATAACTTTCATATTTGATGAATAGAGAAAATACTCAATTTTAATTAAAGACATCTTTTTTAATCAAAATAATTTCTAGGGTTAAATTATGAATTTGAGTGGTTTTAATGTTTTGTTAGATTATATTTGTATTATTTAAGATAATTTAAATCATTGGATGTAATTTCATATTTAAATTTTACAAAAACACTTGTCAATGTTTTGATATTTTGTACTACTTAAAAACCCGCTTTTTGGTTTTGACAACGAGAATTAATTGTAAATTAATTTCTGCAACTACATTGTTTCGAATTTGGAAAAATTGATTCCATATTTGGAATCATGAGTTCAAAATTTTTGATTTAGGTATCTTTTATTTTAAAACATTATGAATAATTACTTCGGTAAATATTTTATTTACCATTGTTAAAGGTTAAATCCAGTAAATAAGGGTAAAAAATAATAGTACACTAATATTAAATTACCATAACATGTGTCGTAACACAATTTACTAATACATTTCCATACATGGGCATACTTGGGACTATTTTTGGACCACCATGGAGCCACTTGAGAGTGATATTGACACATTATATTAATTAAATTAAAGTAAAGACAAAATGACATAAACATATATCTTTTAGTAATTTTATTTTTAACAGGGGATATATAAGATTTATTTTCAACTATAAATATTAATATTATATCTAAAAATACTTCCTAAATCAGTTTATTTTGTTTGTAAATTTTCGACATCAAATAAATAAAATCATTAAAGACACAATAATGATGTAGTGTTTACCTCATTAAAGAATGATTTAAATAAATGAGATTATAAAAATTAAAACAATTTCAAAAACCTTCCCGTTTTTCATTTGATGATTTTATTTAGAAAATGGGTCAACATATCTCTGACTTTAAGGAGTTATGGAACTTTATAAAATGAAAATCATTATATTATAAAATAATATTTTCAAACATTCTTAAAGAGCCCCTCCTATCCCTTATAGAAATCCATAAACTATCACATATTTCTCACACCTATCAAGCCACTTGGATCATCTATTATCTACCTAATAAATCTACCTACATCTATCTATTCATCTTAAAAGCCTCACCTTAGGAAGAAGACACTTCTATTAATCCTTTTGGTTCAAACAAAGTGAGTTACTCGATTTAAAGGTAACATATCCTCTTAAGTTTTTTCCATTTATTTTACTTCTCCAACCACCTAAAATATTTTTATTCTTTTATTTTATATAAAAAATAGTATCCTTAATATACTAGTTTGTTTTAATGAGAATTATTTAAACTAAAATTACACACACCTCCATCTTATGGGTGTAGAACATATTGTTTCTGTGGACGGTGAACTACATCCTCGCGAAACGATGATTGTTCAATTTTCTACCACAACCTCTTATAGTGGCCATTATGATAGAACTGTAATTATATATGACATATATGATATTTATTTTACCTATAATATTCTGTAATTCTATTTTATTTCATACGTTTATTCTTTTCATGTTGTATATATACGATCATTTCATTTGAGGACGTGCGCACTACCACCCCCTCAAAATGATATGACTCATTCATACCATACATGGATCGTATAAAGGATGGTGTTAATGAATATATTCAATGTATATAAAATAGTATATTATAATTTAATAATAATAATATACCTATGTATCATATTTCTTCTTCCCTTTTAAAATAAAAAAAATGAAATGGAAGTAGCGTTTGTTCATACATACGGATTACCATCTCCACGAACGTGATGAGATTCATTCCCCATCGTAACCCTTTATGAATAATTTTCATTTGATTATTAAAAATAATATTTATAAACATTATATAATAATTTATATTAATCAAATACATCCTATCCCTAAAAACATTACTTACGTAACAAAACATATAAAGGAAAATGAATCAGTTAACACCTGAAACAATGATACTACTATAATATTATTATCAATAAAATATTATAAGATCATATATGATATAATATATATTTATATGGTAATTTTATAATTTAAAATCGGTGATTTAACTATTATATGGGAGGTTAACATACCCTCGACCTAGGAAAAGTACTATGTAAGGGTTAATTTCACAATATCTTTATTATCCATGGTTATTTTTACATAAGTATCTAATGTGACATCTTTATCATCCACATATGTGTTTTCTTCAAAATGTGTATAATAAAAATTTTACTATTTACTAGACCCTGGGTTAGGTCATTTATACCATTATCTGACCATATATTCTTTGAAAAGAATCATTCCGTCGTTTTCCAAACAAGATACTTTATGACCTTTTCTATAAAATTAAGGCAAGAATTTTTTTTGTTATACGGAGGGTGCACCTATTTTCTGATGTTATAACATCATTGAAGCTTCCCTTAAAGTATTATTAGAATATTCCCAAAATACATTTTTCTTTTATAATTAGGTTACTCTTAAATGATTTCAATATAGAAAGATATATTTTTCTCAAATAGTTTGGATTTTATCTATGTCAAAATCCTTTGATAAATTTTACACTTGTTTGAAGTTGATTTATTATGATACAAATCATATATATTTTATTTAAGGTTAGGTTATATGTTTGACTATGGATGTGTTATTTTTATACCATTCATGGTTTATGGTTAAAGTATTGACATTTCATATGCATGTTTTAATATGAATGTTTATGTTATGTTTCAGCCTTTTCGTATGAAGAATGTATAGGACTTAGTAAGTGATGGGTGGAGCCCTCTATAGCTCCTCGGTGTATCATTAGTTCTAATTATACAATTAGACCTGGAATTGGTGGAGGCCATTCCCAATTTCATATATGGTTTTGGCCGAGGCCTTAATCATTTTTAGACATCTAGGCAGAGGCCTTCAGAAAATGATTCAGAATGTACCACATTATACATTTCCTCATTATGAAAATAATATTGATAGTTCATGTGGTTATTTGACTAGTGGAATACCCATGACTATGTGTTTTTATGACATTATTTACTCATCTCATATTTCTGTCATAAAGTGAACATTCTTATTATTTGTAAAGGCATGTGCTTTCAATTATTCAACACGCCTAATGTTTATGTTATCTTCTGCTATATTTCTTACTCTTACTATGCATTTGATCTCAACCCTTTCTTATTTTCTATTTTCCCAGGATATGAAGAAGTTAGTTATTATTGACTTGCATGCATAATCTAGGATGCTTGGATGTTTATAATGGAATAATATGTGTTGTATATCTTTTCAAGTTGTAATTTTGAACATATATATGTATCTTGATTCCAATAATACTAAACGAATCGGTCTTTCAGGACATGATTCCTTGTATCATGCCAATGTTATGTAATAATGCACTAACTCTGGGTAACTAGGGTTGTTGTTCTTGAGTTGGTATCAAAGGAAGTTTAGTACAAACCTTGGAAACAATATTTAGAAAAACTCTGATTAGAAAACACTACCCTAAGATAGACTTTGAGGATTAGTATAGAAGAACTCCCAAGAATTTTGGTAATGTAGAGATTTTGTGGGTTTTCCAAGCAATACATCCCTGACTGGATACGAGTAGGTAGAGGCAGCTTTGGCATAGATGTACCTAGGAGTGAAAACTCTTATAAGGATTTTCAGGCTTGACCTGGTGTATCCTGGTACACGACAATGGGCCTTTCTGCACTATTGGTTACAACACTCTCGGGGGATATGCTTAGGATAATTCGCATTTTTATTAAAAACCATTATATTGGATTTCTGAGTATATACATCCTCATAGAAAACATTTTTATGATTATGTATGATATCCATAAACTGTAAAATTTATTTTAAGTGTTTTATAAGTTTGGAATTATGTATTGCAATTCATAATCTAATATATTATATACCATTGTTTAGAAATGACATGTAGTGGAAGGAAAGCGAACCATATCAATGTACGTAATCCATGTAGGGATTTCCCCCCTACTCAAGATAATTATAATGGATTTGGTGATGCAACTGGTGCTGATGAAAATATCACCGTACTAGGAAAACTCACTCAGTTTATGAATAATAACCTTACCCATATGGATCACCTTGATCCAAAATGCGGAGGATCCATGTTAGACAGATTCATGAGGCCATAACCACTAGGATTCAATGGGACTAAAAATCAATTTGTACCCGAGCAATGGATAAGTTCCTTAGAGAAAATATTTCATGCTTTGGGGAATAGTGAAAGGGAAAAGGTTGTATTGATAGTTTATTGCCTCACTATAGATGAATATCAATGGTGGTCATTGATTAAAAACACAAAGGAGGATGAAGAGGTATCAAGTATATAATAGAGGGAGTTTAAATAAATTTTCGTAGAAAAATATTATCTTCTTGACCAACGAGAAAGTATGGAAAATAATTTTCTGTGTCTAAGGAAAAAGGAGGATGAGAATGTCACAACGTATGAGTATAACATTAAAAGGTTAGCACGGCATGAAGTATATTATATACGTAACCCAAGGAGTAAGATTGATCAATTCTTTGATGGGTTAAAACCATTTCTTTGTCGATCATTAGTCTCACAATCCTTCTCATCATATGAAGATATTTTCCCATGTGCTATCATGACAGAAAAAAATTTCTAAGTATTACCACTTTAAATTAAAGAAAGTGAAGAAGAGATCTATTGAACACTATGGGAAAGAAAATAAGTAAATAGGGAAGAAGGGAGGAGTTGAATTTATACCATGTGATAAATGTGGAAGGAAGCACCCTGGTACCTTTCTAAAAGGAAAAAAAGTATGTTACAAATGTGTACTGAAAGGAAATCTTGCAGGTGATTATAAGGGGAAGAAAGATGATACCAATGTTCAATGCTACCATTGTTGGAAATGGGACATTATGCACATTAATTCCCTAAGATCCAAGGAAACATATCTCGGAAAAGGCTGAGGGAGCAAGGAAAAGCTTTTGCAATCACTACTACTGATGTTGAAGCTCTGAATGATGTAGTGGAAGGTAATTTAATGGTTTCCTCGAATTTACCCATTGATTTATTTGATTATGGATAATCACATTGTTTCGTATCTTCCCAGTTTTCTAATAAAATTAAATATATTTAAATTCATTTAACCAGATTGTTATCAGCAAAAACTCCTAAGGGAAGTATCATAAAATAATGTTTTGTGAATAAGTGCCCATTAGGTAATATAAATGGTCTTTATCTACTGATCTCATCATCATAATCATGATTGAATTTGATATAATCCTCGATATGGATTTGATTCCAAACCATGATGTGAGAATTTATTGTAATAAGAAGAATGTTACAATTTATGATGATGATAAGGAATACCTTATCCCCAGAGAAGAAACGTCACCATCTGAGTCTTATCTAGATCCACCCCCTATATCTCTACAAATTCAATTATTGGGGGAGGAAGAGAGTAAAATATATATGGGTGAGAGAAGGAATGTTCAAATAGAGGACTAACCAATTGTACATGAATATATTGTTTTATCTTCAATGGATTTACTTGGACATCCTCCAGAATGAGAAATTTAGTTTTCCATTAATTTAATTCCTGGTTCAAGGCCCATATCAAAGACCCCTTATAGAATGTCCACTGTAGAATTAGTGAAGCTAATGAAACAACTATAGGAGTTGAGTAATAAGGGATTTATTCACCCTAGTATTTCTCTGTGCGGATCCCCTATCCTTTTTGTTATGACTAAAGATAGATATATGTAGTTGGGAATTGACTATATTGAGATCAATGATTTAAAAATAAAAAAGTATCCCCTACCTCGCGTTGATGATTTATTTGCTCAACTTCATAGAGCTTAATATTTCTCAAAGTTTTACCTTCGATCTGGATATCATCAGTTGTGTGTGAATAAGGAAGAAATTGCAAAGACAACATTTCAAACTATGTATTGGAATTATAAGTATATAGTAATGCCTTTTGGAATGACTAATGCACCCTCTGTTTTCATGGATCTAATGAATAATGTTTTCTTGAAATATCATGATGACTTTTTAGTGGTATTTATTGATGATATCTTAGTTTAATCATATAGATATGAAGATCATGAAAATCAAATGCACCCTCTTCTAAATACTCTTAGAAGAAATGAATTATATTAGAAGTTCAGTAAGTGTGAATTATGGCATCCAAATATTTCATTTCATGGCCATATTTTCTCTAAGGATGTAATCATTGTTGATCCTTTAAAGACCAAGGAAATCCATGAATGGCCAGCACCGAATGGTATAATCGAGGTTTGCAGTTTTATTAGTTTAGCTAGTTATTATCGTCTTTTCATCCAAACTATTGCCTGATTGGATAACCCATTAACCAAGATCACATGTAAAGAGGATAAATTTGTTTGGACAAAAGAGTGTGAATAATTTTTTGAATAAATTAAGAGAAGATTGGTCTATTATCCTATATTGACTATACCATCAGGGAATGACGGGTTTGTTATTCATAGTGATGATTCAAAAGAAAGGACATGGTTCTGTCCTTATGCAGAACGATAGAGTTATTTCCTATGCATCATGACATCTAAAAATTCATGAACAAAAATATCCCACTCATGTTCTTGAGATAGCATCATTCATATTTTCTTTAAATATTTTAAGACACTATATCTATGGTGAAATATGTGAGACGCATACCAATCACAATAGAAATAAATAGATTTTCTCACAAAAAGAACTGGTCATGAGGAAAATTAGATGGCTCGAAATACTATAGGATTATGATTGCACCATTCACTACCACCCATGAAAGGAAAATAAGGTGGAAGATGCTTTGATCAGAAATGACCATGGAGTTTTGAACCAAATGAGAGTCGAAATGGATCATATGTTAATTGATCTAGTAAAAATAGATATGGGAATAATCATTGAAGGTGAAACATCGATACTTTTTCTAATGGTTTGTAAACCATTTTTACTATAAAGGATAAAAAGTTCTCATGCTGATGATGAGTATTTTCAAAAGAAAATTAAAGCTATAAACAATGGTAGATTGATCAACATCGTATATGAAGATGGGATTTTGAAATTTGGGAAGAGATTTTGTGTTCCTAACATACTTGATCTAAAACCGGAATTATTGGATGATACACATAGCTCCAATTTCTCTATACACCCTGGTAGCACTAAAATATATAGTTATTTGAAGGAACTTTTTGGTGTGACATCATTAAAAGGGATATTTCTAAATATGTGTCAATATGTATAGTATGTCAAAAAGTGAAAGCGAGAAGGTAACATCCTAGAGGAGGCATGCAACCTCTACCCATACATGAGTGGTAATGGGATGATATTACAATGGGCATTCTCATGGGGATACCGAAGACTCCTAGAAGTAATAACGCAATATGCGTCATTGTTGATCATCTTACCATGTCAGATCATTTTCATGCTATAAGATAAGATTTACCACTTGAACATCTAGAAAGAATATATATTAATGTTGTTGTATGACTTCATGGAGTACCCATGTCGATTGTTTCTAATCGTGATCCCCATTTTACATCATGATTCTAGAAAAGACATTAGAAGGCCTTGGATACTACACTTCATGTGACAACTGCCTACCAC
Source organism: Viscum album (assembly GCA_963277665.1). Lineage (NCBI taxonomy): Eukaryota > Viridiplantae > Streptophyta > Magnoliopsida > Santalales > Viscaceae > Viscum > Viscum album. The sequence goes on from OY728161.1 coordinate 1,642,048,313, forward strand.
CCTAAAACTGATGGACAATCAAAAATTACTATTCAAACATTAGTTGAAATGTTGAGATCTTCCTCACTTGACATTAAAGGTATGTGGGATCAATATTTACCTATAGTAGAATTTTCATATATCAATAGTTTCTATTCATGTATTCAGATGGCACCATATGAAGCATTATATGGAAAAAGATGTTGCACACCAACTTGTTGGGATGATGTTGTTGAATGAAAGCTCATTGGCCCAGAACTTATTGAGGAAGAAATATAAAAGGTGAAGGTCATCCAAACCCGCATCAAATTAGCTCAAAGTAGGCAAAAGAGCTACGACAATAACTGATAGAATGATTTGGAATTTTAGGTAGGAGATCATGTTTTCTTTAAGGTATGTACATGGGAGGGTGTTATAAGATTCTGTAAGAAAGGGAAATTATGTCCCAGGTACATCATACCTTTCAAAATTCTAGAACGGATTTGAGTTTTAGCTTATCTTTTGGCAATTCCGCCAAGCCTCTCCAAAGTTCATGATGTGTTCCACATATCACTGTTGAGAAAATACATGTTTAACCCAATACATGTACTCAAATATAAAGAAATAGAACTTGGACCCGATATATCTTATTTCAAAGATCCTATCAGAATTCTTGATACTAGAGAACAAGGGTTGAGAAACCGGATGACTAGCCTGGTGAAAGTTATAAGGATAAATCATAAGATGGAAGAGGAAACGTGTGAACCCATGAAACTTATGATAAAGACCCAATATTATCTATATATGTAGTAATATTCTAGAAATTTTGAAAATAAAACTATTTTAATGATGGAATAACATAACACCCCAAGCTTCTACAATATGCTTCTCTTCTAATAATATAATAGCTTGCCTTGTATGCAACTTCGAGTTCTAACACACCGTGACCAATCAAACTAGCCGTTATGAATATTAATACCCACTTTTTAAAATTTTATAAATTTTATTATTCAAATTTTACTTCATTTTCTGATTTTTAATATCAAAATTATCTTAGGGTAAATTTTTGCCACTTTTCTGATAACTTTCATATTTTGATTAATAGTGAAAAATACTAAATTTTATTTAAAAACAACTTTTTGAATCAAAATAAATTATAGTGTTAACTTATACATTTGAGTGATTTTAATGTATCATTAGATTATATATTTATCATATAATTTAATTTATATCATTGGATATAATTTCACATTTTAATTGTACATAAACAGATGTCAATATTTTGATAGTTTGTACTGCTTAAAACTCAACGTTTTAGTTATGAGAATCGGATTTAATTTTAAATTAAATTATGAAAATTATATGTTTTGAATTTGTAAAAATGGATTAAATATTTTAAATCAAGTGGTATAAATTTTTTAAATAGGTAACTTTTATTTTAGTCATTATGAATAATTAATTCGGTAAATATTTTATTTACCATAATTAAAAGATAAATCTGGAAAATAAGGGAAAAAAATAATATTATAATAATTTTAAATAACCCTAAAACATGTCCAAACCCTATTTACTGATATATTGAGGACCATTTTAATCCTTGGGTTTATTTTGGGACCCCATGGAGCCACTTGAAAGTTATAATGACACATTATATTAATTAATATAAAATTAAGTCAAAATGACATAAACATATGTATTTTAGTAAAATTATTTTTATAAGGAGATATATAAGATATCTATTTGACTATAAATATTCATTTGAAAGCTAAAATGATTTCCTACATTATGGTATTTTTTCTATAATTTTTATACATCACATTAATTAAATAATTTATGACATAATAATGAAGCAGTGTTTACCTCATTAAAATGATTTAAATAAATGAGATTATAAAAATTAAAACAATATCCAAAACCTATAAAATTATTATTTTCTGATTTTATTTCTAACATTAGTCACCTTATAATCTTAATTAATGAGTTTTTTACCTTTAGAAACCGAAAATAATTATATAATAAAATAATATTTTCAAACATTCCTAAAGATACCCTCTTCCCCATTGAAAAAAAGCCTCACCTCTAACCCATTTATCTCACCTATAAAGCCACATGGAATATCCAAACTTTGTCCAATTATGCTCCAAAAATACCTCTCTTACTCTTAGAATCAATAGGTATAAGTCACTTCACATATGCTTTTTGGTTCAAACCAATGCGAATTACCCTAATTAAAGGTAACATCTCCTGTTAAGTTATTTCTGTTTATTTTACTTATCCAACCCCCTGGACACTCATTATTCAATTATTTTATAACAACACCAGTATAATAAATATAATATTTTGTTTTCATGATATGTATTTGAACTAAAATTAAACACACCGCTATCAAATGAGTGTAGAACATAATGTTTCTCTGGATGGAGAACAACTGTCTCATGAAATGATGATTGTTCAATATTATACTACCACCTCTTATGGTGACCATTATGATGAAAATTTAATTATATATGATATTTATGATATTTACTTTATCTATAATCCTTATTAATTATCTTTATATCATGGCTTTACTCTTTTCATGTCGTATATATATGATAATTTCATTTGAGGAAGTGTGGAATACCGCCCCTCAAATTGATATAACTCGTTCATACCATACATGAAATGTATAAAGGATGGTGTTAATTAACATATGTAACATATATTAAAATTGTATATTATAATGAAATAATAGTATACCTATTTATTATTTGGTCTTATTTCCTTTTAAAATAAAAAAATGAAATGCAAGTAGCATTCAAGCGTACGTACGAATTACTGTCTCTACGAACGCGATGAGATTCATTCCCCATCGTAACTATTCAAGAATAATTTTCATTTTATTATTAAAAATAATATTTAATAACATTATATAATTATGTATATAAATCAAATACATACTATCCATAACAAACATTAATTACTTAAAAAAACATATTAAGGAAAACGAATCAATTAACACCTGAAACAATGATACTACTAAAATATTATTAACAAAGTGATATTAGAAGATCATATACGATATCATATTTATGTATGTGGTTCTTATATAATTTAATATAAATGATTTAACTATTATAAAATAGGTTAATGTACCCTATACCAAAGAAAACTACAAGGTAAGGGTTAATTTGACAATCTCTTTATTATCTGAGGTTGTTTTTATGTAAGTATCTACTGGGACCTATTTATCACCCATATCCTTGTTTTCTTAAAAATGTATTTCGAAACATTTTTAATATTTACTTTACTATGGTTTAATTTCATTTATACCAATATTATACCTTATATGTTTTTAAAGTAATCTTTCCGTTATTTTCCAAACAACATACTTTATGACCTTTTCGACCAAATTAATGTAAGAATGTTTTTTAACTTATATGGAGGGTGCAGCTATTTTCCACTGTTATAACACAGTCGAAGCTCCCCTTAAAAGATTTAAAGGAATGTTTTCAAAATAAATGATTTCATTTTGAATTATGTGACTCTTAAATGATTTCAAAATAGAAAGTGATATTTCTCTCAAATATTATTGATTTCATCTATGTCAACATAATTTGATAAATTTTACAATTTTTGGAAGTTGACATATTATGATACAAATATTCAATATTATATAAATGGTTTTAAGATTTGTTTGACTGTGGATGTGTAATTTTTATAAAATTCATGGTTTAAGGTTAAAGTATTGACATTTTGTATATTAGTTTTAATACAAATGTTAATGTAATGTTTCAACCTTTTCCTAAGATGAATGTATTGGACTTAGTAAGTGATTGGTGGAGCCCTCTATAGCTCATTGGTGCATTAGTAGGTCTCATGAGACAATTATAAGTGTAATTGGATGAGGCCTTTACCATTTTTTTATATGGTTTTGGTCGATTCTTTAATCATTTTTAGACATCTTGGTCGAGGCTTTGACAAAATGTTTCAGAATTTCATGCATTGTACATTACCTCATTATGAAAGAAATATTGAAGTTTCATGTGGTTATTTGACTAGTAGAATACCCATGACTATGTTTTATTATGGCATTATTTACCCAGGTCAAATTCTTACCATAAATTGAACATGTTTATTATTTGAAAGGAAATGTGTTTTTAATTATTCACCATGCATAAAGTTTATGTTATCTTCCGCAGTATTTATTACTCTTACTGAGTGTTTGAGTTCACCCCTTTCTTATGATTCATTTTCCCTGGATTTGAATATGTCAGTGATGAGTTACTTTGTGACATAATCTAGGAGTCTTGGATGTTTCGAATTAAAAAAATTAGTGTTGTATTTCTTTTCAAGTTGTAATGTTAAACTAATGTATGTATCTTGTTTCCAACAATACTAAACTGATCATCCTTTCGGGATATGATTCCTAGTATCAGGAAAATGTTATGTAATAATGCAGTGACTCTAGGTAACTGGGTTCAAGGTTTTACATCATTTACAATGAAATATATGACAAATAATAAATGTACACTAAATAATAAAATCTTTTCTCTTCAACACTATATTCGTATGAAAATATAGATTTTAACTAACCTATAAATTCACTAACCAAATCATAGAAAAATACTCAAGATTATATGTTGCTATAAATTATTCTATATTTTTATGTGATATATTTATTATCTCATTTACCTTTCAATTAGTTTTATGAAAATAACCCTTTCTTAATAACTTCACCAAAAAATAATTTTCATTTTATTCAATATGTGATAACCTATTTGTAACTTTGAATTGATTGTAATTATTATGTTAAATCTTACTTTATTCCTGAAAAAATTCTCATTTTAAAATTTATAGAAACATAAAATATTTTAATATATTAAATAAATCATAACATAATGAGTACAATTTTGGCATAATATATTTTAATTACCAATATCTATAATAAATAATAGGATTATATTATTTTATATATTAAAAATCATAAAATTAAAAAATTTATGTATTATAATGACTAAAATATAAATATGTAATAAAATCCATTATAGTTCAATAAAGCAATCCTTTTTAAATTATAACATTCACTTATATCATAACCTCTAGAGTATAATCTCAAGTATTTAAAATTTCTCTAGAAAACCTATTCCCCAAAAAAAATATACTAGAATTGTTTAATAATTTATGAAGATTTAAATAATGGTATTTAGTTCCCTTATTATACATAATTCAAAACAAATCATCCTGAATGATTTTTAATTATAGAATTATTTTGTGGAATGAATCACATGTGATAACCAGTAGTATTTCCACTATTATTTAGCCTCTAACATTATATAATAAAAATGAAAATAAAATATATTATTAAGAGATAATTATATTTCATTAACAATTCAATAAAATAAAATATTATATTATATGATTGTTATATTTTATGTGTTCTTTTTCACATCCTACAAATTAACTATGAATCCCATGAAATATTATGCATAACATATTCAATATTTGATTATATATATATATATGTGTGTCATCAAATAATAAATATTTAAAGATTATAAACCACTTATAATTCATTATATCATCATATTAACTGGATAAATGTATGTTTCTAAATTATCCTCTATTGGGATTAATGGAAATCGCAATATTAATTTGTAGTTTCTATAAATCCAAAACATATTATAAAAATTAACATTAACTCTAAAAATATAAATATCCATAGAAAATATAATATAAAACTATAATTATACATAATAAAATATTCATGTTGAAATTTGGGGTTATATAAATACTTATGCATAGACTCTAAAATATTATGTTATTAAACCAGTGAGTTGATATAACCCCCAAATCTTCATCACTCCATATTTTTATTCATAATGTATTGTACCTACCCATGTTTCATATAACAATATAACTCTCCCTAAAGAGTTTATTCCATCACTTTGATATTTTAATTTTATTATTCTTTACTACCATTTATATGAAATACTTCTCAATACTATTGTTTTCTCCCTTATGAGAATTTATCTTCTATATTAAAAATAATGTTTAACATAATTTTTTACTCTTACTATGAATCATAAGCCTTGAATATAAATCCAATAAGTAAAATGATATCCCAAAATTAACATAAAGATTATATAGTAAACACATATGTGGTGTGGGGATTTAAAACACCTCCTCGAAATTTATCTTGGGGTTTAACATTGAAACTTATTATATGATTCTCTATGGTTTATGTTACTAATGGTTTGGTAAACTTTTCAACCATGTGTTAGTTTTATCTAATGTTCACCACATTTATTAATGAACATTAAACATTTTGATTGATAAAATTAAACATTATTTTGATATTATTCATATTTAAATAATATAACAGATTATTGATAAGATCAATTTTAATTTTATTTAAATAAAATTACAATAAATGATTATTCACTTCACTTTCAGATAATTATACTTAATTTTAATAATAATTAGTTTGGTATACGATTTTATAATTTTATATACTCCAATTAAACTATATTTAGTGAAGATTATTCGTGTTAGTTAATTAGATAAATAACACACTTGATTTCAATAATGAATTCCCATTTAATTCTAGAATTTATAACCCTAATATCTATATACAAATTAGTAACTAGATATAAAACAAAATATACACCATTTTCTACACCATAAATCAAGATATATTAAATGTTTCTTTTATATACATTATTATTTTCATCATTTCTGTAATGTAATATAATTTTAAATTTAACTGAATTCTAGTTTTAAAACATGTTGAAACAAAATTTTCTAACATTTTTTATTCAATAAAAAGAAATATCCTCAAATTTTATAGAAAAATCTAAGATAGAAATTTTTTATATCTTTCTCATTCTATGTTTAGATCCCATAATGATTGATAGTGAAAACAGTTTCAAAATTGACTACAAAACTTTTTTCAATATCAACTATATTGATTTACATGTGAGGGAAAATATTCCTACTTCTTTATTGACTTTATCGATAAAAAATAAGGGTGTTATCGAATCAATGATATTTGAAATACAGAAAACATCATATTAATAAATTCTTGCATAGATTACTTATTTTTATTTCCAAATATCAAATTGTAAGCATAATCAACTACAATACAATATTATTATTTTATCTATTTATATATAAATTTTAATCAAAACCATATCTTTTAATCATTATATTTTTCACGTTCAAATAGAAATTAACAAACCATGAATATATTCCTCCCTCAAACCATATAATGGATTATTTAAATGACATACCTTGTTTTTATCATCATAAAGTTAAAAACTAAAATGTTTTCTAATAAAGACTTATTTAGTGAGTATTTTATTCTAAATTTATATCTTCAATATTATTATATATATTTTGAATCCATTTTTATTATAGATAACAACAATAAAAAATTTACTCAAATCATACCACCAATGAAAATGTTTCTTCAACATTTATTCCCTAAATTCGATCACATACTTTTCCAAAAAACTATTATTAATTTTGAATACCATTACCATGTTCATCATGATTATTTTTAAATAACCTTTTTTATATGAAATCAAAATCAATTGGCCTTTTCACAATTTTCCATGTATCATTCATGTCAATTTGATGAAGTATTTCATTAAAAGCATTATCCCACTATTTATCACTTGATGATTCCATAAAAAATATACGATGTACATATAAAATAAATATGATTTTCATAGTAGTTACAATTTGTGTATCATTTTTATAAAATTATTATCTTGAACAATTTAAGAATAATTAATTTTATCTATATTATTTTTCATTTTAACTGATGATTTTTTAACTTTAACTTTAGTTTTCTCTTAAAATTAAATTTTGAAGTTTTCCTCATTGATTATTCCCTGGTAATTTTTAATGTCTATATCATTATCACTATATTATTCATCAATTTTCATCAATTTTCAATTAAATACTTGTTTTGATATCTTTTTCAAATCATTGTATTGAAAATTCTAATATATACTTTTATTAATGTACTAATAGGCCTTACTCATTGTTAAATAATCATTTAATAAATATATTTCTAATATATTACCATACATTCTATAATTATCTTACTTTTTTTTAATATATTAAAAACTCAAAAATTATTATTATTTTATCATTTACCCTCATATATATAAAATTTCATATTAAATATTGTTTTAACAGTGACATAAAAAGAACCAATAATAAGAGTACATTGAAATGTTCATTACATAGTTTCGATGGAATCCAAAAATAACACACTTAATATGAAATTTATTTTCAATTTATTTATAATATAATATTATCATTAAATGAATAATTTTTTTATAGAGACCTCAGTGATAATAATTCATGATGGATTATATATTTCCAAAGGTTGAAATCAAAATTAGTTGAAGTATACTCTATATTTTTGTTTGAATATATAATTTTCACCGTCCTTCTATTTTTTAATTTTTATCACATAGGGGATTTATTGAAATAATAAATCACCACTTTGTTTATTTTCATAGACTCTTGTAATCCCATATATATAAGTAATCATCAAAAATGTAAGACATATTACACATAATTTTCATGTATTTTAGATGTTTTTTCATGGGACCATAAATGATTGAGTGAAACAATAAGGAAAATATAATGATTTATTCCAATTAAAATTCATAGATTTAAAAATATATATACTCTAGGAATTTTAAAATTTCTCTTCTTTATCACTTTTTAGATTAGGAATAAAAATCACAAAATTATGTTTTGAGATATTTTCAATCCCTCATTTGTGTATATGAAAAACAATTATTGGATATAAACTATTTTCCTCCTCCATCATGAGGAAACATGATTTATGATCATTATCCACTAGATATATATTTTTACTAATCCTATATCATTATATCAACATATTACCAGATTTAGATATTATTAAAAACATCAAGTGATTAAATGTGAGGTTTCATCCTAATTCATAAATTTTACTCGCACCAAGGAGGTTTTGTTGAATCCCATTGATATAGTGTAAATATTTTTTTAACACATATGTAAATAGACTTATCTAACTAATTTGATATTTAATACCCTTTCATTTACAAAGAAAATAATTCTATAGACATGAAAATCTATTTTTATACAAAATTATTTGTTTTCCAATAGGTATAATGAACATTAATACTTATTTATACATTTACTTTTATTATTGAATTTTGTGAGTGAAATTTATTCAAGTATATAATTTTATATAAAATAATTCCAAGATAGTCCATGTATTGTTAAGACATATGTAGATCTATCCTTTTTTAAGGGGGTGTCGTGGACAAATAGGCCAAGATAAATTTATTAAAAATTAAAGAGGTCGCATGGGTTGAAAATATTTTATTTTAGTATATTCTTTTTCATTGTGAGAATTCAAATAAACAGGTAAATCATCAAACCTCTTGACATATTTATTGATTCCTTTATTTGAAATCAAGTATTTCACAATGTCTACTTCCATGTAAACATTTGTAACAATGTAATGGAGTTTTGAATGTATTGGGAGACACTTCATCCATCTAGAAGTGAGTTTCGAAGAGAGGTGTAACACTCCATTCTAAATAGCGTGCACAAACATGGTGTATTAGAATTAATGAAAATGATTATTCAAGACTTTAATAATTGTATAGTAGATAACATTAATCATGCAACAAATTTCAAACTTTTATGAGAAAGAGATTCTACACGTGCCTAAGAACTTTATGACATAACTTCAATTGTGATCTATAAAAATAGAACCAAATCTTGTGGGTTCAGGGTTACCTTTTGAAGCTCCATAAATATTGATTTTAGTACATCCATATAAGGGGGTCTTCTAATAGAATTCAATAAGGCCTCGTTGCTTCTAATATTATCTAGGTACATCATTTTTTTACAGAACAATAGAGTCTTACTTTGAATTGTTGTAGTTTCAATAATGTACCACAATTTATTCTATTGATGTATAATGGGATGAGTTATTTCCCCTTTCATGGAGAGGTTATTCTGTCTAAAGGTAATTTAATTCATTAAACTCAAAAATTATTCACATGTTTTCTACAACAACCATGATGAATAAGTGTTTGAGTTGGAGGTACCCTACTCTATTGTGAAATGTTGTTGCATATACTCAAAGTTGGGAATTTCAGGTAGTGGGATTTAGAAGTTTTATTGTTGAGATTTCCAGAGTACCTAGGCCTTTAAAAATTACAATAAATGATAGGTAATATCCTTTATGTTTCATTTGTAGAAAATGTTCACATAACATTATATAATTACATATGTTTAGAAGTAGTTACCAGAAGTAATTTTATTGTGTGAAATCCTTGATATGAAGGTATATCCTCTTATTTATTTAGAATTTATATTTTTTTAATATAAATGATCTTAAAATAATTATAAATTATTCTATAAATTGGTAGTTTTTATCAATTAACTTTACAATATTTACATTCCTCCATAATATTTTTTCTTTACCTTTTTTAAATATTATCAAAATCCCCATGTTCTAATTTTTAATAATTAAAACATATCCATAAATATATTTTTTCTATTTCATATGATACGTACCCATCCCCCATTATTGGATCTTATAAAATATTACTTTTATATTACACCCTCAAATGTCACAATAGGACATAGTGTGACCCTTGTAATCACATTATTATCATTTAATCAATAAGAAAAAACTTTTTAATTAACATAACATATTCCAAGTATATAAATGATTTAAGGATATTAAAAATCTATGATTATTAAAACCATGTATTTCCTTGTTTATTTTTTTTCATTAACAAATGTTATTTTACATGATAAATTCAATGATGTAATATCAAATGCAAGTATAATATTTCAAAGGTTATTAGACCTTTTATCTTTCAAACAATTATGAGTGTCAGTTATGTAATGTAATTTACCAGACCCAAAATGCACTAAAATTATGCTCCATGTCTGGTCGGAAGTTGACCTCAAGCACGACTTCCCATATGATAGAGTTTTCCAACTTGTGGAGAGGGTCTAATAAGTCACATGGAGAGACTATACCCTCCTTAATGGTGTAATCCATGGTAGATAACATTTGAAAATGGGAAATGATAAGCCCAATAATAGAAACATGAATTACTAACTAGTTTCCTAATAGATACAACCCACAATAAAATAATAAATAGGTCATTAAATGAAAAAATTTCCATAGTGTAGGAAACCAAAAAATAAATACCAACACCTGAATCCCCAAAATGGGTCTTGAATAGAAGACTAGATCATTAACCATGCATGTACTGAGATCAACTCAACTCTCTAGCATAGTGACTATTCCTTTATCCTGACCTGAAACCATGAAATCATTTATGTTACCCAATGACGGCCTGAGTAGGGTATGAGTATAACTCAGTAGGAAAACACCAATAGTTTCTAAACAAATACCCAGTCAAAATAGATATCACTTGTAATAAATAAATAAATAAAAATGTAAACAAGACAACTCAGGTACCATTAGGTAACAATTTTTTACATTACCCATTTACTACATTAGTTCTATGTATCTCATTCAGTCCATATTCATCACTTAATTCATTTCTGTAACATATTCCATGGGATAGGATTTAAATTATTGAAACAATGGAATAATACAATCTATTAATAAGCATATAATTATAAATCTAGATCCATATATCTCTAGGGATAAAAATTTCCTAAAGATTTACATCACACTTACCTTGGAGCCTCGGTCAAGGTAATCTCATCAAATGCATCTATAAGAGGTATAGAACCACAGTCCCATTCCCTAACCCATGCATTTTTTGTGGGATTTAGAGCATCAATGTAAACCAACTTGTGGGTGTAGATCCTCTAGTCCGACACCCCCATAAAAACCAATCCATGAGAACATGATTATATATCCATTTTTCATATATACTATGTAACATCCACACTCAATCAGTACACATAATATAAACATTTCACATGTCATTGAACACATAAATCAGCCATATGATTTAATCCATTAGCCCATTTACCACTATCTTAACCTAACCTATTTAACCCATTTTTCTTTTTAAGACTTATCCCATTTAACCCATTTCCCTTTCCATTTCTTAACCCATTCATCATATTCGACACTGTGCATATACTATCCCATTTAACATATTCCACAAATTTCCAAAAATTATATCATATAAAATATTCATCACTATCCATGATTTTATCTATCTACACATTAACCATTTCGCATGCCTTAATTCACTAAAGCATTTCTTCTACAATTTCATATTCTATTTGACTCATTCACACTAATCCATTTAACTATTTTCCACATAATGTCAAATTACCCCTAATTCCATTTATAATACATATAAACAACCACTATTAGTGAAAAATGTAATTTAAATTAACATTTAAACACATTAATAATGTGATATATTTTAATATTAGTCAATTTTATTCTTAACAATACTATGCACCAAGTTAGGTATTATTGGAACTCCCTGTGTGTGGCCCTAAACAAGTCAAATCATCCTCAATGCATCCCATGGAGATAATGAGGGGTTCATTTTTTCATTTATCCAACAATTTTACCAAAACCTATCAATGGATCAAAACACATAATAAGAGAAGACCAAGAACACAACCATACAATCACAATTCTGTAACCAAACCATGGGATATAACTTGAAGACCACCTAACTCAAATATGATTATTAAATCACACTTAAATATTTTTAGATCCGGATTTAATGACCCATTGAATTCACAATCTATAATTCACCAAAAAATAGTTCTTTAGGGCTTCAATAGATGATTACCAATTCTACAATACCTAATCTATAATGGAGAAACATGAGGAACATTAGACTCACCTAGAGCTTCAATACACAACCAACAATGCCCTAAAAAGCCTAAAATCAAAGGAGAATGATCCCTTGTATGATTTTTAGAGTTTATTCCGTCACTAGGGTTGAGAGGTGGATAAATGGGAATGAAAACAGGCAAGGAACTAAAAACCCTGAGTGGGGAGTTTCGTAATTTATTCACATTTTAATGGGGAACACAGTTTGGCAACAAGATTTTCCAAACTGTGCACAAACTATGCTCCAGCAAATATCCATGAGGGGGTGAGTTCACTTTGTTTCTTGGGGAGATCCACAATGTTTAGATAATCATGTTCCAACCATGTCAAATTCATCTATCCTAGATTTCATGGTTTGGATCCACCACTTGAGTGGTTTTATTAAATATGCACCCATCCTCTTAGCTAGCATGGTTTAGGTGCAGAATTATCTATAATAATGAACTAACTATGAAACATGCACTAGATGGAAAAAATATTCTTTCTTCTTGTCCATAACCATTGGAACACCCCCGAACCTTCTCATTCATTCAATAGAAATTTCATTAACCACAATATGGTATTTAATCCGAAATTTAAACAAGGACATGCCTTTAATATGTCTTGTATCTTACAAACTTCCCACCATATAATGTCTCATCCATGAGTCCCTCTTCCCAATTATCACTGAGCTTAAAAATCAACGATATTGATCCACTGATCCCACATATCTTGATCTCTATCCCAAGTTTCTCCCTCCAAATTATCATGTTCCCAAAAAACACAAACCCATGTTATGGTCTTCCATTGTATGATTTTCTCTCTACGATGCAAAATACAAACCGGATACTCTCCAAAGGACGCATCAACCTCAAGCTCAAAATCATCAATATCAATCACATGGGATTAGTCAGGGTGAACGTACTGAAGTATAGACACATGAAAAACATCATGAATACAACTATACAGTTGTGTAAGAAACAGTTAGTACACTATCATAGTGATCCTTTCCATGATCTCAAACAGCCCCATGTACCTGGGTGCCAAATTTTAATGTTTCCAAATTTTATGGTGTCCCAACCTTGACGACACCCGAAGAAACACACGATCACCCATCCTAAACTGAAGAGGTCTGTAAAACCAATCCACATATGACATCAGACTTATGTGATCTATTTCTATTTGTTTTTAAATCAAATGAACTTATTATTATATCGTCTACATGAGACTTATTTCTAATAATTCTAATTCTCTATATTACATACAACACAATGGATATCAATATATCCTACCCTAGAGAGTATCAAATGGCACCATATGAATCGTATCGTAGTAGTTATTGTTATAGGAAAACATAACAACTGACAAGTTCTTTTCAAATGTTCCTCAATAATCTAGGACAGAAGATCTCAACAAGTCCTCCAGTAATTGAATTGTATGTCTGAATACCCTCCCATTTGTGGATGAAAGGTTGAACTCAAAACACTTATGTACCATGTGTGCTATGTAATCTATACCATTTTCATAACATAAAACATAGATCTAGATCTGAAATAATTGTCTTCAGTACCCCATGAAACTATACTATTTCTTGAACATACTACTCACCCAACTGATCGAAGGTGAAGGACCCTCGAATTGGAAAAATGTGAGACACCTTCGACAACCAATAATCAACTACCTAGTATTCATCATTATTTCAAGGATTCCTTAGAACTCCCACCATGAAATACGTCATCATGTTATCCCATTTCCAGTCTTGAATGGTAAATGGTAGTAAAAATACACCCAATCAATAATACTCAAACTTCAACTCCTAATAATTAAGGTATCATGCCACGAAACCTACTATCTATTTATTCATCCCAAGAGACCAATAGTTCCTATGAAGGTCCTAATAAATTTTGGCCAAACCCAGATGCACTTCCCACATTGATGCATTAAACTCATGCATAAAATCTTATCACATACATGTGGGAAGAACAACATGACTGAAAACATAAACAAACCCATAATCCACAATAGTTAATCCAAAAGGTTCCTCACCACCTATATAATTTTCCTTAAATTAAAAACACATTTAATCATCACATTTTTTATCTATGGGAAAACTCAGAATCTCAGACTCAAATTCCAAGGATATAAGGGTCATCATACCATGGGAATACTTCACCTTTATTAGAATCCTAGAAAACAATGAAATTATCTTCCATAACAAACTCAATTCCTAATCCACCTAGTTTTGAGTCTTCCTAGTCAAGGAATATGAAACACTATTTTATTTTTTCAATGTGTACAACAACTAAAATTCCAAGGATTATATATATTCAACCTATATTCATAGAAAATGATTCAAATCATGTTGAGGTAAAATGTACTTCTATATTTTATTATCGGTATACACTGTAAACCATTCTCCCAAAAATTTATGACACCAAAATTTTAAGGAATGAACCACCATGGATAAATTGAGATCATGAGTAGGGTCATTTATTTCTGTAGGCCTCAACTTTCATGATCCATAAGACACAATCTGATTATACTGCATCAAAACCGCTCCAACACCAATACCAGATGCATCATAAAACACGGTATATTTATTACCTGACTGAGGTAAGAGTAGAATCAGAGCAGTTTTCAACAACCTCTTAAATTCAAGAAAGGAATTCTCACAAACCCTATATGAGTCAAACTTTATACCCTTCTTGGTTAAACATTATCGTGTTTCCTCTAAATGAGAAAGGTATTTAGTTAACATTCATTAATAGATAACACATCCCAGAAAAATTCATATGTTGGAAAAATTCTTGGGATGTTCTCAAGACACAACTGCATGCACCTTCTCTTGATCCACATAGACACCTTCCTCTTAGATGATGTTCCCTATGAAATGAAACTTATCAATCCATAAATGAAACATGGATTAAATGGAATATTGACTATTCTCTATCAGTATACTCATGAAGATTTCAAGAATATTAGCATTGTAATCATGAGTTTTATAGAACACCGATATGTCATTAAAAAATACAACTATTAAATGGTCTTGATATGGGTAAAATATTAGATTTATTAAATTCATGAACATTACTAGTGCATTTTTCAACCCAAAAGAAATCACCAAAAAACTCATAAAACCCATACGTACTCTTGATGTTAGTAAAATATATATCTGAAGGTATCACCATTAGTTGATGATACCTCGATCATATATCAATCATGGAGAACACGGAATCACCCCACATCAGTTCAAATAGATCGTTGATTCAAGGAAGAGGGTACAAATTATTAACTATCATCAAATTTATCTTCCTATAATAAACAAAAAACTGACAAAACCCATCATATTTAATGTAAAATAGAACTGGAGATCCCCAAGGTGATTTACTAGGGATAGTGAACCCCTTATTCACTACCTCCTATAATAGAGCTTCAAGATCCTTGAGTTCTTTTGGTGGTATTCTGTTTGGTGGAAATGAAATGAGTTTTGCTCCTGGATGAAACTCAACCATGAACTCCACAACCCTCTTGGGTGGAAACCCCAAGAAATATTTAGGTAATACATTATAAAACCAATCCACCATAGATTTAAAGAGAGACTACTACAGTCTCCCATCATCATGTATGAGAAATTCCACTTGGTTGTGAGTTCACCCAACTGCTGAAAAATTGGCTCTGCACACCCCACTTGAACATCCCATTTACAATAATGGACATACGTGTCTCCCTCAAGCGACGTGAATATTACCCGATATAGGATATAATCAATATGTGATTCATATTAAACTAACCATTCCATACCCTAAATACGATCAAAAACCGACATCTCAAGCCCGAACAAGTACCATTGGAAACAATACACAACACCCTCGAGTGTACAAACCCTAAACTACCTGATATTTTATTATCCCACCCCAAATGATGTATCAATAAATATAATCCCATCCACACATTCCACCAATATAACCAACACAACTATAAACTATTAAAAAATAAAAGAATGTGAGGAACCTGTTCCAAATAAAGAACTAGAAAGCATGAAATCAAAAGGATTGTACCAAAAAATAATGATACCCCAACCCCACGACATCTAGGTGTATATTTAAATTGATAAACATGACCTTAACCTTTTCCATGATCCTATATCTAATTCCATGAGGTTTCACTACTCTATTGGTATGGACGATCAAAACCTAGAGTACCATGTACACTACCTCTAGTGGTACAAATAGTCAAATTCTAAATTCTAACCTAATAAGGGGTAACTGATCCCATTATTACACTCAGAATTTGTCTCGACACTCCACCTATGGTCGAATATCGAGGGTCCCTATAGAACCTATACACATTCCCCATCTTTCCGCACCCTTGACACTCAACTAGTTATCAAGGTCACTGACCATGCACGTACCCAAACATGCCAAAATGATAAAAAACCACATGGTCACCACTCAAAGGGGATGGTCCTCTATTTAGAAAACTATGCGCACTTCCACCCTAATGAGGATTTCCAAATGGTACTTCCTTCCGTCAAATTGTTCTCCACTGGATTGTGCAACTAGACACAGATAACACACATCCAGAATCCTCTATTAAGTACCCTTCAAAAATAAAATCTCGATCAACTAATTTTTCAATCCAATATAAATGGATAATGTTTACTTGAGAATTAATATCATGTTAATCTAAATACTTTAAATGTATTATAATCACAGACTCATATCCCTCCAATGTCAAAAAAAAGCATTTCAAGTCTATGAAATGACCTGTATAATGTATTACTAGCATTAGTCCCTAGTTCAGACGCATAAACATTCTGTCCAGCTCCTTTCTCCAAATTTCTTGGTAAAAATATTTGAGAAAATTTTCTTGGAAGACCTTACATAGCATATCATCTTTTTTTTGGGTCTGAACCAAGATATCCCACCAGAACATCACCAATCCCTACAACATATACACTACCAACATGACACTCTTCTATCTAGGAGTCTCCAAGTGATCCAAAATCATTTGGATGGACTATATCTAGAACATTGCATCCTTTGGTCTACCTTCTCTAGGAAACAATGAAGGGTACTACAACTGAAACTCTCTGGTTAGATCAAACATACTCGACACTACCGACCCTGGGTCCCGTTTCATCATTTGAATAAAACTAGTTATATTCTCAAATAACTTATCCTATCCTTGATTGCCATGAACTACATGAATTCCAACACACACTTCTGAAGAATAATTCTCAACGATGTCCTCTTACTGACCTACTAGAAAATTATGATTTGGAGACATATTCCTACAAATCCAAACATAAGTATTAGAATATATAACACGATACTTATATAATTTACATAAAACAAGGCTCTTCTCAAGACATAACAACTCATCATGATTATATCATCCCAAAAAACATCGTCACCCCTAGAACACTACCATTGATCATACATACCGTAGGTCATATATAATGTTGGTAATCCAACATACATAGAAAAAATATTTCATTAGACACCTTTTCAAAACCATTACCTCAGAATGAAAAAAATAATTCTTTAAGAACATGTATATATTTAAATTCCATTACAACTAACTTTTTTAACATATTCAAAACTCATTATAAGGAAAATTTAAACTCATTTATACACCTTTAATTAAACAAAATTCTATAACCATCCATCAACATTATTCATTTTTATAAATTTTCATCATCTTTATAGGACCTAAATTTTTTTCAAATTTTTATGAAAGTAAAAAACCATCAAACCCTTCAATTCATGCATACCCATCCCATGTGCGGCTACCGAGAAGCATTCCAACTATATCTACATGTTTCTAAAATGATTCATGGATGAAAATCCTCATTCCATTTCATCCATGAGGAAAATATTATAAAATAGTCACATCACACAACAAGTGCATCACCCGATGATGAAATATCAATCAACTATAACAACCCATGTAAGACCAAAAATTACCACCGTAGGAACTTTGGGGTTTCCCTCAAACATGGGTTAGATACTATCGTGAATGAAATCATTTATGAGGACCAAAAATTACTATCCTTCTGTATACCTTAACAAATATTAATACCACATAAAATAACAGATATGATACCACTCTATAACATCCCCGACATAGAATCCACTAATGTGATGCTCTGTGTCGGGTCTCCACAGGACATCAAGCATGTCTCCCTATATTATAGAGTCTTCTAACTAGTAGAGATGGTCTAATAAGTCACATATGGAGAATATATCCTTTTTCTATAGTAATACATGAAAAATAACATATGAAACAAGTGAAATGATAAGCCTAAAACCATAAACATGCATTACAAACCAGTTTCCAAATAGATACAATCCCAAAAAAAATAATAAATATATTATGTCATACTAACAAATAAAATGTGTAGAAACCAAAATATAATGACCAATAGTTATTTCCCCAATAAAGGTAAGGAATCTAGGTCCTGATCTTCAAACATTCATGTCCCTAGCCCAACTCAACTCCATAACATAGTTCCCATTCCCTTTTCATGACCAGCAACCCTGAAATCTGCTCAGGTACCCAACTGCCGCCTGATCAGGGTGTGAGTACAAGTTAGTAGGACACCACCAATGATATATAAAAAATATCAAGTCTAAAAAATTAGTTCCTAAAAGAACTAAATAAATAAAAAAGTAAAAAGGACAACTCAAGTACCATTTGGTAATAATGCTTACATTATCCATTTACAATAGTAGTTACATATCTCTCATTTAGTCCGTATTCACCACTGAATTCATTTAGATAACATGTTCCATGGGTTTGGTATATAAATTTTTTACACAATGGAATAATCAAATTAATTAATACTTATAAGGGTATAAATCATGCTCCCAATCTCACTAGGGATAAATATTTCAAAAAAAATTACATCACACGTTCCGTAGAGCCACGATCGAGGTAGTTTCAACAAATGCATCTTTTAGAGGTATAGAGCCTCGGTACCCTTCCCTAACCCATGAATTATGGGGTGGGGTTTAGATCCTCAATCTAATCTGGCGTGTGGGAATAGATCCTAAAGTCCAATAACCCACAACAACCAAGCCATGAGAAAATTCTTATTTATCCATTTACCATATATAACATGTCACAACCATACTTATTCATTACACATAAAATAAAATTCTCATATGTCAATAAACACATAAATAACCCTTATCATTTTATCCATTAACACATTTATGACATACATAACCTAACTGATTTAACCCATTTCCATTTCCACACCTTAACCCATTTAACACATTTCCCTTTCAATGACTTAACCCATTTTTCATATTCAACACCTTCCATATGTTAACACATTTCAAAAATTCCACAAATTTCCATACATTAGACCATTTATCCTATTTATCATTACCCATTAATTAATCCACTTACACATTAACCATTTCATATTCCTTAATTTACGTTAGCATTTCCTTTCCAATTTCATATTCCATTTGACTCATTCAGACTAATCCAATTAACCCTTTTTTTAAAATTATACCAAACAACCCCTTATTACATTTCCAATTCCTTGACACCACCATTATTGGTGCCAATTGTAATTTAAACTATAATTTAATTACTTTTATCATGGACTCTATTTCACTATTGGTCAGTTTCATGATTAGCACTACAATGATCTATGTTCTAGAATGTTGGCACACCCCATGGATGCCCTAAACCGGTCAAATCATACTAAATGCATACTGTAGGAATCCATAGAGGTTCATTGTTTCTTTTAGTCAAACATTTTTTCAAACCAAATAAAAGGATCCATAATCACTGTAAGAGAAGAACAATAACAAAACAATACATGAAAAAATCTATAACAAACCCATGGGATATAAATTATAGAGAACCTACCTTAAATCTGAGGATGAACACACCCTTAAACATTGCTTTAGATCTGAATTTAATCACCCTATGAAGACCAAATCTATGATTAACCAGGGAAATAGGGTTCTAGGGATTTAGATGAAGATGAAAAATTATAAAATATCCAAAATAAAAAGTATAAGAATGTGGAATATTCGACTCACACATATATTTTATTTTCCACCAAAAATTCTCCAAAAATTCTTGAATCAATGCAGAATTATCCATCGAAATCTTTAGAGATTTTGGTTCATCACTAGGGTTGGGTGGGGGAGATATTGGAAAGAAATAGGGTAAGAAACGTTAAATCATGAGGGGGAATTCAATAATTTTGACCTTTTTAAAGGTTCACATGGTTTCAATGCATGATTTTCCAAATCATGTGTAAACCATGCGCTAACCTCTATCCAAGAAGGGTTTAGGTCGCAGGGTTTTCTTTGTGGATTATCATGGTTTTGAAAACTATGTTCAAATAATGTTGATTTATTTTATCCTAGAAAGAATGGTTTTCCTTTCAAACTTTCACACTTTTCATAACCGTGAACCGTCCTCTTGGATAACACTGTTTGAGTGCACAGTTATCTCTAACTACACACCAACCATGAAACATGTATTGAATGGAAAAAATCCATTTTTTCATATCCTAAAACCCTTGAACTTCCCCAAAACTCCTCATACATCTGATAAAAATTTAATTAGCCAAAAATTAGTGATTTAAACAAAACAAAATAAGGATATTCCTTTAATATGTTCAAAATCTTACATGTAACTTTCTACTCTTTAATTTACATTGTTCACCTACAATCATAAGAACATTAACATATTCTGGGATTCATAAAATTTCAATCAAAAACCCAAAATAACATTAAGGTAAAAACTTATTATTTATGTGATTCTTTCCCTTTTCTTTATTATGAAATACAGTATTTAATATCATTGATCAACTAATCTTGTTTAAAAAACATTTTCATAAAATAATCGTTATCTCTCTAATATTTTTTTAAATTAGCATGATATACGAAAAAATTCTATAACATAGTTATTTATGCCTTGATAGGTTAATTTACAAGATTATTAAATTAATTATAAAAAAATATTCATATTATTTGTAACATAATGAAACTAGTAACCCAAATCTGATGGTTATATTACTATAATATAACAAGATACAAGGGATCACGTACTGATGGTTTGAAATGTTTTATAGTCATTATATACAAGATATATACACAATTATAACTTAACATTTTAAGACATGAAATAAAAATTTATATTATAGTTATAAATGTATAATTTATTCATGTATACCACTAAAATAATTTATAAATCCCATCATGTTAACCAAGGTAAAGGGAAACTTAAAGGGTGAGATCAGATACATAATAAGAAAAACTATACAACATATTCCACTACAGAATAAATAAAGCATGAATAATATTGAGGTGATAAATAATAACCAAATATGCCATATAAATAATATTATAAAGGGTAATATATCAATGGATGAAAAACAACATAAATAATCACATGGATAACAATAACTAGTTTCATAATGATAAGAATTCATAATACTCTAAATCATAATCATAATGTCAATGTCTTCTATAAATATAAAATAATCATTCCCTCGAGGAATCGTTCCAATAAGTTGTAAAAAAATTTCCATGCATACTCCAAATACCCAGGCTTGTTCATCATATAATAACTACTGATGCATCATGGGGATATAACAGGACCAAACTATCACACACTATATCCAATCTATTCATCATGTTTATAAGGTAATTAAAAATTCAATATATAATCAACACACACATTTATATTGAAAAAAATTCATAAAAAACGTTCATATTATACAGAAACTATAAATATAAATACATGATCATCAAACATCTAGAGAAATAATGTTGATGTTAGCATTATAAAAAATCCCATGTAAAACATAACATTGATCAGTGTATGTAAACATAGATGAAAATACCTTAAAATAATCACTATGAATATTTTCTTAGGAAAATACACATTCCAAATTAAAAAAAAACTTATATTAAAATAGAAAAGGATCCAGATTTTTAGTAAAATCATTTTATTTTTATTTAACCATAGAAATATTTAATGGAAGATTATAGGTGAGGAGTAGTCCTAATATCCAAATAATCTATTCTTATGGTAATCATTAAAAAAATTAGTTAACAACTTTGGTAAAAAGTACTTCATTATAAAATGATAAGAAGATTAGTTTTAAACCATTTCGTATGATTTTTATAATTGGTAAAAATAAAATTAATAAATTATTTTATAAAATTAAAAACATTCACGAATTTTTTTAATGTAAATAAGTACATTGAATGAAAATATTTTAGATAATAGAGAAAAAAAATGTTTATTTGACTTAAAAATATTCATTTAGTTTGTTGAGTGCCAAAGATGATAAAGGGGAACTAGTATAAGAAATATAACATCTGATAAGTTGATATTTGGTACTATTAACTAAATGTTTATTGTTCATTGATTGAAATATGTTTTGAGGGGTTTTGGAGACATATTGAATTTTTTTACCCTTTTGAGAACTGTTTATGTTTGTTGTATGGTTTGGTAAAACCATGAGTTTCTTCCAAGAAAACAATGAAAACAATACTGCTGCTTTGTAATGGGTGTATAGTTTTTCTAAACCATGTAGCCACACCCATCAATCCATGAAACATTGTAAAGATGTATTATAATGGTTCTAAGATGTTTTGTTTAACCGTGTTGTGAAACTGTTCACCCTTTCGAAATGACCAGTGGGGGAACATAGTTAGGATACACTGTTAGGGAACAGAGTTTCTAATAACCTTGTAACCTAATAGGGAAACTGATTACATGGTTTTTTAATCCCCCAAAATGTTTTAATTCAAATCTCATACATTTCGTTTAACCTCTAATAATCTCAAATTATACCCAAATTGAAATCATTGGCTTCCAAAATCTCTCTATTAGATCCTTATACCCCTCAAAACTCCTCTCTATGAAATTAAAGTGTAGCCGAAATATCTGGATCCCTATCAAATATGTTTTTCGTATCCTGATTTGAGTTTTATATCTACTTCTTTACCTCCCTTTTGATATAGTTGAATCCTCATGTTGATGATGTATTAGATATTAGTTATGATGTATCTTGGTTTGGATGAATCTTCTTTTGATGTTTTGTGATTCTAGGGATTACACACAGATCCTCTTTACCATCATCTCTCTATTGGGATTTCATGTTGGATGTATTGTTCTGATTAATCCCATTATTAAAGGTAGTTTATTTCATAAGTATACTCTATAAAAATGAAACACTGTATTTTTTGATTTAATTTTGATGAGTATTAAATTTATTTATAAAATCATTATGTAAGATTTTTTGATGTATTATTTATAAAAAGAAATAATATTGTGAAATCCCCAATTGAAATTGTATTTTTATTATTGGTAAGATTTCAAAAAAACACCACTTGGAATAAAAAATTATTTGATGAAATGATTTGATAGTGATTCTTGAGAATTTTTTCAATAAATGTAATATGATTTGAAATTAATGAAATTTATGAAATCCAATGATTTTGTTTTGAAAATGAAATGGCATGTTGAATTAACAAATTTTACATTTGACCTATGATGGATGTATTGAAGTGAAATGATTGATTTTTCCATGATTTGTTAATTAATTAAAGCACATGTGATATGAGTATTTATTGGGTTATTATGAAATACATGGGAAGATTATGAATCCCCTGAAATGGATTGATGATGAAAACTATTACTAATACTAATTATATATGATTTTCCCTGATGAGATGTTGATTGATTTTTCTTATTAGTATGAACCTTTGGGGAAAACTCACTTGAGTTTTAATTGATGATTGAGTAGTGTGAGGATCTGAG
Organism: Viscum album; assembly: GCA_963277665.1. Lineage (NCBI taxonomy): Eukaryota > Viridiplantae > Streptophyta > Magnoliopsida > Santalales > Viscaceae > Viscum > Viscum album. The sequence continues at coordinate 1,642,072,920 of OY728161.1, forward strand.
AGAATGTAACTAACATAAATCAAGGAATATATCCATGGTTCTCTGTTTTGGAATATTTTGTTATACATACCATTTTTTATTTAACTATTTTATTCATTCCAATTTTTTATATAATTTTTTATATAATTTTTTATATTAAATGATCATTGAATACTGTTATTCATATATCTTCCATATACTTGATTGAAATGAATGTATTGATATAAAATATGTAAATGACTATCCATGCCTTTTTCAAATTGAAATCAAAGTAGATTATTTTTTTATGGAATTGATTATGGAAAACATAGTGAGACCCGAAAAAAACTTTACCTTAAACCATACATTTTCCGTGTCGAATTTGTATTTTTTTTTTTTGCTATGTCCCAGAAAAGGGTATGTTTATCTATGAGGAATAATATGTTCTTTAAAATGGTTCCTTTTGTGATATAAGTGACATGTGGTGTTGTGATCAACTCATTTCAAAGAGAATAAATATTTAGGCTTGAAATATTTTTATCATATTTTATATGTCTTTTTCATTGAAATGTTTAATTATCAACTTATATAATAGTTATCATTTGGTAGAGTTTCAAATAATATATTTTAATTGATTTAAATTCCATGATCTATCATAATTATTGAAAAAATAGTTCCCTTTGATAAATAATGTGATGTCAGGTACTAGTTTCCAACCCAAGGGCATCGGGGCTGCCCTTTCAGCTATGTCAAGACCATCTCAGGTATCAGTGTACTTGGGTATCCAAGATGGTTAAAGAAAAAAATTTATTATAGGATTTTTTAAATCTTTCTTTGACATCATTATGAATTCTAGTATCTCATGATAGACAGGATTTAGGATTTTTGGGACTAAATGGTAGTAAAAAGTGAGTGCTTGGCCATATCTCATCACAACGAATCTTAAGTCACATTGGATGTTAGGGAAAAAGAGTAATTAAGAAATAAATTTTTCATATTCGAGTATTCTTCCAATATTTAATGGATTTTATTGATAATCCATATGTTTGAACTATATTTAATTAAAATTATATTCTGATAACTCAAGATTTAATTGATGATTTTAGTATCCTTTCTAGTGTGTTAATGTTTCCAAATCGTTTTGTATAACATCATGCATCTGAGGATATATTTTATTATATGACATGATAAATATACCAATTAAACATAGAAATAGAACCCACTAGTTTATCATAAACTCGTTGAGATAGTGTTGTGTTCTAATCAATCTCTTGGGCCAGCAGATGCACATGTTCTTATTCAGGTTCCTATTGTGTGACCTAAGAGGGATGAAGTTATATATCATTGTCAAAAGTTTATTTTGATAAAACTATTGGATTTAGAGGATTTAATGATCCCAATGAGTATGTGGACTGGTTTATTAAGAATGACATGTTTCTTGAATTCGTTTAAATTCAAAAATATATAAATCTTATGTATACTACCATTTATCTTTATGGGCCTAGAAGTAGGTGGTGAGATTAGATTCTCACATTGATGAAATCTAAAGGCTAGGGGTGTAAGAATTTTTTGGACCTATTTAAAAAATATTTTTATCCATAGTGAATAGTTTGAGATAATTACATGGAGTTCCTTATCCTCTAATAATATGATAAGGTAAATGAATCATTATGGAAACCTCATTGCTAAACATTTTCAGTTCTCTCATGAGGTAGTGATAAATGATAAGTGAAAGGAAGACATATTTGAGATGGTTCTTCGATCTGATATCCAGTTTTAGGTTTTAAAACTAAAGATCACCTCTTATTTAGAGATTTTGGATAGAGTTTTTATGGATAAGATTGTCCTAACTATTATTATAGGATTGAAGGGAGTTCTTCTTACTTGTAGGGATAGTTATGTTAGTTTATTTAAATGTATGAAGAATTGTGATTAGTCTTGTTGAAGAACACAATAGTCATTATAATTCAATTCTTCATTGGTATCTAGAACAAATCCTTTTACTTTATTCTCGTATGGTAAGGCTGAGATTCAAAATGATTTTGTACTGAGCTAGCCATGATATATTGTGGGTTTAGTTTCCCAAGTACCTTCCTAGAGTTATATAATCTATTTTATACACCATATAAAGAAACATGGTAATTATCCCCAAATTTAAAATTTTTTAATTAGATAATTCAACTGCTGAGGTATTCCTATTACATTATTCTAGAATAAATATTCTTCACATAATGGAAGAGTCTCTGGAGGAAGTAGATTAATTTCCAATAACACAATGAGATACCATAAATATTGATTTAGATTTACTAAATACATTATTCGATACTGAGGCATCACACTCATTTATGTAGACTTATGATGTGAAATATTAAACAACCCTATAAAATTCATGTTTTATGTGATAGATATTACAACTCCTTTTAGAATAAATATAGATCAAGTTCTATTATGTACCTTTTATGTTTTATATTTTTTAGATATCAATAAAAATGTGATTTTCAAGTTCTAGATATGATACAATTCGACATAATTATATAGATGGATTTATTGATTTCTCATATGGCCCAAATTTATTTTTACCTTTGATTGGTCTCCATTGTTTCCCCCGATATGGTGTGAGGTTTTGTTGTCATGATAATTGTACATGAGATAAAATTGGTCTATAATTCCCATTCCAGTGTGAGTAAGTGCAATATTAGTGTATTATTTTGATATAGAGTTTGAATCATTTAATTTTTATCATCCTCAAGTGGCTCATGAGTTCCCCGACATATTTGCATCTTGTATTTCTAGTTTTCCACCAGTATGTGAAATAGTGTTCTCTGATGATAAATTACCTAGTACTCATCCATTGTATATTCCATTATAATATATAAAAAACAGATAAATTGATGGTGTTAAAGAATTAATTTTATGATTTTTTGGATAAATGATTTATATGATTGAGTGTGTCACCTTGGAAGGTGCCTCTTGTTTTTATAAATAATGTTGATGGGACACTTCCCCTCTATGTTGATTACTGAAAACTTAATTGAATTTTGTTAAATAAAATATATCTATTATAATGTATTGATGATATATTTTATCAATTAAATGTGGATAAGTAATTTTTATTGTCAAAATTCAATCCTCAAATCATTAATTGAAAATTAATAAATATGCATCCCTAAAACAACAATCAAGAGTTGGTATATCCATTTTGAGTACCTTGGGATACCTTTTGGTAAAATCAATGCTCTAGTATATTTTATAGTGATGATGCACAAGATATTCCATGATTATCTTAATCTATTATTAGTGGTATTTTTTTATGGAATTTCTGTTTACAGCAAAACTAAAGGGTATCATGTGAATCATTTGAGACTAGTTCTGTAAATTTCAAGAAATCGCCAACTATATAGAAAACTATTGAAATTTATTTTATATATTTTGAATGTTATGTTCTAGGAAAAATGACATCATATCATGGTATTTGTATTGATCCTAATAAGGTGGTTTTTTATTACATGGGATAAACAAAACGAAATTTTTGATATATAGTCATATTTAGGTTTATTTATGTATTACCATAGGAAAATTAAATATTCCTCGAATCTAGTTTCTTTGATGATTTCTCTCACTATGAAAGGAGTGTTGACAAAGTGTGATTATAAATTTCAGATTTCATTTGACATGTTGATATTTATTTTGAATTCTTCACCCACATTTACAATTTATGTGGCTGACATAGTCTATCTAGCCTTTTGTGATGTATCTCGTTTAGGTTTGTGATGTTTCGTAAAGAAGGAAAATCATGGGGTCAGTTATGGTCCCTAAATTCATAGTCCACATGAAATGAACTATCTTAAAAATGACCTTAAACATATATATTTGATGCATGGTATTAAAATTTTGCGGCATTACCTATTCATAGTTGTTTCACCATGTTTTCATACCACAAAATATTGAGTTTTATCTTCACTCAAATGTATTTGAATATCTATCATTGGTTTAGGGTGGAGTACCTGACATCCATTGATTATGAGGTTTCCAACACCCCCGGTAAGGGGTATGTCATTAGTTATGATTTGAGAAGTGATCTGTTGACTATTGTCATGAGAGAATCATTAAAAGAGTGGAATATGATGGGTTTATTTTCTAATTATAATTTCGATGTTTTAGAGGATGAGACTAAAATTTTTCTATAAAATTTTTAGTTGACCTCCTCTAATAATGAGTTGATTCATTAGCAGTATAACCTTAATAATAAATTCAGTGGAATTATGGACTCTTTTAATGGTGGGGATCCCTTTGGAAAATGGAAAGATACCTCTTAGGTCTCCTATGTATCTGAAACATGTACAATATTCTATTTACAGTGATAAAAGGAGTTATGAGTGGTTTCCATTAATCCTAGTGGGATGTGTACCCTAGAACCATGAAGATGTTCTTTGATATTTGGCGATGATTTTGTTGTTCATGCATGAAATGATACATCTCTGAATTTTTTTAAAATTTTTGTACATGATAAAATGTTAACAAAAATCAAAAATATCTACATATTTTCTTCTAGACATTCTTATACTGACATGGAATTGGGAATAGATCTCTATGGACATTGTCATAGGGTTATTGTGTACCAATCAAGGGAAGAATACAATATGAGTAGTGATCGATTGTATGACCAAAATATGTCACATCATAACCATTCAAAATAAAACCAATTTTTAGGATTTTGGATGTATCTATGTAAATGTGACTATTAGATTACATTGAGTACCTTATTCTATAGACTTTTCTAATGATCCCTAGTTCTCTACTCATTTTTGGAGATCCTAACCTGAATCTATGGGATCTAATGTTAGATTTATAAAGGATTATCATCTGCATATGGATGGACATGGATAATGACCTATATAGAATGATGAAGATACAATTCAAAAATTCATTCTTTAACATTGGTATACCTTAGTGAAGACACCCGGTTTGTTCCATCTAAGAAATTGAAATATTCTTGTATATATTTTTAGATCTAGGAACTAAGACACTGAGTGATTTTGAGGCTTACTGTGTCTGGAATTAATTTTATAAAAATATTAAATATATTTTATATTACATGGTAATATTCTTAAATAAAATGGGAAAAATATAATATGGAATCTTGAATTGTAATTTTTGGACCATAGTTGAGACTCGAACATGCTTTTTACCATAGGCGCGACATAAAATTGGTCGGCACATGGAATTCAGACTCCTCGCCCATTAGAAGTTCATTTAGTATATTTAATTAATTTATAAAAAATAATTATTTAATATCATTTAAATAAAATTTTCCTAAAAATAAATCATCATGGATAATGTTATAGGGTCAGTATCATAATAATACAATTACTAATGATTCTCTCCTTCCTCCTTTCATTGGCAGGTCACGTCAGTTGATGAAAAAACACTAGATCAAAGCATATCAGAGTGCAACGAATGAAATTAAATCATTCAATTATTAGAGAGAACATTATGAGATAAATAATGATTCAATACATAGGTATGAATCATGAATTGGTGTTTTACACCCTTTTATTATATAAATTTTTAAATCGATCATTTTTATTGGATCTTCACTAATTGTGGATTTTGTATGTGTATGTGTGTTGAAATAATAATTGATTGTACAATTTTTTCTAGCCCTGGATTACCATTCAGGATTGTCGAAAAATAAATCATGGAAAAATATTATTAAACTTTTTTTATGGTTCCTTTTCCATACTTTTCTTTATGTTCTTCCCAGGTTGGACCACACGGTATAGTTTCATCATTTTCTGGCAGTACCGAGCCGAATTAGAATCCTAGAGTCATGGATGATCAATGTAAGAGGCATAGATTAATGAAATAAGTCTATATATGGGATCAATTCCATGAAATAATTATCTATTAAATTATTGGAGATTAGGGCATCGAAGGATGGATGAACCGAGGAATTCTATGCATATGTGATGAATAAAGAATCCCTTGACGACCAAGAAAAAAACATTTCTAGCGAACAACAACTTGAAACATCTGATCAATACATGATCTTATTTTCTCAAGTGGAAATAGGGATATATTTGAAACAATGAATATAGATTTGAGATATATTTAGGATCTGAATTTATGTAAAAAATACAACTACACGTCATCTACAAGGATAAACACACAGAATGTAGCCTCTTAAGTGTTTCATCTAGGGTTTTGGAAAAATGATGAGAATGGAATGGATTTAATCCCTCTTACACACCATGTACACATTTATAATATGGGAAAACTATGTACTGGATCAAACGAAAGGGATCCAATGTGGAAGTACATTTCTAGGTACAATGTCATGCACCGGAGTGTATAGACGCAATGTTAGTGAATAAACACACCCAGCAATACACAACCCATTCCTGATTAGTCTAGACCCACAGTGTAATCAAACAACATGAAATGTACTACTACATTAGTTTGGAGATATGTGTCCTCCAAGGACACATATGGTTGGTGGAGTGGGGCCACACATAGTGTGGGTCCCCTGACACACCTTGTACCCCTTGTTTAATTTTTATGAAACTTAATGGTTTTGTATCTCTTTCATTTGGACTCATATTTTTTCCCATGAGTATCTTATCCTATGTTTTTTAGGTATATTGTGATAGTGGCCTCATTTTTTGTATTTCAATAGATGATTTTAATTGCTCTAGTCATGGAAAATTTTGAGTTGATTCCCAATGATGGTAATGATCAGGAAAGATCGCAAGAGGCCTATTTCTAGTGGAACCCCTAGATGTACTAGGGTGTGGGTCCTCAATGTCTAGAGTTGAAAAACACTATAAAACTAGGGTGTGGGTTCTTGAACACTATAGTGGAACCACCATCAGTATGGAAAAGGGTCCTCTACAACTACCTTCTGAGTGGAACCCCCATGATGCATTAGGGAGCTGGTCCTCAATTACTATAGTATAACACATAAAAGCACCATGACATGGGTCATCAAATTCTAATTCTAACCCCTATTAGATAGGGAGGGGGTCCTCGATGACTAGAGTGGAACCCCCTTATCAAACAAGGGAACGGTTCCTCAACCGATAATGTGGATCCCCACATTATCATGGGTGTATGTCATCTTCCTAACAAGTGGAACCCCCCTATCAGTATAGGGCATGGGGTTTTGTGACACTATATTGGACCCCCCCAACATTGTTGTGTTTCCTCAATGGATAATTATAGATTGGACCCATTATTTACTAGGGTATGGGTCCTCTACAATGAGTTTTTCCTACTCGATTGGGCGGAACAATGACGATGTGTGGCTTGAAATTCACAATTACTTATGGGTAGATATATGATTTAGTGATCACCCACACACACACATATATATATATATATTGGTATCCATACATATGGATTGGTTACTCTCTTTCCATGTTAGGAAAATCCATTCATGGTATTCCATGTTCCTTCTATGCTTATATTCTTGAGGTTAGATTAGTATACTCTCCTGCTATAGGTGGTGAAGGCTCTATGTGTAGTTCATCAACTAACATTTTCTAGCCCCTTGTGTTTGAATGATGTTACTTTCAATTGTGGTTTTGGTTGAGATGTTCTCTTTGAATGTATCTTGAATCTACTGTATTTATACTCCCATCATATATATTACTCCTCCCCCTTAAAATTTTGGATCATCCTACTTGGTATGTATATACTCACCCATGCGTGGGATTTCTCTACACATGTCGTGTATTATACCGACGATAGATAGGTCAATGGTAACTTTATATGATCTTAGGGATTCCCGGTACCATGGAATCCATATAGGGGTCATGGAGTGGTATTCAAGTGAAGGGATATCTCAGTAGTTTTCTTTCCAAATTTTATCAAGTTAGAACACATTTTTGGTTGGGTGTGTATTTTTTCCCTTTACTTTTTAGTTTTCACTGTCGTAATCTTGTAAACCCTAGAGGATATGCATGTTTTGTTTAATATCTAATTATTTTTTCTCTTTTACTATTTCCTATGATATTTTTTATTTATATAACTATTCTTGTTCATAAAAGTACTTAGTAAAATGATTCCATGTGTTAGTTATGCCTTCAGTGCTGGTGACGAGCCCCTGGCCTATAGAGGTGAGCTTAAGGTAGTTGCAGATCAAGCCTCAGCTTGGGTCAAGTCATGAAATACTGGTATTAGGGTTGGTTTGATCCTTGGGACATTTTTTGGACTAGTATTCTTATGTGTAATATTTTTGGGGTTAGGGAAACATTTTTATAGTGTCTCGAGTACATATCTTAGGCCAAAGAGTACAGTGATGGTGAGGGAGACCGAACTATCCATTCACTAGGACCTTGACTATCCTCTTGTCATCTTAGCATACTGAGACATTGGTTGGATGAACCAATGATACATACATCATATGTGATTGAACCTTTTACTTCCCTTCTTTATCCATCTCTAAATTATATATATTTATAGGATCGTATGATCATGGTACATTTTGATAACTTTACTATGCCTCTATGATGACAACCTACCAGGATAATGGTTCTATAACATGAATATGATCTAATGAGAAATGAGGCCTTAGTTCAGGGTTTATCCCAAGACCCCTTCCACCAGGGGGGTTGGAAGGAACACCTCCACATGTAGAGAATTATATCATCCCAGCAGAGTAGTCTAAGGATACACATAGACTTAGTGTGCATTAGAAGTTCTAGCACCATAGGCCCCTGAGGTTTTGTGGTGAGATAGATCCTCAAGCAGTAGATGATTGGGTAGAGTTATTGGTCTATATCTTCACACTTGTTTGTACCTTAATGTTTTATGTGGCTACAGTGGCATCTATCATTTTTTATGGAGCATATGGGTGTTGGTGGATCCTTTTTACACAGATACACGATGAGTCAATACTCTGATTGATTGACTTTTAGTAGCTATTTAGTGTGGAGTACTAGACCTATTACTTATGATTAGTTGGTAATCATGATATTTTAATGTTATAGAAGTTAGATATGATGGTGGATGATTATACAATGAGGTTTAATGAACTTACACGGTAATACCATGACATGATTCAAGATGGATACTTCTGAGAACTAAAGTTTGAGAAGTGAATCCACAAGGAGATTCATGCCAGCACAGTTCTCTTGTGAATCCACAAATATGACGGGGAGTCGGAGTGAGCACTAGGGATAAGAATATTTCTATCAGAGGGACACTAAATATCAAGAGATTGTACTGGTAATCACATAGTGGAGTTGTGTGCAGAATCTAAAAAACATCGAGTTTCATAATCTTGGAGCATTAGAAATCCATATGATCAGACTTATGAATATATCCAGGGGATTCTCATAGGTATATTATAGCATAAAGATGGGAAATTTTTTTCTTTTGACGAGTGCGGTCACATAGCATGAGACTTCTCAACTAGCATTGCTAATCAGGACACGTAGATAACTGGTAGAACGCCACGGTAGAGGCACCAACATGATTGGGGATCTACCAGGAGAAGGTAGGGTGGTGCGTAAGGAGTTTAAGAATTTATAGTATCAATAGGATCCATGGTTTGTGGATGATGATATGATATCCTTCAACCAGTACACCCAGGTTTCCAACATCAGGCTTTGGGAGTTGGCAGTCGGGGCCACAGATAGATGTAGAATTTGGAGGTTTATAACCCTGAAGCACATGGGATGATTAAAGGTATGATATGTGTTTATTCTAATTTTTATTTAGTATTATTATACATAGTTTCCATCAATTCCTTCATCTCCATACTTCTAGTTCCAAAATTTGATCTCCCAGATGATGTTCTAGCACAACCTCTTCATTGTGAAGTTCTTATAGGGAAACATTCATCTATATATTTTATGAGACATAAGTGAGAGCTATCTATTAATGGTTATAGATTCATGTGGGAACATTTAGTCATTATGATATAACCCTATGACATAATCTTTTTTAGGTATTTTCTATCCATGGTTTAAGCCTATATTGACATCCATCATAACAAGTCACATTCCAACACACTGATGGGATGCAATTCAATTTTTCTAGCATGAGAGATATCATGGAATGGAAAGTGGGTTCTATGAGTAGGAGGATGTATCACATCACTCATAAGATAAATATTGTATCCCTTGGTGCATCAGGATCTTCAGGCATTAGAGTTCCATTAGTTGTTGAAGTTTATTTGGATGTATCCCCTGTGGATGTTCTGAGACTACCTTCAAGGGGGAAGATGATGTTTTTCATAAACATACAACCTGATATAGCTCTAATATATTCTACAGAATATCAAATGACCCCTAACAAGAAATTGGGTCTATATTTTATGTTTGATGAACTTCAAAGAAAGTTTTCATCATGCCCAGTGTTTCCCCTTGCGTAGCTCCATTGTTGTTCTTGAAAAATATGGTTTGAGTTTTACAACATTTCATGGAATATCATCACCTAAACCAGACCATGACAGTACATGATCCTCATCTAGGTTAGTGAGGACTTATTAGGTTCATCCAAGAGACCCAGGATCAAATCTAGGTGGAGGCGTATGTACGGGTACTATAGCAGTACTGTAGCAGGCACTATAGAAGGTTATGTTTGGTACTGTAGCAGCTTGAACTATTCATCTATCTAGGCCTTTGGGCCACCAGTTTAGTCCTCTGGTCCTGCATAGCATTCGGGCAACCCAAGACCTTATTTCAAGTGGATTTTCAAGGCCTTCGGTCCACATTAAGGTCGTTGGGACACCCCAAAGCCTTTGGGCCACATGAAATAAAAATGTACTAGTTAGACAACATGGGACAAGGCTTCAAAGGAGGATTCAAGGTAGGTGCATTCACTAGAGAAGAGATAATAAGAATTGGATGAATTATTGGGTATTTAATTATCATTGGTACTAGGCTTGTGCATATTTGCAGAGGATAGCTAGTCGGCCAGCCCTGTGAAGGTGGAGAGTTGATATCATGGCATACGCTAAGGAGGAGCATTTCCAAGTTGTCTTGTCTGGGTGATTCCTTCTAAGAACAATGTATAATGTAAATTTCTCTATGCCTTTGGTCCTTATAAGAGTTCCAAATCACCCATTTAGAAGGTGGAGTATCAAATAATTAAAAAATTGAAGGCCTTCGGGCCATTCCGACCAACCAGAACACAATAAATAACAGGTACCCATTCTATGGATTTATAACATCTTTTAATATTTTGGATTCATGTCATTGTTCTTTAAGATCAATCCCAGGTTAGACTACCACCAGTAGATGGTTTTTTAGTGTGATTCCCTAATCATGTTTTTTTAATAATAATATTTAGTTAATTATTATTATTATTATTATTATTATTATTATTATTATTATTATTATTTTTAGTTTAATAATGGCTCCATCGAAAATAAATTCTTGCAGAATTAAAATAATAAATGTTTTCTTCAATAGAAATGCTAGAAAATAACATTTTCAATATGGATAAAAGACCCCCACTAACCAAGAATACCTACTTTGAGACCAATAAAAATCAACAGGAGAACACCAAACACAAAAAAAACTACCAAGAAAATAGTGAATATCCTTCAGGTCATTCATCAAGTAAAACATTATGGAAAGTACCACAACAATAGTACTAAGAATCAAGGGAATTTATAGAACTATCTTCCCTGAATTGTTTTTTGACATTTGGAACACCGTAATCAAGTATTTATAAGGAATTGAAGTTAAATATGACTGTTTTTGGCTATTGAGGACTTCAAATGTGCATTGGTTTTCATAATGGTCATAAAATTTTATAAACGTAGGTTATATTAAGTATTTTGATTATTTTATGTCTTCTATGTATATAAGTATTTTAAATATTCTATGTATTTAAACTATCTAAATTATTGTATGTACAATAAAATTTTTTATGGGTTGGAATGTTTGGAAGTATGATTTTAGATAATCAATATATGTTTTTAAGTAAATGCAATTTTTTAATGAATACCTCTCTGTGTATTAAAAATATATACTTATTTTTCTTTTAATAGAAATAAAGTTATTCAGTTATTTTAAAAAGAAATATATATTTTTCAACTGTTTGAAAATTCTTTTAATATTTTAAGTTATATTTTTGGTAAAATATTAACATAGTTTTAATTAATGATATTTTTGGATTTTAAAAATATGAGGCTTATTTTAAAATAAATATAAATTTATAAAAGTAATGTCATGGTTATTAATTGGGTTTGTATTTTTATTTTGATCTAATAATGTATTAAAACTAAAAAATGTATAGAAACATAGATAAAAAATGATATTTCGTGTTTTTTAACAATTATAAAGAATATATATTCTACATTTTTAAAAAATTATTATATATATGGTATTATGTTTGTTGAAAAAAATGAACTTTTGTTTGGACAAAAAATTTGGTTAGTACCCACACAACTGAGGGCGGCATTGGGGGCCAATCCCCCAAGGTCTTATTAGAGACACACATAGAACCTTGGGGTTAGAGATCCCTCAGGCATCACATGCATGGAGCATACCAAGTCACACGTAGTTCATGCATGGTGAGGCATACTCATGCACACATACTCGTGTATAGGGCCCAATCTGGCACGATCATGGGATGAGGTTGGTCATGCACCGACACGAGTGTGGGTGGGCCAAGCCCAGTGTGGTTGGGGTCCCCTGTGTAAAGACCCAATGATGTGTGCTATGTTATTGGCATATGGAATTGGCTTTGAAAAATTTAAGGCAGTCTCAAAACCACTTCTGTTTCAATGAGGGAAACTATTTATTTTTGGGAAACACGATCTGATATTTTGGATCAGGACACAGTTGATCTCGACCACTTAACCTTTTTTAAAACTTGTGGTTTCACTAAAACCATCTGATCAAGACATGTAATGATCTCGACCTTTAAACCATTTTTTAAATCTATGGAAAGCCGCCACAACCATCTGATTAATCTCGATCGATCGTGGTCATCCATCATTTTCCTCATCTTCTCCCTTTCATCTTCTTCTTCCTCGCCCCACAATTGTAGTCATTTCCATCCTTACCACCATGTCTTCCTCTCCCATGAGTCATCATATCTCTCTCTACGGCCTGGTTGTCCACTTTTTTCTTTCCACAAGTCTTCACGGGTGGTTTATATTAATACTGACGCAAAATGATTCCATGAATTTTTTCTATAATGTATATATATTTTATTAGACAATCCATCCATTTGAGATTTGGTATAATCACGGTTTTATTTTTTTGTTAGAATAGTTACATTGGGATTTCTTTAAGTTTCATTGTTTATATTTTCATGTTGTTCCATTTAATATAAAATTATATATATAATTTATATAAACTATTTATATTAAAACATTTTTACACCATAAACCTATGGGGGTTTCTCCAACCAACTCGTCTCCAAGCTCTTCCCGGCTCCACCCTACCTTACAATTCATGTAAGAGATTATTTTGTTTTGAGTTTGATTAAACCACATAAATATAAACGTATTTATGTATATACATTTATTTATTAAAGAAACCTATTATTGGTTTAATGATATTTTAATGATGAACATTTGTTTTTAAATGATGTTCTTTAACTATATAATCCATGTAAGGGTTTTATTTATACTTTTGTATTGATTAACCATTATATACATATATGGGTATATATGTTTATATGTATATATCAAACCGGTTCTGTTTTATATTTTTCAAAAGATGCACATTTGTTTTTTAAATGATGTTATTTACTCATGTAATTCATGAAGTGTCTATGTTAGACTTTTTTATACGAAAAAACAATATATATTTATATCTTTTGTATATAAATTTAAATGAATATATATATATATATTGGTTATCATATAATTGATATTATATAATGAAATAATGTTTTGGAAGTTTATGAAATTTATGAGGATTTATCAAACTTTGTTTTGGATATGAAAATCCCATGTATAAACTTTGTGTATACACATTTTTATATAATCTTCAAAATATAATCTATTTTGGTTCTTTCAAGCGATAATTATCAGAAATATTTTTATGCATGTAGTACTTTCATAAAGGGATTACAAGGAGTGTTTTATTTTGTGATGATAAACATATGTGTGTGTGTTTAGTTATATATATAAATTTATGAATATAGTTTTAATCCTAACCCAATTAATCAAATATCTTCTAAAGATAAATAATTATTTATAAATGTTACCCTAATCCTTATATGTTTTCTTTCAATTATTATTTTCAAAGCCACATGTAAATATATATATATATAAGTATTAAAAATATTACATGATATAATAAAACTATAACAAAAAATTGTTTTGTTATTGTGTGCCTAAAAATATTAAACGAAGTCATCACTTTGTTATTTCAATGGATTTTACCTACATCTCTATTTATAACATCATGATAAATATTTGCAAGTATATTTTGTTTAATACATATAATCATACATTCATATTGATGTGGGTTTAATTTTTTATTCATAAATCCCTCACATGTAATAAATGATACATATCTAAAAATATTATATCATAATTCATGCTGAATCTGCCAAAAAACACTGTTAATGAATAATGTTTATGTATTACTGACACATCTATTTTATATAGTATGGTTTTAACATGAATGACAACTATCTTAAATTAAAAAACATGTATTTTTATATAAAAAATGATTAACTGCATGAAAAAAGGGTTTTTGAATTGAAGTGTTATTAATTCATGTGAAAAACCCAAATAATCTATTATCTCTTATGATAATTCATGGATTTATAATTTAATTAATCAAAGAGGTATGAGACACTTTGAAAAGGTGGAATTATTTCATTATTCAATGTTTTATGGGAAACATTGAATAAGAGGATTAATTTAATTATTCAAGGTGGTATGAGACACTTTGATTGAGATACATAATTTAATAAATCAAAGTTGTATAGGATACGTTGATTTAAAGAAAATTTAGAAATATAAGGAATGCATTGGATGTATTATGTGATGGGTGAAGACTTCTATATCCTCTAGATGAATCTAAATGTATCTTGTGATAAACAAGTTCATGGCATGAGGCCTTGATTGAATGATTATATATGGTCTTGGCACAAGGCCTTGACACGATGCTTTAGAATTTTTGGTATATGTATTTCCCTAATTATGTTATTAATATTTAACCAAAAATGGGATTGTTTGATTAGTAAAATGTATCTTGGTTAATAATCTTCTACTTTTGATAATGGTAATAAATTCACATGACATAATGATGTATGTACTTGGAATTCTTTATAAAGAAATAGTAGTATCTATTTTAAGAACATTGATTCTGAAGTTAATATTACATATGTCATTTCATGAATTGCATTTTAAGTGTTATGTGAATCATGATATTGATACTTATTAAATTCTATAAATATTAGTACTTTTACAAATTTGTCCCTTCATCTTTTCATGTCACCCTTAAATTAGTTTAATAAATTTCTAGTTTATATGAAGCATTCCATGAATTATTATACGATTATGCGTACTCAGATATTTGTTTTATAGGTAGATTTTAAATAAATATATAAATTCATGTTTAGGAGATTTCACCAAAAACAATTTCTATAAACCTCTAAAAATCTTGATAATGCGCTATAATAAAATTTATTTTCCTTTTATGGAAATTTTTGGTAATTATTTAACAGGATGATTTTAATAAGGGAATTTAATTAATTTTTAAAAACCACTTGCTCGGCATTCCTATGATTACACTACATTTTTAATTTATTTTTACAGGGATAGTAGATTTATCAGATTTGAGTTGTTCTATATAGTGGCTAATTAATGAAGCTTATCTCGTTTAGTTTGGAAGAAATGTATCGGTTGTATCTGGTTTTCCAGAAACTAGACCGGGAAGATTTTCTATGGCGGAATGTGATGTGTAATTGTATTATCATGTTATTATAAAAAAAATGAAAGACCATGATTTTTGAACCGACTCAGGCATTGGGGGTCGGGTTCTCATATTTGTTATCAAAGGAATAGTTTAGAAAATTTTGGAAAATTAGAACAGGAAAAAAATTATATGCTTCACTAAATAGAATATTTTCATAAAATTTTTTGATGGAATCCACAAGTTCACTAAAAACCCTGTTTTTTCTCCCTACCAAATTACTATAGAACATAATTGATAGGTCATTTTAAGAATCATACCAGCCTCTTGCAGACCTACATCTAACCTACTAACACCTCAATTAGGTGTCCAACAACATAAATATGCTTTTTACTATCAAGGATATAGTTAGGTATGTCACTATAAGGAAGATTCATAATTTTCAGAGTATAGGAATAGTCTAAAGTATTATGAAATCCAATTTCTATATTTCACATTGTCTGAAAATTTCATAGCCTTTTGGAAGTTTAGAGAAGCTGCATTAGAGGGTGACCTTTGAGAATCTTATCTGTTCATTGCTCATATTTTTAGTATGTATAGGACACTCTATGACATCATAACTCACATGCATGACAATTTTTGGCAGATCTATAAGGAATTAGCCCATGCTAAAATATTTGAGATCCATACCTCCCATGCCCTCCCCCCCCCCCTTGAACCTCGAGTGTTTCATGCGTAGGTTTGACCCTAACTGCTAGAGGTGTATATGGGCTTAGGAAATTGAAGAACTGAAAACTACCTCCGGAATCCACCTGAGTTCATCAGCATATTATCCATTGTGGTGGTCCTAGTGAAGGTATAAACTTCATTTTTTCAATCAAATTTTGTTAATAAATAATAATTAAAACATTTATTGTAGTTACATCGAAGTTAATGTCAAAATTTGGTGATGTGGATGTCTAGGAGTATAATAGAACTATAAGGATGAAATTATTTTTAGGGGGAATATTGTGGTTCCCTAATCATATTTATTTCTTTAATAATATTATTTTTTCAAGTATTAGTATTAGTATTATTTTATTTTTTTAATAATAATCCATCCAAAAATAAATGAATGAAAAATTAAAATATGACATTTTTTATTTGATAGAAATGTTGAAACCATACATTTGTAATGGGTCCAAAAGACCCTCACTAACCAAGAATACCAACTAAGAGATCTATCAAAATCATAGGGAGACCACCAAACAGAACAAAAAGACAAAGAAAATAGTGAAAATAATTTGGCTATGTCACAAATAATAAAATTTTTGAAAGAACCATGTCAACAGTACTAAGCATCCAGAGAATGTTGAGAACCATCTTAACTGATTTTCTTTATGTTTGGAACACACTAAAAAAGTATTTATAGGGCCTTGCAGTTAAATATGACTATTGTTGGCAGTTGAGATCTTTATATGACTATTGGTTTTTGTAACGGTCATACAATTTTATAACCAGTAGGTATTTTATGTAATTTTATTATATTAAGTATTCAATGAATATAAGTATTTTTGATATTCTAGTTATTTAATGTATCTTAAGTATTGTATGTAAATTAATAACATTGAGGGTTTTTAATATTTATATATAATATATTAATTAAAAAATATATTTTTTAAAGTAAATTTAATGTTTTTAAGTAATACCTATTTATGTATTGAAAGTGTATACTTATTTATATTTTAATATAAATTAAATGAAAACAATTATTTTATAAAGAAATATATATTTTTTAAGTGTTTGAAAATGATTTAAATATTTTAAAGTTCTTTTGTTGGTTAAATTATGACATAGTTTTAATTAAATATATATTTGGATTTTAAAATCATGGGATTTATTTGAAAACAAACATAATCTTATAAATGTAATGACATGGTTTTTAGTTAAGGATGCATTTATATTTGGAACATATAATGTTTTAAAAGTCAAAATGTATACAAACTTGTGAAAACACTAGTATTTAGAGATTTGTTTAACAATAAGAAAGAATTTATATTCTATTTTTCTTAAAAAATTTATATATATATTTGTGTGTCTGTGTGAGTGTGTGTGTGTGTGTGTGTTCATATGTTTAACGAAACAAATATGAAGTTTTGTTTTAATTTTTTTTGTTTGACTACCCACATAACTGAGGGTAGTCATGATGGCTAATACTTCAAGGTCTGTTGGGAATCACACATAGAACCTCCAGGTCAGAGTACCCTCTTGTAGCGAATGTATGGTGTTTATCGACCCATGCACATGTCAAGCACAATAAGGCATAAGCGCGTGCATAGACCCATGTATAGGGCCCGATTAGGCACGAGCATGGGGAGAGGTAGGTCATGCACCAGATTGAGTGTGGGTGGTGTAAGGCCCATGGGGTGGGGGTCCCATGTGTATGGACCCTAGAGTGTTTTCTATGTTATTGGCATATGGTCGTGGCATCGAGATATTTATATAGGTCTCAAAACTCTTCTTTTTTGAGGTGTGATGCGACATTTTCTGGGAAACTCAATCTGAGCCATTAGATCAGGACATAGTTGATCTCATCCCCATAACCATTTTTAAAACTCTTAGTTTTTCCACCACCGTACAGTCAAGCCACAAAATGATCTTGATTGTTTATTCATTTTTAAAAACCACAGAATCCACCAAAACCGTTTGATCTGGCTCAATCGATCATGGTCATCCATCATTTTCCACATCTTCCCCCTTTTTTCTTCTTCTTCCTCACACCCCAACAACAGCCATCTCCATTCCCATAATTTTTTTCTCCCTCTCCTGTGAGACCTTATATTCCTCTTCGTAGCCCAGATATCTAATTTTTTCATTCCACAAATCTTTAAGGGTTGATTATCTTAATACTGACCCACACTAGTCCCATGCCAGTTGTCTATAATATATATATATATATATTAGACAATTGATCCATTTGATATTTGGGTTAATCACAATTTTTGTTTTTTTCCAAAATAGTTATATTTAGATTTCATTATGTTTCATTGTTTATATTTTCATGTTGATCTATTATATATACCATTATATATACTGTTTATATAAACTCTTTATATAAACCCATTTTACACCTTAACCCTATGGGGTTTTCTAATCCAAACTCCTCTCCAACCTCTACTCGGCTCCATCCTACATTTGTATTCAAGTAAGGGAGTTCTTTTTGTTTTTGATTAAACCATATATATATATACTTATATATGTATGTACATTTATTAATAAAAAACCTATTCTTTTTTATGCTTTTGAATGATAAACATTTGTTTTTAAATGATGTTCTTTATCCACACAATCCATATAAGGGTTTTATTTTTGTTTTTCTGTTAATTAACCTTTATATACCTATAATGGTATATACATTTTTATGTATATATCAAACAGGTTTTATTTTATATTTTTCAAAAGATGCACATTTTTTTAAATAATGTTCTTTAATCATGTAATTCATGAAAGGGTCGTTTTAGATTTGTTTTAGATAATAAAAAACTAAATATATTTATATATTTTGTATATATGGTTAAATGTTTATTTATATAAAGATTTTAATTTTAATTTTAATTAGGTTTTCATATAATTGATATTTAGTAATGAAATAAAAAATTTTAAGTGTACAAAATAATGTTTTAGTAATGAAATAATCTTTTTGTGAGGATTTATCAATCCTTTTTTTTTTATTTTTCAAATACCATGTATACACTTTGTGTATACACAATTTTATATAATCATCAAAACCTAATCTATTTGGGGTCTTTCAAGTGATAATTATCAGAATTGTATTTATACATGTATTACTTACAAAAAGGGATTACTAGGAGTTTCTAATTTTGTAATGTTAAACATATACATATATGTGTATACGTATATATATATATATATATATGAATATAGTTCTAATCCTAACTCGATTAGGCATATATCTTATTAAGAAAAAACAATTATTTTTAAAAGTGATTCAAATCATTAAAATAATTATTTTATTTTATTTTTCAAAACCATATGTGTGTGTGTGTGTGTGTGTGTGTGTGTGTATATGTATATACATATATATATATATAAGTATCACAAATATAACATGATATTAGAAAAAAACAATACATTGTTTTTTTATAGTATTCCTAAATTTATTAAAATAAGTCATTAATTTGTTATTGTAATTTCTATTATATGCATCTCAATTTATAACTTTTGGATAAATAGTTGGATTTATATTTTGTAAATACATATAAAAATATGTTCATCCTGAAGTGTGATTAAATATTTATGCATCAATCCCTCATATGTAATAAATGTTATACATCTACAAATATTATATCTTAATTCATGCTAAATCTACCACAAAACACTATTAATTGTTAATGATTATGTTTAACTGACAATTGAATTTATAAGTGTATTGTTTGAACATGAATTATAATTGTCTTAAATTAAAAAAATTGTATTTCTTTATATAAAATGTTTAAATTCATGGAATAAGGGTTTTGGAATTTAATACTTATTATTTCATGTGACAAACCCAAAAAATCTAATATAACATATTATAATTTGTGTATTATGAGTGTAATTATTCAAAGTGATATGTGAAACTTTAAATAAGAGGCTTAATTTTATTATTCAAAGTATTATGGGACTCTTTGAATAAGATACATAATTTAATTATTCAAGTTGGTATGAGACACTTTGAATAAGAACAAAATTTAATAAACCAAAGTGTTATGTGATAAATTTATACATATGTGGAATGCATTGAAATTATTTTTTGATGGATAGGGCATGATGTAGCCTCTTGATGCATCAGCAGGTGTCATGAGATAATCTAGTTCATGGCATGAGGCCATGATAAAATGACTTTGTATTATCTTGGCATGAGGCCTCGACAGAATGTTTCAGAATGTACGGTATATGACTTCCACTCAATATGTGATTAATATTTAACAAACAATGGGATTATTTGACTATTATAATATACCTTGGGTACGATTCTTATACTTATGATAATGGTAATAAATTCACATGGCGTAATGATGTATCCACTTGGAATGTTTTTAAAAAGAATGTGTATCGTCTATTTTGAGAACATTGATACACATATTAATATTACATCTATCATTTCATGAATTTTATTTTAATTATTAAGTGAATAATTATATTTTTACTTATGAAATTATAATAAATTATTACTTCCTATATGAATGTTTACCTACATCACTTCATGTAACCCTTAAATTAGTTTGATCAACTTCTGGATTAAATGTCGCATTCCATGCATTTTTTTACAAGTATGTGTACTTTGATATGTGTTAATCTATGGATTTACATAAATATATAAATTCTTTTTAAAATATTTCCATAATAAAATTTCACGTAACATTTGAAATATGTTGATTATTTTCTATAAGAAATGTTGTTTTCCTTTTAAGAAAATGTTTTGTAAATATTTAAAAGGATTTTTTTAAAAGTGGAATTTAAATAATTTTATTAAACTCCCTTATGAATCATTCTTGTGATAACCAAATGTTTTTAATTTATTTTTATAGGGTTAGTAGATATGTCATATTTTAGTTTCTTTTATTTGGTGGATTCTTTTTGAAGCCTATCTCGTTCTGTTATAAAGAAATGTATCATCTGTATTAGTTTTTATAGAACATAGACCGTGAAGAATATCTATAATAGAATGTGTGGTGTAATTTATTCATCATGTTATTATATAAAAAATTACGCACCATGTTTTTTGCACCAACTCCAGGATTCTGGGGTCGGGTTCACATAGTGAAGCTGATATTTCAATGTTAGCATTCCGATGTCACTATGAAAACTATGAGTTCTTAGAGATGACCATTGGTAAGATGAATTCCCCCACGTTGTTTATCGATTTGATGATCTAGGTCTTTTAGCCATACATAGACTAGTTTTTGGTCATCTTCATTAGTGAGATACTCATTTACTCTACATCGAAGGAAGAACATGCATTGAACTCGATGATGGTTCTTGATTTTATTTGAGATCACTAGCTTTATGGAAATATCTCAATGTGCCTATTATAGATTCATGAGGATCAGTTTAGGTGAAATGTAATTTATGTTAATGGTTTTTCCATGCACACATTATATATTGATTCAGCTCTTTCTTTGGAGCCACCCAAGAGTGTGTTAGATATGTGAAGCTTCCTTATTTTGGAGGGGTACTGTAGGAGGTTTGTGGATGACTTCTTCAGAGAGTGAATTCCATTTGACCACACTAATGGTGAAATGGAATATATTTACCTATTTTAAGTAGTTAAATAGGTTATTTAAGTAGTTGGGGATGAGGTTGAGGAGCACTCTGTTGTTGATAAAACCAGAGGAGGGCATGGAGTGTGATGTTTATTGTGATGTCTTAAGAAATTGGATTAGTTGCGTGTTTATGAAACAATGGGTAATCATCGCGTATGGTTCAAGGAAGTTGAGGCCCCATGAGAAAAACTATGTGACTCCAAACCTAGAGCTAGCTGCAATCGTCTTCCCCCTATAGATGTGGAGGAACTAACTTCTTGGAGAGTGAATTTTGGTTTACTTAGACCATCAGAGACTTAGGTACGTCTTCATGTAGAGAAAATTGAACGTGAGTGAATGATGATGGATTGAGTTACTAGTTTAGTATGACTTTGATACAATCTATCATCAAAGTAATGGAAATTTCATCATATATTCCCTTATAAAGTGTACTAGGCTCTCTTGGTGTAGGCAGATTCAGAGTTGTTGGTGTCCCTACAGCTAACCCTGGTAGAGTAGGTGGGTACAACTTTTTTGTAGTTGATGGTGTGGACTCTTCCGCTTATCATGAGTGTGTGAGAGTCCAAAATGGGATACATTTACTATGGGGTATTGCGTGACCATGTATCTGTATTTTACTTACTATATGGACTATATGATTGTGGGAATCATGTCATATTTATCCCGGGATGGATGATGGTTTCGGTCACAACGCAAGAGGAGGAGATTCAAAAGTTCCACTCTTCGACCCAAGATATAATACCGATGTGGCGAGGATGTACAAAGACCATAAAAAATAGTTTTTTGGA
Organism: Viscum album; assembly: GCA_963277665.1. Classification (NCBI taxonomy): domain Eukaryota; kingdom Viridiplantae; phylum Streptophyta; class Magnoliopsida; order Santalales; family Viscaceae; genus Viscum; species Viscum album. Next base: position 1,642,095,810 of record OY728161.1, read on the forward strand.
CTAGAATGATAAATAGTGTAGCAATGTTCTTATATTCGTGTCTTACTTTTCAACATGTGAATGTTGAGTACCAAGTTCTAGTAGGTTTTTTGTAGCCCCTTAACATCCTGGAGTGAAAGTGGGGTGGACTATCAATGGAAATTGTGATAGGGATTCCATGTACAAATAATGGATACGACTCTATCTAGGTGATAGTAGACCAAATCTCATAGTTATATCACTTCTTTACTATCATGGACCCAAGTTTGGTGGAGAGTTTGGGGAAGTTGTATGTACGTGAGACCATTCACCATCATGGGGTTCCCTAACAAAATTATCTTACTATTATTCATGGTTTACACCATGATTGTGGAGAGACTTGTTGGAGGAATTATGAATATTTATGAGGATGATTACAGGATTTCAACCCTAGCCAGATGGGAATACTGAGCACACAATCTAGGTATTGGAAGATCTGATAAGATCCTACGTGCTATACTTTGAATGGATCTGGGATAATCACGTACACTTGGTAGAGTTTTCATATAGGAATTGATACCACCAACATGTCACCTTTTGAGGCCCAATATGGGAAGCCTTGTAGGATACCCTTGTGATGGAAAAATATCATAATGAAAACAATTGTGGGCCTAGAGTAGGTGAAGGTGACAACATAGAATTTTTGGGTCATATGTGAGCATATGTGAATGACCGAGTGATAATAGAAATCATACATAGATCGTCGTAATAGTCCTTTGGAGTTTGAGCAGGGAGACCATGTTTTCTTGAGAGTCACCCCACAATGAGAATTCTGAAGGTTCTATAAGGGAGGAAAGCTATCCCATAGGTTAATCAGGCTCTTCAAGATTGTGAAGAGGGTTGGTGAGGGTTTATACCACCTCATCCTACCCCCATAGTTATAGTGTCTTCATGAATCCTTCCTCATGTCCTAAATGAGGAGAAAAATGCATGACCACATGAAAATTATAAATTTGTGTAAAGACCCATAAATATCAAGGAATAGTTTTTCATAAATAGTTTTGAATTTTATGAGTATGTAGTTTCTGACGGCACCTGATTTTGAGGCCCGGTGTGACCGGAATCAATTTCTGAAGTTTAGCTCAAGTACGTTCAGTGAACGAACGAGTGGGTTTTTCTATCATTTAAACCAGTGCTTGGAATTGAAATCTGAGGGCACCGATGAAACCGTAGCTCCGTTAATTCTTTAAGAGTACTTTTACCGTAGATGTGTTTGTACGGGAGAAGGAGTTAAATTTTTTAGTTTAAATAATAAGTGAATAAAAATTTGTGGAAGAATTTTTATTCTTTATCTTAAGTAGTTATATCCTACATGGGGTAGTCAGGATGGGACCCACAAACTCCTAACTACCCATGTGAGGATAATTGTGACGTGGGTCCAACACAAACCCCAACCATTCACATTCCCTAAACCCCTTAAACCTCTAATTAAACTCATTTTTTTTTAATGTTGAAAACCCCCTTGTATTTATTGGGGTGAATTTTTCTCTCTCTCTCTCCCTCATTAAAAGTTTCCAACCTTTCACCCAATTAATTAGACAACTCATGGTTTAATTAATTAAGTGAATTGGAATTTGAATTTTGTAATTTTTAATTCTTGGAAAAATAAAATAAATTAAGAGGAAGCCTTATTTTATTTTTGGGTTAGAATTGTTGTGTGAGGAGATTTTGGAGAACTCTAGCTTTATTTGAAGAAATTCATCTTTTCGTGAAGAACTTCATCCTCCCGCGAAGAATGTCACCTCTTCGACGAAGAACATCGTCACCACAAGGAGATATGGAATGCCTTTCATTATTCTCTCCATAGCTAGTGTGAGACGCCATTCCCTCCTTGGACGCATGCCAACATCGTCCCCGAAACCTCACCCCGCGATGCCATCTTCCGCGATGCCGGCAAACGACCATTGTCACCTTCACCTCTTACTTTGAGAAGATGTCAACAAACCGATGTCCACTCCCTTTCGCGATATCTTAAATGAACGAAGAACCAGACGAGGTAGGGGTTAATTCTTTTGTTCAAATTTTATCATCAACCTTCGTTGATTAAAATTTGGCCTCTTGTTATCATTATAACGGTAGGAGATCGGACCGCACAAACACGGCCGATCCTCCTCCCCTTTTTCCTTGTTGATCACCATTGACATTTGAGGCAAAGGTGGCGCTATGTCATTGCACTGCATAAGGACGAAGAAAATTACAGCCGGAGCGGGCCGCGGAAAAGGTGTGTGGTGTCGTCGCACCGCGTCGGTGAGGCTGAATGGACCGCATCCGGAGCGGGCCGCGGCGGTGGTTCGCGGTGTCGTCGTGCCGCGCTGGAGATGCCGAGAAAGGTCGGAGCCAGAGCGGCCCACGATGGAGGGGCGCGGTGTCATCGTGCCACACCGGCCGAACTAGAGCCATGACCTAAGGCTGCGGCGGACTTCCGTGGGGTGGCCGACTGTGATGGGCTGTCGGCGCCACCTAGAGGCGGGACCCGAGGGGGTCCCGCTGTTACACCAAGGTCGGCCATTACAGCTGGACATTTCGGAAAATAGGGGGTGTGTACCCCCCGTCATATTCTTATCGCAGACCCCATAGGTCCTACGTTTCGGAAAAAAGGGGGCGGCACCCCCCTTTGCGCCCCGCTCGGCCAATGCCGAGCCGCCGGCGGCCTCCGAGCTGGGCCGCAGGCCACGTGGGCCGGGCCAGCCACAGGCCACGTGGACCGGGCCGCGCCAGTAAGTCCGGATGTGCCCAATCGGGCAGGACCCGGACCCGGGTCGGGTTGACCCGGTTCGGGCCGACCCAGGGGGTATTGGGCCGGGTCGGACCGGGCCCAGACCCCCTATTTTCGGACCAGATTCGTTCAAACACCCATATCTTGGGCTAGGAACCTCTAATCGATTCACCGTCAGTTGCATAGGGATCCTTGTATCGAAACGGTCATTTTAGTATATTACACTCAAGATTTTTGAAAAGTTTGGGTATGGCGGGTTCGTTCGAACAAAAAACCAACAGGGCACTCGGAACGGAAATGGTTATAACTTGAGCTCCGGACGTCCGATTGACGTACCGTTGACTTTGATGGATTCCTTTTTCTGAGACGGATCTTCTGGTATACTTCATCTGAGGTTTGGACAGAGTTGGAGTATGGCCGGGTTGGATTGTACCCGAAATCCAATCGGGCCCCTGGAATGGAAAAGCTAATAACTCTCAGACCGGACGTCCGTTTGACGAACTGTCAGCGGTGTTGTTAATCATATTGAGAAACGGTCCTTATAAGTATACCCTATGAGAGTTCGGGGTACATTTGAGATACGGAAGGGTTGGTTCGTACATGAAACCAACCGGGTCCCTGGGACAAAAATGCTAATAACTCACAGACCGGGCGTCCGATTGACGCATCGTCTGTTGCGTTGAGACCTCTGTGATGAGGCGGTCCCTTGTGATAGTTATTTTTGGGACTTTGTGATACTTGGAGTATCAACTAGTAGCTCGTGGAGAAGATCCTCCCAGAGACGAGCATGCAGAGTACGTAGACCTAGTAGCGGTGGACTTGACGACTGCTTGACCGATTCGACTTGGAGTTAGTCGACTAGCCCAGTGGACGGAGCACCCAGTATTTGGCGGCAGACCCATGGCGGACAGAGTGCCTGTTAGATGGAAGCACACCCACGGTACTTGATAGGAGGAGTACCTCTGTAGGCTATTAGGGTAACCGCTACTGTGTTTGGGTGGCAGACCCCTGGCGGGGAGCACTACTGTGTTTGGGTGCAGACCTACGGTACTCGACAGGAGGAGTACCTCAGTAGTCTAAGGTTAGTGAGTACTACCTCAGAGTCTTGATAGGGCTATTTTACTCTACAGAGGAGGAGTTCTCCGGCAATTTTGGTTTCGGTATCATTAATGAAAATCTTGGTTTGAGCTGAATCAATGACCTTTGTGTATTCCTCGTGATTGATATGGGTTACTTGATAACATAGGTATATGTATGGGAATATACTTAAATTGTGGTTATATGTTGATTTCATATCTGTGTGATACCTCATTATTGAGATGGGATTCTAGATAACTTAGGTATAAGTTTGGGTTTATACCTAAGTAAGGGTTATCTGTTTAGATCCTTCTTTGTGGTTATCCTTGTTGGATTTAGTGAGACCGTGAGGGTCTCAGGGTCCCTACTGAGTATCGTTATACTCACCCTTTCACGGGCTATGCCTGCACATCGTTGTGTTGGATGCAGACGATGGACAACGCTGACGGAGGCTGAGTGTTCGAGGACTGGATGGTACCTGGAGGTGGACCTCACAACAAGTCAGTATCTGGAGGTGGACTTCACGACGATACGGTCATTGGAGGAGGTTTATGGGTGAGAGCATTGAGGAGCCTATCTATACCTACCCTTCAGGTAGGATCCGTGGTGGACGATCTAGGAGATGCGCTATCTATACCTACCCTTCAGGTAGGATCCGAAGTGGATGACCCAGGAGTTGTTTCTATTTTTTCTAGTTGTTTGTATTTTCTGTTGTACTTTCGTTCAGTTGTAGCTATACTTTTCAATTGGGTTTTTATTCTAGCCCATTTACTTTTCAACACTTTCTTTTGTACTTACAATATTAATTCCTCTTGTACTCTGTGGTATTTGTTAACGTTTATAAAGGCAATGCTTCCCAGTTATCAGGATTTGCGCATTTGGTGCTAGTCGACAGCCCCTGGCCTATGGAAGGTGGGCTTGGGGTAGTCACGTCATGGGCCCTAAAGATGGGTCGTGACAAATTTGTATCATAGGAGTCGATTCTACCGTAGAACTTTAGACTCTGATATTTCTTTTCTGTAAAGCAATAGTGTTAAGGGTACTAAGTGTGGTCTTCAGTTCACAGAATCTAGAGTTGGTGCGGGTGGCCAACGTATCCATACACCAAGACCCTGACTACTAATTTCTAACTCAGTGCACAAAAACACTGATTGCGTGTGTGTTTTCCAAAGTTTCTTTAAAATTATCTTAAACCAGGTCAGCTCACCAGGTATAATCGTTTGATCATGTCACGTCTGTTTCTTTAATGATGTCTTCACGAAGTCAGATAGCACAGGTACTGAGTAGAGAGCACGATGATAGCTCACCAAGCAGTGAGGCCTCAGTACAGGGCCCTCTACCAGTTGAGACACCAGCAGAGAGTGCATGCCGCTTCAGCACGATTCACAGGTTTCAATGGCAGGGGCCTCCAACATTTCGAGGCGAGTTAGATTTTCAAACATCTAGACACTGGCTGGAGTTTGTAGCATGATATTTACACACAGCTAGGACACCCATATACTTGATGGTGTACCTATTTGTTAGCCTCTTCTAGGGATAAGTTGAGAGGTGGTGGAGCCACATGTTCCAGTTTTGCGACGGGATGACCTTCACCTGGGGAGACTTCGAGACCTTCTTCAGGGTGGAGTTTACACCAGCGACTCTACACTCTGAGCATGCTCAGGAGCTGGTGCCCTTGCCGCAGGGTTTTTCATCAGTAGCCGAGTCATCATGTAGGTTGGAGACGGATGATGCAGAGGTCTAAGAAGACTAGGACAACAGGTGGGCAACATTGGGTTTTAGGTTTCGTTGTGCGAGGAAAACGAAACAGAGCCAGCCATATGAGGAGCATGAAGTTCTATTCATGCTGAAAGTAGGGTCACATGGCTTGTGACTGTCCGACTCCCCGCATAGTTGATCCGAAAGAATTGGAGGAGCCACCGAGACAGAAGTAACGGCGAAAACTTCAGCAGAAACTGAGCGGTGGACAAGGAAGTAGAGTTCCGGAAGCAGGTGGATAGGATCGGGACTACTTCCAGGCTTGGTGCCTTGGTTATTGGTGCTTATAGCTTCCTTTTGATGATGTTGTGGTTGTATGTGTCTTTGTACTTTGAGCTGCAGTAATAAAAGACACCTTTCTTTGTTAATTTTACTTTCATGTCCTCTCTATATAGTTGTTACTAAGAGGTTCTGGTTTAAAACCATTGACTTGACCCTCACTTTAGAGATACCTACTAAAGGAGACCCAGTGACAACACACTACTGCCGACAGTTTGACTCGACCCTTGGAGGTGAGAGTAATAGTTGGGTCTCTTGGTAGTAGCGTCGAGGCCTTACGACATCATCCATGGCATGAAATAGTACCATTCATGTCAGGATTGACAATATTAGGCAAAGAACGTGGTTCATCTAGGGTATGAGACCAGATTTCTCTTTTCGGAAGGGGAGAAATCTCAACAGCTCTTTGGTGGAACGTAGACAAAAAAGGGTGGAGATGAGTTCTTACAATTGGCTAGTCTCACCCATTGTTCGTTGAGCGAACGGTTTACAATTCTCTCCACCTCAAATAATCTAAGGTGTATCTACTCTCAGAAGGACATGAACCTGAGATAGAGGTGATGGCTTGAATTCCTCCAGGACTATGACTTTGAGATATTTAATACTATTGGGGAGGGGAACGTTGTAGCAGATACTCTTAGTAAGAGATCGGGTGTTCAGCTGTTAGGAATGGCGAGACAGAAACTGGCCACATTTTAGATATCCTTTGTGAATAGTGATAGAGTCAGCTCGTGTAGAACCATAGATGGTTCAGGATATGATGGAAAATGTGCAGATCATCCAAGAGTAGATGAATACTGCACTGAGCAGATAGAAGTCCTAGGCTGATAGGAGACAAGACCACTGGAGTTCGAGGGTGACGACCACGTCTTCAGATGGGTCTCACCTCAACGGGGTCTATGAAGATGTGGCCAAGGCGGCAAGTCATCTCCACGTTTCTTCAGACCTTTCCATGTCCCTAGGAGAGTATGCAAGGTGGCTAACTTCCTGAACTTTTCACCTCAATTGCACTGGGTGCATGATGTCATTCACGTATCTCAGCTGAGGATATTTGTGCACGACCTATCTGTCATCATTGACCCCAGAGAGCTGGACATCGATGACAGGGTGACTTTCACAGGGTTCCAGGAGAAGTTGAGGATTGACATGAGCAGGTCTTACGGGGATGGTCGATTCCTCTTGTACGTTTTCATTGGTAGCACAAAAACCTCCATGAGAGCACATGGGAGCAGGAGGCTCAGATGCATGCTCAGTACCTCCTTTAGTTTCCCTAGTTGTGTTGTAGCTTTACGGGGACGTAAAGTCATGAGGTGGGAGTAATTCAAAGACCTGTGAATTTCAAGGTAATTTTTTTCTTAAATACTTTGGAATTTTACGAGTACGCGGTTTCTGATGGAACCTGATTTCGAGGCCCGGTGTACCCGGAATCAATTTCCAAAGTTTAGCTCGAGTACGTTCAGTGAACAAATGAGCGAGTTTTTCTATCTTTGGAACCGGCGCTCGGAATTGAAATTCGAGGGCACCGATGAAACCGCAATGCCGATAATTGATTAAGAGTAATTTTACCATAGATGAGTTAGTATGGGAGAAGGAGTTAAATTTTGTAGTTTAAATAAGAAGTGAATAAAAAATTGTGTAACAATTTTTATTCTTTATTATAAGTGGTTATATCCAACATGGGGTAGTTCGAATGGGACCCACAAACTCCTAACTACCCATGTGAGGATAATTGTGAGTTGGGGCCCACATGATCCCCAACCATTCACATTCCCTAAACACCTTAAACCTCCCATTAAACTTCTTTTTTTTAATGTTGACAACCCCCTTGTATTTATTGGGGTGACTTTTCCTCTCTCTCTCTCTCTCCCCCTCATAAAAAGTTGCCAACCTTTCACCCAATTAATTAGACAACTCATGGTTTAATTTATTATGTGAATTGGAATTTGAATTTTGTAATTTTGAATACTTGGAAAAATAATATAAAGTAAGACGAAGCCTTATTTTATTTTGGGTTAGAATTTTTGTGTGAGGAGATTTGGGAGAACTCTATATTTATTTGAAGAACTTCATCCTTCCATGAAGAACTTCATCCTCCCGTGAAGAACGTCACCTCTTCGATGAAGAACGCTGTCACCACAAGGAGAGACCACATGCCTTTCCTTGTTCTCTCCACAACTAGTGTGAGACTCCATTTCCTCCTTGGACGCACGCCAATTCCGTCCTCAAAACCTCATCGCGCGACTCCATCTTCCGCGACATCGACAAACGACCATCGTCACCTTCACCTCTTGCTTTGTGACGACGTCAACGAACCAACGTCCACTCCCTTTCATTATATCGTCAACGAACGATGAACCACATGAGGTAGGGTTAATTCTTTTGTTCAAATTTTATCATCGACCTTCATTGATTAAAATTTGGCCGCTTGTAATCGTTATAATGGGAGGAGATCGTATCGCACAAACACAGCCGATCCTCCTCCCCTTTTTCCTTGTTGATCACCATTGACGTTTGAGACAAAGGTGGAATGGTGTCATCGCACCGCATGAGGATGAAGAGGACCGTGTCCGGAGTGGGCCATGGGGAAGGTGCGCGGTGTCATCGCGCCGCGCCGGTGACGCTGAATGGACCGTGGCTGGAGAGGGCCGCGGCGGTGGTACATGACGCTGTCACGCCGCACCGGTCGAATGAGAGCTGCGGCGGACTTCCGTGGGGCGGATGGCTCTGCCGGGCCACCGGCGCCACCTGGAGGCCAAACCCGAGGGGTCATGCAGTTACACCAAGGCCGGCCATTACGGCTGACCGTTTCGGAAAACTTGTGGGGGTGTAACCCCTAGCAGATTCTTAGGGCGGACCCCACGGGTCCGCCGTTTCGGAAACAAGGTGGCGTCGCCCCCCTTTGCGCCTCACTCGACCAGCGTCGAGCCATTGCCGACCTCCGAGCCGGGCCGTAGGCCACGTGGACTAGGTCAGCCGCAGGCCACGCGGTTCGGTCCTGCCCCGCCCTACCGGGCCGGGCCGCACCCAATCTGGCCGACCTAGGGGGTATTGGGCCGGGTCAGACCGGGCCCAGACCCCATATTTTCGGACTATGTTCATTCAAACACTCATATCATGGGCTATGAACCTCTGATAGATGCACCTTTAGCTGAATAGGGATCCTTGGATCGAGATGGTCATTTCGGTATATTGCACTCAAGCTTTCAGAAAATTTTGGGTATGACCAGGTTGGTTCGAACACAAAACTAAGTGGGCCCTCGGAGCGGAAATGGTTATAACTTGAGCTACGGACGTCCGATTGATGTACCGTCGACTTTGTTGGATTCCTCTTGGTGAGACGGATATTTTGGTATACTTAATATGAGGTTTGGATGCAGTTGGAGTAAGGCCAGGTTAGATTCTACCCGAAATCTAACCGAGCCCCTAGAACGGAAAAGCTAATAACTCTTAGACCGGACGTCCGTCTGACGAACTGTCAGCGGCGTTGGTAATAACATTGATAAATGGTCCCTATGAGTATGCCCTATGAGAGTTCGGGGTATAGTTGAGATACGGTTGGGTTGGTTCGAACACAAAACCAACCGGGCCCCAGGACGAAAAGGCTAATAACTCACAGACTGGGCGTCCGATTGACTCGCCGTCTGTTGCGTTGAGCCCCTATGACGAGTTGGTACCTTGTGATACTTCTTTGTGGAAATTTGTGATACTTGGTGTATCGACCAGTAGCTCATGGAGTGGATCCTTCTGGAGACGAGCATGCGGAGTACGGAGACCTAGTAGCTATGGACTTGATGACTGCTTGACTGATTGGACTTGGAGTGGGTCGACTAGCCCAGTGGACGGAGCACCCGGTATTTGGCGGAAGACCCATGGCGGACAGAGTTCCTGGTAGTTGGCAGCAGACCCGCGGTACTCAACAGGAGGAGTACCTCTGTAGGCTATTAGAGGAACTGCTACTGTGTTTGGGTGGCATACCCCTGGCGAGGAGCACTACTGTGTTTGGGTGTGGACCCGCGGTACTCGACAAGAGGAGTACCTCATCAGTCTAAGGTTAGTGAGTAGCGCCTCAGAGTCGTGAAAGGGCTACTGTACTCGACAGAGGAGGATTTATCTAGCAGTTTTGGTTTCGGTATCATTAATGAAAATCCTGGTTTGAGCTGAGTTAATGACCTTTGTGTATTCCTCAAGATTGATATAGGATACATGATACCTTAGGAATATGTATTTCCATATACCTAAGTTGTGGTTATCTGTTTATTTCATATCTATGTGATACCTCATGATTGAGATGGTCTACTTGATAACTTAGGTATAAGTATGAGTTTATCCCTAACTAAGAGTTATCTGTTTAGATCCTTCTTTCTGGTTATCCTTGTTGAATTTAGTGAGACCTTCAGGGTCTCGGGGTCCCTACTGAGTATCATTATACTCAGACCTACACGGGCTATGGCCGCACTTCGTTATGTTGGATGCAGACGACGGACAACGCTGACGAAGGCCGAGTGTCCAAGGACTAGACGGTACCCGGAGGTGGACCTCAGGATGAGTCAGTATCCGGAGGTGGACCTCACGATGAGACTATACTTAGAGAAGGTTGACGGGTGAGAGAGTTGAGGAGTCTATCTGTACCTACCCTTTAGGTAGGATCCGCGGTGGACGATCCAGGAGTTGCGCTATCTGTACCTACCCTTCAGGTAGGATCTGAAGTAGATGACCCAGGAGCTACTTCTATTTTTTCTAGCTGTTTGTCTTTTCTGCTGTACTTTCATTCAGTTGTAGCTGTACTTTTCATTTGGTTTTGTATTCTAGCCCATTTACATTTCAGCACTTTCTTTTGTACTTAGAGTATTACTTCCTCTTGTACTATGTGGTGTTTTTTTACTTTTATAAAGGCAATTCCTTCCTGGTTATTATGATTTATTCCTTTAGTGCTAGTCGCCAGCCTCTGGCCTATGGAAGGCGGGCTTGGGGTAGTCATGTCACAGGCCCCGAAGACGGGTCGTGACAATTGGGGTGACCTAGATATCAAGGATTGAGACATCTTTGTGGATCACTCGGTTGCGATTGTGGATCGGTGGGAGAGTACCCTTCATGGACAGACAATCACCTTGGTTATCTTGTTGTGTAAACACAAGAATAAATAGGGGGGTTCCTGGGAGATGGAGAACCAAGTGTGGGTTCATTATCTCTAATTTTTTTCTTTGTTTTTCTTTTCGGAGATGAGAACATTGATGGAGGGAATTATATAGCGACCTAGTTTTTTCCTTGTATGACCTTGAAATATTTTTATATATATTTCCTCAACTAGGTACAGATGCAACATGTGATTCCAAGGCCTGATATGCCAGGAATTAATTTTATAACAATATTTAAAATATTTTATATTGAATACATAAATATTCCGAAATAAAATATGATAACCCTTAAATATAAGATCATATTAGAAATTAGAAACCACAATTGTGTCTATAATGCGATGTTTAACCTGAATGCAAAACAAAAATTTTCAGTGAGGAGATATTGGACTCCTTTCCCATTGGTGGTATGTTCAGTTCATTTAGATAATTTATTAAATTAATTAATTAACCTCATTGACCGAAATTTTTTGACAATTGTCTAGGTTTAGTCTCATATTCATGTAATTTACAATGATTCTATCCTTTATCCTTCTGTTGGTGGATCACATGGGATGATGATGAAAAACTAGTTCAAATATGATCAGATTAAAATTAAGTCCTTGATCATTTTTGTGAATGTTATTAAATTATAAATGATAAAATATTAAAGTAGGACTCCTTAATTGGTTTTTTATTCCCTTATCTTAAATATATTGGGTAGATCAATCCTTGTCTTTGGATATTTTCAAATTATGGATTATGTATGCACCCATGCATTGAAATCATAATTTATTGTTTATTTTTTCTAACCACAATTTCTCTTCCAAGATCATTAGCCAAAACAACATGGACGATGATGATTAAACCTTTTAAATTCTTCATTTCCCCCTCATATTCTTCACATTCTCTATCTGTAGGATCCTATGGTACTTGTTCGACATTGAGAGGCATTATGGAGTCTGATTGGACCCTGGAAATCATGGAGGATCCACAAAAAAAGTATGTATTGATGAAATAAGTCTAGATTTATGATTTTTTTCATTGAATGTATGATCAATTCTATTATTTTAGATTGATAAATTAATGGAGTGATGAATCTAGGTGTTTGGTGCATACAGTATGAATGAAGAAACCCTTGAGGACTACAAGAATAAGTTTTCATAATTAATGATGGTGAGGAAATACCAGAAAATTATAGATCCATTATTCTTTAGTGAATATATGGAAAAAATATATGTGGTGAAGATTAATTTGAGTCATATATTGCATATATAAATTACTATGAAAAACATGACTACATCTCATGTATAAGGATGAACACATGGTGGGTAGCCTCTTAAGTACAGAGGCTAGGGTTTCAAGAAAAAGATAAGGATGAAATGACATGTGGGAACCATAAAATCAACATAACCCATGGAAATATGGGAAACCAATGTGATGGATAACATGGATGGGATCCCATGTTGAATTACACAGCCTGGAATATGACCATGTAACCGACTGCATGAACATGATGTCAGTACATGGACATAACCAGCAAGACATGACCTAGTATTGGTTTGTTAGGACACGCCATGCTGTCCAACTATATGGTGAGTAATACTACATGGGTTGGGAGCCATGTTTCTATCATGTACACAACCCGGTGGTGGTGTGGGACCACACATCATGTGGGTCCCCTCACATGTTTCACACCCATTGGTTCTTTTTTAGGAAACCACAAGGCATCATATTTCCTTTATTTTTATCTAACTTTAGATTGTGGGTATCCTATCGTGAGATTTTTTTCATGTAGAACATAATATCTTCCTTGGTAATTTCTTTTTAGATAAGGTTTGAAATTTTCTGGGCATGATGCTTTTGAGGTGAAACCTAATGATAGTTGTGATTAGGCAGGATCAGTAGAGGCTTACTCTGATTATATCAACCCATAAAATACTAGAGAGTGGGTCCCAAATTTCCAAAGCGGAAACACCTTGTTAGATATGATTGAAGGTCTATGACAACTTGAGTGGACCCCCCCCCCCCCCCCATTAGTATGGGCACTGATCCTCTATAACTACCTTCCTAATGGAACTCCCCTAATGCACTAGGGTGTGGGTACATGATGATTAGAGTAGATCCCCATGTGGATCCATAGTGTGGATTCTAGACTTCAGGGTGGATCCCCTATCATATAGGGATCTAGTCCTCAATGACCAAAGAGGATCCTCCACGGCACACCTTGGCATGGTTCGTTGACCTATAGAGTTGAACCCCACCATTAGATTGTGTCTGGGTCCTCTACCTACAAAGTGGAGCCCCCTTATCAGCATAGGGTCAAGGTCCTCATGGAACTAGAATGAAACCCCCAATTTTCATTGGTATATGTACTCTACGGATAGTTATTGAGTGGATCCTCCCAACTCACTAGGGCACAGGTCCTCTAGTTTGAGTTTTTTCCCAATCTCATATGTGTGATAGAGACAAGGAATGTCATAAGTTTCATATTTACTTCTAAGCATACATGGTAGATGTTGGGAATCATTTATGGGATTTGGGAACTATTGGATACTATTATTATTGGGATAATCTATGATATGGAGATCCCATTACACTCTTATATGGTATTTTTTGACTGAGAATATATATATTCTTCTATATCCACAAATTTGGATTTGGTTACTCTCTTTCCATTAGAGATGAAGATGCATGGTGTATAAAATTTTCATTCTAGGTTTATATTCCCATGGTTTTATGAGTCTACTATCTTTATATATGTGGTAAATAATCAATATGTAGTTCATCTACTCACTATGTCGAGCCCCTTGTGTTTATATGTGGTTACTTTCACTCTTTTTTTGGGTAGATCTATTCTCTTGTAATGTATCTTCCATATAATACATTTCAATTATAGTTTTATATTTTACCACTCCGCTTAATATTTCGAGGTGTCATACTAGGTATGTATATACTGACCCCTTCATGGGATTTTCCCACCCATGTCATGTCTTTTGAAGATGATGGATAAGTCATAGGTGACTTCATAAGAGCTTAGGGATAACTTAAACTTTAGAAAATGTATGGTGATCACAGATTGGGATTCATAAACTTGGATCTCTTAGAAGTTTAATTTTAATGTTTTGTTATATTAGGGCATATTTTTGTTTGCGGGTGTATTTTTTCACTTTACATTTCAGCTTTCACTATTGTACTCTTGTAAACCCTAGAATTTATGGATTTTTTCTTTACTTTCTATATGTGTTTCATATTATACAATTTAATTCGCACTTCTATATAGAGATGGATATGTGTGTGTCTATAGTTATTATTAAAAGGACTCCCTATGTTAGTTATTCCTTCAGCACTGGTCTCTAGCCCCTAGCCAACGGAGGCATGCTTGGGGTAGTTGCGGCTCAAGCCCTAGTGTAGGCCAGATCATGACAATTAGGATATTAATTTGGGACTAGTTATGTTTTCGTACAATAAAAGTAACTAGATAGATATCAAATTAGAGACTTTTATTATTTTTATAGATATCCTTTTAGATTTGGGTTGTGTTGTTCATATATTGGTGAAGTTCCTTGGATAGACCATGTTTGGTAAATGAGATGAAAACAATGTCTCAATTGAATCAACTCTAAATGGTAAAGACACCAAGATGATGAAAATCATATTATAGCCGTTTAAAATCTACTTTGGATTTTTTTTAGTCACTATAGGTTTTATAGTGTTTCACCTCAGTGGGTAACTAGTGGATTGGAAAATATGGAAAGACATCAAATATATTTTTAGTTCATTTTGAGATTATTTATTGTGTTAAATGTGTGTATTATAGTTTATAATATACATTATAGTAAACATTGATCCAAAATGGTTTTCATGTATAAAAACATAAGAAGTATCTTTAGGATGCTTATCAGTTCCTAAGTTGGAAAGACAACAATGTTCAACTGAATTTTTTTTTGACATAGAAGGTAGTTGGGATCATTGATTACGAGATAAAGGTTCTTCATGGTAATTCCCTTCCTCTAGATTGTGTGTTATTTAATCATGGTATTGATTCAAATAGGACTTGGGATTTTGTGGCTCTGATAAGGGAGTAGTGTCCCCATCTCATTCAAATTGAATATTCTTGAATGGATTTTTGGGGACATGATGTGTTTATGGTTGGATGCTTGTAACACCCTGTTATATGATATCAGGTACTTTTACACCCTTGATTTGAAAGATCATTGATTAAAACATATTACATGGATTTTTTGTGACTTTTTCCTTTTATTTTTGGGTTTAAAAGACAATGAACAATTTGCGTATGGGTATGGAAATTTTTTTTCTTTGTCAAAGAAAATATTTCACCCTATATTTGTTCCCTGTAGGGGGGGAATGGTTTTTCCAAACAATTCTACCTCAATCTTCAAACTATTTATCCTTGGATTGAGGGATTTTTATGGGTGTTTCATTGTTAGTTTAACCATGCATCTGAACCATGATCCCTTTCTAGAATCCAAGTATGGTCTTAGGATAATGGCCCACGGTTAATACTAACTTGTTTTTTTACTAGAAAACTATTCTTGTGGGGTTTTAATCCATTGAAAATTTAAATTAAAATTCCAACCCCCACATTTTGAATTATAATCACTCCTCATTCGAACATATTTGAGTTCCTTAGATGTTTTAGTCTTTCTATAGGATGACATGACCCCTCAAACATCCTCTCTTGTGAATTGATGTGCAGATGGGAGAACTCATAACCTCTATACTATGTGGTTTGTATTTTGATTTGGGGTTTCCATGTCTTTTATTTATCTCCATTTTTTGAATGGTGAATCCTTATGTTATTTTTTGATTTGATCTTGGTCTTAATGGATCATTTTTATGTTTTATGATTCTAGGGATTTCTCTTTGATTTTCTAATCCACTATCTCTATGTTAGTGTATGTCATTACGATGTATACATGATTAATTGTGTAATTAATGGTAGGTGGTTAAAAAATGATTTTATATAAAATTGAAACCAAAATTTTTAATGAAATAATTAATTAGTTTTTCAATAGATTTATAAACATTGATATGATATGGTTTGATGTTTGATTTTAAAAATTCATGGAAATTTTGAAAATATAAAATTTCAATGGTTTTGAGACTCTTGTATATATTTTGAGAAAAATTATTACATGAAATGAGAAAGGATTTTATATCTATTATTTAGATAAAAATATTTAAATTAAGGATGAAATTAAAGGAATGAAATTGTTAAAAACTTATGATTTAGTTTTTCTATTAAAATTTCTTGTAGAAACATAATAATGAGAATCTACAATTTTAATGATGAATTAAATTGAAATAATATATTTTCCCATATTTTATTGATTTAATAAAATAAATGTGATCATGAATAGTTTTTTGGTGATTATAATAATAACTTTTGTACTATGAATCAATAGAAATTTATTGATTATCATAACTCTATCTAAATGCAGTTTTTGACATGATTTTCCCTGAGCGAATGTTGACTAATTAGTCTGGTTAACCCATATCATATGGTAATGTTCACACATACTTGATCCGTGATTTAAGAAGGACTTATTAGAGGATATTATATTTTTGAACTAACATAAATTATGGAATATTACAATGGTAATTTTATTTTGTTGATTTTATTATACATTCCATTAATTATAGAACTATTTTATTTGTGTCAGTTGTTTTATATTATGTTTTATATAAAATTTTCATTTAATACTCTTTTTATATATCTTCCATATTAATGATTTGAATGAATTTTTTTATTTATAACATTTAAATGAACTTCCATGCTTTTATTATTTACACTAAATATGAAAATGGATTATTTTTTATTGAATTGATTATGGGACTCATGGTGGGATATTACTAGGCTATTTTACTCAAATCATACATTTTCCATCGGGAGTATTTATATTTTTTCAAAAAGGATTTAGAAAAGGTAATTAGGAACTAGGATTAATAAAATATTCTTGATATGTGGACATTATGTTATGGTGGGGGTAGGTAGAGATGTGATCCACATGATTCATGAAGCATTAGAGTTTAGTCATGATGGGTGTTGCGTGGAATATTGGATGTTGTTTTTTTGGAGAATTTTATCTATCTACTTGTGGTATTTTTATCCATTAAGAGGTTTCAAATACAAATAATGATTTTATTTATATTATTTTTTTCTATCGTACTAGTGAAAAAATATTTCCCCTGTATCTATGATATGATTTCATGTTCTAGTCGTGAACCTGTAGGGATCAGGGATACCTTTTCTTCTATGAGAGGACCAACTCAGGTATTTGATTACTAAGATATCTGAGCTGCTTCCTGACAAGAAAATAATATAATTAACTATAGGGGAATAAAATATATTGTATATAGGGTATAAATATTTTATAATTTCTTTAATTTAAATATAAACATAAACAATACAGATGATATATGAGATTGTGAAATAAACTATTACGTCTTTGGTAAGTTCTGAATCATATCTTCCATGAACAAAATTAAATAAAATGTAACTAACAAATGAATATAAATATGTTAATTATATTAAAAATTAATTGTTAATTATATAAACCACATGTAGGAAATTAGTGGTGAACATGACATATGTCTCACAAAAAAAAGTGAGATGATAAACTCTTACGTCAGGATCGATTAACGTCGTAAGTTATTTTAACCACATTTATATTAAATTTATATTTTTTTAATAAAATAAATAAATAGTATAAATAATTGTAACATAATATATTATTCAATTATAAAATTTCAAAACTCTTTTATTAATAAATATTTATTAAAATTTTCACTTCTAAGTGCTAATTGTTTATTTTTTCATGAATGTTAAAACTCTGTAATAATAGTCCTTTCATCTTGATCATGGTTTTATCATATCACGAATTTTATTCATGATAAAAATAATAAATATATATATATAACATAAATATTTAGAATAATTCGTGAAATTTAGATATAATAAAGGAATCCCATCGCTTCATGGAGGTGGTAGTCTACAGAAATGCACAAGTGACATTATACTTTATTATCAGATGAGAAAAAATAAAAGTTAATTATTATATTTGAAGAATCATTATTATGTCATAAATGTCATAAATTTAATTTTATTTCATTTTTATCCATCATTATAACCATCCATAAGAGGTGGTGATGAAAAATTAAAGACATTATATTTTCAAGGCGGAAGTTTAAATAAATGTAAGAAAGATGTTTTAATTTTACAATAGATAGATACGTAGATGAAAAAGGATTATAACATAAAAATAATAAAATTTATTTATATGGTAAATAATTATGTTATTATATCATATTTTTGTTCATGTTTAAAGGAGGTAAAATAATAAATTAAAAGAAAAAACTCAGTAAAGATATATACCTCTTCATTAGACAACCACCTTAGGTTTATACATAAATATATCATAATATTTTATATGATAAAATAAAGACATCTAGGAAATGTGTATGCATGTTATTAATTTTTTTTGGGTAGGTATTAGATTATCTAAGAGGCTTTCTATGTGTGGAGAAGGTACTACATTTTTTGTCCTTTCATAAGTGAGGGCGGAGGCACACTCGTATTTTTTTCAAAAGAATTAAAATATATAAATTCCTTACTTAAAACAAATATCTCAAAAATGGCGCATCCTAACACATTAAAAGATATAAGGTCTGAATATGGCCATAAAATAAGATTCACACAATATATTATGTCATTTTAACCCATATAATTTTATCTTTAACCCTTCTAACCTTTCTGAACTCTTATAGTGGAAAATGACTTTTTTTAAAAGTCACTATTAATAATGAACAAATATGAATGTTGTCCCGATACAAAAATTAAATATAATCATTTAAAATATTTAATCCACTAAACTGAATTAAATTAATTTATTTTTGGTAAATTTCAGCTAAAATGAACTAGAAAAACGTGATAAAAATTGTTTTTCCAGAAAAATGCATTTTAATTATAAAAAATTATAAAAATTACACATAATTTTGATTTAAATAAAACATATTGAATTATTTTTAATTAAAATTAATTAATTTAATTTTCAAACCAATTCAATTTTTTACTTTTTAAATACTAGAAATGAAAATATAGTTTAAAATAAAATTAGTACTTTTAACATCCACTAAAAAATAATCCTTTTTTGAAAAAACCCAAAATTTTACCCGAATATAGTTTTGATAGGATGAATTAAAAAATTAAATCCATATAATAAAAAAATTCTTTAAAATTCTAGAAATTATTTATAATATTAACTTATAAAAAATAATAACATTTTTTTAGAAAACAGTTTTTAATAATAAAATGATTTTAAGAAATTTTTAGACTATATTTACTAAGTATTAGTCATTGAGATATTATTTAATAGGAAATTTATAATTATATTTAATAATTTGGATACTCATTTTCATAATTTACAATTTACAAGTAAGGTTGTATTGTTCATATTTAAAAAAATATTATTTCATGGTTTACTTAATCATGTTGTTGCATGTTCTACATGCAGTTGACTATAGTTAAATTTTAAAAAGAAATATAATATAAAATAACATTTCATTTTATTATACCCTATATATATATTTTGTGTCCTAATATTTATGAATTTATAAATAGAATAAAAAATTATAATAATATCATATATTTTTTATCATAAATTTTAATTGTATTGGTTATAAACAAGAAACCCATTATTGATGTATCAATATAAGACTCATACATGAAAAAAAAATTATAAGAATGTAAATTTATATTTTAGTGTGACCCTACACATAATAGTTTATATTTTTTCCTTTAGTTTACCTATATTTATAAATTTGTTTACCATTAGGATAAAATTTTAATGAAATATACATACATGATTTATTCCCATTATATACGCATAATTACATATTTTCATGTGAATTATCTTCATCACGCTGAACTTTTCACTCTTAAATAACGAAAATCAATATTTAATTGAACAAAATGTCTATAAAATAAGGAAAATATAATCCCATTTCTAAAAAAAAAATTCATCACAAGATAAAATAAGAATTAAGATGAATAATCTTTTATATATGATAATACTCAAATAATTTATAAATACTCAAACATTTCAGCCAAATATAAACATAAATCATTCTATAAGTTAATATCTTTAAAACCCTTTTAAAAACTAATCCAATCCAATTTTAAAACCCAAAAGTCAAAAATATTTGATCACATAATCTTCTCATATAAATTATATATTTTCCTCTCAATACCATTAATCAATCATGAATTCACATGACTAAAATGTATATTCTCTAATAAGATAATATCCAAAAAAAGTTAATATTTTCCATAAATAACTCTAATCATCATATATAGATAGTAAATTCATATTTACATACATAAATTAACTCAATGTTTATTCCTCTAATAATATCCCATCATAGACAATATTCTTTTTTACATTAATCATATAATGTTCCCAATATACGAACCTTATTTAAAAATCACATTAATCAAATAGACACCAACTCACATTCCAATCCCATGGTTATTATATGATAAAAACATGTTCCAATATTTTAATTACTATTTTAACCTAATTGACCATAATTATATAAAAATTTATGTTCATATTTACCATAATGATTATCAATAACCTCAAACATATTTTTAAAAAATATATATTAATTATTACTTTAACTAAAACACATACTATACTATAGGTGTTGTATTCCCAAATATATCACTAAAGGTATCTTTAATCATCTTAAAATTCCGTAACATTAAACAATAAATGGTAATTTAATCATTTAACATTCTCATCAACCTTAAAATTATTAACCAATCCAACTTTAGGTTTATCCCATGTCACTACGGCATATCATAACTTTCTATAACATCTATCTTCTCATTCAATGTAATGTTTCATATATAAAAGGGTAATTAACATAAGAATATTTGTTATGAATATATATCCATGTGTTTAGTATTAGTCATTCTCATATTAAAACAATGAATATTGAGTTAATATCCAATACAGCCATTTTAGTGTTTTTCCCCTAGGTATATCTGTTCCAAAGACTGCATCAACTAGCCATTATCTAAAAAATGATTTAGTTTCAAGGAAAAGAGCATTATTCTACATTAACAATGGTTAATTATATTTAATTATACATATATTATCCATAGAATTTATCATTATTTTATTGTCTCAAATTTAAATTTTTCATGCATCTAGTTCCAATGGGTCCTAATAAAATTCATTTTATTCCAATGGTAACACCCCGACTCTAGTAACCCAGTGCTAATAGTTATCATACAAAACTAGAAAATATATAAGGGATCATGTATTAATGGATGAAATAGTTTACTAGTCCTAGGAGACTAGATACCTACATGATTCTCACACTACATTGGAAACAATTAAATTAAAATTAATATTATAGTGAGAACTTTGTTATTTCATATATTGTATCCCAAAAATAATTCATAAATAAATTCATGGTAACTTCGTAAAGAGAAAAAATAAAACATGAGATCAATTTTGATAAATAATGAAAAAATTATAACATAATTTATCACAAAATAAATAAATAAATTCTAATATGTCAGTTAATAAAAATAATAAAAAATGCAATATAAATAATATCATAAAATGCGAATATATACATGAATTAAAAAACAAAATAAATAATCATATGGATAAAAATTTATAGTTTTATAATGACAAAATATATTATTTCAGACATTATAATGATACCATAAAGGCCTTGCGCCAAGACATCATAAATATATTATCAAGGCCCCATGTCAAGACATCATAAAAAATTAGGTTGTCTCACACCAAATAGAAAGGATTCATTTTCTCATGAGACCAATTGATGCATCATGGAGCTATAATAGTCCCCCCATCACACACTAATTCAAACTCATTTGTTATATAAATTTAGTTAATAACAATTGAATACAAAATCAATTGAAATATTCATATTACAAACTATCATAAAAAATATTATTATTATCGCCAACTAATAAATAAAAAAACATGATCATAATTCATCCAAGGAAATATGAGGGATGTTACATTGGTTTATATCTATAGTAAACAATAATATATATCATTCAACATTTTCATAGATGAAAATACTTTAAAAATATAACTGGAAGATTTAATGAGGAGAAAACCCTTTTCATTAATAATCAATTATATTAAAATCAACATATTTCTATAATATGAGGAAAATATTTTTATTTGAAAAGAAGAATTAAAAAAATTATTGGAATATTCAGGATATGGTATATTCATGAAGGAAGAAAAAACTATTTATATGGTATCTTTTAAAACAAATATTCATTTAATGCCCTTAGTAAAAGTAACTCATTTAGAATATGATAGTAAACCCCTTTTAAGACATTTTATAGAACGTTAAAAATGGTAAAAAATGAACTTAATAAATTATATAATAATATTGAAAAAATTATTTAAAATATTTTAAATCAAAAATGTAGAATGTAAAAAATGATACTTAACCAAATTGAAAAAAAAATCTGCTTTTCTTAAAAACATTCTTTTGGTCTTTTGAGTGAAAAATAATGTAAAATTGGAATTGATTCACAAAATCCCAATAAATAAATTAAATATAAGATTTTATATTGTTTTTAATATCAAAATATCATAAAATTATTTCTATGGAAACTTAAACCTAAAAAATATTGAATAAGGTTGAGATTATGAAATAATCATTTACTGCTTAGGTAACTATTGAATCCTAAAAACCATGAAAGAAATAACATAATATGTCAATTTAAATACCCTGAATATAAATATATTCGTGATGTAAAATATAAAAATGGTATTATATACACAACCTGAAGTATATAAGTGGGGAATATGGAAAATTTATCATGAAAACAAAAGAGATATGAGAATCCCATACATAATGCCCCACATTCTTCAAATGTACTTTTAAACTATGAAATAATAAATTTAATTTTAACATAATTATATAAAATATTCATATAAATAATTATATTATCATATATGTCCCATTAATAATATTTTTTCAGTATTTGTTAATAAATCTTTATTGAAATCATCGTTTTTGAGTTTTAAATGTTTTGTATATCTTGTATATTTATGTTCGGTAGTTTCTATCCTTGAATCATGATCATGGTTACATATTATAAATAATATTAAACATTATTTAAATATAATAATTATATATATATATATATATATATATATTTTAAGCATATTTATAATCATTCTTTAATTGTGAACATGAAAATTTAGTCACATCGCTTCAAAAGGTGGTCGTCAACTTGTTCGAATGATAAAAATTATGATTTTTAAAAGGTGGAAGGGTGGAAAAGAAAATTTATATATTATAAATAAACAATAATATTTATTTCATAAATATAATATAAATAAATTTATTAAATTTTGATCCACCATTATTAAAAGGCATTAGAGTCCAGGATAAAAAAGGAAATACATTACCTTCATGAGGTGGTAGTCTACACGTACACATGAAAGATGTTTTAATTTCCCAATAGATGGGTAACTAGATTGAAATATTTATAAAAAGATACTAAAATTTATTTATATGTTATATACTTATTATATCATATTTTTTCAGGGATGTTTGATATAAGTAAAGGAAGAAATAAAATATAAAACAATCTGTTAAGAACTGTACCTCTTCATCGGAAACCACATTATATTTGTACCCAATGTCTTATTAGAATGGTTTTATGAAAAAATATAACTTCTATGATTTGGGGTTCGATTTTAAGAAGTCATTTGGGTAAGAATTGATCGATAAAATTGTATTTTAATGTGTGGAGAAAAGATGTTATGTGGTGTCCTATTATAAGTTAGGGAGAGGACATACATGAATGTTTTCAAAATATTAAATTATATTAATGGCTTATTAGTTAAAAAATTATCCTATATGATCTATATTATAATTGTAAATGTGATAGGTTATATATATTACTACTAAATATTATTTATACAAGTTTTTATGTAATTTTAACCCTTAACATTTTTATTTTTACCCATTTACCTCGTTTGAACTCTTACTGTGGTAACTCATTCTTACTAAAGTTACTATTTATAATAAAAAAAATTAAATTAGCCTCATTATAAAATTTATACATGAAAAATCCAAATATTAACATTATATCAAATAATTGCATGAAATTTCTTTTAAATTATACTAGTAAATCATGATAAAAAATACATTTCATGAAAAATAAATTAACTGTAAAAAATAATTTTATCAAAACAAAGAATATTTTTGGGTTTAATAAAATTAATTGGATTATGATTAATTAATATTAATTAATTAAATTTTAAAATACATTAAAAATAATTTTACTTTGAAAATACCTGAATGTAAAAGATGGTTTCTATAAATATATCATTTTCACTAACTACAGAAAAATCAATATTTTATAAATAATCCCAAAATTTGACATTAACATGAAATTGATATGTTGAATTAAAAAATTATTTCTTTATATTGAAGTAAAATTTATAAAAAATTTAGAAATAAATTATATTATTCTCGAAAAATAAAAAAACCCCAGTTTTGATGATAACATAATTTTAAATCATAAAATGACATTACAAAGTAATGATATCTTATTTCCGTTTTATTCTTCAATAATTTTTTATTTATTAAGAAATTTATATATATATATATATATATCAAAATATGTTAACTCATATTCATACCTACTAATTGTATGGTCATTGTATGATTATCATATTCAATGAATATTATTTCATAGTTTATTTAAGCTCAATGTTTCATATGATACACACTATCAAACAAAGTTTATGTTTTATAATAGAATATAAACTAAAATATTGGTTTGAACCATTAGTCATAATTTTCATATCTATATCATCTTATAATCCACCACGTTTAATATTGAAATCAGGCACTCATTCCAGTTGATCATTACTATTTTTTAGAATTAGTTATTTTATACTAAATCCATCTTGGAATATTCTTATTATGCTTTTAATTTAGTTTCATCATTTATAATATTAAAATGTTAATCATATTTATCCTTTCCAATGATAATTTTTTATTAAATCATTTTTATGTATTTTTTATGATTTAAAATTCATTCGAAGGGAAACCAATTTTTTGATGGTTTTTCTGTAGTACATATCATTGTATTCTCTATCATACCCACTCCAAAACCTTGAAATAATACAGTTAAACATATAATATATTATATATATAAATATATGTTTCCCCTAATTTGTACCGCAAACATATCTAATCATACATTCCAAAAGTGAAAGGAATTAATCATTCATACACTCTTCAAATTATACTTGTTGAGAGAAAGATTATCTATTATATTAATGTACACCACCTTAGATAGATAAATAACATTTCATAAATATTTTCCCTTCTCTTATAAGGAACCACGATTTTTTAATATCACTAAAATAATGATACCATAATTTATTTTATCAAGTTTAAATACGTAAAAATATTTTTTAAATATGATATTCATTTTAATATATTCTTTACAACCTATTTATAATTTATTTAAATCATTAGTAAAAAAATGTAGTCAGTAACCACAATGATTCATTTTATTTAATTATTAAAATTATTATTAATATACATCACAAAATCTCAATACATTAACTGAATGAGTTATATATTTTTCACATTTACTTTTCCTTTTCTCTTTCTATATATTAGAGAATTTTCTTCATATTCATTTTATATCATCAAAACTCAACACATTTATGTGTATCTAACGGAATGTTTTCTAAGTTAGTAATTTTTTTCCTTTACACTGATACATACAATCTAGTTTTATAATTAATTTAATAGCATCTTAGTGGGATTCCTAATGAGAATTACCGAAATATAAGTAGAAAATAAAACTATTACATGGGATTGATGAGGGTATCTCACATGGATCTTCTAAATTTAAAAATTTAAATCATTGATGAAAAAATACCTTATCATTAATTATATTTTATATAATTGTAATATCTTTAGGAAATATTACTAAAATTATAACCTTTTTCTAATTCGTGTTTTTGAAAATATAAGTTACCAAATCACACAACAGTAAAAGTTTACATTAATGTGAAAAAATTTAATGTACTGAGAAATATTTTTCCCTTTTTTATATAAAATAAAATCCTAACAATTATAGATACACACAAATAATATCCAAATATTAAAATAAAGTATAATCATGTGAATATTTTTACATGGATCACATGTAAGGGATATGTTCTAAGAGAATACCCCAATGATTTTTAGAAGTAGAAGGAAATCATGAACTAACAATATTGATTAAATTATTTTTCACCAAATAACTTCTAAATAAAAGGGTCACTCACTGATATTATCTATAAAATAAGTGAATCATGATATTTATTTGAGGATGTGATATGTATGTCATTTATAATCAAAGACACAACAATGATTTAACACACCCAATCTATAGTGGTGTTTCTCTACAATACCATTTCTATAATTATATTTCATAATAAAGTAATTTTAATTTCATCTTTCTTATGACATAAAACACCTTGGATTTCTGGATAGATAAAATCTCTATCTTCTTTCCAAAATATTTCACTATTATCTTCTTTTATTCAAAATCATTATAAAAAACCTACAATAATTAGTACATTTTTTAAAGAAATTTATGATATATATAATCTATTGAATTCCCCTCAAAACACCCATAAAATGAATCTTAAATATCCAATTAATAAAAGAAAATATAAAATATTAGAAAAATAATAAAATATAACAAATTATCCCACGTTCCATATATAGGATAAAATAGATACCATTACGACGTAATTTATTTCAATTACCTAATAATTTACAAAATAAGAATATAATTATTATTTCATATCCATAAATAAAGTCATTTTAAGGGTAAGATATTATATAGATAAATTTGTTTCATAGTAATAACTCCATTATGATAAAAGAAATAAATCAATTCTAAATTACAACCTTCTATTATGACCTAATCTCTATAACAGAATCAACCACCCTACACAATTTTTTTAATCATATTTTCCAGAAATCATCACCTTATATTTATTTTTTTATTATAAATATCATTTTAATAAATTTGTATACAAATATGTATTATAGAACCATAATTGTTTTTGTAATAATTGATTCCATTTTGAAAAAATTCGACTACAAAGTTCCTAAAAACATCACCCTACTTCTTAAAAAAATAAAAAAAAATATTTTATCATAAAATAAGACCTATTTATAGAAAATAAAACCCCTTATAAATAAATTTGTAATTATATAAACTAAATAATACATTGTTAAAAAAATATTATGTATTTATTAATTCCGATCAATGAAAACATTTAATTTAAAAACCATTCACCTTAATGTAGGAATTAAAATCATTATTTAACTTTGTGTGTGTGTGTGTTTATGGGTGACTTTTTGGAACATATTAGAATGTTTTGGGATTCATGTTTCAATAAAGTTACTTATCTCTTTATGGATAAATATTTCATTTACTATTTACTTTATATATTGATTTTAAAATAAAATTAAAATGTTATTTAAATGAATTAACCATATATGACTTATTTTAATAATATTATATATTTTATCATGATTTTGTTACTTGATAATGTGGATGATTTAAAGAAAGTGAAAACATAATATCATATATTTTAAATGTAATTTAAATATGAGAATTTATGAGAATATTTTGTGTGTGATATACTATGGATTTTAATATTTTTATTATAATTTAGATACATTCATGTAGAAGTTATAATATGAAAAACTGATTATAGAAAAAGTTGTGAATATAAGTTATAATTTATTATCTACCAATTCCTTTTTCATATATTATTTATTTATAGGGAGAAATTAGTAAATGAAGTTATTGTATGTTAGATTACGGAAATCTAGTTGATAAGAGTTAAAAAAATATTTGAATGGAAAAATTGTTTCTTCATTCTATATATTTGTGTCTTAATACACACATTTAGGAAAATAACATGAATTAATTAATAATAAATATTATGATATTAAGTAGTTTGAATTATATTAAATAAAAATATAAACAAATAAAATGAAATTAATGTATGGAAAAAATGTATATAGAAAATAAATAAATAATTATCTTTGTTTTATTGCTTGTTATATGATGGAATGATATTTTTTAGATATTTATATTATTATTATGGAATAATAATTACAAACATAATTTAACTATATAAATTTGAAATTATAAAAATTACTAGTATTCATTTATATCATGGTATTTCCTTTGACATCATTTCTTTAAATAAGAATTTATTCATGATTTATATTTTCATGTGTTTCATTCTAAATAATGTTTATGAATATTACATTTTATATCCAATATATCTATTAATGAATAAAAATAAAACATAATAGTGATGATATTTTTTAGGTAAATAATTGTAATAATTTTCATATAACATTTCATTAAATTTATATTTTTATAATTAAATTATGTCAAAAATAATAATTTTTATTTTATAATGTTTGATATTAACATATAAATAATATATTTTTGGATGTTTTAACAATATTTTTTGAATTTTTATACATTTAAAATATTTTGGATAATGTTTTTTGATTCTTAAAAATATTTACCAAAATAATATATTTTATTTAAGATAATATTTCTTGTTCTACTCAATTAATATTGGACTGTTGGGTTTTTTTCAATAATGATGTGGACGTAAATTAAATATTTTTTATAAATTATTAGATTTTTATTAATTATATATGCTATTTTTTTGTGATTTAGGGAGGGGTATTGTCGTTCCAATATAAGAATTTCATTTTTTTCAATGTTTAAATATTTGATCTTGATGATGTTTGGAGGATTTTTATAGATTTATAAGGTAATTGAATTCAATTCCTAATACTAAATCTATATAAGTGTATAATATGAATGATATATATCCATGTTCTATGGAAATTTAACTGAGAAGATACATCTTGAAAAACTAAAATGGATAAGTTCAAAATAATGTGGAAAGTAATTTTATAATATTGTTGAAATGATTTCAAAAATAATCAAATACATGTGTTGGTGATGATTGGATGATTACTATGGATTTATGAGGGGATTGAATTTCATGACTAATAGTACATACAAATAATTAAATAATATTATTGTGATACATCAATGATCAATGGAAAAGGAACTATGAGGCTACAACATGATGAACTCATATAGGGAAGTTCATGTAAATGTGGAAATGATTGTGTTATGATTTATTAGTTGATCTTAAAAAGAACCAAACACATGTGTGGGTAGATGAAGGGGAACGATATTCTACATTTTTTTATAAATATTTAATTGATTTATAAGTACACTATGTAGGATTATAAACTTTAGAATTTATTTGAGTGAATTAGGGAATTTTTTAGATCCATGTTGTCGATTCCCAAAGTCAATATAGTGAAGTACATAATTCACATAATCAATTTACCCACATATCTAATAATAATAGACAATTCGTCAATGATGAAAATTATTACAATGGATTCCATGATGTAGGTAAATCACATAGATAACTCAACCACATAGCCAATTCACATAGTCAATTCAACAATGTATGATAATTGTTTTATTGTTTCAGTGACGTTACTAATTGGGAACAACATGAGGGATTGAGAAATTGTAGATTTTTATGACATTCCTGATTGTATAAAGACATCAAAGTCTCTAATATTATTAATAAAGCATTATTTTAGGATAGGAATATTTTTATATTACATGGAAGATTGAAGCGTGAGTATTCACCAGATTTAAATAAATATTTGAATAAAAATTTATATAATTTTAAATGATTTATTAATTTGGAATCAGTTAACCAATTTGAATAAGATTATCTTTCTATCAAAAAATTTGGGATTTCAAAATTTTAAATCTAGAATCATTTGAAATGATGTTTTTAGAATAATATTCATGATGTTTTTTTGAATATAAATAAGTTGTAAAGGTATCGTAGAAACATTTGAGGGAGGGATAATTATAACCCGTTATAGTCATTCCAAGATCATCAATGAGACAAATTAATCTAGTATACAAGAAATTATAATGGAGAGAAAATCCTATATCTCCTAAAAGATATATATCTAATCATTCGAAGAAGATGAAGAGAATTTAGCTTACACCAGATCTGGAAGGATTTTCCTGAAAAACTAACCTGTTCCAAAGATTCAATGAATATTTTGTAGAATTACATGTGCATAACTACTAATCTATTTACTCATGGAGGAAGATCAAATTTTCTTGTGGTTTGTAATAATCCATACAATATAAGGTGGTATTTATTTATTAAATCATCATTTTAAAAGATAATTTCATCTTCCAGTTGGTACAGAATGTGGATGAACAAAAAGGATCTATGTTTTGTTCAGACATGGATATTATTTCAACTAATTAACATGGGGGTGTTTTGAAGAATCTATGTATGGGGGGGATAATAAACACATCATGTTTTGATTATTTTATGATGAACCGTTTAAATCTGAATGTGATTCACTATCTAGTATTACAACAACACATGAGGTGAGATTGAAAGATAATATTGAGTGGATTGAGAACCTTTTCATGTTTTAGAGGTTTAACTAGAAATGTGAATTTTTAAATATAAACCATTTATTCACCCCTATTAGTTCATCTAAACTGGGGTACATTATGTGGTATTAAAACACAATGTTTCCTCTAATGATCCAAAAGTAAATGTTTAGTTTTTGACAATCTTAATGTAGTTTATATCTATGGTGTTCAAATATTCAATGTGATGAAATTTCATAGTTATACGAATAATTTATTACCATAACCCCCAACCCATGAATTATATGTGAGAATATATTACATTGGGTTATACACTTTTTTCTGATGATTCTTCTATAAAACAAATTTAGTAAGAGAAATTTATAGTTATATGGAAAGCCTGAAAATTCTATATTTATGTCTATATCTGAGAAGGTACACAAAAATATCACGTGTCTTTATATTTTAAAGGTAGAAGGGGAATAATTGTGATGATACTATAAATTTAATTAAAATTTAAAGGAATCAAAACTTCATGATTTGTGGATCCAATATAAAAATATAATGAATTATTATGTTGAGAATATCCATGAAAACTTTTCTAGTTTAAATGAGATTGAAAATAGTATATAGAGATTTGGTGGGAATCTAGATGATTCCATAATTTTTAATAAACTATTGACATACTTTCTAGGTTGGATTGATTTAGAAACATCAGCCCCTATATAAATATAAGACTTGACTATTAATTAGTTACACAACATACTCATATCATATAAGAGTACCAAGGAACCAAAAGTCTTAAAAAAGAAATTTTTATATATATTTCAAATATATGACAAAAGGAAAATTATTTGAAAGAGAGGTTGAATAATATGAATATAGGTATGATGATGATGATAATGACTTCAATAAAATTTATTCTAATATATCAAAATTATTTAAAAAATAGAAATTAGAAGGGAAATAGTAATAAAAAAATCATGTTATTCAATTGTCGTTCAAGTGGTCATTTTGAAAAAAACATCCAAGGATGGATTTAAATGAATCAGAATCACAATGTAATGTTAAAATACCTCATAAATAAAAATATGGTCAAACGAAAATTAATAACTACATCATAAGGAAGTGAAATATAATGATAATGAAAAATAATTATAAATAATCCAATTTATTATTTAGATGATTAAATTGGTTTCATTGGTATTGTAAAATAAATAACTGATTCATCAAGTTGTAGTGATGATAGATAATAAAGGTTAGAACATGAGTGGAAGATGAAATAAAATACATATTTCTTTATTGAAAATATCAAGTAAGAAATGATGAAAATAAGAATATTGAGAAATAAAATTAAATGATTCATGATGAGAATAAATATATATGAAATAATGAAACATCCTTTTTTGATGATATCATGAAGTACAATACAAGATATACTAAAAATGAAATAATTATACTATATCTTAGAAAGAAAATTGCTATAATAATGATGAAAAGTATGAGAAAAAAATCCACATGTATCATTGTACAACATTATTTTAACAAGACTATAAAATAACTCAATATTTCCATAGTGATAAGCAGAGAGTATTATCAGAACACTATGAATAAATGTTCATGTGAAAA
This sequence comes from Viscum album, assembly GCA_963277665.1. NCBI lineage: Eukaryota > Viridiplantae > Streptophyta > Magnoliopsida > Santalales > Viscaceae > Viscum > Viscum album. Next base: position 1,642,127,998 of record OY728161.1, read on the forward strand.
ATGTAAATTTTCACTAAATTGATTTCAAAATAGGTATGTTTTATTTAATAGTGAATATTTAAAAACAATTAGTAAGGATATGTGGTCCATGAAAATTTATAGAATATAATTCACATCAATTGAAGGGGAAATATGAAAATGAGGTGATAAATTTCAATGAAATGTAAGGATTAATTTGATAGAAGACAATAAAAAAACAACATTTGAAAGATTTATAACCAATCTAGAGGAAATATTTTGTAATTTATTTTTTTGGTGTTGTATTAAACAACGATAGAAATAAAAAAATTACAATTTTAACATTTCATTACAATTAAGGATATGAGAACTAAGGAGGGTTTTTATTGAGAACATGAGTATAAAATCTCATAGAAAACAACACATGACATGATCTGTACTAAAACTATCTGTGAATATTTTGATAGATTTTGGAAGAAGTATGTGAGAGATTCAGTTTTGGAGGAAACAAGGATGAGGTATGTATTGAAGGGTTGGAATGATATGTTATATATATTGGAAATAGGAAGAGGTTTGAACAAAAAACTAGTGGTAGTTTATGTAAGGATTTTTCAAAATCTGTAATTTCCAACAAGGTGTACCATTATTTTTTTATAAATATCAATTGAAATCGTCTAATCAATAGGAGTAAGATGAAAACCATTCTAAAGAAAAATGAAATAATATATCCCTGGGAAATGAGGAGAAAACTCTCAAGACGTTATCTATAATAAGGAACCCGATGATCTAGAAAATTATCCGGAAAATGGTACTCCACATAAAGAATAAGTTCAAAGGGAGAAATTATATAGTAAAATATATGAGACCAAAATATTATGAAGAGACCAAAAACCACATCCCATATTGAGATTTTTAGAAAATAGTATCCTAGATTTAGAGGAAGCTCTCAATTATAATTTTATTTATATGAATTATATATGTAATTCCTTCTTCCAAATTATTTTATCATTTTTGATCTAATATGATGGTAATTGAAGGATTTATTTGTGGATATAACTATTGGAAAACATGCATGGATTGTTCTTTATTTAATCTTATAACTACCATTTAATTGAATGAAAAGGTTTACCCGTTGAGGGGGTGGAAGATGTGAAATATAGGATTCCAAAACATCTTTAATATGAGTCTATAATATTCTAGATATACTGGTAATAATGTACTTTTAGGTAATTGAATCACACTCTAATCCATAATTCTTAATTATATTAAGTATATTTATTAAGGTAGGTAAATTGGATCATGAATAGATGATATAGAGTGGGATTTATTCCTCAACAGCTGAATTTTCTTATGAATTTGTTAAATTGTGTGGACCTATGTATTTATTGCATTAACGAATCCTTTATTGAGAATTGAAAATTTATCAGAATTTTGTCCTAAGAATTGTTTTTACAGACATCAAGGATATCCTAGGTTTTATCTCCCTTCTATTCAATTTTGGGTTTTCCCATGTAGACTTATAGTAGACCAACTAATGTCTCTATATTAATTGTACCATATGGTGTCATCATTCTCCTTGAAACTGTTGTAAGAGTATGAGTTTTCATTTAAAATAAAACGAGTTTTTTAGAAGAACCACACATGGAACATTACATTTAGATATGAATAAAAAAAATATTGAAACCATTCAATCCCAAATACTGATATGGAGGATAGAAATTGTTAAAAAAATTAAAGTATAAATTATTGTTCCCTTAAAATTATTGAATTCTTTTCAATATTAAATATGTGTTGATGATGATGCTTGTAGAATTATTATGTATTCATAAGTTAATTGGATGTCATTCCTAATAATGAATCCATGCAATTCATTAATATTACTATGATGTTTTTATGTTCTATAGAAAAGTAACTATGAGTCTACAAGTTGAATAAATTTTATGAAGAATGTCTAGACAATATGAGAAATAATTTGTCATGTTTGATGAGCATGTCTTCAAAACAATTAAAGGCATATATTAGTGATTCATGGATAACTATTGTGGAATCAAGGGGTAAGTTAATTTAATTCCTTTAAATATATCCATGTAAGTCTATATAAGGATGGACATACAACCATATTCTATGGAAACAGAATTATGAGGATATAATGTGGAAAATCTGTATAGAGAAGTTCAAGACATGGTGGAAATGAATATGTGATTGTTAATGAAATAATATTTAAAATAATAATATACATGAATTAGTTGATGAAGGGTATTTCCCTAAGATATTTTTGAGAAGTGTTAATGTGATTTAAGAGGCCTGAATATTTGATGAAGAAGTTAAGAATCTGTTTGAGTTATGTCTAGAATTTTCTAGATCTGTTTAGCTAATTTGTTGACATAAAAAATTCTAGAAACTAATTTCATTATATAATAGATTAATCTATATTATTTATCCTTGTAGATGATTACTAAATCTGATTAATCAATATATGAAAATCATGTAACCAATTTAAAATTTTGATTCAATACTGATCGAAAATCACATAGTCGTTTAAGTGATGTAGCTGATTGATAATCACATAGCTGATTGCAATGTAGATGATTCCTAAAATTTAAATAACTACATAAAGATATAGAAATATAAAAATTTAATAAATATTAAATATTTTCAAATACATATATTTTTATATAACATGGATGTTTGATCCCTGAGCCTTTCTGCGTTTAAAATGATGATTTGAATGAGAATTAATAGGATATTAAATTAGATATTAAAATAAAATTAGTTAACCTATTTTAATGAGATGATCATACTATTGAATATCATATGATATCCACAATTCAAATATGGAAATATTATATAATATACCTTTAGAATAATATTCATGATTATTTGGTGAATATAAATGTCCAATGAAGGTATCGATGAATTATATAATGGATATATAACTGATAACTCTCGTGATCATCAGAATATCATCTAACAAACTAATACATATAGTACTAAGAAGAAGACATATGTGAGATGAATCTATGATTCCATAAAGTATGTGTAAAAAAGAATTATAAAATTTTTAGTAGAATCCATATCACACTATATCAGAAAAGAGTTTCAATACAAGAAGACTTGTTCCAAAAAATATCCAAATATCATAATGAGATACATGTGAATACATACAAATACATTTTCTAATGGAGGAAGACCCTATTTATATCATATGTAGAATAATACAAAAATTAGGTGAAGGTATTAGTTTTTTGGGTATTCTTTTAAGAATAAAATTTTTTCTTTTAGTTAGTATTAGATGTGTAGGAATAAAGTGGGACTCTATTTTGATCAGACTAGGATAATATATAGTTTTATTTATGTTTTGGTATAGTGAAGAATCTGTGATTGGGTGTTTATCCTACAAATCAAGATGAAGGTCATAATACCAATGCTTTTAAATCAATACGTTCGTCTCTCTATTTTATTAAAATTTCATATAATGTTATGTCCAGAGATAATATAGAGTGGATCGAGGAATTTAACAAGATTGAGAGGATTAATTTGAAAATATAATTTAAAAAACATCTAATTCACCCCCACCCCAATTAGTGTATTATAAATCCTTGGGTACTTCAGTTATTTAATATTATTAAACTATGATCTAAATTATTTTAATAAAACTTTTTGTTTTCTATTGGGAGATATTTTATAGAAACATTATAATGGAATATAATATATGATGTGATGGTGGTTGTGTTATAATTGAAAAGTAAATCTTGTAAAATTTTGATACTAATTTCTATATAAATTAAAAATTTTGAGAGTTTATAAAGTCTTTGAAGTATAAATATAGAATACAAAATTTTTATAATTTTATTGTTACATATATTTAATTCTACATGAAATATAAATCCTAGAATATATTTTTTTCTGTAGAATAATAAAATTTGTGTGGAGTAAATTTTTATTACTAATTTTATATTGAAATCGATATAGTAATATGGAATATAATATATACATATATATATTCCATAAATTAGAATGAAATTTTATTTTAAAATTTTTAAGTTAGTAAAAACTATGTTTTATGTAAATTGAAAATAGTTTTGTATGTAGTAATGGTCTCCATAATGAGTTATATGAAGAAGAATTGGATAATGAAATGGTGTCTCATTTAAATTTAAATCCCACATAAAAACTTTTTAAATAATACATAATGGAAAATTAATATATTAAGAAGGTAGATATAGAGAAATGTAAATTCGGTATTTTGTATTTTATTTAAATTTAGAGATTATATTGTTATTTTATTATATGATGGATAATATTTATAATTTTCTCTTATTAGAATGAAATTTGGAGGGAGTCATTGGATTCATGGTATAAGGATCACCTTTGAGAAGAATTTATGAAATTTTTTTTACTAAATTTGTATTTTTTGGAAAATGTAATTTTTAGAATTAAATTTATTTATTTATTTGTGAAAATAATATTAAATGTATTATTTAAAAAATTCAATAACATGTGATAATTTTTTCAATTTGATTAATATATGAAAAATACATATAGATATGTTTTCAATAATAACATTAATTTTGAGAAATATTCCATTTTCATTGAGGGATTCTAAATAGGAAAGTAAATGGAGAGTCAATGGACCAATTTATTAGTTATTTGATGTGAATTTTATATTAAAATATTATTTTATTTATCTTTCACTAGTTATTACTTAAATCTATTTTGCATCATATAAATAATAATTTTATTAAATCTATATGTAATGATAGGTTGATGGGATTCCAAAAGAGATTGAGACTATCTATATGAAATTTAAAGAACATGGATTATTAATCATCTTAGAATTTATGTAGGTTACATGATATTCTATTAAAATAAAATATAATGAATTTATCATGATTTTTAATTCTTTTATAGATGGATAATTCATGATATTCCATGACAAATATTATATTATTAAGTTATAAATAAGGTACTGTGGGAAGTTATAATCAATATAAATATTTGAAATGTCTATAAAATTATATAGTGTATTAAATATGAAAAAATTTAAATTTGGTAGTTGATAGTCCAAATATTTCTAAGAAATTATAGTAATATAAAAAATTAATAAATATTGTGGTGAGTTTAAGTTACAAATATGATCTGGTTTGATGAAAAAAATTTACAAACATTTCATAATTAGAATTTTAAAGATGTTTGTGTAATGATAAACTTTATAGAGTATTTTTTTTATATCTATATATAAATTTTTATTTATGTATCATCGCTATCTGGGATTGGGTGTTTTGAGAGGGTATGGTTCTTGCCATCGGTACCGGGCCAGTGCATCCTTGCACGGGACAGTTACCAGAGATGTGATGAGAAGGTGGATGTTGATCGTAATATTTTTATAGATTGGGTGGATCTATTCATTGCTTTTGAATTGGATTGTATTTGATCTTGATGATCTTTTCCATGGAGGCATGGTTATGTCTTATTTCTATGATGTCATTCTAGTTTCCCACTTTTTCCTCAAAAGTTCTTTTGAAATAAAATTTTAATTTTCAGTCAGTGCATAGAATGTTATTTTTCAAATAACATGGAATGATCTATTGAAATTTAGTAAAGGGAATGACACTCTTTCTTGAAACATATATCATGAATTTTATACCCTTAAACTATGAGAAAATGAGTTGCATGGATATTGTTCTAATGAGAACATGTGGTATTCCACATATTTTTCAAGAATTATTTTCATCAATTGAGTTACCTGAGGATGGTGTTTCTTTTTTACTTAGGCACTACCACATAGGCACAGGTCCATAATATTTTAATATGAGGCCAAAATTATGACCTAAATAGTTTCCTTATGTTATATAAATGTAGTATATGTGGACGGATTTATCAAATAGATAAATAACATGAGAATTATTTTTATGAAATGTTTTTTCTAGTAAAGTGGTTGTGAACCTGAAAATTCCTAGAATATCAGGATTTTTAGAGGTTCTAATCAAATCCTTTGAATATAAATAATTTCAAATCATGGTGAGATATTGTTTGAATGAATGAAATTTTTATTTACTCTCTTGGACATATTTATATAAATATATGGGGTTGGTTATGGTGGAAAAAAGTGAATAGTGGGGTTTATAAACTATTTATAATGTGTGCATGGTATAGATATTTTATATTTATAATAACTAATGTGTGATGGTGATGAAATGATAATGAAATAGGTTAATAAAGAGAGTTTAACTATTTATAAACACTTAAAAACAACAAGAGTCCTTATAGTTAAAAATATTCCAAAATATTAAATTATAGTAAAGATGGGTCGTGGTGGGAAGAGTCCCAGGGAGTGAACACCAAGAAATAGTGAGTATTCTTAGTGGTTTTTGAAAAATTATAGGCTATTAATTTATAGTTGAGGTGGATATTATAACATGCCATCATCAATGGTGGAAATAGAAAACCATAATTAATCCATAATGGTGGAAATATACAAAATCATTTTATTTTATAATATGGTTCCTATATAAGTATATCATCTCAATATTTGATACATTTTTTATTAGTACATTTAATGTGGTTGCAGTTATATGATTTTGTGTTATTATATGTGTGTTGGTTGTGAGGTAAGATATATCTGTATTTTGGTATTTGATAATGGGCTGGATGTTTGATTATTTTATGTTATTTTCATGATTCATGTATACATTATGAAGCTTCATTTACGTATATACATGTCAATTTTTTAGAGTAACCTAATGATTATATTTATATGTTTACCCCTAATATTATTTATTTTTCTAGATATCCTAGATAGATATGGTGTTGGTGTTTGGAGACTCTATCTTTTGAGTTAGGATAATTTTTTCAAGTGGAGTATTTCATTATACCTTGATAATGGCATATACAAGTTATTAGTCCATGTATTTAATATATATATTTTGAACTATAATTGAATGTAATGTCATGAATTTTTTATATATTATTCTATTATTTTTTGTTAGGAAATTTTATTGAATTTTGTATCATGTTATAGTGTTTTCATTAAAAATGTTAAATTACATCAATAAATGTGTTATTATATACCCTTTGTCTTAAATTATTTCCCATGTCCCTTTGATGATGGAAATTGAGGGTCATAGTCATTATTTTTGTAATACTAAGAGGATCCATGTTAGGTTAGGTTCAATCTAACTGATATTTATTAGATATATTTTTTCATGTATATTGGTGAGAGTTGGAAGGGTTTGTAATGTAGTAGTACTTGATAAGTCAAATATTTTACATAGACTAGAGAAATTGGATAAAAAATTAATAACCATTATGACATAAAAAATACTCTACTAAATAATGATAAAATACAAAGGTAATAATATGATCACATCATGGTTCCTATATATATATATATATATATTCATAAATTATATAGTTTTGAGACATTATGACTTTGTATATTGAGAATGTGTTGATTATTTATATTCATGGAATAATGTGATGTTTTTATTTCTTATAAAAATTATATGATAGATTTTATTTTATTCTTTTTTAATTATTATTTTTAAATGATATTATAAGGCATTGTATCAAAAGTTGACAAATGAACTAAGGATGTTATGCTCCTAAAATATATGATATAACATTAAGAAGGTTGTATAAATCATTGTTACCGTTTTTTTAATTTTCTCTAAAAAATAACCGCAATGATTTAATAGAATAAAGACCCACTAAAAACATTAAATTAATCCCCTAAGAACATGAATAAAAAGTAAATGTTAACACATTTCAAAAAGGAGTATTTTTACATGTTAAATCTCAATGTGGTTATCAATTCATTATTTTCTTCTAGTTCAATCCTTATCATTGGTTCTCCAAAAATAATGCGATGTGATTATATATAGTATATGTCCAGAAATGAATTTACTTCCACCCAAAAATTATGTACTATCCTGATAAGTTCTTTATACTATATCCCACATGTTTACAATGTTAATTCAATAAAATAAGGATAATGTTCACTTTTTCTCTTGGAACATTCTTCAATAATAGTATAAATACTTTTAGCCTTAATATAATTTCAAAATTTAAACATTCATTTTTCATCATGAAATAATCATTAAAATATTTTTTTCATTTGGAATGATTCACTTTCATTACTATTCAATAAGATCAATATGAAGAACAAATTAGGATTAAAATGTCTATCAATAGATTATATAACATATTTCCTTATAATATAATAATTCAAAACTAAAACCTCAGTTTATAAATTATATGTAAATGTAAAATTGTAATTCTTATTCAAATACATAAATATCTTCTTGAATCACTACTATTCTCCTACTACCAGTAAATTTTCAAAATTTCTTTTTTAGGTACTCGTACTCTCATTAATATATTTTTATACATTAGACTTCCACTATTATACTATTTTTTGTTTAAATCATGTGATAAATGAGTAAATTCATGCATAATCATGGGATCAATATTTTGAATATTTTTTTTCTTAATTCAATGTCGAGAACCTACAATGATTAAAAAAATATAACATCATTCATACCTCTACAAAATAGAACATCAACCATCAATAATGATTCTAGAAATATTGGCTAGAATCTTCTCATTAAACATGTAATTTTTATATCTTGAATTATATGTCAAAAAAATCATAGTTCTCTTGACAAATAAATAATTTATTGCACTCTATCATAAGGTTTACCTTTTAAAGAATTTGTATCATTCATACAATTAATTTGAATCATCAAACATAATTTTACATATTTATTGGTATTCTTGTATTGTTCTTCCATAGATATAACATTTTTTACTCTACCATAAAACATCTCATGTTACACCGAAAAGCCCTTATTTATAGCTTTTAATCATCTTAACATTGAATAATATTCATATTTAAATATCATAATCAAATGAACTTCATAACACCATCAAAATCTAATCTTTTAGACATAACAAAATTGTCTACATGAAATTCCTTACAAAATTAACTCAAATTCCCTATTATATACCACTTGAATCACCAAAGATAAAATTTCACCACAATTAATCTTCCATTAACATATTCATATCTTTATTTTATAATTTAAAATCATTTCTGAATTATTTATTTTCTTCATATATAATCTAGATTTTTCATATATACTCCTACTTCCTATTCCCTTATAAATCAATAGTCTTCTCAATTTTTTATTCCAAATATAAAATTTTCCACATCAAATGATGAATCACAATCATCCTAAACAATAATTATTATAGCTTCTGGATTCACCTTTTAAACACACAAATGATAATTATTCCATTAATGTTTCAATTATAAACCCACAATATTCTCTATACATTCACAATGAAATTCACAATAACTGATTCCACTAATTATCTCCTAAATGAATAGTTTTTAAAAAATAATTTAATTATTTTACCCAAATAACTTATACTCGATATATCTTAATAACACTCTTTATTATAGACAAATGTTTATACATATCCATACTCATATTCTATAATTTTATATCTTCTCAAAAATTCATTCTTATGAATGAAAAAATTTCATTCTTCATTAATCTTGTATGTGGTTTATCATGAAGCACCCATATAGTAGCTTCAAAAATTACTTTGAGGTCATTACATGGCTCAACCAAATATCTTATCCTGAATCACAATTCATTCTAAAACCACCAATATATTTTTTATAATAGGGAATCTAAAATAATCATCAAATTCATCGTATAGATTAACCTTCTATAATATCATCCATATCTAATGAAAAATAACATTTCAGAAATGTTGTGATAGACAAACATATAGTTCACTTTATTTATATAATCATACATGACATAAAACTAATGAAACAATTTTTTAACATTAATAAAATACATTGAGATTTTATATCATATATTGACATAACATATTATTTCTTAGCTCAAACTCAATTTTCAATCAATGAAAGGATACATATTATAAAACAATTCATATTTTTAATTCCTTTTAACATAAATTAAAATTCATAAAAATTATGGATATCCATATACATAGATAGAAAGGCTAAATATATTTACCTATCAATTTTTGAACTCAAAATCTTACATGAAATAAAAAACATCATTTAGATTCAATTTTCTAAAATAAATATCATTATATTTTTATATTTAAAAAGAGTATTCTCCATAAAATGATGGAAAAAAATAAAACCCCTTCAATAATTCCATGGGATCTTCAATAGACCCTTTTTATATCATTTATAAAAAATTAACTCTTAAATTAAAACCAATATATAACATTTATCATAATGAATTATCATAGCACAAAAATACAGGATGAATAATGTTTTTTTAGAGAATCCCATTTTCTCGGTGATAAGAACATTATGGCCACTAATTTTGATGTCCTCCAACTAAATAAACTCAACTCAATAAACTTCTTAGTTTTTTTCAATAACAATAGATTTATATTCATAAAATATAAATTACATATCTCTTATATTATTTGTGTACTTATATCCCCCTTTTAAATAAAATACAAGGATAATGGGGTAATAATTATATTTTATATGTAAAAGCGGAAGGGAAAGCATAACCTTTCATCATTGAGCATTCAAATATCAACCTTGAAACAGTTTTAGGGAAATATTGATACTGTGATGTTTTTTAGAGATATACTCTAAATAAATACCTCTATCAAAAAGATTATCCTTGATGTAATGGTTTTTGAAATAAATATACTTGAATCTTGATTATTTCCCAAAATAATTAGAAACATATATTACAGTTTTACTATACAGGTAATACATAATGTTTTCATGAAATTTACATCCATATATTCTAGATTCACCATCATCTATAATTTTTTTGAATATGAATCTGTGTATGTAATATATTAAAACAGAACTATAATCAATGTAATAGAAAATTACTTCATACCATATCCCATCACACAACATTATCCAAAAATTAATGTTCCCCCTAATGATAATTTTATATCATTACAACATTCATCCTAATTATAATTTGATATAGCCAATATGCTTAGTTCATCACTTGTTTTATAAATTAGACCACAGCTCGATGATCCTTTGATATACATATAAATTTTATTTTAAGAAAACATGTATGATTCCTTTGGATAATTGTGATATTTATAACAAAATGTCAATGGATAAATACTATATACACTTTATATGGTTAGATAAAATAAGATTCTAATCATCTGACAAAATTATTTCTAATTCACCCATTTTTTTCTTCATCCCTTATTATAATTACACTTATTATCATGGTTATTTTTACTTTCATATAGTCTTTCATAATTTTTTTTAATAATTCTTTGACATATTTAACAATGGATTAGAAGAATCATTTTACATTATATAGAAAATATAATCAATTGAATAAAATAATATCTCTATGAATTAACATTACTAAATCATTTTATTATATTTTTTAAATTACTCACAAGAACACTCTCTGTCACCTGAAAAGTTATCTCATCAAATAAAAAATTAAAATTAGCATACCTACTCTCTTCTCATTTACATGTATGTTATTTTCACCTTTTACATTAGAAATAATCAATTTTTTAGGTAACTATTGAGTTTGGAATACTAAAATTTGTGGATAATTTTAACACATTCATGTATTTCATCCATTTTCACACCATGGTACAATAAATATCATATATAAATTATTCATGTATAAAAATTAAAGATAAAACTCCATGATTTAATTTAATAAAGTAGTATTAACATCTATTTGTTAAAAGTATTACTTTTTATGAGTCCCTGTAACTAGAGAACATTTTAAATCATTAAAAATTCTAAATGTTGAAAAGGTTTATTAAATGTCTATAAATAGTTATTGATAATAACATTTACATTCTAATCTAGTACTGTTTCTTGAAAGTTAACCTTTTTCATTTATAATGTTTCTTAACAACCAATTTTTTTGAATAATATCCTTACCTTCTTATCACGAGATAACATATTAAGTATAACCCTTCCAAATCATATGTTGGTATTCATTCATAGACTTTATACATTCCATGTACCAAACAACATTTATAAATTATTTTTATTTAACATATGAATTGGGAGATATTTGATTTTCAGGAATTCATTTTCATCTAGTATGTTCTAGATCATCTTGAATTCATATTATTTTTCTTATTTTAAAATTTTTAAAATCTCTAAAACTATAGTTTCAGAATGTCAATGATAATTTCATCATCACTAGAGTAATCATATAAAATTTTATCATTATTAGGTACATGATCATCTTCCATTTCAATTAATAGTTAAAATTTTGGTATTTTATATTCATTTAATACATAAAATTCTTCATTATTTTCTCCCTCAAATTTATTTTTTTATATAACAATTAAAAAATTTCAATACAATCACTTATGAATTATTTTTTCCAAGAAAATTTAACCTATTTAATTTCATAAATACCTCTTGAATAATCATTCTATATCTTTTTCATCATACATTACCAAATTTATATTTTTTCTACTTTAATAAATTTAGGATCATTAAATATATTATTTACATCACTATAAATTTATTATTGTTCAACATTTCTTTATATGTAATATTTTAATTTGATCTTAATAAATATCGACACTATATTTACATAGTTAAACCTATTTCTTCTCCCTATAAGTATAATGAGTTTTTTTATTTAATAAAAATAGTTATACCCATTTAAACTAAAATTATATTCTTTATTTACTTGGTTCCATTTTATTGGGGTGTATACTAAGTAATATATTGATTTTCAATCATATATATGAAAAAAAAGATTCAAAATAGTTTATTGTAAACTCCATTCTATTATTATTTATCTGATTCAAAATATGTACTTCTATATCATTCACAACTTCTTTCTGAATTTTTTGAACACCTTCATAGATTCTTATATGTTTTTAAGAAATCACATCATTTGTCTTGGTAAAATCCTTGAAATCAATGAATGATGAATTGAAAATATTACATGTATAGATTTGAGATGATGATAAATTTATCTCATTGGAAAAAAAATCCTTGAACACTACCAATCCATCAGAACTATGCTTGTTGTTTTTTTATAATTTAAATTTCTAATTATAATTGAAAGAAATTTTTGTTTTCTGATTTATAGAGATAAAACATAGTAATATAATAAATACACAATAGTTATCAAGAAAAGGAGATCTTAATATAGTGAATATTAATTGGTTTTATCATTATTTATTGTTTCTCTAATTCACCTAATTCAATAAGTAGAGTGAATATCGTACATCTACTTTCCAGAATATGTTTCTTATGTATAAGGATATTGACCTACACATAGACCCCTGATCAGGTCAACAATGAATTTTTTTAACATTGATAAGGGGGTAAACACCACTCAACTAAGTGAACCTACTCACACACTTGGAAGCAACCACACACCATCCATACTAAAAATCCACTCTCATCCACTAGTATACTAAGTGGTTTGATTAGTCAGTGATAATAAGGATCAACTAATAGATGAATTTTGTAGTGTAGATGTAAATTGGTGTGATGGTCACTGTTTCTACCCATTTAAATCACAGTCATAGTAGTGTCATTGAAATTTATCTGGGAATTTAAATAAAAAAAGTTGATATTTACACTATGGTTACACTCAGAATACCCTAAATTGGTTATTTTTCAGTGATCTTCAATCAAAAGGTTATAATTAATTTACATTTTTTTATAAAAATTGAATTTCATAATATATAATATCACATCATTGATGAACAAAAAAACAATTTGTTTTTAAAAAATGAAACTTAAAGAGACTGAACGAAATCAAGTTAATACTAAATCTAGGGTTACAAATTAAATTTCATATAAAGAGGATAAATTATAAATAGAAATTATATTATATAATTATTTACCCTATAATACATAAGAAATATTCTCTATTATTTAGTTCATCCTTATATGTATAGGATAAAATGGTTCAAATTACACAAGTAGGATCATTCTTAAAGAATCATTGGATGATTATTTTTCACATAGTCACTGTATTATTACACTAATAGAAAAAATTTGTGTGGATACCTTGATAGAATTTTAAATTTTTTATATATAAAAGTGGAAAAAATTCACATTATGTTGTGCCCTATCCATATTATGATTTTTTAATTTTATATTCATCAAGGTCAAATTGAGTATCCCACCATATGACCTCTCTATCTTTTTTATTTGAAGAATTACAAAATTTTATGTATGTGTCATACCCTAAAATATATTTTATGAATCCCTTATATAGATTTTTCACAAAGGGATAAAACTTATATATCAACTCAATAATGGGGAAATATCTATCCTATCCATCTACATTATATTTAGAAAATAATGAAATGTTACATATTATCTTTAATAATCATAATTATTTATGTATCCCCTATTTTAAATTTGGATAAAAATAAAACCTTATATACTTAGGAAAATATATTAAATATCATCCCCAGGGTCGTGGTACTCTATAACTCCATGTTAATGTCCAAAAACATTCATATCACCTACTTAGAGATAAATATCTCAAATATCATATATATTTCTTAATTCTATCTTATGTATCACCTTAGTTAAAATTTTAAAAATATAATATGCTATGTATGACTGTTTTATATAAATAAAAACATTCTAATCACTTTTTCTCCCTAGGAAAATATTTATATTATTTGGAATTCAACTAACAAAGGCATGTGTCAAGTGTATTGTCTGCTAAGGATCTACAATGTTATGTTTCACCTTATTCCATATAGAAAATGTTATGAATATTATTTAAATATAAAACAAAATATATTATATGTTACAAAAAAACATGACTTTTCAATATTTAAATCTTATATCCTAAAGAAACCTACAATTCATGTCAAATTAAAACCCATAGTTGGACTTGTTGATGTTAACTACTTTTTATTAAAGACTCAAATCAATTAATAATTTAGTTCCATATTAACTTATTAATAAAAAATGGATTTATATCCAATGTGTAAATTTTTTATGCTGTAAATTTTATTTTGAATAAAATACCAAAATTCTAAAATTTTGGCTTTACCACTACAAAACATTGCAAATATTTCAGTAATAAACTATATATAGAATTTAACCAATATAAATAGTATCCAACATATCAAAACATTCATAATTAAAAATAAAAAATAATTATATAACATTTCATTGAATATGTAAGGATTACTCAATGATTTAATTACACATTAGTTTGATTTTACTTTGGTTTTCTTACTTTATGTATTTTCCAAGTCCCTATATGAACCAATTAAAAAAAGAATATCCCCTCTTCACTCTATGAACATATAAATGTGGATTTTTTCTCATTCCCATAATTCTTATGATCTTACATTAGACATTCCAAATTCTTATTGTCCCTACCTATATAAAATATTGAGAAACTGAAGAGGACTTCTAAATGTTTATTCTTTAATAAGGGGATGGTATTATTTGATGATTGAAATTATAATATATAATTGTTTTTTAATGTAATATGTACATGTAATTTTAAAACTCATATTATATAATATAAAGAATGTACTAACTAAAACCCTTACATTAATATCACTCCCAAATACGAGGTCCCTTTTTTCCTTTAATGTGGTGAGACACCGCCAAATATTGTATGAAAGGAATCAAACTCCACTTTTCATTATTTTTCAGGTTTATAAAAATTTTATTTATAAATATAAGAATATTATTAATAAATAAAATATTACATCCTGATACCCACTTCTAAGAAATGATTATAGGAATCCATTCACTCAACCAATAGAAATTTACTTCCTAATTATTCAAATGGAAAAACACTCTCCCAAACACATTTTGAAAATATAAAAATTTATTTCCATAAATATCAGTAGCTATATATAAATATAGATTGTAATGATTATTTCAAAATAGTTATTCCATGGTTTATAATTATTAAGAGGGTTTACATATGAAGGTATCCAAAAAAAATAAATTAATCATAAAAAACGATTTGAAATTGAACGATGACCTCTGTCAGAATTATAATTCACTTTGAGTCATTTTATATTTTAATAATTACCAATGAATATTTTAATATCTATGCATGACCAGATACTCTTGGTAGATTGATTTTATTAAATAATATACCAAAAAAAATTCATAGAACATCTCTCGAGTGAGGGATATAAATAATTGGTACATTTAGTAAATATTATGTGATATCATTTTACTTTTAGTAACATAATTTTAATTCTAATAATATAGTTGGAAGAATCACATAGAAATCATAAAAACACAATTGAGAAAAAAATAAAAACTATAAACTAGAAAAATATTTTTCACTTAATAAAATAACATTAATGATCAAGTTTCATAACCTAAAAAAATTATTAACAACAAAACGAATTATGAAAAATTACTAAATTGTTCCCAAAATAAGATTTATATTGTTTTGGAATACATTTTAAATCCCCCAAAGTACACATTTAACCCAAAAAATTAAATCTAATTAAAATTAATATATTTTAAATAGATAAAAAATAAAAATGATAGTATAAACCCACCTATTTTGAATGGGTTTCCTTTCACTATTTTTGTTATTTCCATAGTATTAACCCTTAATATAATCTCTACAACAAAAAATAAAAATATATGATATTTTTATTCAATACAATAATGAAATAAATGATAAAAAAATTGTTATGAATACATGGTTTGTCACCTAAAAGTGTAATATTTTTTTTCTTATCCTGATGGGAAGTAATTTTATTATCAAAATATAATTTGGTATATGGTTGTGGATATAACCTCCAAATCATATTCCTACCCATGTGATTCTCCTTTCAATTAAGCTAGTGAATCCTTTTGTCATAGTTTCATATTTCCACAACTAGATCAGTTTAGTATATCCTATAGAGTTGGGGTGGAAGGATGTTGTATGTTTCGTCATTATCTAATTCTTATGAGGTGTAGTTTCTAATTGAATGGGTATTTGTTCTATAGTATTTGTATTATCTTATTGTTTTTTAGAAGATTGGTTTATTCATAAGTACATATCTATTTAATTATCCAATTGTATATAAGTGTTCCACACACTAGTATCGTCATTTATCTCATCAAATATATCATATCTCTTGACCCATCCTTATAATAATTATTTAGGGGATACAAAAACTTATTTATTTAGTTGAATAAATGTAATGGGGATTATTTTTAATCTAGTTTCAATATGATCCAAATAAATTAAATTCAATTAATATTAATTCTTCTAAATTTAAATAGCTTGTACATCCTTCTCATCATGATAGAAATATAGGAATTCACTAGGAGTGAGATTTAATGGACATTTCATATTCTCTTCAAAGATCACTACCTATTTTAATCCATATTTTTTGAGTTAAATATCTATTTTTGTTGATTCAAAATAAGAAAAATTGAAAGAATGAGAGAAAAATTATATTTCAAAAAAATTAAAAACAAATGTGTCTATTTTTTAGTTATCTCCCTAATGTTTTTTTTATTGTGTCAATTGTTTCTCTCTGATTACCTTGAATAAAAACTGAGATCGTTGGGAAATATATGCTCTTACAATGTATCCTCAACATATATGATATATTCTTCATGAACGGTGTGAAATTTAGTAGATCCTCTAGTATGTCTAGAATTCCATGGTCCTATTCATTATTTTTTCACCTAGTATTACGAAAATTTGATGTGACTTGATAAAATCAGTTCCCCAATTCATCCATATTGAATTCTAGTTAATAATTCTATCCATATATATGTGTAAAAAATATTATTAGTGAATTTAATATCAAGTAATTTTGTGACAATTACATTAATATTGTCCTCATCTTTTTTGGAATATATTGAAGGATCCATTAGATAATGGCACCATGTTAATTCTTCAAATATTTAGAGAAAATAAAATAAAAAATATAAAAAATTAATCAAATAATGTAAAAAACAAAATAAAAGTGTAATTTAGTTAAAAAAGTGAAAAAAATAAAATTCTCATCTTTGAACCCTTCTAGTTGTTGTATGTGTGATAATAGCTTTATTGAGAGTTTTTAAAGATGATATTAGAATAATTTATATAAATTTTAAATATAATTTTATTTTTTTATAAAAATAAGTAGAGCCTAGAATACCCATAATTTTTTAGCACTTTTATGTATTCTTTATTAATTTATCTATAAAATATAGATCCTTAATTGAAGGAATTTTTTTTTGTGGATTTAATGAGATAAAATCAATAAAAATAAGAAGGCATAGAAAATTCATAATGAAAACATATTTCTGCATGGTGAATTCCAATGGTTTCTATCATTATTTAACATTTCAAAATTACCTAACAGAACAAGAAAACCTAATATAATTAATTTAAGTAACTTCACTATTTATGTTATGTTAGAATACTACCCTTATTGAGGACTCAAATAAATATCAAAAAATATTTTATTCTCCTTGGTGAGTTAGAATGGATACTATCCAACAATGTAAGTGAACCTAGTAACATATTTGGTAGAAAATAAATACCATTCATCATCTAAAAATATTCACCGCCATGTATATATTGAGTGGTTAAATTTTTAGAAATTTTTCAATATCATATAATAGATGAATGTAGCTACGTCACGGTAAAATGGACTTATTATCACAACCTCCAATTTTATAATTAATTATAACATCAGTATCATAGAAATTGGTTTTTGAATTGTTATGTATAAATTCAGAGGATTAAATATGATTCCCCTCATAAAAATCACAAAGTGTTAGTTTTTCATAATCATTATGATAGATTTTATGAGAATATTATTGTATTTTATATGTGTAAATAATTATAGAAAATAGAATAATATATAGATGATGAAAAAAGAACTAAAATTCAATGAAACTATAAAAAATTAATAGACATAACAAAAATAGTGAACACTCAATGAAAATTTATCAAGTACTTTTAAAAATGGGGAGGGGAATATATATATATATACATACATAACATAGTGTCCATAATTATACTCAATATTTTCATGCCAACCCCCCTCTTGAGATTGTGTACATGGTTAATTGTTAAAGGGTCATTATTTAAGAGACAAGATCATTCTTAATGACTCATTGTCTCAATATTCCTTCCATGAAAAATATCTTATTCCTCTGATGGATAAAAATTTGTTGGATACCTCGTGAAGATTTTATTCAATTTTGGAATACAGTAAAAATGAATTCATATTATTTCAAACCCTATAAATTATTGTAATTTTAAATTTCAAGATCTTATTTACATAACAATGTGTCACAGGATTCCACCTTTTTAGATTTTAATTCTTCAATGTCTAGATTTTTTTGAATACATTCTCCCTAATAATATTTTTTACATGTAAATTAAATGTTTTTAAACATATAAAACTAATGTAACAACTTATAAGTATGGTTATATATTAAATATAAAAATTATTTGAATTTTACAAAGTAAAACATGTTATGTATTTTCCTCCTTTCCCAAAATTATTATATAAATGCCTCCTTCATAATTTTTCTATCCTCAAAATATTAAATATCATATAGATTATATTATGTATCAATCCATGGGGCTTGGTACCCTCCAACTCTATGTAAATTCAAAAAACATATTTATAACTACTCATGGATATATTATCATACATATGAGTACTATTCTTGAAATTTATCTTATATATATCTTTTTGTGAAAATAAAAAAAATGTTATGTATCATAGTAATCTTTGATGAAAAATATAGATATAACCCTCAACCATCATAGAAAATATGTATTTGTTTTCATTAATAAAAAAAGTCATATATCATATATAGAACCCATTGAGCCTCAAAAACAATCTTTATCAACTTATTAAAATGAGAAAATTTAACATAATATTTTTCAATAAAAACTATAATATTTTTTTATTTGGAGGCCTAATTATTTTTTCAAAATTGATACATGTATCCCCAATAATTTTAGAATATATATTAAAATCATTATATTCCAATAGTTGAAAAAAAATTCCAAAGAATAATACATAAGAATAAGAGACTTTGTTGGTGCCCTAGGTTGTTCCGACTCTATAAGACTTCTTAACCTATCACTATAAGGATGAGAAATTCCAAACTAAAAATAAATTTAACTTAATGATGACTCTCAATATATATAATTCAATATCATGTACATGTTTAAAACATTCATTGATGAGGTGGATTTATATATTAAAAAATATCGAATTAATAATTAGGGTTATGGTCATAGAGGTATTTGAAGATGAAACAATATTGGACACCTAATATCATGAATAATTTCCATAGAGGATATACATGAAACTAAATCATATAGATATAGACATTAATTTGGTCAATAAAGGCATTTATTTGATATTAAATCCTTTAAGGTCCATTCCAAATTGACTATATTGTAAGACTAACCAACAATGATACAATTTTTTTATTTAACATAAAAATGTGAAAAAGGTTGGTTTAGAATAATCCATAAAAAATTAATATATCATATAATCTCTATAAAGATAAAGAGTCACCATCCTATCTACATTTGAATTTATGACCAAATACAAGCATCAACCTCCTTGTAGGATGTGAAGGCATTTAGATTATAATTATATAAATTTAATGTATATTTTTATCGTCCCCTATAATCTCTCAACCTTAGTCTACCATCATAAAATTATAAATCATAGAGAATAAATTATTTCTTTTAATTCAATAACTAGATAGTTAGAGACTAATTTTTCAATAGTCGAGACACATCATATAAATATTAACTCTATTGAGTGCCACATAGTCATTTAGTTCACTGGAATAGAATAGTAATATTATAAACATGGGAATATTAGGCCCATATACATATTTATAGATTTAAATTATATCTATACACATATTTAACTAGTTAATAATGGTTCTTGGATGAATTTAATCATGATTAGAACCTGTATAAAATTGTGCTACAATGAAACTAAATTTTTTCCTATATAACAAGACAATAATGTGGTATTAAAATAATGAGTTGAACCCTCCTATAACGGTTTTTATTATATCCCAAGTTGAAGATACTATCTAAAAATTAAAATTCATGATGGTATACAGAAACATGTATTTAAATGGATTGATTAGAAGGTTGTTGATCAATATACATGTACTTATATCCTCGTCAGATGACGTACATGAAATATTCATTAGATAATTAAATGAATTAAATAAAATAGTACAATACAGTTCATTCCCATTACCATTGGGGTTTAGTGATTTAGAGATGTATAAAAAACCATATCTAAAAAGCTCACGAATTTTCTATCCATTGAGAAATTTCTCACTAAAAAACATGTTGACCCATAAAAATTATTTAGTATCTCCCACAATGTTTTCTTATAGAATACCCTTCTTGACACAAATTACATATTACTTTTATTTATAACCTAGGGAAATTGAAAAATAATAATATAGTGAGATCAAATGCTCATTAAGGGTAAAAATAAGTGATAAAAATTTAATATCATAAGTGATCATAATATGAGAATATGGGTATAATCTTGATACATAATAAAATACATACAAAACAAATCTTAGATCATAAATCATTGTATATGAACTCGTATAAAATAATACATGAATCAAGAAATTATTGAAACACGACTAATCAAACATGTGCCATAAATCATGATCCATGGAATATCATGTTTCAAAATCATTAAGATCATATTTATTATCATTACGAACCTTGAAATCCACCAAAATATTTACACATAAATTTTTGAGTGGAGATAAACACCAACATGCTCACCTTTTATGTACCTTACTATATGATAACTTGTTCACATGAAATTTCTATATCATTCTATATATTCATTTACCTAATGAATTGGAGTGATATATACATCCAAACCCTCTCATAAACAATAAATTCGTATTCCCAATGAAAATAAAACATTAATCATGTCATATTGTACCCTTGTAAAAAGAATGTTTTTCTTAAAACACTCAAAATAATAATAAAAATAATCTTAAGAAAGAATATAATATCAAAATTATAATTTACCAAAATAAATCATATCCTAATAAGATATAGTGGTTAATAAAAACATCACCTGTTTAAGGTTATACATTGGAGGGTAAATAAATGTGTAAATAAAAATGTAATTTCAAAACCATCTAAACATTATCATAATATATGATGTGTAAATAATATTCAAAACAAATTTTGGAGGGAAAGAGGAGAATTTTGAAATATGAAACATAAAGTTTTAATAATATCTGATCCCCAAAAAAATATAATGGCTTCAATAAGTATGAGTCTAAATACTTTGGAAACATGTAGTTTTAAAATAATATTTAATAACACAGACTTGATAAAGACATATTGTTTTCAAAAAGTGGAAGTAAAATCACATTGAAAAATTATAATATTAAAACCATACATCAATAATGGAAAATTTTAATACCAATAAATTTTATCAAAATAATATGTGGATTGGATGATAAAACATTTTATTGTGAAAATAAGGAAAAAACATTTGGACATTTTGAAATATTTTCATTTATAACCCACATCGTCAAAAGGATAACGAATTCATTTCATTGAAATAAATTAATGGAGATAAAATATAATTAGAGTAATTGATATTAATTTAGGGAAAGGGGTCATTTTATCTAATTAAATACATGAATATGGAATAAAAATACATTAAATTCATTGAGGATTGTTATCAAAAACACACTTTAATTAAGTAATAAAATTATTAAGGATGGGGAATTTGGTACGTAAATTTATTTTTACATTTTATAATGTGAAAATTAAAAATATAATCATAATATGTAAAATTTATTAATATTGTAAGTTAATAGTAAAAAAAGTTAATTATGACCAAATCAAAATATTATGATTCATGAAAAACCTGAATAGCCTTTGTAACTTTTGAATCAAAACACCATGAGATGTAAAAAATTAAATAGAACATTGAATATCATGAAATATAATTGGATCATGATAAAAAATGATAATAAATATTTATATACACTGTTGAATAGAAAACATATTGTGTATCATAAACATGTCCCCGAGGATTCAAATTTGAGATAATTAAACCCTTACAGCTAATGTACCATTATAATAAAAAACCAATAAAAAGTAGAAATTTAAATATATCATAAAATAACATGATTATAATAGAATTCAATATTTTATATCTAAATTATTTATTATACACATCAGAAAAATGAAATTGGGTGAATAATTACAAACATGTATCAAAGAGACGAACTAGAACAAAACCTCTTAGCTATGTGAGGAAGTGTTCTGTACTAACACTAAAATTTCTAAATAATATAATTAATTTCATTAGATATATAATAAATAACCCTGTTAATTATATTATTAATTTTATATGTTTCACTTATTTTATTTTTCTATTTTTTAGTATATTTTTTTCTTACACATACTATTGGGGTTGTTCAGTTAATTTCATTATAATACTTTTAGATTATTGACTATAGTAAAATATGTTGTAAAATAGTTTCATAATATCCAGATTTTAATGCTATTAAATCCATTATTATTTCATTACCATATAATTTATACAGTTAAATAGGTTCTCCATTAATGGAATCAATTTATAAAATTTAAATTCATATGTCATTTTTAGCAATTCTATTTACAGTAACCATTTATTTCATCTATTACTTTTGGAATGTATAATATTATTATTCTTTAATGGTAATGGTCTTATTAATAACCATTTTTAGAAATTATATACATGTGTAATTCCATTCATGTTCTTTGATTTTTAAAATTAATGAGAAGCATTATCTCATGGAGGTAGTAGTCCACACATAGAGACTACCAATGCGCTCCTTTTTATAGAATTAACTGAGAGTTGAAAAATATATCATATCATTTAAGAATCATCATAAGGTTATAAATTTTACATTATGTTATAAAATAATATTTTTGAGAAATCTATAAAAGGTGGCGATGAAATGCTTAATGTGTTGCTTCATGGAGGCAATAATTTGTTCACACACACTAACAATGATTATTGTTTTAGTTGTTATATAGTAGAAAATAAATAATGGTTTTACCATTATTATAATATAAAATTAACACACTAATTATGTAATGTAAATTATTATACTTTGGTATATTTGGAAGAAAAGGTAAATTATAATAAACAAATGTTAACAATGATTTATTACCCATGTTCTGACCATGAACTTCCTCATGATGAAGGCATTTTATTTGAAGGACTTAGGATAATTTGTGTTGAAAATTGGAATTTTGTAATGTAAAGTACATAATTTAGAAGAAATTTTTTAAGGTTTTCAATGAAATTTGGAAGTACGAGTGGATTATTTGAATAGTAGCATTGATCCCTATTTAATAAGTGAAGATGATGGAATTTTCTATGGAAAATAATGTTATGTAATGTGTAAGAATAAAATGAAATGAATTTTTAGTGAGTTTAGTGAATGAAGGTTGGCTGAAAATGTTGTAAAGATTTTATTACATAAAGAATAATTCTAGATGTTTTAAAGGTCATGTTAATATTTGAAATTTCTCTCTCTATATTACACTAGACATTTAAACACATATTACTCATAATAAAATACTAATATTGTCAATTATATTATTATCGAATAAATTAAGTAGATCCTTATTATGAAATTATGACCTCTTGATTATAAATTTGGTCACCATCTAACAAAATTCATTTTACATATATGAAAATGGATGATTTTAAATTAATAACACTTTCCAACTATTTTTTTTAAATAAAAGTGTGTTTTTAAAAATTAATCTTCTATATAATAAAAGAATTTGATGGTTTTGAATTATCATAATATTATTTGAATTATTATAAAAAAATGTTATGGGTATTTATAGAAAATCCAAAAAAAAATTTAGCACGAATATTTTTGATGTAATGAAAAAACTGAAAATATTTTTTAAAATCTAATAAAATGTTTCTTAAATAAAAAATAAATAAATAAATTATAAGTCATAAAAAATATTTTAAATTTCATAAAAATATGCTTAAAAATAATATATGGTCAATTAAAATATTTTATAATATTTTTGTACTTTAACATATACTGATAATGAAATTGAGTTTACTAATTTGTAAAATAATTTATTTTTAACTATTCACAAAAAAACTATTATATTAGAAAAACCTCTAAAATACATCCTTAGTGAATTTTTTTGGAATTATAATTATGATTTTAAATTTAAAAAATTTAAATTATAAAATCATAATAACAATTATATGATAATATAGAATTTATAGAAAACAAATTTTGTTGAAAATAACCTCTCCAATATTAACGCATATTAAATATTTACATTATAAAGGTCAAAAAAATTATCGGTTTACCCAGTTATTTTTTATTATATATTTTTTAATAATGATTTATCAATATTTTTTTGGTTTTTATATTGGTTGTATGATGTGATAGAATTTATATAACATAGTATGTATTTTAAAGGATCCAAAATCTAGGTTCATTACATTATAATCCCCCAAAATAAATCATGTACTCATAATTTTAATTATTACCCACTGATTAATGTAGGAGAGAGTATTATTAAAAAAACATATTATTCTAGATATATCATCCAATGTGACATCTAATTTAATATCTTAATCTATATCAATATACTTATCCTTCATAAAAACCATTGATATTTTATACCACAATCATATATTTTCAAGAGTACACCTTCTTCTAAATCTATTTCAATATTATAGATGTTAAAACATAATAAAATGAAATATCCATAAAAACTTAACTCGTATATCAAATCACTAGTTCGTAAAATTATATACAAGTCAATAGAATGCAAAAATACTATGACAAAGTTCACTAAAAATATCATGAATCAATTATTTATCCCAAGGATACCAGTTGAGAAAAACATACATTATCAAAATAAAATAACTCTTTATTAATTCAGACATACAAACATATTAATCCTAATTGTTGTTTATACCTCCATCATGTGTTCATTAGTGACTAACCCTAAAAAAATTTTCATAAAATCACTTTTAATCTTACTTATTCTATTTAATATATGTTCCAAGGAAATTTAAGAAGATGTACTGAAGAAAAATACTAAAATGTTTCACATAAACTTTATAACTTTTGTAATTTACTAAAATATCATTGATAAATATTAATCACTAATGAAATATATTTGAGTGATGATAATTAACTTATATTATGATGTAAAACTCACTACCTTAAGAAATAAATAGAATGACAACTTTTTCATCATATTAGGCATATATCAACATTCTAAACAATTTATGAATGATGACCTATTCTATAATAAGACATAGTTTTATCTAGATATATAATTTTTCCTGCTTCATTTATATGATACTATTTTAAACTAATAGTAAAACAAAATTTTATATGATAATATGAAAAAATAATTTGGTAATTTGAATATGAAATCTCAATCCTAAAATTTCATCTCCGATATCACCTTAATTTCATCCTATGATACATTAATTTTGAGTATTTCAGACTTGTTTAGTACAATAATTCTCTTAGTTCTATATAGAATAATTTATGTTGTATTCTCTCATACTTCGTTAACAAATCCATTAACATAATTAAGAATTTAATAACTCATAATGATTTTAAAAGAGTATGAAATCAACCAAAGGATATCCATTGGGAGTTTCAAACTATGTTTTAATTAAGTCCCATATTTCTCACACCAAGAGATGACTAAGTGAGTACCAAATATGACCATTTAGAGGATTATTACCATTAATTACATCTCTACCAAAGCCTATATCCAAAAGTATTATCCTTAGAGGGATGTTAATTCCTATAAAAATACTCAATCTTTATATTTAACAAATTCTATGATATTATTCTATATGTAAATTGAACCCATTGATTTATCCTGATGGTTACTCTAATAATATCTTATTCTTTTTTCTATATTATTAACTTAATCTACACAAAGGGTTATCAATTATAATAATATTCAACAAATCATCATTTTATTATGTTTATAATTGAAATATTATTCTCAATATATAATAGGTTATAATAGGTTAATATTTTTTGATAAATGTAAAATAAGATTAATTAGAGCCTGATAAAAATATTTTGAGTCTTGAAAATTTCTTAAATCCATTAAAACAATTGAATTACAACATCATGAGATGTATAACATAAAATAGAACATTGGACATCTAGAAAAAGAAGTATAGAATGATAAAAAAAATTATGTGGATGTAATTTCACCATTGAAAAGGAATTATGGTGAATAGCTTAAACATGTCTCTAGGGATTCAGATTTTAGAAAAATAATCCCATATTACTATTGTAACATTTGAATCAAAACACTAGAAAAGAAATGAATTGAAATTAAAAATAAAATAAAATGATAAAAATATAATTCATTTTTTGATATCTCAAATATCTATTATATAAATCACATAAATAGAATTAGTTTCATAATACCAAACATGTCTCAAAGAGAGAAAATTGAGATGAGCACACTTACTTATGTCCGAAAAGATTTTTAACTAGAACTAAACACCCTGAATAATATAATTAATATAATTATATATATACCTAAGAACGTTATTAATCAATATTTTATTTTATATGTTCCATTTATTACGTTTTGGTACTTTTTTTAACACAGATTCCGTTTATATCGGTCTCTTGGGGTTTTTTGGTTAATTTCTACACAATAATTTTAGTTTGTTTAGTGTGGTAATAGGGTTTTTAAAATTGTTTCATACTAAATAATATAATATTATTTTGTCTGTTAATATTCTATTATAACATAATATAAATATTCAAATTGGTTATCTATTAATGGAATCAATTAAATAACATATGATAATATG
Source organism: Viscum album (assembly GCA_963277665.1). Classification (NCBI taxonomy): domain Eukaryota; kingdom Viridiplantae; phylum Streptophyta; class Magnoliopsida; order Santalales; family Viscaceae; genus Viscum; species Viscum album. The sequence goes on from OY728161.1 coordinate 1,642,155,844, forward strand.
TACTTTATAGAAGTTAAATTTACTATAACCTTTTTTTGTGAAATATTAATCATTGAATTTTTAATATTGTAATTACATAATGTTAATAGTTTAGTAAATAAATTTTCATATACCTTAATTTAATATTTATGTAAATTCATGGTAGTTAACTTGAAAAAAAATGAGAAATATCACCTCATGGAAATAGTAGTCTGAATGTACACAGAGACCCAACTCATTTTTTTAGGAATTAAAAGAAATCAGAAAAACAAAATTCACTTAGAAATAATTAAAATTTTATAACTATTATATTATCTTTTTAAAATATTTCTGAACCATCCACAAATAGTGGTGATGAAAAACTAAATGTGTTACTTCGTGGAGGAGGTAATTCATGAACACACAATACTGATAATTCTTATTTCTTCTTAGAAAATAGAAGAGTGTAAATAACGGTTTCATGATTATTATAATAATATCTCAATATTCCAATTATCCATAGGTTATAGTTATTCTATGGTTTGTTTCCCTCGGACATCGGGGATGACCTCCTTTTATGGGAGGTTCAAACATTCTGATCAGTTTCTAATGGGTTTGTTCGTAGAACCGAAAACATCCAATGATTCCACATCCATTCATACCTACTTTCCAAAGGTAGGTGCTCATTAGTTTGTGGACTGATGGGGCTTAGGAATTTTCATTGGTCGAGAGTATGGGAGGTCGGAGTCATCACACCTTTTTTAGGGGAATTATAATCTACTCCAGGACTCTCTTTATAGATTTATGTTATGTTGGTGAATCCTTATTACATTACCAATTATAAAATTAGTTTTCCTTTAGATCTAACAATCAATGATCGATACCTAGGAAATTTAGAGAATATATGTATTCGAGGTTCTTCAGTGATAAAGAATCATTTGTATTTCTTAGATATTCTTAGTTAATGGTATCCTTTGATACGTAAAAGTATCTTGGTCCTTATGATGACCATACTAGTTTTAAAGCCACTCAATGGGGCACTTGAAGTTTATTGTCATTCATAAGGACATGAATTATTTTAGATTTGGGATCGAACCCGCAGATGGGATACCTACGTATCCTCTGTTTATAAAAGGAACCATAACCCACATAGTTCGGGTAAGGGAGTATGATGTTTATGATTGATGGCTCAAAGAAGGATGTCATAATTACCATTACACTCTAATCTCACGTGAGTCATGTTCGGTGGGAGAAAAAAGAGGTATTGGTAAAAAAAAATCAGACAATTGTGCCATGAAAGATGCAATCATAAGAAATAATTTGGGGTTTATGTATGTATGACTGCCCAAATAAATGATGATTAAGATTTACTTCAGCGAAGAAATCCAGGAACAGGGTCCATAAAGGTATATGTGCTTCATGGAGATTTTGAATACTCTATCTTGGGTATTACTCCTAAAAAGTAGGCCCAAATTAGGAGAGGACTTATGATTGGGTTTTACTCCTGAAAAGGAATCCCAGATCAAAGGTAAATTAGGACTGGTTAAGAGAAATTAATACTGGGGCTTACTCCTGAAAAGGAGGCCCAGGTTGAGAGACATGAAAAATTAAGGGACTTGGGGCTTACTCCTGAAGAGGATGCCCATATTTGAGACTAGGGCTTACTCTTGAAAAGGAGGCCCTGGTTAAGAGAATTATGGTTGGGACTTACTCTTAAGGAAGATTCCTAGATTTGAGAATTATGACTAGGGATTATTCCTGAAATGGAGGCCCAGGTTAATGAGGACTTGGGGCTTACTCCTAATGAGGATGCCCAGATTTTAGAATTATGACTGGAGATTATTCCAAAAAAGGAGGAATAGGTTAATGAGGACTTGGGGCTTACTCCTAAAGAGGATGCCCGGATTTGAGAATTATGAATGGGGCTTATTCGTGAAAAGGAGGCCCAGGTTAATGAGTTCTCTCATCGTAAAGGATGAGGTTGAATGAATGAAATCTCAATCTTTAGTGACATGAATATGTGTAATTCACTAGGTTTTGAGAGATATTCCACAGAGTTCCTTTCAGATAAGGAATCAAAATCAAGAAATCATGCCATAAATGGATTTGAAGAGTGTCTTGAAGATTGAATCTTGATTAGGAGTGGTGGAATTGTTTAAGAGGGGTGAAATGGGCAAGAAGGGCATCCAAAAAGGCAGGGGTGCGCAAGTCCTGGAAGGTGTGCAGGTACTGCGTGGGCGCGCAAGTCCCGGTCACACAGGTATAAATGCGTGACATATTAGTATTTGTGCGACAGTTAACCAGCAGGGTAATACTTGAGCGACTCTTGGTTAAAGCCTTTAGAATCCTCTTGAGGCTCTTTCAGAAGAGGGGCATGCAAGTTCTATTGAAGGAGTAAGGCGGCGCGCAAGTGTGGCCTTTTCCTTTAAGGGATTTCCACTCAGGCACACAAGTGTTTATGATTTTCAACACTTAGGCCTTCCTCCCCCTCTTTAGATCTTCCGTTCTAGGTAAGAAATTACCTTTGAATTGTTTCAAAAGCTTTGAGAGAAGACTAGGGCGCCGGGAACTCAAATCTGAGTTTTGGAAAAAAAACTTCCTCCCTTTTTGGGGGGCCCATAGTGCCTATTTATAGGCAGGAGAAGAACTCAGGGGGTTATCACTTAGGTCGTGCAAGTAACTTGCATGACCATTATGCATCGCGAAAGTCCACTTGCGCGACTATGAGGGAACTTGCGCGACCTATTGGAAATGTTCTCTTTGTTCATTCCTTTGTTGATTTTTGATGTTTTCTTCAAAGTCTAAATCAATTTGTGCTAAGTCATTTCCCTTTTCTAATATTTAGATTCTATGATGAAAGGAGCATCAACAAAAGTCCCCCCTCAGAGTTGGATCCGAAGAGAATAGATGATTCGACTCTGAGGAAAAGAAGAAAACCAAAATAAAGGGGGCGCACATGTCTTGATGGCGCAGAGGGCGATGCGCAAGTACGTGTCGCGCAGGGCTGGAACGTAGGGGTACGGCGCGCAGGGTTCTGGCTGCGTTTATAAATAGAGGGCCTCACTTTCGTACAAAGAATCTGGATTTCCGGATTTCAAACCTTCGAGCTCTCGCCGCGCAGGTCACCTTAGCCACGCAAGTTTTCTCTGTTTCCTGCTGTTTCCTTGATGGCGTGCTGCTATCAAGGTATCTTGACCTATTTGGTGATACTTTCACTCCAAACACTTGCGCGGCACATCCATTCTTGTGCGCCAAGTTTAGACATGCGTGCCGTAATGCCATGGCCATTTTTCTGAATTTCTTCACAAATTTTATGAAAAAATAAACCCATTTAACAGTTATTTTATTCAAATTTTTTGCAGATTCAATGGGTCTCAGGAGAATCAGAACGGGTGATGAACTGGCTAGAAAGTGGATTGATGACATGATAAACATTGTTGGCCATGATTACTATGATATCTGCGACAACACTCTCCCAGATTTGGCTAAGTATTTGAAGAAATATCATCTTAATTTCCCATAGAGAATCTACCTATCCCTGTATGGTTATGGTCATCTACAAGGAATCAATGTTCCAAATGCAAAGAAATATACGCCTGAAATGCAGCTGCACTGCTACTCCTTTATTTCAGTTATGTTGTGCATTAAGAGAAACAACAATGGTGTGAACTTTCAAATTCTTCCTCCATGTCATTTCCTTGCAGATATGAAAATGGAAAACCCAAGGGCTGAAATGTTTTCTGCTGCTGGTTGGTGGAGAGAAGACAAACATAGAATTAGAGCAATATCTAAAAATATTATTCTCTACAAATGGTTCTTTTAATCCAATGCTCCATTCTCAAATCCATGTATCCATCTCCTAAGTCTCTTGGACAGAAACAGAGTCACTGTTTGATCAGCAGAAAATTTTCTCAAACCGCACTCAAGAACATTCTTTTACAATTGTTCCAAGAATAGCTGGTATCACTACATCTCTTATGGTATCCAGTTGAATGAATGTATTCCAAGTGGTTGTTGATGAAGCTCGGGATGCCGAAAATCAAATGAAGAGTTATGTTGAAAATCTGTTGTAATTCTTGAAAAAAGAGAAGAGACTCCAATATGTGGATTTCCTTTTAACTCTTGTGCATCAAGGAAAAACACTTTCACCTTCAATCATTTGTACGCGCATTTTCTTTCTACCTGCTTTAAATTTTACCTAATCCAATGGGCCTAGTAATCATAGTTTGATTTTTACTATGATTAATGTAAATAACCCTACAAACTTTGAACCTTTTAATTTCTCAATATTACTTAAATCATACAAAATGTATGTTTAGTGAGCTGGAACTTGAATTTTATTCAGAGTTCCCTTGTCTTTTACGGGCAGTTTAAATTCATGAACGTCAGACATAAAGAGGCTAATGTTTAAGGTCGAAATAGTTTTGACCGAAATGGATTAAAATTGATTCAATTCCTTGACAATTCATCTGAAAACAAAGTATCATACTCAAGTATGAGGGAAAAATGTAAACTATGACTTAAGAATATTTGAATTTGAGGAATGATATCAAAAAGAGCTAAAAGTCATTAGAAGAAGTAGTTCCCAAGAATGAATTTTCCATTATTTAACAAACCCGTTAGGGGGTTGAATTATGCAGGGCCACCTAAAGGCATTGGCTGCATAGTTAAATAAATAGTATCTTTTGGCTAACAAGTCTGTTATGTAGACTATTTATGAAAGGCCGCCTATGGGCACGTGCTGCATAGTCAGGAAAAAGAACTCTCAGAAATTTACTTTCCTAGTGCCATAAGCCAGTGAAAGTTTATAGAGATTCAAATTTTCCAAAGTATAGAGTTTGTTGTATATAAAGAGGTACTTGAAATATGGAAAAGATATTTCCAAACAAGATTATCAAAGAACTGGATGGATATTACTCCTACGAAGGTCTGACCCAAACGTAGGGAAGGAGAATATAACCGATATACTTGAATACTTTCAGATCATGAAAAAGGATATGGGACAAATATGTTAAGGATGTCTATTTTTTGCGGATCCTTACATACTTTCATTTAAGACAAATAAGGACAAAAGAGGCATTCTTCCCATGAATGAAGTTACCACTATCTGACAAACCTGTTAGGGGGTTGAATTATGCAGGGACACCTAAGGGCATTGGCTGCATAGTCAGATAATAGTATCTTTTGGCTAACAATTCTGTTATGTAGACTGTTTATGCAAGGCCGCCTATGGGCACGTGCTTCATAGTCAGGCAAAATAATTCTCAGAAGATTGAAATTTTTGTGACCTAGAAGTCATGAAAAGGGTTTTTGAAGATCTGAAAAAATTTAAGGTTAGGATTATGACACATAAAGATGGGTATTGTCCAATGTATGCAGAGATACACGGATCAATAATAACCATAATCATGTTGTGGCTGGATCCTGAATTGAAATGTTGGACTTCACTACGTATCCCATAAGGATGGGAATCAAGCCATACATAGTTCTTAAACTACAGTTTAACGTCGTGTGGGACAAAAGGATTAGAGATCTTAGTTTAGGTTCATAAATCTTGGACCATTGTAAGAAATACACAGTGTGTGTTCTCATAAGGACTTTTCAGCCAGGGAACTAAGAGTGGAATATGGGGTTAGGTCCATAGACTTGGGGCTGGATTCGAGGGACACTCGAACGTTCCTACATATCCCATAAGGATGGGAATCAAGACCACGTAGCTCTATAACTACCCTATGTACAAATTTTGTTTGTACATGTGAAGGGTGAAAGGGGATTTTAGTACAATGATGGTTTAACCCAAGATAAAAGGTTTTGGCATTGCCATGTATGCACGTAGTCTTTGAAATGAAACATGATTGAAAAATCAATATAAATAATTGTTCCCTCTCAGGTGAGGGTATCAATGAAAAATTGTAGTTTATTATCATACTGTACAAAAGTGTTGTATAGTTTAACATCGTATAGCAAGGGAGAAAGTGAACCAATGTAAAGATATTGATTCTAGGGGCTGTTTCACGAATCAACATCGTATGAGATGGAGGTGAACCGATGTGAAGAGATTGATTTTGGTCTTGAACCTTGGAAGGTTGCCTACGTACCCAGCCTAGAAGGCAAGGATCAAAGTCTGCGTAGTTCAATTAAAGAATGAATTAATTGTCAAGTTGTTCTTGGGGACAAGGACCTAAAAAATTATGTTGTTGGGACTTACACATGGTTACTAGCCCAAAGAGAGTGTTATGGTTGAGGTTTGATCTAAGCTCACGTGATTCGTACTCGGTGTGAGAAACAAGAGGTAATAACAACCTTAACGATGCATAGTTTAATATCATGTAGGACATATAAAGGGACTATGCAGTTTAAAGTCTTGCAGTTAGGACTATTGGTGTTTCATAGTTTAATGTCATATAGCAGGGACAAAGTACATTTTAATGTCATGTAGGATATCTCAAGGACTTTTTGTACAGTTTACCGTCATGTAGTTAGGACGATGGGGACAATATAGTTTAACTTTATGTTGGACGAAAGGGGGACTGTGCAGTTTAATGTCATGCAGTGAGGACAAAAGAGTACACCATTTAACATCATGTTGGACGCATTGGGGATTTTTTCCCCAGTTTAGTGTCATGTTGGACGAAAGTGCGAATAGTTTAAGGTCATATGCATGGACCGTGGATGGTGCATTTTAATTTCATGCTAGACAAAAGTGTATTTTAAGGTCATATAGGACCTTTGATGATTTTGTACTTTAATGTCTATCCAGACGTAAGGGACTTCTATACAATTTAGCATCATGTAGTTAGGACATCACAGTTTAATGTCTTACTGGACGTAAGGTACTTTCAAATAGTTTAGGGTTATATTCATGGATTGTTGATGATGTAGTTTAAGGTCATACTGGACCATTGATGTAGTTTAACTTTATTCAGGACCTAGTTGCAGTTTAAGGTCATACTGGACCATTTAGGGAACTTTTTCACATTTTAACGTCGTGTGGGATGAAATTAATACAAATAGTTTAAGGTTATATTTATGGACCATTGTTGTATAGTTTAACGTCATATAGCAAGGACAATGGATGTTTTGTATTTATAAAAAATACTTCTTCAAAAATCTGGCATTGGTTAGAGTATTGATGAGTTCTCCATCCATCGAGATTAATGCATAAGCTCCATTGGAGTAGACCCTATGTATTGAATATGGTCCTTCCCATTTTGGCTCATGCTTGGGAGGTTTCTTTCCTGGTATCATTGGAGTTCTGAGAACTAATACCAATTCTCCCTGAGTGAATGAATGAAGACGAACTTTGTTGTTAAAAGCTCGTGATATTCGATTCTGATAGACTTCCAAGTGGTGAAGAGTGCACAATCTTTTCTCATCTAACCGTTCCAATTCATTCAATCACTTTTGATATTGTTCATCTGTAGATGATTGATAACAAATGGAAACTCTAAGCGAGGATAGTTGAACTTCAATGGGCAAGACGACTTATGTTCCATATACCAATGAAAATGGAGTTGACCGAGTTGCAGTGCGGGTGGTAGACCGATAAGCCCATAAAGCATGAAAGAGTTTATCAGGCCATGACCTATTATCTTTATCCACAATATTTTGCAGTAAATTTGAAAAAGTCTTGTTAAAGGATTATATCTGGCCGTTGGCCGCTTCATGATATTGAGATGAATGGTTGGATATGATGTTGTATTTTTTATACAACTTCTTCACTTCGGATGAACAAAATTTTGTGCCATTGTCCGTCCATATGGTATGAGGGACACCAAATCTGGTAATGATGTTAGACTTTATGAAGATAACAATGCATTTAGAACTGACTTCCTTGAGAGGTATTGCCTCTGCCCATTTGGAAAAGAAGACAGTAGTAGTAAGAATGTACTTAAACTGGTTGGTCGTAGCCGAAGGGTAAGGTCCCACCACATCCATTCCCCATGTGGCAAATGGCCATGAGTATTTAGCTGTATGAAGAAACTCTGGAGGTTGATGAATGAAGTTGTCATGTACTTGGCATGAATGACACTTCTTTGTGAAATCAACACAATCTTGTATCATTGAAGGCCAAAAGTGTCAAAACCTTCGAATATGATCAGACAGTCTATTTCCAGACTGGTGGGCACCACAGACTCCTACATGCACTTCTTTCATGGCACAATTTTCTGATTTTTTACCAATACCTCTTGTTTCCCTCAGACTTCGGGGATGACCTCCTTTGATGAGAGGTTCAAACATTCTGATCGGTTTCTAACGGGTTTGTTTGTAGAACCAGAAACATCCAATGATTCCACATCCATTCGACATACTTTCCAAAGGTATGTGCTCATTATTTTGTGGACTGATGAGGCTTAGGAATTTGCATTGGTCGAGAGGATGGGAGGTCGGACTCATCACACCTTTTTGAGGGGAATTATTGTCTACTCTAGGACTCTCTTTATAGATTTAAGTTATGTTCGTGAATCCTTATTACATTACCAAGTATAAAATTTGTTTTCCTTTAGATCTGACAATCAATGATCGATACGTAGGAAATTTAAAGAATATATGTATTCGAGGTTCTTCACTGATAAAGAATCATCTTTGTTTTTTATAGATTCTTAGTCAATGGTATCCTTTGATACGTAAAAGTCTCTTGGTCCTTATGATGACCATACTGGTTTTAAAGCCACTCAGTGGGGCACTTGAAGTTTATTGTCATTCAGAAGGACATGAATTATTTCAAAGTTGGGATCGAACCCGCAGATGGGATACCTACGTATCATCTGTTTATAAAAGGAATTAGAACCCACGTAGTTCGAGTAAGGGATTATGATGTTTATGATTAATGGCTCAAAGAAGGATGTCATAATTACCTTTACACTCTAAGCTCACGTGAGTCATGCTCGGTGTGAGAAACAAGAGGTATTGGTAAAAAAATCAGACAATTGTGCCATGAAAGATGAAATCATAAGAAATAATGTGGGGTTTATGTATGTATTACTTCCTAGATAATTGAAGATTAGGATTTACTTCCGGGATAAAAACCAGGAACAGGGTCCATAAAGGTATATGTTAAGGATGGTTGTTTTTTGCGGATCCTTACATACTATCATTTAAGAAAAATAAGGACAAAATAGGCATTCTTCCAAAGAATGAAGTTACCACTATCTGACAAACCCGTTAGAGGTTGAATTATGTAGGGCCACCTAAGGGAATTGGCTGCATATTCAGATAATAGTATCTTTTTGCTAACAAGTCTATTGTGTAGACTGTTTATGCAAGGCCGCCTATGGGCACGTGCTGCGTAGTCAGGCAAAACAATTCTCAGAAGTTTGACATTTTTGTGACCTAGAAGTCATGAAAAGGGTTTATGAAGATCTAAAAAAATTTAAGGTTAGTATTATGACACATAAAGATGGGTATTGTCCAATGTATGCAGAGATACACTGATCAATGATAACCATAATCATGTAGTGGTTGGATCCTGAATTGAAATGTTGGACTTCACTACGTATCCCATAAGGATGGGAATCAAGACATACGTATTTCTTAAAAAACAGTTTAACGTCGTGTGGGACAAAAGGATTAGAGATCTTAGTTTAGGGTCATAAAGCTTGGACCATTGTAAGAAATACACAGTGTCTGTGCTCATAGGTACTTTTCAGTCAGGGAACTAAAAGTGGAATTTGGGGTTAGGTCCAAAGACTTGGGGTTGGATTCGAGGGACACTCAAACGTTCCTATGTATCCCATAAGGATGGGAATCAAGCTCACGTAGTTCTAGAAATACCCTCTGTACAAATTTGGTTCATACATGTGAAGGGTGAAAGGGGATTTTAGTACAATGATGGTTTAACCCAAGATAAAAGGTTTGGGCATTGCCGTATATACACGTAGTCCTTGAAATGAAATAGGATTGAAAAATCAATGTAAATAATGGTTCCCTCTCAGGTGAGGGTATCAAAGAAAAATTGTAGTTTATTCTCATTCTGGAAAAAAGTGTTGTATTGTTTAACGTTGTATAGCAAGGACGAAAGTGAACCAATGTAAAGATATTGATTCTAGGGCCGGTTTCACGAATCAACATCGTATGAGATGGGGGTGAACCGATTTGAAGAGATTGATTTTGGTCTTGAACCTTGGGAGGTTGCCTACGTACCCAGCCTGAAAGTCAAGGATCAAATTCTGCGTAGTTCAATTAAAGAATGAATTAATTATCAAGTTGTTCATGGGGACAACGACCTAAAAAAATGATGTTGTTGGGACTTACACATGGTTAGTAGCCCAAAGAGAGTGTTATGGTTGAGGTTTTCTCTAAGCTCATATGAGTCATACTCGATGTGATAAACAAGAGGTAACAACAACCTTAATGATGCATAGTTTAATTTCATGTAGGACATATAAATGGACTATGCAGTTTAAAGTCTTGCAGTTAGGACTATTGGTTCTGCACAGTTTAATGTCATGTAGCAGGGACAAAGTACATTTTAATATCATGTAGGACATATCAAGGACTTTATGTACAGTTTAGCATCATGTAGTTAGGACGATGGGAACAATATAGTTTAACGTCATGTTGGATGAAAGGGGGACTGTGTAGTTTAATGTCATGCAGTGAGGACAAAAGAGTACACCATTTAACTTCATTTTGGACGCATTGGGGATTTTTTTCCCAGTTTAGCATCTTGTTCGACGAAATTGATAATTGTTTAAGGTAATATGCATGGACCGTGGATGGTGCAGCTTAATGTCATGCTGGACAAAAGTGTAGTTTAAGGTCATACAGGACCATTGATGATTATGTATTTTAACGTCTTTTCGGACGTAAGGGACTTCTATACAGTTTAGCGTCATGTAGTTAGGACATCACATTTTAACATCTTGCTGGATGTAAGGGACTCGCAAATAGTTTAGGGTCAAATGCATGGACCGTTGATGATGCAGTTTAAGGTCATACTAGACCATTGATGTAGTTTAAGGTCATAAAGGACCGAGTTACAGTTTAAGGTCATACTGAACCATTTAGGGAACTTTTTCACAGTTTAACGTCGTGTGGGATGAAAGTAACACAAATAGTTTAAGGTCATATGTATGGACCTTTTCTGTATAGTTTAACATCATATAGAAAGGAAAATGGAGGTTTTTTGTTTATACAAAATACTTCTTCAAAAATCTGGCATTGGTTGGAGTAGTGATGAATTCTCCATCCATCGAGATTAATGCATAAGCTCCATTGGAGTAGACCCTATATATTGAATAAGGTCTTTACCATTTTGGCTCAAACATGGGAGGTTTATTTCCTGGTATCATTGGAGTTCTGAGAACTAATACCAATTCTCCCTGAGTGAATGAATGAAGATGAACTTTTTTGTTAAAAGCTCGTGCTATTCGATTTTGATAGACTTCCAAGTGGTGCAAAGTGCACAATCTTTTCTCATCTAACCGTTCTAATTCATTCAATCGCTTTTTAGATTTTTCATCTGTAAATGATTGATCAAAAATGGAATCTCTGAGAGAGGGTAGTTGAACTTCAATGGGCAAGATGGATTTTGTTCCATATACCAATGAATATGGAGTTGACCAAGTTGTAGTGCGGGTGGTAGCCCGATAAGCCCATAAAGCATGAAAGAGTTTATCAGGCCATGACCTCTAATCTTTATCCACCATCTTTTGTAGTATATTTGAAAGAGCCTTGTTAAAGGGTTCTATCTGGTCATTGGCTGCTGCATGATATCGAGATGAATGGTTGGATTTGATGTTGTATTTTTTATACAACTTCTTCAATTCGAATGAAGAGAAGTTGGTGCCATTGTCCGTCAATATGGTATGAGGGACACCAAATTTGGTAATTATGTTAGACTTTATGAAGCTAACAATGCTTTTAGAACTGACTTCCTTAAGAGGTATTGCCTCTGCCCATTTGGAAAATAAGTCATTAGCAGTAAGAATGTACTTAAACTGCTTGGTCATAGCCAAAGGGTAAGGTCCCACCACATCCATTCCCCATGTGGAAAATGGCTATGTGTATTTAGTTGTATGAAGAAACTCTGGAGGTTGATGAATAAAGTTGGCATGTACTTGGAATGAATGACACTTCTTTTTGAAATCGACACAATCTTGTATCGTTGAAGGCCAAAAGTATCCAAGCCTTCAAATTTGATCAGATAGTCTATATCCAGACTGGTGGGCACCACAGAATCCTTCATGCACTTCTTTCATGATAGCCATTGTCTCTTCACCATCAATTCATCTGAAGAGAACTCCATCAAAACCACGTTTTTAGAGAATTTTCTCTAGGTGATTTGGGCTATCATAAAGAGTAAAATTGACCACACGTCGCCGGATTTGTTCTTTCTCAGCTCTATCAGGTGGAAGTATTCCATTTTGAAGGTATTCCCTAATAGGTGACATACATCCTGTAGTATGACCATATGGTTCAGGAATGGGACTAATTTCATTAATTTCCACTGTTCGGATTCAAACATAAGATGAAATTGCACGACGGTGGGCAATACTGATGGTTGTCTCATCCCGATTTGGATCTTCCAGAGTTGTGGCTATATTATCCAGTGCATCAGCTTGAGCATTTTGTGATCCTAGGACATAATAAAATGTCGGTTCCAAAGGGAATTCCTCCATTAACTCTCTGACGTAATCATACAAATGGATTAGTTCTTATTTTCTAATGGCATAATCCCCATTGACTTGTTTGATTACCAGGTCTGAATCACCTTTCACCTTTAAGTGATTCACTTGTGCTTGAAGTGATAATTCCAAGCCTATGATGAGAGCTTGGTATTCTGCTTAATTATTGGTACCACCTTCCCACAATAAGAAGGAATAAGGTAACACTTCCTTTTCTGGAGAAATGAGCACAATTCCTAAGCCAACTTTGTTGAATTTAGGATTTTGCATTTTCCTCCCAATTAGACTTCTGGAAGCACCATCAAAATACATTTCCCATGCCTGAGGACTTTCTTTAATAGATAATACTTCCTCATCAGGGAGTTCAATATATAAAGATGTGTCTTCCACTTAAGGGTGTTCAGCCAGGAAATCAGCTAGAGCATGGCCCTTTACCGCCTTTTGAGACACATACTGAATGTCGAATTTCTGCAAAATAACTACCCACCTTGCTAGATGTCCTATAAGCATTGGACGACTAAGGATGAATTTGAGCGGGTTATTGCGAGATACCAATTAGACCTCGTGATGTTGTAGGTAGTTTCTCAACTTCTGAACTGCAAAGATTAATGCTAGGCAGCACTTCTCAATACTTGAATATCGGGTTTCTTCTTAAAGCATAGTTCGACTGAGATAGTAGAGGCTATTCTCATTCCCAGCATCATTCTTTTGAGCAATAAAGGAACCCGATGATCTCTCTATAGATGTCACATAGAGGATAAGTGGTCTTCCTTCAACAGGTGGAATGAGTACCGGTGGACTCAAGAGGTATTTTTTGAGAATATAGAATGCTTCTTGACATTCTTCAGTCCACTGGTAAGTGACTCCCTTCCTCATTAATTTGGTGAAGGGTAAACTTTTGCCTGCTAAATTGGCGATGAAACGCCGAATATAGGCTAAGTGTCCTTGAATTCCTCTTAATTATTTCAAATTTTGAGGAGGTGACATACCAAGGATTGAATTGGCCTTCTCAGGATCGACTTCAATACCACGATGGCGTACAACAAAGCCAAGAAATTTTCCCGAGGTTACCCTGAAAGCACATTTTAAGGGGTTCGTCTTCAAATTATGTTGTCGAAGCTTGCGGAATATGACTTCCAAATCATCCAAGTGATTAGAACGTTTTTTGGATTTAACTACCAAATCATCAATATATCATTCAAAAAACTTCCCTAAGAAAGGTTTGAAGATACGATGAATGTCACGCTGATAAGTTGCACCTGTATTCTTTAAGCCAAAGGGTATTACCTGGTAGAAAAACACACCCTGAGGGGCTATGAAAGCTGTAGATTCCTTATCTTCTAGTGCCATTCAGATCTAATTATATCCAGATTATCCATCCATGATGGAAAGTGTTTCATATCCAGCTGTTGCATCAATTAAAAGTTCTGTAATCAGAAATGGGAAATCATCCTTAGGACAATGCTGATTAAGATCTCTGAAATCGATGCAAACTCTAATTTGTCTGTTCTTCTTCTTTACAGGAAAAATATTAGCCAACCACTTGGGATATTGAACTTCTCTGATGAAGTTATCTTTGATAATCTTATCCACTTCAGCATCAATTTTGGAAACATAAGTTGGGTGTGTTCTTCTCGAGGCTTGCTTAAATCCTCGGTGTTCTTCTAATAAACCCAAATGATGAGTAGCAACATCAGGATCAAGCCCGTGCATTTCTGTATAGTTCTAGGCAAATATATCTCTATTTTTATTTAGAAAAGGAATATACATCTCTTGCTCTTCAAGATCCATGTCTGCACTGATTAAAGTGGGGTGTGGATCTTCTTTTGTACCCAGATTTATTTCTATGAGTTCATCCACAGTGGTAGAGATACCCTCTTCAAATGCTGGAGGAGCATCTCTGAGATTTTACTCTTCTTCTTCATCATGTATTATTTCTTCCGTTTCTACTTGCATAGTAAATGATAAAGTAGAATTTTCATGATCAGAAGAGATGTCAAAATTTGCATATCTTTAAGAAGAAGCTTCCATTTCCGACATGATTGATGATGAAGGGTCTTCTTAGGGTAATAAAGAGGAGATGATGGATTGAGAATCGTCATCATTGTTCACCTTCGATGTTGCTATAACTTCTTCTATCCTAATTGGTGAAGCATAGACTTGTTGGATTTCAGCAGATGAAATGAAGACATCACCATTTTTGCTTTCATCACTGCTTGGTAGATTACCAATTTCTCCCATGTTGTCTGGCTCGATTGTCATAATTGACATTATGGATCTTTCCATAGAGTATTTTTATTCGGGTATATCTTGTAAATTTGACTGATAGGCAACACATAATCTATAATCACATGTGTAAATGGATTTACTGGAATTTTCTCCAAACCATATGGAGCATTAACTTTGGTAATCTCCTTTGTTGTGGATTTCTCCCTTCCCTTCATGTGATATAATTCTGCCTCAATGTATTGAGACTCACATGTATTGAACGGGGCCTTATCACCATACAATGTCTCAACTTGACCATCGAAAAAATATTTGAGACATTGATGGTATGATGAAGGGATAGCCGCATGTTGATGTAGCCAGGGTCTTCCAAGAAAGATGTTGAAGGCTGAGTCATAATTAACAACCATGAAATCTGAATTGGATACAAGATCCCCAAACTGAGTTCTGAGTGGAACTTCGCCCAGTGGTTCTTGTTCATTTTTATCATATCCTTGTAACATCATGGTAGAAGGAGATAAATCAGATTCCGTGAGGCCCAATTGACGAAGTGTACAAATGGGCATGAGGTTGACTCCTGAACCATTGTCAATAAAATTTCTTCGGACATCTACGCCATTGACCTTGCCAAAAAAGTACAATAGTCTAATATGTCCATGCATAACATCATCTTCATCTTCATCAGTAAAAGATATTATTCCATGGAATTCTACAGGATTATTCTCTATGTGATAGACTTCAACTGCAGCAATTTCAGTTTCAAACTTCTGAGGACTTGACAAAGCCTCGATGAGTGCTTCTCGAAGATCTTTTGATTGATTCAGAGCATCCAAAATTGATAACTTGGCTGGTAGATGGGCCAAGTGTTTCAATATATCATACTTTTGATCCAGAGGTCTGCGTTTCCCAATAGGAATATGTGGTTTAGCAGGTACCATGGAAGAAAATCCTTTCTAAGTTGATGCATCTTGTATCAGGTTAGGAATTGGCAATATTCCTGGTTTTGGAAGATTAGACCGATTAAAGCCATTTACTTTCTGAGAGGAAGAAGATGGAACCTTCAACCGGTCTTCCGAAATAACTGTGTCAGGACTGATTTTGCTATTGGTAGAAGAACTTTCTTGTTCTTGCTGAGCTCGCTGAAGGGATCTACCACGAGTTTCTGTTGCGTACACAGTTCTAGCAGGGGTAGAATTGGAATGGTGGCTTCTGAAAGATCCACATCTTCCCCTGTATCCTGAGTGCTTGGAACTTCCTCTGATTTCCCTGTTTGATACAGGGAATTCAGGCTCATTGAAATCAAAACTGCGACTGGCATATGGATCTGTAAATTGAATCATATTAACAGAACTAAAGATTAACTCTTCGTCTGATGAAGACTCTACCTGATTAGCCTGCTTAGGTTGTGCCATTTGGTGGGGCGGTGCTCGTGGCTTTGAAGTAGATGGAATGAAGTCCGCCAGAGTCAAAGACAACTTAGACTTTGACATATACTCATATTCTTCTGATTCTTTTTCTTTCTTTGAATCATGTCGTTTCTTTGAGGACTTTCCCTCTAATGAAGAGGGTTTTGCCACAACATTCATGGAATAAGACACAGTTGGTTTCTTTAATTTTGTTCTCAAAATAGCGTGATTTCGATTGATTTTCTTTCTGACCATCCAATCATCATACTTCTTTGCATTTTTTCTTCTGACTTTTGGCATTCACCTTTCTCCTCTATAACTGTAGCAGTAACACATGCTACCTGAGCTGAAGAACCTTTCAGTTTGACTTGTCTCGAGTCGACCATATTTTGCAGGAGTTCTTTGAAGACAAAACTCTCCTGGATGGGATGCCCCAACATTGGATGAAAAGGGAAATAATTGGGACGATCTTAATCTCTTTTCTTGTTTGGCCTCTTGGGCATTGGTAATTGAACCAAATTGTTTTCTTGAGATGAAATGAAATAACCAGGAGCTTCTTCATTTTGGAAAGAGTATTTTTTCCTCTTCAGATCCTCAAATTGTTTTCGTCTTTGATCTCTTTGATCGTCTGGATGAAACATCTTTTTTTGTTGGTGGTCAGGAGGTGGAGCCCTTCGAGAAGATGAAGGTTTTGAGGTAGAAATAGGTACAGCTTCTTGTTTAAGCATAACTGTAGCAGTTTCTTCTTTACCCATTCTCCTTCCTGGAGCTGATGAAATTAAACGAGATTTAGACTTAGCCTATATAAGGGAATCTTCAATCTACTGAGCGATTGAAGTAAGGTCTCGAAACCCTCCTGTGTATTTCACAGGGATTAACGGCATGCGTAATTCATCACGCAGATTTCCCACACAGATTGGCAACAATTATTCTATGTTAATCCCTTCCAACGAGCAATGAAATCAGAGACCCTTTCATTCTCCCTTTGCTTACAGTTTGTAGGATCGAAAACTGTTGTCTTTGGCAAAGTTGAGCTGAACTGAAGGAGGAATTTTTGGCAAAGATCCTCCCATCCGATAATTGACTGGGATTGCAAGATTATATACCAAACAAAAGCTAGTCCTTGCAAGGTTCGCATGAAGCATCTGAGTTTCACTTCTTCTTGCTGCTCTGGAGTTCCCATCATACGATCGCAACAAGACACGTAATGTGTCAAATCTTGTTCAGGGTCGCCTGATCCATTGAAAATAGGGAATACAGGGTTCCCAAAACTGGATGGAGGAGAGATTTAATCTACCCATTCAGGGTAAACATTTTTTCTAGTTGAACATGCGCACGTTTCCCTTCCATAGTTTCTAACCGAGCTGTTAATGACTCAATAGTAGTTATTAACATTTGAGAAACATTCGGTTGAACTTGGACTTGGGTAGGTGTAATGACTAGAGCTCGGATAGATGTGGTGGTTGGTGCTTCAACAGATGCTAGCACTGTCAACTGTTGTGGCACTTGACCCATAGGATTAGACATGTGAGGGTGTACTGATAGAGGAGGATATTCTTGATCCATCTAAGTAGCTGCAACAAATTCCTTTGGCTGACTGACTGCAGCATTCTTAAGAAGAAGACTACTCTGAAGTATTTCTGCATTCAACCTTCTTAATTCCTTCATTTCTTCCTCCTGTTGTGCAAACCTTTTCTCTAGTGAGAGCGATTGACCTTCTCTAGAGGAATGATATGTAACCTGGTTCTTTCCATTCCCTTTGTTGGATCCTTTTCTGAGAGGGGGAAGTGGGTTACTCAAAGGATTACCTAGGTTCTGAGTAATCATTTGACTTCTTATACGCAAACCTTCTTCATTTGTGTCGGTGCATACATCTTCTTGAGCAGGAACCTCTTCATCTGAGTCCCCTGAGTGAGCCTCATATGGTGGATCAGCAACAATGGAATTGATGACATTGATTGATGCATAACTCATCGCATCCCTTCTATCAGCATTTCTGTGATACTGTCTTCTTCTATGTCTTTGATGAGACATTGCCTTTTGTTGATTCGATCCCTCAGGAACTTCTTGACGAACGGTAATTTGGATGGAATCTACTGATAATTTGGCTCTTCGTTCCTCTTGAGGCTTCTTCCCCAATCGAGAAAAGACTGACTTTCTCTGAGGAGGGGATTGATGATTTCAAAAAATCCTCAGTCCAGTGGACTAGGGCTATTCCTTCTCAACTCCACGAATCTTATTTGTTGATTCCGAGGGTTGGTTTAAAAGAGTCCCCAGTCTGGCGAGTTGGGGTGGCTCTTGACATGCTATGTCTGAGACTTTCTTAAAGGCTCTCCTGATCTTGCGAACCTTAGTCCGGAAATTAGCTGGATGCATTAACCTATATCCACTATTATCACCTGGTTCAAAAGACCTTTGGATAATTTTCGACACTTCTGTCACTTGATGATGTGCTTGCTCTATACGAGAGGCATGTTCAATATTCTCGTTTGCTTGATGCAGGAGTAATTCAACAACTTGTTCTATGTATTCTTGATTTTGAGAGGAACTAGTTGAGGCATGTTCTTGGGCAAGCTTTTGATTACAAAAAAAGCCGGGTATTTGTGGCCGGTCATGGGCAATAACATTGCATTGACCATTTTCGGCGGGCTTTGCTGACTGGAGAGCACCGGGAAATGTAGTTCTCCATGAACACCCCATCCTCTGACATGAATACCATATGGGGCATTGGCAATTCACTGACACAATCTTCTTAGTGCGCCAAAGCATGAATGTTGAAGGGATCTCTGCTGCTTTTCAGCCTTCGGATATCGAGAGATTGATAGAGATTCCAAATCAATCTGACATTGTAACCCTTCTATTATCATAAGATGATTTTCATATTCATCATAAGATAATACTTTCTTTTTCAACTGACAAAGATTTTTCTATATGTTGAGACGAATATCATGAATTTCATCTTCCATCAACATTTCTGGAATGTCATACTGATAGTCAGCCAGAGGCCAAAACATGACTATCACATCACCTTTCGCCAGTTGTTTTCTCATGTTCAACATTTCATCTTTGTCATTTGATTAATATTATTCTACCTGTTTTGACTAGAT
Source organism: Viscum album (assembly GCA_963277665.1). Taxonomy (NCBI): domain Eukaryota; kingdom Viridiplantae; phylum Streptophyta; class Magnoliopsida; order Santalales; family Viscaceae; genus Viscum; species Viscum album. The sequence continues at coordinate 1,642,175,170 of OY728161.1, forward strand.
CTGGTGCTTCCTTGTTACTTCATTGGATTCAATAGGATTGGTAGAGAAATCATTGATTAAACTAGAAGATGCATGACTTGGGGGTGGTTCAGATAATGACCTACACCCTAGGCTATCTTCTGATTGAGAATGTATTTCACCTGCTAGCGATGAAGCATCAGAAATGACTGGTTTTGCATTTGAAAGTGCCTCAAGATTATAGGGCTTTATCGGCACTACATTTTCCACTAGAGCATTTTCCGGGAAATGTGTATCACTACTGTGGAGAGGACTTTCACAGCGAAATTCATCATCATGGGGAGGACCACCATGGTGGGTTACAACAAAAGATGAGATCTCTTGCTCCTTGGTCTTCTGACCACACAAAGGGTTCCTATGGCTCTCATCTGAAGATGAATCTTAGAAATCGACCGAATTGTCATGAAGAAAGCCTTCATGACTAAGTGTATGTTGAAGACCTTCTGAATTAATGTTCCCACTATTGGGAAATGAGGGAGTAGAATCTTGAATTTCGACTAATAATTTTCTGAGGGCTTCAAGAACTCCAGCATCGAGCAAGGCCTTGTTACATATTGGCTCTTGATCTCCTGACTGTGTTGGGCGGGTCTTTTTATTAGATGCCTTCTTACTCGCTTTGGAAACCACTTGTTGATGAAAGTGGCTGCTCCGAGTAGGTGTATGAGCCTGATCAGGAAAGATGGTCAGGTTAAGCTGACGATCTCCACTCAAATCAGGTCTATGTGCCTGACTTGGTTGTCCGTATGATATGGGAGAGTATTCCCCACAACCCTCTTGGACTGGAACAGATGTGTGTGTCTGTTCTGGAGTGAATTGTTGATATGTCACTCCACTGGTAGGGATAGATTTATGTGTCTTTCTTTGAGATGCTGCTGAAGTTGTTATAATATCCTGGCAGGCATCCAGAATATGAGCAGGGATTTGCTTCTGCTCTTTCACCATTGATAGAATATTCTTGGTGACTTCAGCTACCGGAATGGGAATATACATCCATTCCGGGCTTGGAGTAGGTGTATGTGCCTACTCCTGTCCTCCTTTTCCTGTTAGTGAATCCTGACATTACTCAAGTGTGGGGGCAGAGACTTGAGTCTGCCTCTTATTTTTTGTCGGGGCTTTCTGACTAACGTCTCTGAATGCTACCAAGTGAGACTGTTGGTAGTCTTTATTAGTACTAGCAGGTGTATGTGCCTGCTGATTACACTTCGTCGAACATAGTTGACGAGATCCATCATATGTAGTCAGACGAGCCTGCTGACTAGATGATGATGTATAAAAAGGTGTATGTTCCTGCCTATAGTACTCCGCCAGAATTTCCTGGTGGGATTGGTGTGATGCTGCCAGACGAGTCTGCTGGACAGCGGAATTAAAACGGGTAGGTGTGTGTGCCTACTCGTTGCATGCCACCAAGTTTGGTTGGTGGACTTCTCCGGAGATGGCAGAGATAAGAACCTAATCACTATTAACCGGACTTCGTCTCTGGCGATTCGTCTTGCCTGCTCGGGTTCGAGGAACCTGAGCCGAACTCCTAGATTCGGAACCCTCATCATGTTGAGGGCGCACTGCTGCACGAGTCTGGCGGTGATTTTTGGTGGGAGACCTCAGGAAGGACTCTTATTTTCTTGATTTAATGCCCTGAGGGACCTTCTCATTCACCTCCCCAGAATAAGGGAGCGAATGGTGATTGTGTTTCGGGGATAACGACCCGAAATTGTTGGAGACGGTATTCAGCACCGCCTTCTTCTTATCACTAGTCGTCGTTGTCCGAACGACCGGTGTGAGTTGTTCACTTTGAGGGCTTGTCGGGTAGCCTCTAGAGTTGGGATGGTACCGTATTGATGGTACTCCTTAACAAGTGCGTTTGATACCCAGTGTTGAAGACGCTGAGTAGGTGATATCGTCCTTAGAGTGGACAATGATCCAGCAGGAGTAGTAGTAGTAGCATTTGCAGCATCAGTATTCACAGGTGTGAACTTGAGAGCAGCCATTCTAGAAATGCAGAAGATCATGGAAAAGAGTGCATGTTTGATGTAACATACGTAATTAAGATAAATTCAGCCACTACATCTTTTGGATGAGCACATAGGTCAACAATTGTTTTTGTTTTCCCTCTTATTGAGTTTTAAATAGGGGCCTAACAAATAGGTAAAACATCAGTTTAACATGGTTAAGGATTCACGTCGGGTTCACCATTTTTGTTTCCCTCTGACTTCGGGGATAACCTCCTTTGATGGGAGGTTCAAACATCTGATCGGTTTATAGTGGGTTTTGTCGTAGAACCGGAAACATCCAATGATTCCACATCCATTCGGACCAACTTTCCAAAGGTAGGTGCTCATTAGTTTGTGGATTGATGAGGCTTAGAAATTTGCATTGGTCGAGAGGATGGGAGGTTGGACTCATCACACCTTCTTGAGAGGAATTATTGTCTACTCTGGTACTCTCTTTATAGATTTAAGTTATGTTCGTGAATCCTTATTACATTACCAAGTATAAAATGAGTTTTCCTTTAGATCTGACAATCAATGATCGATACGTAGGAAATTTAGAGAATATATGTATTCGAGGTTCATTAGTGATAAAGAATCGTTTATATTTGTTAGAGATTCTTAGTCAACGGTATCCTTTGATACGTAAAAGTCTCTTAGTCCTTATGATGACCATACTGGTTTTAAAGCCACTCAGTGGGGCACTTGAACTTTATTGTAATTCAAAAGGACATGAATTATTTCAGAGTTTGGATCGAACCCGCAGATGGGCTATATACATATCCTCTGTTTATAAAAGGAATCAGAACCCACGTAGTTCGAGTAAGGGAGTATGATGTTTATGATTGATGGCTCAAATAAGGATGTCATAATTACCTTTACACTCTAATCTCACGTGAGTCATGCTCGATGTGAGAAACAATGGGTATTGGTAAAAAAATCAGAAAATTGTGCCATTAAAGATGTAATCATAAGAAATAATGTGGGGTTTATGTATGTATGATTTCCCAGATAAATTAAGATTAGGATTTACTTCAGGGAAGAAATCCAGGAAAAGGGTCCATAAAGGTATATGTGCTTCATGGAGATTTTGAATACTCTAGATTGGGGCTTACTCCTAAAAAGGAGGCCCAAATTAGGAGAGGACTTATGATTGGGTTTTACTCTTGAAAAAGGAATCCTAGATCAAAGGTAAATTAGGACTGGTTAAGAGAATTTAAGACTGGGTCTTACTCCTGAAAAGGAGGCCCAGGTTGAGAGACTTGAAAAATTAAGGTACTTGGGGCTTACTCCTGAAGAGGATGCCCATATTTGAGACTGGGGCTTACTCCTGAAAAGGAGGCCCAGGTTAAGAGAATTATGGTTGGGACTTACTACTAAGGAAGATGCCCAGATTTGAGAATTATGACTGGGGCTTATACCTGAAAAGGAGGCCTAGGTTAATGAGGACTTGGGGCTTACTCCTAAGGAGGATGCCGAAATTTTTGAATTATGACTTGGTATTATTCTTGAAAAAGAGGCCCAGGTTAATGAGGACTTGGGTCTTACTCCTAAGTAGGATGCCCAGATTTGAGAATTATGACTGGGGCTTATTCCTGAAAAGGAGGCCCAGGTTAATGAGTTCTCTCATCATAAAGGATGAGGTTGAATGAATGAAATATCAATCTTTAGTGACATGAAGATGTGTAAATCTCTAGGTTTTGAGAGATATTCCACAGAGTTCCTTTCAGATAAGGAATCCAAATCAATAAATCATTCCATAAATGGCTTTGAAGAGTTTCTTGAAGATTGAATCTTGAGTAGGAGAGGTGGAATGGCTTAAGAGGGGTGAAATGGGAAAGAAGGGCACCCAAAAAGGCAGGGGCGCGCATGTCCTGGAAGGCATGCAGGTACTGCATGGGCGCGCAAGTCCCGGTCGTGCATGTATAACTACGCGACACATAGGTATTTGCACGATAGTTAACCAGCATGGTAATACTTGAGAGACTCTTGGATAAAGCCTTTAGAATCCTCTTGAGGTTCTTTCAGAAGAGGGGCGCACAAGTTCTATTGAAGGAGTAAGGCGGCGCGCAAGTGTGGCCATTTCTCTTAAGGGATGGCCACTCAGGCGCGCAAGTGTTGATGAGTTTCAACACTTAGGCCTTCCTCCCCCTCTTTAGATCTTCCGTTCTAGGTAAGAAATTACCTTAGAAGTGTTTCAGAAGCTTTGAGAATAGACTAGGGCGCCGAGAGCTCAAATCTGAGTTTCTAGAAAAAAATTCCCTCCCTTTTTGGGGGGCCCACAGGGTCCATTTATAGGCAGGAGAAGACCCCGTGCGGTTATCACTTAGGTCGCGCAAGTCACTTGCACGACCATTATGCGTCACAAAAGTCCACTTGCACGACTATGAGGGAACTTGCGCGACCTATTGGCAATGTTCTCTTTGTTCATTCCTTTGTCGATTTTTGATGTTTTCTTCAAAGGCTGAATCAATTTGTGCTAAGTCATTTACCTTTTCCAATCATTAGATTCTGTGATGGAAGGAGCATCAACATGGTTATGCTTTTTTTAATGAATATGAATGAAATTTTATGAAATATGTGTTCCATATATTGAGGCCTTGAAATTCCTCTTAATAAAGGTATTGGATTTTATGTTCATAGTCTAATTGTTGGTGGCCAAGAGAATTTGGGTGAGAAAGGATATAACATAGATGAAATTGGGCAAGGTTTCAAATAATGTTTTAAATATGAGTAATTTATTTAAATGGTGTATGTTATCATCCTTTTAAATATGAATATGTTGGACTTTTAAAAGGAAAATAAAGTTAGGTAAGGGTCCAAATTTGATGAACTGAAATTTAGTTGAGTGAGGTTCTGGACGGATGGAAGGAAGATTATATAAAATAATAAAACCTGGATAATTATATATAAATTTACTATAGATCATGTTATTTTTGGAAAATCTAATCAAGCATTAATTATACATTTAAGCACTTATTACTATTAAAAAATAATAATCATGTCAATTATTTTATTTCTAAAAATTTATGTTCATCCCTATTTCCAAATTTAGACATGAAGATTAAAAAATTTGAATCCATCTAAACTAATTCATTTCAAAAATATGATTTTAAATTAATCAAACATAAAACATAAAAAATATTATTTAATAAAAGATACTTTTAAACATTTTAAACAAAGTATAAGAATTTTTTTTGTTACCAATTTTTAATATTGTAGTTGATATGTTATAAAATAATTTTTTTAAAATGGTAGGGGGTCAAGCCCCCTTTATTGATCGTGAAAAAACAGACCTCTTTTAGCACTGGGAAAGAGTAATATGTTATAAAATAATTGATAAGTACGTGTCTTTAAATGAAATAAAAAACTAAATTTCATAATAAAAATGTAATATCAGAACCCAAATATATTTTATATCCTTGAAAAAAGTTTTGGTTTATAAAATGATTCCTTGGATTAGAACACTACTTGAAGGTGTCTAAGTGGTTTGGATCATGGAAATATGGAAAAAGAGTCCAATATATGCTGATATAACTATTAGCACATGGGTTTTAGTGACCATTCACTATCACAAACTAAGACGGGTTTCCATGCAACCCAGAACATTACTTCATCTAGGAAAAGGGATGAGAGGTTCTCCTGATGATCCTTGGATGGAGAGTACTAACAAGAATAAATGATAAATCAAATTATAATGATTTATTCCCAAACAACCAGGATCAAATTACCAAATAGAGCACACTACAAAACCAAAAATAATAGGACATCATCAAATACAAAAAACTGATCTAGATACAACAGATGCTAAACAAAATATATAATGAATAAAAATCAAAATAAAATTAAACCATGCTAACATGATCTCCCCATGAAATCTTGGTCACCACCAACCACAAGAACAACCTACTCAAAAGAAATATGTATCAAAAAATATATCCTTCAAAAAATATTGGGTCGACTGACATTGAGTAGCACAAGTAGGGTGTGGGCATACAATAGATCAGTAATAAATCACTATATAATCCATAAATTTCCTTTCCTAAAATATTAAAAAAACTATACCAAAAATATATATAGAAAATAGGTTTTTATCATACCAAATTCAAAAAAAGTATTTTCTAAATAAACCTACTTTACTAAAGAAAAATCCAATATCCTTTTAAAACTGGTTTCCAAATTTAATAATTTTAGTTACAAAAAACCAAAACCCCAAAAAAGAATCAAAAATAGGTGATTAAAAGGGTTATCCTAAAATAAAAAGAATCAAAACAAGTAGGCATTAATAAGAAGTGATAATATCATACATTCTATAGAAGTAAACAGAATATACATATGGTTAATCACAATCATTTCCTAAATATCTCTAGAAGAATTTGAATGACGTACCCAGTTAGAACTCAACTATCGGTGTATGTTGTATCTAAACAATTAATAACTAACCATCCACTCTAAACTATCCAATCAAGTGGTGTGTCCCACATAGTCACATAACAAATCTCGGGGGTACCAACCCATCTAATCAGGGTCAATAAAAAACCGTCACTCGACCCTCTAGATGAAACCCATGAATCCCATGATAATAGTATGTAGTGAATGGGGGATGTCCTCACATGCATGGACCAAAACAATAACCCACATCCATCATTCTTTACTATCCCAAACACCAACACCACTTATGTGTTGACCCTTTCCACAAAGAGTCCACCATAGAGGAGTCCATCTCACATCAATCCATATTCAATTTCAAATCGGGCCATCACATCACATGAGACTTAAACCATTTTCAGTAAATTATCATATTATTTAAATCGGGACATCACATTTCATGATTTTCAGAAAAAAAACCAAAAAATCATCTAAATGTTCCAACCATAACTTAAAATTCCAATAAAATTTCAAAAACTAAGATTAAATCATACAACATATACAAAATTTCCAAATTGTCATTTATGCCATTTAGAGACCAATCATATTCCAAGGTACCAAATGATAAATAATTTTTTATACCATATTGAAACCATGACTGAGTTATCTAAAACCATGGTATATTTAGTAAAACACCAAGATTTTGAATGAACTATTTGATAAGATAATATTTGAATAAGAAAGGAAGGATGCTAGAGAAATGTTTTGAAATATGGGCTTTTACATTTAGAAAGTTCATCCAAGTCCATTATCATTTATGTTCTCATCCATATGTGAATCTCATGCATATATAGATGTTCCAACATCTAAAGGAACACTCATTGAAAACAATGATAGAAAACAATAACCATTTTAAGGAAACACCACTTGTTCTACCAACAATCAGAATAAGCCACATGTATGTACCAAACCATAAAAACACCAAAAACCACAGGCAACACCCAATTCAAAAACCAACCAAGGTAACAAAATATATCCAATGGAAAACATCAAAAAATTACACATAATTTTATTTTAAAAGATTCAATTAACATTTCATTTAACACCTCACATGCATATATACATATCAATATATAAGAAAACCCTCTAAGAACTAATAAACACCAATTTTCCTTCATTAAAACCCCATAATAAATAATAAACCATTAAAAACATGTGAAACACCATTAAAAATTATTTATATACACACAAGCATCAAATTGTTATGTGATGGAAAGGAAATAGATGAAATAACCTCCCTCAATGTTGTGAGAATGAAACAGAACTTTGTGTGAAGGAAGAATACAACCCATAAGACAATATTAATACCCATGATCCAAATGAACACAAGACACACAACAAACCTACCTTTTAGGGTTCCACAAAAATATTAAACACTAAATAATAGAAAATAAATCATGAGGGGAGAAGAAAAAGAGGCAATGTTTTTACATAAAATACGAAGAAATTACCATAGAAGATTAAATATTCATCAATGGAATAAGTATGGACAAATGAGGGTGGATTTGGAGCTCCCATAGTGTAACCATGTCAAACATTTGTGGAAAAACTTGATTTAGGGTTAAAAATCAATAGAAAACATTATAATTGCACAATTTTTATTGACTTGGGAAATTCTCATGGTTAGGCCATATGGTTTGACAAACTGTTCACCAACTTTGCACACCATATTATAAGGGAGGGGCACACCACAATTTTTTTCCATAGACTTTGGTAAACTGTGTTTCAATCATGTTTTTCAGCTCTATAAAATTGTTGAGCCTCCTTGCATACTTGTCACACATTTTCCCCTACCTTGTACAAAATGTGTGTCATTCCCCAGGCCCCATACCTAAAACCACAATGATTATCCTAGTACTCGCATGGTTTGGCCCAAACCATACTCAAACCATTCCATAAAAACTGTGGAAGAAGAAATTGGACCAGAAAAAACCTCATCCAAGATAGGACACACAGTTAAAAACCAAACCATGCACACAAGCCATGTGCATCCCAAAAATCTTAAAAGAAACTCCAAAATTCAAAAAATCAAGGTGGGAACTCCACCTAAACATCATAAATATAATCCAAAAATCCATAAATGAATAAAATAAAATAGGAACCAAGGTCATGGTTTGAAAATTATCCCCACCACAAACACATTATTCCCCAAGAATGTCACCCAGTCAAACAATAAACCAAACTTGATCCAAACCCTGAATGAATCCAAATTAAATCACAATATTCAGGGTTACCATTCAGTCCCCACATCACAGTCGACCAACTTTAAAAGAGGCCATAATAAAAAGAACCCTGAATAAGTGGGTGGCTGTTCTCCCCACCATAAGAACCCTATTAACATAATGGAACTACTTCAGATGGACCTAATATTGGAACCCCAAATATGAAAAAAAAAACTCCCAGACCAAGGGAAAAATCATGGAAGATAACAAATCAAAATATAAATCAAGACCACAATTAATCCTTTCATTAAGACAATAATACCTCCAAAAAAGCATAACTGGAAACTAAATCCAATTCGAAAAAGGATAAGAGAATGTATGAAATAATGAATAATCATGTAAATTCATTTAAAAAGGCACTACCAGTCAAATAAAAAACCATTAAGCTACCTACATCAAAGGGTAACACACAACAAAGATAAAATTGAAAAAATAAAACTTAAAATGATTCATCTATGACACCGAAGATGAAAATCGGGGCTAACCACTCCACCATGCCAAACTATTTATGACTATTTGAAAACCTCTGCTCAATGGCCTATGGATGGATCCCCAATATTTTTAACTATTTTATACCATATATTTAGAAGATTACAGATTCTGGTAGAGACTTCTAACTTTGTATATTCTTATTCAAAAACTCTTATAAATGAACTAAAAAACCTCAATGTAGACACACCTTATATGAATAACTACATGATGAATTCGAAAGTTTGAAATGACCACACAAAAATCAAACAAGTGAAAAATATGACGAATGAGAAACAAAAACTAATGATGGAATCATCTCTGAAATAGGGTAATCTAGCATGCACCTCTCATTAGATGGGAAACCTTCATATTCATAATGAAATAATGGTTCATCAACCACCACCAACTGCACTCCAAGAACCAAATTATTATGAACAATATATACCATATCTTCTCAAACATAACTTCACCAAATGAGAGAAATCTCTCTGTGATCTATGGCCAATGACCCCAAATTAATAGATGATATTTCAACTCATCCTCTACGGCTATCTTTGAAGAAAATGAATAGGATCCTAAAAATGATAAATTTTTGCCTCCACTATTTCTTTGACTTGATGAAAACTCAATAGATCAACCAATTTATTCACCTTAACCTCCTCTGGTATGAATTATTAAACAAAAGAAGTCATAAACACCACCCTTGAAATCCTAACTTTAAAAAATGTCTAAAGAATCACCTTCCACAGATCCAAAGATGGACAATCAAATAAATATAAAACAACATGAACTCTCATATCTCTAGGAGTTTCTAATGATATAAATACACTCTTGACATCCTAAATCCATTCCATTTCCTGTAACTGACCATAATTACCACATAATATAGGCGACAATCAAGATGAACATGATCCCACCACCCCACTTAGAGTTAAGAAAAAGATAAAAACAAGAAGATACTCACAAGAAACCATGTGGACTATTCTAGGAGACATATTCAATAGAATAAACGTTACCAACAATTCAAAATTAACATAAAATCAAAACTAAAATAGATTACCATCCCAACCTAAACAACACTCTCATAAGACAAACACTAAAAAGCCAACCAAAATCATCATTTTTAAAAACCACAATTAAATTACAATTCCATAGAACCTTCTTATAAGGCCACATTCCAAATAAAAAAATATCATTTAAATAAAATATTCAATGAACAATTAATTATTTTTATAAAATCAGTCCATTAAATCATTTACCTTTTTAAAATAACTTTTTCTGAAAACCAGTTTACAGTTCTTAATTTCCCCACACAAACCGAAGATTAAGCAAAAACGCAACTCAAAACAAATTATCAGAATGAGGAACTACTATACATGAATAACAAGGTGACATGGTTAGTGTTCCATGCCCCACGAAATAATTTACTACTAAGAGGATCTTTCATAGTGAACTAATACTCCACAAGGATCACAACTCCATATGAGATCACAACATGACACCAGCTTTCCTCTAATGTCATTCACCACTTACACATCCAAAAACAATATAATACCAATGAAACCTAATAAATTCCATGAAAACTATAGGATCATAATGATCCATGGTTAATGAACTTCTTCCAATACATACCTCTCGTATCCTGAAAGTCAAAATATCTAACTTACCTAAAACCCAAAATAAAAATGGTTGCTCTGATACCATTTTTTCATAAACCAAGATAATATTTCATACAAAATGGTACTAGACATGGTCTGAGAAAAGGCTTGAGAGGAATTCCTAATCCTCCCGGGTTGGATATTGGAATTGGGAATCAAATATAAATCAAATTTGAATGATTAATACCCAAAAAATAGGATCAAATTAACAAAAAAAAGCATGCATCAAAATCCACAATAACTGAACATCAATAAATACAAAAAATTGATCAAAAATAAATAAATTCTGAAAAAAAATTAGTACAATGCCAAAACTGATCCATGTTAACATAATCTCTACTTTTCCTCTTGGTCACCACCAACCACAGAACCAACATAGTCTAGAGACAACTGAACTATAAACCTGAACTTGTAGAACAACTTAGTTCTATTGGTGCCAAGTGGAACAAGTAGGGTGTGAGAATAAAATATCTTAATAGATTCACCATATAATCCATATATATTATTCCCTCAAATAGTCCACAAATAGTTTTCTAAAAATACATATATAAATAGGTTTTTATTATTTCAAAATCTAAACACATCTTTTCCAGAAAAATCATCTTTACTAAAAAACACTCCATTATCCTTTTAAAATTAACTACCATATTAAAAAATATTTGTTATATATATAAAAAACTAAAATTATAATTCAATCTAGGTGATAATAAGGGTTATACTAAAATTAAAAGAAACCAAAAACTAATTAACTATAAAGGTAATATATGACATTGAAAAAAGTAAATAGAACATACAGATACTCAAGCATGGGAATTTCTTAAATATCTATATAATAAATATATGTATGTACTCAGTTTGGACTTACCTATCAGTGTATGTTGTATCTTAAAAGTTAATAACCAACTTTCCACTATAAACTAGCCAATCCAGTGTCACATCCAACCTAGAATTTCAACAAATCTTGTAGTACCAACCCTTATAATCAGAATTAAAAAGAAACTATAACTCTAACCTCTAGATGATTCCAATGATTAAAATCCTAATTTATTTGGTGAATGGGGAGGTCCTCACATGTGTGGGTCAAATCAATAACTCACAACCACCAGGCTTTAGTATATCAAACACTGACACTACCTATATGATGAACGACACCTTAAAGGGTCCACCATAGAGGTTCTCATCTCACATCACGCCATATAAAAGTGTCAATTGGGTCGTCACAACACATGGTTCTTAAACCATTTTCCATAAAATTCTAAAATGTTCTCAGTGGGCCTTCACATTACATGATTTTTAGAAAAACCCACTAAACAATCTCAAAGTTCCAACCATGCCTTAAACTTACAAATACAACATGATTTCCAATAAAATTTTAAAAAACAAATATGAAGTCATACCATATATATAAAAAGTAAAAAAAGTTCCTTTATGACATTAAGAATCAAATCGTATTCCAATGTACCAAACATGATATAATTTTAAAAACCTTTTTAATACCATGTTTGAGTCATTTAAAACCAATTTCCCTTAGTAAAACACCAATTGATTGAAATAACAATTTGAGAATATAAGTGTTGAATAATAAAATGAGGAAATACAAGTGTCTTTAAATCTAAATTCAATGTTGAGAATCTTCATCCAATGACATTATCATTTTTTTTCTCATCCATATAAACATCCCATGAATATAGGGATATTCCAATATCAAATAGGACAATCATTTAAAGATAAAAGATTACCCAAGAACCATTTTAAGTAAATCCCAATTGTTCTACCACCAAACTCAAAAGGCCACACATATGTCCCAAACTATAAAAATTGAAATATCCACACACAACAACCTTTTAATAAACCAACCATGGTACTAAAACTTAACCAAGGGAAAACAAAAAAATTTACACAATTTTATTTTAAAAGACTCAATTGACATTTGATCAAACACCTAAAATGAATATATAAATACAGATATATATAAAACCCTTTGAAAAAAAATTCAAATCAATAATTTCATCATGAAAAACCCCCTAAATGAATCAATAAAACCTATCAAAAACATGAGAAACACCTTTACGAATTTTTTTCGAAACACAAAGTCATCAAAAATGATTTTTCAAAAAGGAAATGGATAGAAACACATACCTCAATGATGTGTGAACATAATAAAACTTTAGGAGAAGGTAAAATACACCCCATGTGAAAATATACAAACCCTGGATCCAATGAAACACATGAAACACATCAAACTCTCTTATAGGGTTTGGAAAAGAGATAACACACAAATGAAAATATATGAAATCCCAAGGGTAGAAAAAGAAGTGGGGAAAATTTTCTAAAAACAATGAATAAATTACCTTATAACCTTAAAGATGAATCTATGGAAGAATGAGGGACAAATGAGGTAATCTTGGGAGTACTCGTAGTGTTCCTAGGTTAAATAAGGGAGTGAAATCCAGAGTTGGGGTTAAAACATGAGAGGGGATTGATTGGAATTTAACACATTTTAATTACTTGGGAAACATTCAGGGTTAGACCACAAAGTTTAATAAACCATGTTCCAACCATGAACACCCTACTGAAGAGTAGGGGAACCACTCATGGTTTGGTAAACCATGCCATAACCATGCAATTTATCTCAGTCAAATTGAAGAGCCTCTCCACATTATTGCCTCATGGTTTCTCCTAATTTTGTGAAATCCATCTGCCATTCCCTATCCAACATCCCTCAAAACACATAGTTTCTCCTAGGTCTCACATGGTTTGGACCAAACCCAGCTCAAAATATTCCAAAAAAACCATGAATGTGGAAATGTAATTGGAATGGATCTTTGCCTAGACATGCCACACAATTAATACTGAAACTATGCACACAATCCATGCATAGGGAAAAAAGTTGAACATAAACTTCTAAAATCAAAACATCAATTAGAGAACTTGACTCGAACCTTAGATAAAAGATCCATAAATAAAGAAAAGAATAAAATAAAAGAATAATCAATGATAGTGTGTTACATGAACCATAATCGTGTAGCTTGTATGAGGGGTGTGTAAGGTTAGGCAAGTCATATAGAGAGGTCTAGAAGACTGTGTGGCTCGATCTCCCATTGGTCAGTGGTGAGTATATGGCCACCACTTGGTTTGTTAAATCATGCAAATAGAAATCTTGATCGTGAATCCTAGCTCTCTATTGGACATAGGGAGACACACAATGGAAAAATAGTTTGAACAACCAAGAAGCGAAACTGTGCACCTCTTAAAAATGGGAAAATTCCCATTATCCCTCTCATGATAAAATGTTTATTCCCAAAATTTCTCCACCATTATCTCCTATAGATTGGGTTATAACCAAGCAGCCTCATACTCCTGCATGGGTTATTCTCCATAAATTAATTGGTGGTTTGAGTGCCTTCTGGTGGGAATTAAATCTTGAGGTATGTCATCAACTTTGTTCCCTTCTATTTTCTGGAAGAGTCCCGATGTGTTGTTTATTCTCATTATGAACTACTTAATCAATGGTTTCTATGGTGTTCTTTTTCTTTTTTTAGGTATTTCTAGCTCAAATAATGGGTGAAAATTGTATGAGTGGTTATCAATGAGTATGAGGTAGTAGGTATTTATGATTTTACCATTTTCATGATATTTTCATATGTGTACATAGTTGTTCCAATTTTTCTTGTTGCTTCATTTTTATATATTTTTCTTAGGAATGTAATTTTTTTAATTAGTGTGAAGTGAGACACCCTTTAAGAACCCTATTGGATCTATGATGATTTCACACTAGATATAGGGATACTTGTGGGGTATTCCAAACCCCTTTAAATAGTGAAAAAATAGTGGAAATTTATATAGGGTAATTATGAATTTAAATGGGTTTTAAATTGTTGATTTAGTATGTGGACATGTTTGTGTGGGAAAATTGAAATTTTTATGAAACATCATAGGGAAAATATTATGGTTATTCTGAAATGGTTTAAATGTTATGTATTGTATTTCTATCCAGTTAAGGTTTTCAAAACGGAAATGATATTTTTAGTTTGGTTAATATTTTTTTAATGGAGGTATTGACCGTAATGTTTTTAAAAAGGGGTACCCATTTGATTTCAAAGTATGTTCCTTTTGTGTTTTTGGTTTATATTTTTATAATTTCTAAGGGTATTTATTTTAAATAATGGATGGAAATTAGTTTCCCTGAATATGTTTTGATTTTCAATGGAAAGATCAATTAATGGGTATTTTTAAAATATTTTAAGGGGTGATATGATGTTGTGAAAATGGGTTGGTTATTATTATGACAATATGGGTTTAATGGTCTATTGGGACAATGGTAAAGGATGAGAGATTAATTATATTGATTTTAAAAATGAAGTGATACATATCAAAATAAATGATAATTGAGTCCTTGGGGATGATCGAATGAGACATGTTGAATCCCGATCAGATTCATGGATGGATGCTCTATCTTTTCTGACATAAGGAAACTAGTTTTTGGGAAGTTCAATTGACACTCCACTTTGTATTTTTGATCATGCTAAAATTATGCTCCATGTTCCCAAGTGCATCAAAGTTTTTACGGGAAGGATTGACTCTTCTAAACCCAAGGGTATGGACATGGTGTTCCGTATCAATGTTTGGATGGCTAGAAATGATTTTTTGAGTCTCATTTACATGCATGGACTACTTATTTATGTTTTCCAACCCATAAACTAGTGGTTGGGATGGCCAGACATGAAAATACCAGATCCCATTATGATTTTTGGAATAATGATCCTGGATTGTCGTCATATGACCCCTATGATATATGGTACGAGTACCTAGACTAATTCTCTATTGTACAATGGATTAATGTAACAAATTAATGACTTACATTATGAAATAAAGTGGTATATTTTCCCCTGGTTATTACATCAAGGAACATAATCTTGTACATGTATAATTAATAAATTTTTTGGTTTAAAACATATTTCATACTATTTATTTATTTACCACACCTTTTTTATCTCCATGAACTAATGTACAGACTAGAAATTTCTTTATCCACCATTAGTGGTTTTCTACTGTGTTGTACTCACATACTTAATAGGCCTCCATAGAACATGGGAAACCAAACATATGATAATTTTTTCTGTCATAGATTCATTATAAGAACCTAGTGTTTGTTTTTTTCATGGGATGGTGGCGTGAATAATAATAGTTTCAGACTAGTGGGTACTTCAGTGTGTGTTTGGGATCATTTGGATAGTTTTTTTTATTATTTTAGTTTTAGGACTACCTATCATCTAGTATTGTTAGTATATTATTATAGAATTCATTACTCCATTATTTTTTAACATATGTCTTTTGCTACCAAATTTTTGTTCATTATGGTTATTACATATATTAATATTATATATATTATTTCTTTACTTTGGTAATCATTTATATTCTCCACAATGCATCTCTATGGGCGTGGGCGTATAGTCAGCATCTTCCGGCATATGGGGTGGTCCACCTAAGGTCCTATGGTGACCTGTCTACAGGCATTGGTTTTAGTGGATACTAGTTCAGAACATCACAATGTGTTATATAATGATTTCTTTTTATTTTTTACTATATTGGGGAATGGTAGAAAGGATATTAAGACCTTGTGAGGTCTTGGTAATGAGCTTGTTCCTCGGTGCTTGCATCCCAACATACGAGGTAAACCCCATGTTTCTAGGGGTGGGAATTGATTTTATGTTATTGTATTTTAATGTTGATTGATATTTCCACTTTAGGTGGTTCAATTCTATGTGATGTTATTGATTTGTTTGTTTTTATATGTTGGTATGGTATGGCATGATAGGTTGTGAGTGTTCATGAATCATGGTTGGCACATAATATTGATAGGTAATATATTGGTTTCACGTGATTGCTAGTCCCTGGGAGTTATATACGGGTATTGTTTAATTTTTATATTGTTTATACTTGTTGAAATGTCGTTGAAATTTTGGTAATGAAAATGTTTTGATAAATGAATTTGAATAAAGATTTGATTTTCTAAATGTTTGGTAATAAAAATGGTGTGAAAATTTTAAACAATTGGGTTTTAATATTGGATGGTTTTGAAATATGATTTCTTAGGTTTTTAAATAGTGAATTTTATTAAAAATAATTATATAATTATATATCCTTATAGACACTAGTTGTGAGTATCCCCTATGTTTTTTAGCAGTTATTAGTGTTGGTTTTAGTAGTGAGTGGGACTTAGTTTTTAAACCTTTGGTTAAGGGTTGGGTGGCCTTGATGGGATGATGTGTCAGATAGTGGATTAATACTTGTGGATACATCAATTAAGTTGTGACCTTGAGGTTGTGGGATATTTTTTTGCAATGTATATGTGGTAACCATTGTGGGTGTTGATCATGTGGGTTGTGTGTGGGACCTTGAAATGGGTGTCTTGGTGGTGATATTTTTATTAGTGGTTGTGATTTTATGGGTGAGAAAACTAGAGTAATTGTTTTTTTGGATTCATAGATACGGTAAGTTTTATAATGGGTATAAGATTCCTTTCCATGAGGGGGAAATTTTTGAGGTTTCTTATGTATGGTTTATATGGAGATCTGATGACCGTTTCTAGATGTGGCCCTAGTTTATGGAGTGAGAATTTTTTGACCATAAAGTGTTTCCTATAATAGGGGTCAACTAGGTTGCTGGTGCTTTTATGTGCTTGTGATACAAGTGAAAGTGTTTAACATTGAGAGTTGTTGGCCAATTGTGGACCCCAATGTTGGTTTGGTCTAGTGTGAGTTGTGTGAAAGTCAATAGTTTTAGAGGATTGAATTGATTTGTGTTTATGCATTGATTGATTCATTAATAGGGGTAACCTAAATTTATGTTATCCTAGATTGGTATGTCCCATGGAAAGTGAAGCACAAGTGGATAATTTAGAGGTGGAATTGATGCATGGTAGGTGCCATAAAATTTCAATAAAATGGCACGGTTGTACCTTGGTTTATTTCTTCAAAAAACACATGACTTGTTGTTATTGGTTATAAGGTTTGTTTTTGAATAGAGAGTATTGGTTTGATGTTAGAACCATATGTTTGAAAATGACCAATAGAGGACGTGTTGATAAATTTTAATACTCAAGAAAGGGGTGACCAAAGTTTTGATAATTTTTTTTATCATGGAAGTGAAACTCAGGGACATGGTTTTTCATGTAGTTGGGATTGTTTTTTAATGTTTGGATTGATCGATGAGAATATTGATAATGAATTGTGTCTAATGAAGAATATGGACAGAAAGGAAAGGTCATTTTTATAAGTGGGTGTTTGGGCCTAGCTCTAGTGATGTACGTCTTGTGAAATCATTAGTCGAGTTTGATGAATTTCAGCATGAATTTACATTATATCAGGGTCATACATGCCACTTCATTATCAAATCCAAGCATTCACCAAATTTTTAATCCAAAAAAAATTTCCTAAAACCCATTAATTCCATTTCTAAATCCATTTAAATGAAATCATTTCCCTTTAAAAAACCAATATCATTTTGAATTCTTACCCTTATCAACTGAATAAAAATAAAAAGACAACTCACACCAAAATACTAGAATGAGGAACTATTTCCTATGAATAACCTAGAAACATTATTAATGAGCCTTTCCCTAAGTAATAACTAACAACTAGAAGTACCATAAACAAATAACATGGACTCCACATGGTTCATTACTTCATGTTAGGTCAATATATGAAACTTGGTCACCTCCATGGACATCCCTAAATAAAAAGGATAGACAGAAGCCTAAAATCGCAGACTACCACTGGAAACTACAAGATCAGAACAACAAAGGGTTCTGGATGTCCTTCTTAGTTCCTACCTGTTGAGTATAAAAAATCCTAATCTCTATCTACTTAAAACACCATATAAAAAGAGACTGGTCTGATACCATTTTTTCAGAAACATGGTTGGGATTTCGTCCAACCTGACATGTGACCTATTTTGAGACATGGATCAAACGAAATTATAGATCCCCACAGTCTAGAAACTAGTGACGAGCATAAAAATAATCAAGTGGGTAATGATTTATTCAATTGAAACCAGTATCAAATAAAAAAACTAAACACACAAAAGAAAACCACAACTTAATGTCAACAAATATACAAAAAGATCAATACACAGTATCTCAAAAGAAAAAATAGATCTGAATAACAAATCTGACCGAACCATGCTAACAGGATCTCCTAATGATCTCTTACTCATCACCAACCATAAGACCAACCTACTCCAGGGGAGATTACACAAACTATAATCCAGAACCTACAAAAGATCTTAGGTATTCCGGCATTTAGTGACACACGTAGGGTGTGAGAATAACAAATTAGTAGGTAATCACCATAGATTCCATAAATTTCATTTCCTTAGTCAATACATAAATACTAGATTTTATAAAAATAAAAAATTGTTTTAAATGACCCTGAATAACATTAAATTGGTTTCATTTAAAAAAACACATGAAAAATTTCTTTTCAAAATGGTATTATGATCCAAAACCCATTTCAAAATCCAAAACCTATTGACAAGTCCAAAAAATATAACAAAAAAGGGGCTATGAAAAATGTAAAGGAAACCTAAAAAGCATAAAAACTAGAAAAACCAATAGCCAATAAATAGTTTAAATAAAGAGAACATACAAATATACAATCATGGGAATTTTATAAAAATCTGATGTGTGATTCCTAGACGTACTACGTCTAGACTCACTTGATAGAGTATGGTGAATTTCAGTAGTCAAAAACCATCTTGGCTCTCTAAACTAGCCAATCCAGTGGCATGTCCCACATTTCCTTATGAAGTCAAGGGGTACCAACCCAAATAATCAAGGTTGAAAAACAACCATAAATAGAACCTATAAAATATTCCCAAGAATATAATGATTGTAATATCAATACATAGTAGAAAGGTAGGCCCTCACATTTGTTTTATCACCTGACATGCCGCTGCCTCACATGCCTACGCCAACCACTGAATCCACCCATGCAATAACCCACACCTCTAGAAGTCCTCCATTGGTGTCCCTGTATTATAATAAACTACACAAAAGTTCCAATACGGCCACCACATCATTTATTTTGGAAGAGAACTTTTGAAAACATTTTATAGTTCCAATTGGATTTTACATCACTTGAATTTTAAAACAAATCTCACAATGCATCCCATGTTCTAAACATGAATCACATTTCCAAACCAATTCCATTCCCATCACCTTTTGAAAACCCAGCTGAAATCACACCACACACATTGGTTTCCAAAACCGTACTTTAGAAATAAACCATGCTACAAGGTTCCAAATGGGTCATAGTTTCATATAACATGCAATTACCATGTCATACATCAAAATTCCAAACCATACTAATATATAGAGAAAACATGTTAAACTAAATCTATGGTCAAATACAGAATCAAGGAATATTTTTAATACAATTCACATAACTTGAAAATTTTATGAAATATTTAAAAAAACACTAGACGAACACATGCATAAACCAAACATTTCATGGTCATAACCCCTTTCAATTTCATATTCACATTAAAAACACTTTATAAAATTATTCTAAACCCATTAAAAATTAAAAAACAAATTTATAAGGAACAACCAGGGGGTCCCAATCAATATATATTGGAAACCCAACATCCAACTACATTATAAAAACAAATCCAAGCTCCAACACCACTGAAAGAACCAGATTTCACATTAAAAACTTAGTTTATGTTTTATAAAACATTCTATAAGAATTTATCATAGTCATAATAAAATAAATACTTTTTAAACCAATTTTATCCATTTTACAGCATGAAGACACTAAAAAATCATACCAATGCCTCCAAAGAATTTATATAACATTTATAAATTATTTAAGAATGTGCATGCATCATATAGAATGTTCGATAAATGAAATTTATAGAAACACCTGTCTCAATGATGTGTCAATTCAATGTGACTTATGGAGAAGGAAAAATAATTTCAAAGGACAATTTTCACACCATAACTTCATAAGAAAATAATCCATACATCAACCCTTCCCCTTAGTGATCGGTCAACATGAAATCCCACAAAGGGAAACCAAGAAACCAATGGATGAGAAGGGGAGGAGGATGAAATCCACAAAGTCCATAATAAATCATATTATAGAGCATAAAAAGGGAATTAAAATGGATTGGGAGAAATATAGGAGAAGCTTGTATGCCCCCATGGTGAGCCTGGGTCAAATGAGGGGAAGAAATCCCAAATTGTTGTTAAAACATTAGAGATGAAAAACTATAATTTTAAATTTTTATTGATTTGGGACGTCACATGGTTTGGCTACAAGGTTTTCCAAAAAATGTGCAAAATGTTTGGTTGAGGTTGTACATATGAAAAAAAACTCACACATGGTTACCACTTTGTTTCCAAAACTGTTCACAACCCATGAACCATACACTTAAACCCCAAAATAATCCACACAACTACCTAGGTGAAGATTCATTATTTCCCCTAACCATGTGATAACTTTTCACCCCTTGCTGCCAAGTCCGAAACATCTATTTTTTCACAAAAAATAAATAATTCAAAACATAATTACACCAAAACCACAACAAAATGATTCAAATCCAATTGAATAAAAAAATTAAAGTATTTCCAAGGGTGTTTGTGAAATAACGGTTCGAAAAATGTGGTTCATTACAAATCATATCATAAATTAATGAAATAAAATATCAATTGAAATTTTATGGTATCATATGGTAGAAATTACCTATTTTGTATGATTACTATTATTATATAGGTATAGGGTATAGTAAAAGGTTAGGTAATGGGTTATTGGTATGTATATCCATAAAATATATCTTCCATAATTTCCTAAATTTCACCTGTTTCAATCCATAGTGAAAAGTAAATAGATATTTTTAATTTCCCATTAAAAAAATTAAGGGAAAAACAAAAGATTTAAAAATAAATTATGTTTTTATGGCCAATTATAAAAAACAAAATAATAGATGTATCTCATAATCATTTGATGTTTATAAACTAATTGATCACTCATCATGAATAGAGGATGAAATCATTTCATAGTGTATATGCATCATTTTTTTCCCAAAATTTATTTACTCAAATTTATGTTGGAATGATATTTGGAAATCCTATACAATGAACATTGATCACTTGAACATGAATTCCATTAAAAGAGGATATGGTCTATGAATATTTAGTAACATTCCCATGGTTCTAACTACATTGATATAATCTGTTCATTCTAATGGTTGATGTGATCTCAATGAAGATAAAAATGTTCTATATCATCTTACAAATCCCAATATACTAGTCTATATTATATTCTCAATGATAGTGAAGGGTAAGAAGATGGCATTATGCATTATCATATGGAATTCAATGAAGGATTCTTAAAATCCATAAGTGAAATAAGTTTGGTAAGTCAAGATAATACAGAAGACTAATGAACTCTATTAAATAATTTTACTATAACAAATCAATAAATGAAGAAATAAATTCATTTACATATATGGAGATGAGATGTATTTTCATGTAATTACATTATATTTCCTAGGTCAGATCCCTATAAGGCTACACATTATTTTGGTATTGTAGATGACCACCATAACATTATATATGTGGAAAAGAGAATACTCTAACCTATATGACAACATTGAAAGAAGATTATGATAAACTAATTTAATATATCTTCATCCAAGAATCCCAATAAATAAAATTACTATAAAAAAATTTCAAATTAAGTAATTAAATTGTAAAATTAAGTACTTGATTGGATTTAGGGATCTCAACCATAGCTATCCAATGCATTATTCACTATTACCAATCAAGGAACAACCAATAAACATGACATGTAGCTTCCATTACCTTTTTCTTTATGAATATTTTGTTTAGCTAAAACCATATTTGAATGGAAATAAATCATGGTGAGGAAACTGTGAAATCCCATGTAATATTATTAATAAATCAATTTTATTGTAATTTTGTATATATATATATATTAATAATAATTTATAACTAAATTTATTTAATTTTTCAATTGAAAAAGAAAGATATTTATTCTAAATAATTTTTTTTCCATGAATTATATTGTTTATTTAAAGTTAAATTTCAGAATCATAAAATTTTAAATATATAAAATGTAATTATTTTTTGATATTAATATGTGAAAATAAGATTAGGGTTATTTTTTAGATTTTTCAATAATGGATGATTTTTAGTAGAAAAGTGAAAATTAAAATTTCTGTGAAATACCATAACTTTTATAACATTATCATAATATAAGAATCAGTAAAAAATTAAAAAAAATTTCTTGAAAAAAAATTATTCATGGATTAAAATAATTAATTAAAAATAATTAATTTTAATTTTGAAACCAAGGTTTTACATTTAGGTAACTAAGTAAAAATATATTCTAAAAAATTTGAACTGTATACTAAAATTATGTATTCTAAATGTTTCATGTAGTTCTTTTAGTTTTAATGTTAGATAAGTCTACATTATTTCAATTTCATTGGAATAAATATTATATTTTTTGGTGAAAATTATTTTTTTATACTAAAATAAATTTTCAAAGAAAGTTGATATTTTTTGCGTTATGCATACTTATTTTAAAATTAAAATTTTCCAAATCATGATGTTAATTAATTTTTAATAGTATAAATATTGATTATGAAAATATTAAAATTAACTAATATCATCAATATAATTTTGTGTCCCAAAAATATTTTAACGAGGTAAAAGTTAGTCACCATGATAATGGAGAAAATTGTTACAATATGGTGTTGAACTAAATTATAAGGCCATAAATTTAATAAATATATGTATATATTAGATTGTTTTTTTATATTATCAACTATTTCCTTATTATCTCATAAATTTTTATAACATTTTCCACTTTATTTTAGTGTGGAATATACTATTTATTAATAAATCATGTATCCACACAAGTGTCACTCCTTTCACATATAAATGAATAGCTTCACCACCTCACATCTACAAACATAATCTTGGAGAACATTGTATCAAAAAATACCATCAAAAATAAATCCCAAACAATATTTATCATTTCATATAGGTTTTTATCTCCCCAAAAGACTAATTGAAGAAGTCTTAAGTAGAACCCTAATAGAGGATATCCTAAGAAGAGGTAATTATTTTAATTATATTTTTCTAATATTTATTTATCTTACAACCCATAAAAATATATATTAATTATAATAATATAATGAAAAAATTATAATTAATATATTTAAATTTTGTTATGTTATTTTACTAATTGTTATCTTCCTCCTTTCAATCCATTTGTAAAATTAAAATATTTTTATGTTGTATGTGAACCACCACATCCACGAAAAACATATTTCATTTTTCATCACTAAATTTTATGGATGACTCTAAAAATGGATTTAGTTATTAAAATAGGATACTTTTAAAATTAATAATAAAATATAATGATGATTTAGAAATTATATTTAGAAAATTAAAAAAATCTATCATAAAAATTTACCTTAAAAAATGAGTTTACCGAGATACTATATAAATAATAAATATTTTACATGATCTTTCATTTATATTCATCATGTAAATATTATACAACATAATTTATCTCTTAATATGTTTTTCAATAATTATTCTTATATAAAATTGATATTATCATTATACAGTAACTTTTATTACACATATAAATGTTAGAGTGTGTTCTTATTTGAGTTAATTTTACATCCTACATGAACAATGTAATAATGTTTATGTCTTCAATGATTAATAAATCTTTAAAAATGTTATTTATATGATATATTGAAAAATATAATATGAATTATTAATTCTTTAAATATGTAAAATCCATCGTAACAATGAAATAAAAATTGAAACAACCATGGTTATTTTAAATCGAAAAAAATAATTAGTAATGAAAATTCATGGAAAAGTGACTATTTAATGTTTTATTTAATTTTCTTTCTTTAAGAACAAAATTAACCCTATTCCATTAAATATCTCATGTTTATGTAACTATATGAATTTTTTTCATTAAAAGTTACTGAATTTATATTTAGTATTATAAAATGAATTTCCCCAAAATGAACAGTGTGAACTAAACTAAATTGATAAAAAAAACATGATAAGAATTGAAATAAAAGTAACCATAATATCTTAATGGAAAAGAAAATAATATTAATAAATCAAATAACTGATAATTTTTTATTAAACGACTATATAGATGTTCATATGTTATGATTCAGGAATCTTGGTTAGATATTTCTCATTAAAACCATTATTTAAATTTTGTTATGATTACATTAAAACTCTTTTTACTCCATATCCATTTTATTCATATTATTTCTAGAATTTTATTATATTTTCAGAAATTATTTTTTAAATTAATTATCAAGTATCTTTTAATTTATATTAAAAGGATTTAAATTGCAATATTTTTAACATTTTCTATATAGTGTACTTTTATCTTTCTTCATAAAAATTTCATAATAATTGTATTTAATGTTTATAAGTTGATAAAAAATTCTATAAACTAGATAATTTATTCATTATTAACATTTAAAAGTTCTCATGGTATCTTAGACAAGCTCATATACCAATTTTTTTTATTAAAATTTCATTTTTATAGATATATCAGAGGAAAATTATATTTCCTCTTCTTTTTATTAGACAAATAAAAATTATTTATCATATAAATAAAATGACCATTTTTATGAGTTTGATGATAAAAATTAAATAATTTATAGGATTTATTTATTTATTTATTATTCTATATAGTAATTATATATGGTGAAGAATGATCAAGGGATATATATATCCAATGTATTGGTTAATGATATATTCTCTAAAGATAGAATGTTGGATGTAACCAAATAAGATATTCATATTGAAAATTTTATATAAAATGTTGATTTGAAATAGGTTTTGAATACCATTTCTCAAGACATCTTCATAGTTTTTATTTTACTACTATAATTTGTAACAGTTAATTTGAAAGAGAGTGACTTCATCTGAGACTGTTTTTTTAATAAGATCAATGTTTATTATGTGAAAAGAAAGTGTTTCCCAATGGATTTCATGTTTTTCAATGAACTAATTTATTTCCTTTTTATATCCATTATTGAATTTTTTTTGTTTCTCAAACATTTACAAATAATTTTATATGATTTAGGGATTTTTTTGAATTTTCAAAAGAGATATATTTTTATTATGGAGACTTTTTTTGAATGAATAATGCATGACATATATAAAATATGATTTCTTAATTTGAGGACATTGTTTTCAAAAAATGATCTCTGTGGAAGTGTTAAATTTTAAGCTATAACAGTTATCATAATTTCCTAAAACTGTAAGACTTAATGATATTGGTTATATGGAAATGTTATATGACTTCTATTAATATTGAAATTTTGTGTTGATTATATCAGGATTGTATAGTTGGTATCATATCCAATGTGTAAATATTTATTTATCTTAGAATCTGAAAGTATGAGTATGTGTTGTTATAGTTGGGATTTGATTAGGATTTAAATAACATTATAGGTCTGGATGTTGTTAATAAAAGTAACTTTAGAGATATTTATTTATGGTAATATTAAAATTTGAATATTTTATAGGGTTTTCATGTTACTTCATATAATATATGATTTTTTAGAATGTGTTTCGATAGAGGAATTATTTTGAATAATGTATCAAAGAAAAGTGAGGATAATACCATTCCAAATCAGTATTCCATAATGGTTAGAGTTGGCTCTAAAGTAGTTTGTTTGGTGATGAATCATATTTTTTAGGTGTTAAATGGTGTTTCCCATATAATAGAATGGCCAAATTTTATAAAGTAGAATATGTCAATAGTGGATAATTTCAGTAAAAAAATATATATATAATTTGAAATAACATAAGACCCTGTGTTATATTAAAGATGGAAAAATGATTTGGAGAATATATTTGATGTTTTAGGTTGATTAGAGTATGAAAAGGTAACTATTGTAGTTAATCATTTTGACGGAGATGATTATTAGTGGTTCTTTAGAAAGATCGCAAACATGGTTAGGAAAAAATGGTCTCACAGTTTGAATGTAGGGGTTAATTTCTATATAATCATTCACATTAGGTTCACCATTCTTTTTAATATTCCAAAAAACTCCAAATAGTTCCCACATCAATAACTGTGTACAAAACGTATTTCTAATGGCAGGTGCTTAATTGTAGTTTCAAACCCAATGAAATTTATGAACTCACATTGGTCGAGGGTATGAGAGGTCGGGAACGTCACACCTTTTTTGAGGTAATTTTTTCATACTCGGGGACTCTCTTACAAATTTATGATATGTACATGAATCTCTTACTAATCCTGATATGAGACCGATTACCCTAAAAATTTTCAATGTTTGGAATATATCAATTTTTAGAAAGAAGGATTTATTAATGAGTCTGTCTACATGTATCAGAGGTTCTTCATTCATTTCCAATATTAGAAATATTAGTTTATAATGAATCTATATAACCAGGAGCACCATAATTTATTATGATATTGGTAGATGATAAATATTTTGAGGATATTATGGAACCTTTATAGGGAATCTTATGTATTCTATTTATTTGTTTAATGAAAACCCACATAGTTCATTACACCCATTCAGTTTAACATCGGGTAGAAATGACATATATGGCGGTACTTAGGCACTAAGAATTGAGATTGAACATTATTTAGACATCATATGTATCTAGGTTGTAACACCCCAAGGATTTTTAAATAAATTCATGAAACACTAAGTCCTTACAAAACACCACATTGTTATAACCTAGCTAGTAAACAGATTTTTTCTACCTCTATGACTTGAATATCAAAAAACTAACAAACACAGTTGCATTCAGTGTGATCTTTTGAGTCTAATAGAATCAAAATAGTTTTTGATGAATATTATGACACCCTTATGAATAAAAACATAACATTATGAATAGTAATTTTACTATCTTGAATTTTAATGAATAATAAATCGTAAAAAAATTAGAAAGTTCTCCCATGAACATATAAATACAATTAAGACATCTTATAAGTGAAGAAACAATCATAGTATAAGTATTGGTATTTTTGTATGTCATAAATATTTTAATTACAATTTTATTATTAATTTAATAATTTAAAATGGAAGTGAATTTTTATATAAATTAATCATAAATATTTATTTTATTGTCTTATGGTTATAAGATAATTTAATGGGACCTTGATTAATTTTTCAAGATGTTATAAAAAGTGTTATAGTTTTAATGTTATGTTATTGAATAAATTGGGATTTTATTTAAAAATTAAATTAAAAATAATTATATCATTATCATTAAAAAAATGTTTCATTTTTTAATTCTAATCATTGAAAAATGGTTGGGGTGATTTTTTGGGATTTTTTTAAAATACATGAATTTTGGGTGAATTGTAAAATATGATAATTAATGATAAATACTAAATACATTATTTATTGAGTCTTTGGAGATTTAAGGCTGATTTAAGAAAACATGGTTTGAACTCACATGGACATATTACAATTGTTTGTCACAAGAATCATTACTATCGGTTTTCTTTGAAAAAATAATAAAATAATGAGTAAAATAATGGGAATCCCCTCCACTACTCCACTATAAAACCCCCCTCACTCCCTCTTCACTTTAACACTCTCAAGACTTGTGCCTTCTCTAAATTCGGCTAAAATATCATCCTATACTTCTCTCCCACTTCTAGCAGCCCCTGATCTCATAAAAAGGTCAAAACCACTCCCCTAAAAAGGCTTACAAGGAAGATTACTTCAAGATGTTAATTCCAATTTTCATTTATTTTATTTCATGTTCCTTTATTTTATTTCTCTTTCCCCACCTCCTTTCATGATAATTTTAAGATTACTCCAGTACCTTATGTGTTGTGAGCTATTGTTATGACATTGTAATAATTTTTCATCATATCTTCTTTTTTCCTTCTTTTATACTAGAAATGAAAACACTATCTGAGATGTATTAATTTATCACATTCAAGGACAATAGGTTTTCAATTTCTCTTATCGTATTCAATTCATGTCATAAAACCATTTTTATGGTTTGAAACATACAATAATATATGTATTAAAACTTATTTAATTTTCTAGAATACTTTTTTTCAAATGATATTAATTTATAAATCAAAATAAGTTCATTATGATCAAGAACCGCCAATTAACCCAAAAAATTATAATTAATGATTTATATAATGATTCATATTCACTCCCAATAACCGAATGAATATTTTGAAAATGTAATATTATGTTTGTTCACTAATAACATACAACTTTTATTGAAGACTACAATAAACATTCTACATGTTTATCTGTACATGAATATAATTAAACTGATCATGAAATACAAAGGAAAAACACTCCCAAACAAGTTAATTGAATCTCTTAACCCATCAAAATGGAAATTAATGAACCTAATATGGTTATAATAAATCAATTAAATTTATATGAGTTTATGGAATCATTAATTTATGAACCTAACTTTTATTATTCATGTCATTAAGATTATGTGAGGAACACCTTTGGTCTTATGGTAAGGGTTTTCTATCAGAACCTCCATTTTCATTCGGGTTACACTTATTCTCCACATAAATAAATTAAATTATTATTTATTATTATGTACTTATAATATCATTTGTGATATTTTTATATATATGTGTACCAACCATAATCTTACTTTTATTCATGGTGAGTTATATGTGTTAAACGGATCAATAAAAAATTCTTCCCAAAATACAAACTCAATTCAAGGAAATTTCTCAAATTCTTACCTATTAAAAAGATCACCATATGATATATATATATATATATATAAAATATCATTATAAAATCATTCATTTTATTATAAAAATACTACTTTACATCAGTTATTGTTTTATACAAATACATTTCGAAAGAACATTTCTTTTTAAAGTAAAAGTGTTTTAATCTCAAAAGTTACTTGATGATTTTATAATAGCATTTTAATTTATTTTAGCACTCTTGTGGATTATTATGAATGATATAATATACCATATCATGTTGAATGTTTTATTATTATTTTTAAAATTAATTTACTATCTTAATAAAATTTACCAATTTACTCTGAGTGGTTAGTGTTTACGCTAAATGTTCAGGGGAAGTTATTAACATTTCATATGTTAGTTTGGACATAAATGTATATGTTTTATTTGTTTATACCAATTCATTTTAGGAATGAATTGTACTTGATAAGTGATAGGTGGGGCTCACTCTAGCCCTACTATGTATCTGTAGGTCTCATGAGACAAAATGTGGTCTTTCCATGAGGCCTTGAACAAATGGATATTTATGGTCGTCAAACAAAGAATTTATGGTATGGTTATGATGTCTCACATTATGCGATTCCTCATTATGAAAATGGTTTTGTAAGTTCATGTGGAAACTCAACTATTAGAATACCCATGATTATGTTTTATTATTGAATTATTTATTAAAATCTTATTCATGTCGTAATCGGCTCATGTTTATTTTTAGAAGAATGTGTTTTTAGTTATTCACTATGCTAAATGATTACGTTTTTGATATATTACACTTTATTGCTAACCCTTACTGATAATTTGATCTCACCCCTTTCTTATGTTTCATTTTCTCAGGACATGAATAAGTTTATTATGAATGACCTTTAGGGATTAACATATATTTGTGGATGTATCTATAAAAGTTATATATTGTATTTAATTTCATGTTGTAATGTTGAAATTATGTATGTATATTTGGTTCCATATATACTAAAATATTTTTTCCTTTTGGATGAATATTCCTTATTTATATTCCAATGTAATTAAATTAGGCACCAGCTCCGGGCATCTAGGGTTGGGTCAGTACAGTTTTTATCAAATTAAGTTTAGTATAAAACATAGAAACTAGATTTATAAAAATAAGATTAGATAGACAACCCATATGACAGTATTTAAGGATAAACATACTTGAAAATACTTTCATTTTGGTAAGTAATAGATTATGAGGATCATTCTACAAAATAAATCAATATTTGGATAGTACAAGTGGATGTGGTTCTAGAACTAACGTACCTAAGAGTGAAAACTCTGACAAAGATTTTTGGGCATGACCCGGGTATCCTAGTACATGACAATGGGCCTTACTGTGCACCTGGCTTGAAACTCCTAGGGGATATGTTTTTGATAATTAAAATTTTCCTTAAAAGCCATTATGAGGAATTTATATTTAATTTTTTCCTTAAGGAAACCATGTTGGAGATTGTGGGATTATCCATGCATAGGATTTCAATTTATGCTAAGTATTTTGTAACATTTAGATTGTACATTATGATTCATAAACCAATCTAGTGTATTCCATTATTTAGAAATGGTGCGTATTATAAGAAATGGAAACCACATGAACACGTCTATCCCATTTAGGTATTTCACTCTGAAGCAAGATAATTATTTTGTCTTTGGAGCTACGAATGGTGCTGAGAAACTTATAATTATATGGGGAAAACAAACTTAGGTTATGAACAATAACCTTAACCATATAGAGAATCCTTGTCCATAATGTGGAGGATCTATATTGGATTCCTTTATGCGAAAACAACCTCAATCATTCAATTTGAATAAAATCCCATTTTTAGTTGAGCAATTGATAACTTCCCTATAGAAGATATTTCTTATTTTACGATTTAATGAAAGAGAGAAGGATGTCATTGAAGTTTATCATCTATCATGAGATACGGATAAGTGTTAGTCATTAATATAAAACCAATATGAGAAGGAATAATTAGATGGGATGGAATGGAGATATTTTAAGGAAATATTCCTAGAAATTATTTTCTCCACGAACAATGAGCAGGTATGGAAAGTAAATTCTTAAATCTGAGGTACAAAGAGGATAGAAATGTTGCCATATATGAATCCAAATTTACAATGAATGAAAGGCATTATATAGAGTAAATACGTAATCCAAGGAGAATGATTGATCGATTATTTGATGGTTTAACACAATGTCTCTAAAGGGAACCGATCTCCCATAATTTCCCATTATATGATGATATAGTCTCATGTGCTATCAAGATAGATAAATAATTCTCGACGTCTTATGACATTAATGGAATGAAAGAGAATAATATGGAATATCAAAACTCTGAAAAATAAAATAAGGAAATGGGGAATAATGGAAGAGTTGACCTTCCACCGAACAGTGATTGTGGTAAGAAACACCCAAGAACATTCCTGAAGAGAATGTGAGATTGTTACAAGTGTGGATAAAAAGTCCACCAACCTCGTGATTTCAAGGGGAAGAAAGAAACATCCAATGTTAAATTCTATAGTTTAAAAGAGATGGGATATTATTCAAATGAATATCTTAAGTGTCAGGGAATAATTCCCCAAATAAGGCCAAGAGAGCCAGGCCAAGATTATGTGGTCACATTTATAGATGTTGATGTTCCTCCCAATATGGTGCAAGGTACTTTAATCGTTTCATTAAAATTATCCATTGCATTATTTAATCCTATATAATAATGTTCTATTAAATCTCCAAGATTTTCCATCAAAATTAGACATTTCCAATTTTATTTAAAAAATAAGTTGTTAGTAAAAACTCCCCGGGGATGTATCATTTCAATAAATACATGTCAATCAGTCCCTCTAATGACCAATAAAATAGCTTTAGTTTCTGACCTTATCATCATACTCATGATTTACTTTGAAATAATTCTTGGTATGAGTTTTCTTTAATGTTATGATGCTAAGATATATTGCAAGATAAGGGATGTAATGATTTTTGAGAATGGTGTTGAATCCATTACCTTTTGAGAAGAAACCTCTCCAGCTAATTCTTATCTAGATCCCCCTCGTATCCTTACTAACTTCAATTATTAGGGAGGAAGAGAAAGAAATATTTATGGGTGAGGAAAAGGAATGTTAAAATAAAGGACATACCTATTTTGAAATAATATGTTGATTCTTTTTTAGAGGATTTACATGTACATCCTCTGCAGTTGAAAGTTGAGTACTCTATTAATTTAATTCAAGGTTGAAGGACCATTTCAAATACCCCTTATAGAATGGAGACTATGAAATTAGTAGTATTGAAGAAACAAGTAGAGTAATTGAGTGATAAAGTATTTATTCTCCTTATCCATTCTCTATTGGGAGCCCCATTCTTTTTCATTATGAAGAAAGATGGATCTATGAGGTTTTGCATTATCTATAGAGAGATAACTGCTATAACAATAAATTAAATGTATTCCCTAACATTAATTGATGATTTATTTGATCAAATTCATGGAGCTAAATATTTTTCAAATATTGACCTTCGATTTGGATATCATATGTTGATTGTGAGGAAAAAATACATTCAAAAAATAGTGTTTTCTACTAGGAATGGGCATTATGAGTTTACAGTAATTCCTTTTAGTCTAACTAATGAACCCTCTATTTTCTTGGATATAATGAATAAAGGTTTTATGGAATATCTTGATAACTTTTTAGTGGTATATATTATGATATCTTTTTATACACCAAAAGGTAAGTAGATCATTAAAATCACGTACACAATATTCATTTGACTCTTAAAAAAAATTAATTATATTGGATTATTAGAAAGTGTGAATTATGTCATTAATCATTTTCCTTTATTGTGAAAAGTTTCCCTAAGGATGGAATATATGTAAACCATGAAAATAAAAAGGATGTGGATGAATGGAATACTTAAATGAACATAACTGAGGTATGTAGGTTTATAGGTTTAGCAGGTTATTATTGGAATTTCATTCAAAACCATGCCCGTTTATCCAACCCAAAGGTCATGTTTTCATGAAAAGTTGTTATGATCCTATAAAAAATAATGTGAAGACTGATTCAAAGAATTTAATAGGAGATTATTTAATTATTCAATCATAACTCTACCATCGGGGAATGATTGGATTGTGATCAATAGTGATGCATCACAGAATGTGCTTGGTTGTGTCCTTATGCAGAATGATAGAGATATTGACTATGCGTCAAGGATGTTAAAATTTTCTGAACAAAACTATAATTCTCATGATATTTATTTAGTGGTAGTGATTAATACAATAAAAATAGGGAGACACAATCTCAATGGTGAAAGATATAAGATATATACGGATCACAAGAGTCGGAAGTATATATTTTCACAGAACTAACTCAGCACGAGACAAAGGACATGGCTTGAACTACTCACGGATTATAATTTTCCATGAACTACAACCTGGTAAAGACTGATAAGGCTATTGATTCATTGAATAAAATGGATCATGGGGTTTTAAAAAATTGGGAATTTAAAAGTATACAGTGTTTGTGGATATAACAAAGATGAACATGGGAATTTTCAAAGAGGTTGAAACATAATTATTTTTTCAATTGAATTCCAAAACCAAATTTATTAGAAAGGATTAAAATATCTCAACCTTATGATAAGAACCATCAAATTAAAAAAATGATTTGAATGATGGAAAATTGGCTGACTTTATATGTGAAGATGGAATTCTGAATATTTGGAAGAGGCTGTGTGTTCCCTCAATACTCGAGCTGAAAAGGGAGTTATTGGATGATTCCCACAGCTCAAATTTCCCAAAACACCTTGGTATAACTAAAATGTTTGTAGATTTAAAGAACTTTTCTAGTTGGGAAAAATGAATAGGGAACTTTCAGATTATGTATCGTGTAATATAGTCATTCAACAAGTGAAGGCCGAACAACAACATCAAAGAGGGATCAAACAACCTCTACATATTCCTACATGGAAATGGGATGACATCACCATGTATCATGTCATTGGATTACACAAAACAACAATGAATATTGATGTAATATGGGTGATTGTGGATCAACATACAAAATCTACACATTTCCTCACTATAAAAGAGTATTTTCCACTGGATCGACTTGAATGACTCCATATAAATGATGTTGTAAGACTTCATGGAGCACATATTTAAATAGTTTCTGATATTTATCCCTGATTTACATCAAAATTATGGAATAGTATTCCGAAAGATTTTGATATTGAGCTTCGTTTGAGTACTTCTTATCAGCCTCAAACTGATGGTAAATCAGAAAAGATGATCAAAACATTAGAAGACGTGTTGAGATCAAACTCTCTTAACTTTCATGGTATGTGGGATGTTTATTTATCCTTGGTGAATTTGTCAAATAAAATAGTTTCCATACATGAATTAAAATGGAATCACATGAATCATTGTATGGAAAGATATTGTGTACACTTACATGTTGGGAAAAAGTCGGTGAAATGGAGCTAGTAGTTCCAGAGGTTGGGGAGGAAACAACAAAAAAGGTAAAGTTTATTCAAGGCTTTATCAAACAAGATCAAACAAGACAAAAAAGGTATTATGATAATCGAAGGAAGGATTTGGAATTTCAATTAAGAGGTCTTATTTTCTTTAAATTATTTATATTACAGGGTGTTATATGATTTTAGAAGAAATGGAAAATGAGCTCTATGTATATAGGGACTTTGGAATTCTGGATAGAATTGGTGTTTTTGAAAATCGTTTGGCTTTGCCTCCTAACTTTTCTAAAGTACAAAATGTGTTCCATGTCTCATTACTGAGGAAGTACATGCCAGACCCAACACATTTTCTCACTTATGAAGGTAAAGAATTGGAACCTAACCTATCTTACTATGAAGATCCTATCTATAGGGTTAACACTAAAGAACATGTATTGAGAAATCAGATGACTTGACTGTTAAAGATACATCGTAAAAATAATAAAATCAAAGAGGCAACATGGGAGTATGAGGATCTTATGATGAAGAACTACAGAAATCATATAATGATAATACATTCTCATAATTTTGAGGATAACATTTTTGTGAGGGTAGAATGCAACACCCCAAGGATTTTTAAATAAATGCATGAAACTCTGAGTCTCTACAGAATAACACATTGTTATAACCTAGTAAGTAAACATTGTTTTTCCACCTATGTGATTTGATTTTTAAAAAACTGACATACATGGTCATTTTTGGGGTGATATTTATAGTCTGATAGAATCAACATAGATTTTGATTAACAGTATCATACCATTATGAATAGTAACATACCCTTATGAATAGTAATGGTTTTATTATGAATAGTAATGAATAGTAATTCAGCCAAAATTTTAGATGCTTCACCCATTAATGTATAAAAATAATTTAGACACCTTATAAGTGAAGAAACGATCATAGTATAAGTATTTATATTTTTGTATGTCATAAATATTTTAATTAAATTTGTATGATTAATATAAAAATTTAAAATGGAAATTATTTTTAATAAAATTTAATCACAATTTTATTTATTGTACTTTTTTTATAAGATAAATTTATAACATCTTGATTAATTTTTCAAGGTGTTATAAAATGAGTTATAGTTTTAATGTTCTTTATTTGAAGAAATTATGATTTTATTTAAATATTAAATTAATAATATTTAGAGAATTATATTAAAAAAATGGAATTAATTTTTTAATTCTACATGTTGAAAATTGTTTTTGGGTGATTTTTTGGGATTTATCTAAAATAGGTGAATTTTGTGTGAATAGTAAAATATGGTAATTTATGATAAATTCAAAATACATGATTCATTGAGTCATATGTAATGTAAAGATGATTTAAGAACACTTGGTTCTAACTCACATGAACATATTTCTATTCTTGGTCATAGGAATCAATACTATTTATTTTCTTTGGCAAAATAATAAAATAATGAGTATAATAATGGGAAAATCCTCCTCTCCTCCATTATAAATCCTCCTAACTCCCTCTTCTCTTTACTCCTCTCAAGCCTTATGTATTGTCTAAATTCTTCTCAAATGTCCTTCCAATATCCTCCCCCACATTCAGCAACCCTTGGTCTCATAAAAAGACCAAAACCTCTCCCCTAAAGAGGCACTCAAGGGAGATTACATCAAGAGATAAATTCCACTTTTCATTTATTTTATTTCAAGTTACTTTCTTTTCTTTTTATTTCCTCACATCCTTTCAAAAAAATTTTGTGATGACTCACATACCATATCTATAATTTATTTTTTATGATAAAGGAAAAATTCTTCATCATCTCCTCTTTCCCCTTCTTTTATACTTGAAATGAAAACAACATCCAAGATGTGATAATTTTTTCATAATCAAGGACGGCATGTTTTCAATTTCTATTACCATATTCAATTCTCTTCATAAAAAAAATTATGGTTGAACCATAAAATAATATATGTATTATATCTTATGTAACGTTATAGAATCAATTTGTTACACATGATATTATTTTATAAATTAAAATAAGTTTTTTGTGATCAAGAACCACCAATTAACCCAAATAATTATCCTTAAGGTTTTATATAATGTTTCATCTTCAATCCTAATGACC
The DNA here is from genome assembly GCA_963277665.1 of Viscum album. Lineage (NCBI taxonomy): Eukaryota > Viridiplantae > Streptophyta > Magnoliopsida > Santalales > Viscaceae > Viscum > Viscum album. The sequence continues at coordinate 1,642,212,362 of OY728161.1, forward strand.
AAATAAACTTTATGACCATATAATGTTATGGTTTTTCATTAATAATACAAAACATCTATTCTGGGAGACCATTTTCATTCTACATGTTTATCCATACATGAATATAAGTAAACTGATCATGAAAACCAAGGAAGAAAACACTTCCCAAAAAGAAAATTGATTATATTATCCCATCCAATGGACATGATTGAACCTAATAAGGTTATAATAAATAAAATAAATGTATTGAAGGTTATGGAATAATTAAGTTATTAATATAAAGTTTATTATTCATGTCATTTAGATCATGTGAAGAACACCTTCGGACTTATAGTATGGGTTTTCTTCCTGAACCACCATTTTCATTCAGGTTACTCTTGTTCTCTACTTACATTAATTAAATTTATATTTTTTTATATTTAATCCTAATATATTTTTTTATAATGTTCTATATATGTGTACCAACTAGAATCCTACTTTCATTTATGGGTAGTTATATGTTTTTAAAAGATCATTCAAAAATTCATCTCGAAATACAAGCCCAGTTCAAGGGAATTTCTCAAATTCTTACCTATTTACAAGGTCACTCTATAATATATTTCTAGAAACCATTTTCATTATAATATCAGTCAGTTTATTATTAAAATACTATCTTATTTCACTTTTCGTTTTATATAATTACTTTACCAAAATAACTCTTCTTTTCAAAGTAAAAAATTATTTATCTGAATAATTTCTCGATGATTTTATAAGATTATTTTCAACTATTTCAGCACACTTATTGATTATTTTGTATGATATAATATAAAATATTTAATTTAATGTTTTATGATTTTTTTTATAGTGGATGTACTATCTTCAAACCATTTACCAATTTACTATGAATGGGTAGTGTTTATGCTAAATGTTTATGGAAAATTACTTATATTTTGTATAGTAGTTTCATATAGAATATATATTGTTTATGTTTATAAATGTTCATAAAAGTAATGCATTGGAATTTATAAATTTTGTATGGGTCCCTTTATAGCCCCTCGAGGCATCAGTATTTCTCATGAGACAAAGTATTTTTTTCCATGTGGCCTTAACAAAATGGATATTTAAGGTATTGGCATGAGGCCTTGACTAGATGGTTATGATGTCCCACATTATGTCTTACCTCATTAAGAAAATTTTATTTATAGTTCATGTGGTCACTAGACTAGTATAATACCCATTATTATGATTTATTATGGAATTATTAATTTAATTCTTATTCCAGCTGTAATGTGTTCAAGTTTATATTTACAGGCACATGTTTTCAGTTTTTAATTATTCATAATTATTATGTCTATATATCTTATGCTATATTGATTTCCCTTAATAATCATTTGAGCTCAACCATTTCTTATGTTTCATTTTTTCAAGATATGAATAACTTTATTACTAATGACCTGATGGGATAAAATTATAGTTGTGGATGTTCCCAATAAAAACAATATGTTTTATTTCATTTCATGTTGTAATGTTAAACTTATGTGAGTATCTCGTTTAAAATGTTTAGAAACTCCTTTGTACTCAAGGATTCATATTCCTTCTTTTTATGTAAATTTAGTAAAATATGGTACCATCTATGATTATCTGGGATTTGTTTCATACTATGGTCATATAATGAATTAGAGTTATCATAGTTTGGTCCTCCACATGGGACGTACCTCAAGGTGGATTCCCTTGTATGGGATATGCCATATAAAGCCACTGATAGGGGAATACGAATTGATGTTTCCATTATCGGTGGATATTTATGATAAAAACTATATTATAATTTCAACGACCTAATCCCACGTGATCCAGGTTCAATGTGAAAAATAATAAATAATAAGTAATTAGTCTCAATGGATATGGATGTGTCACTTATGTGTTGGGGAAATATTTAGGTTGTTTAATATTGAGCTAAGTCTTTAGTAAGGCATCCAACACATCCTAATTATAGAATTAATCATAGTCATTATAGTTCAATTTTCTTCTCGATCATCTAGCTGATGAGGAATGAAGATAATACCATGGGATTGATTCGGTTCTGATGGATGGAATGTCAGAGACATGGATGGATTTATGTTGAGTGGGATGCCCATTCTATCATAGGACATAAGAATGAATCCTATTTATCTCGGGTATATTATGAATAAGAGTTATCATCATTTACTTTGGTAGGGGCATACACACTGAGGCTTCCCTCTCATTTTGTTGGTGGACGAAGAATAATGATCATCCCATGGGAGAGATTAGGTCTCGATTTATGAAATTTTAGAGATATATGGGAACATACATTGAGGTGGGTGACCATGTGAGCTTGGGCCTTAGGAAGGAATCCTACTTATCATAGTTATAGACTGAATTAGAGTTATCATAGTATAGTTTGATCAAGTATTAGACAAAGAGGATTCCCCCTCAATCCACTGGTGGATGTAAAAGAATGATTTCCCATGGGTTAGATTAGGTCCAAATGGTTGAAATGTTAGAGAAATGGGGGGACCTAAAATGAGGTGGATCCAATTTAATTTTTATCCTTAATAAGTAATCCAATGTATCCTAGTTATAACTGGAATATGATTTTTCATAGTTTAGTTTGTTCGGGGATTACACACTAAGGATTCCCTTATATATCCACCGGATTAGGTTATCATGTCCCTTAATGTCTAGTAGACATGGAAAGATTATCTAGATGTAATTTATTGATTGTATTCCTGAAATATAAGGATGTTGGGACATTTCCTAGTTTCCAAACTAACATTTCCAAATACAATCACATCATACTGTTTGACTTTTTCGGTGGATATTGCAAGAGCTAAAAAAATACTGGAGAATGTCACATGACCTAGATGACTTGTCTTATTAAAATTTCATGATTTGGGATGACATTTCTATAGGGTGTGGCATAACCTAGTTAACTTTTTTTATACCATAACATGATCAATGCAAACATTTCTAGAGGGAATCTCATGATCTAGATAACCTGCCTGGAGGGCATCACATTATAATGTATTAATTGTCTTAATGCCGTTGTGAGACCAAACCGACATGTATTAGTGACATAAAAGGACATAACACACATGTAAAAGTGCCACTTCATAATTTGGGTGATATGTTTAGAGGAAATAACATGATCAAGGCCTACTATCTTAGATAACTTTAGAAGACATTGGTGGCATGATTGGATGGAATCATGTGACTTCTTCACAAGTATATGGTACGTCACATGATCTAAATAGCATGTTAAGGGAATTTCACTTGGTTTGGGAAACCTAACATGGTTCTATTTCATGATCTGAGTTGGTCATGTGGAGAATATTTGGGTCTTCATATCTATATTCTCATAATTTTTCCATGTTTTAGTCCTTATTTTATCCTTAGTTTCATATGTACCGCATGTTTTTCTAATGTGATCTTATATTTGAATTCACGGGACCTAGCTAATATGTGGGAACTTGTTCGCATTAACCAAATGACACACTAGAATCCATCCACATGAACTATCGAGTGATCATGTGATGAACATATACACATCACATGATCATTTATGTCATTCCATAGATTTTACCTAGAATATGACTATTCTGAATGCATGACTGACCACTCTGAGAAGTCTGCTATTATACTCCCGTGTGTGGTGTCTTGGGGATGAATCTATTTTTTTGTACCTAGGGGGATGGTTTGTAGGCCTTTCCACCCGGGTTATATGATGCCTTGCGTAGAGGATATCTCAAGGATTTGTGCTAGAGTTGCTGGGGATTTGGTGTCATATGATTTGCACGATTTTTTTGGTTCATACATGGAACTTTAAGATGACATATAGCATGATAATTTTTATCCATTTCTATTTTTATTTGAGAAAGGATGTCAGAAATATTTCTCTTAAAGATGTTTACATGATAAGGAGCTTCCCAAATGTTAGGCTGACATGTCTAGGGGTCATCATGAGATCAAAATTCTTATGTAATGGATTTAGCTTGTTTGAAGTTGAATTTTCTGGGTTATTTTTCATGAAAAAGGTGGATATTTAGGGGTGTGTTCGTGAGATCATTTTTCCAGGTCAAAAGGTCTCATGGGGTTATGATGTTTTGAAAATGGGGCCTCACATGATCAATGGTGATCACTTGGGGTGTATGGCCCCTTTTTCGTGAAGAATATCATATTTTATCTTTAATATAATCTTCCTCCTTTTCCTTATATGTTGGCTTCTTTTTATTACAAGTGTTGAAGATCTCACAAAGTTGGGTGACTGTTGTAGAAGAAAATAACTCTCCCTACCCATGATGCATTGTATGAAAAATAATGGATGTTACAATGACATGAGATAGATTTTGTGGAAAACCCTTCTGTATGTTTAGAGATCCTATGAGGTAGCACAAAATGGAATGGACATATCTGAGGCCTTGCACATGATAATGATTAAATGACAACAAAATATTGAGAGATAATGTGGACATGTCACTGTGGGAAATCAATTAATTTTTACTTATTAATCACGTCGCATGAATATAAATGATCGTATAAGGTTTCCACTTTTGGTGTAAATTAATATATTATTTTACAAGGGTTTTTGGTGATTATCAGGCACCATCTGGTTGACATGTCACGTGAATCGGAGGATAAAACTCAGAAAACCTATTCGAATCTATATTTATTTTTTGGAAACCATAACAATTGTAAGGAGGCATTTCAAAGGGGATTCATGTAATATTCAGCAGGTTATGTGTTTTGGATGAACCATATTCATGTCAGAATGTCATGTAATCTTGTGTACTTTTGAGGTTTAAAAAATTCACATGTTTTTTTACCTTCTCTTCCATTGTTTTGTAATTAAAATAATACAAATACTATCAGTATTTATTATATTTTAGATTTTCTTATTCTCATTTGGAGAGCATAAAAAAAATTCTCCCAAAAACTGACATCCATAAGGAAAAAAGATTACATATGAGGAATATAAATTCATTCATGAGTCCTTGGTGAAGCATCCAATTAGTGTGTTGGGAAATATTTTTTCTCTCGAGAAAACATTGGTATTCCATGTAAATATATATAAATAGGTTAATGGAGGGGATCTAATTTATGAGTTAATGAGTACCTAAGAAACCATAATATCCCCATAATTTATTTCAAATCATTTTTATAGTAAATCAATGGTGTAAGTCCCGTCATAATAGAATATTAAGTGGTTAGGGACTTTATATGCCACTATGACTACTTCTCATTCTAACCCAATAAGGTATTTACAAAATGTACTATTATTCATAATAGTGGGGGAAACCATGAGGCTCGTTCCACTATGATATTGAGCCGTGAGGGTGACCATTCTTCCTGCATCAACGTCAGTATCCTTTACAAATGGTATGTACCTTATGGGTTTAGACATTAGTTCTGTTGTGTTAAGTCTTTATTTACTCCCCAAATTTATGTTATATCTATGAATAACCTAATTGTGGATCACTAATATTGGATAGTGTTTTCGAGGTAGGAGTCTCAAGAAAATAAAAACCTACCTTTCTATGATGAAAATATGGGTTTGTCCGGAAATTTTGCTGATATTTTGATTATATCATCTATAAAAGAGTAGTTATCAAAATTTGTATATGAGGCATCCAAATTTCCAACAAATGTTGAATAAAATAATAGTACTGCAATATAGCTGGTTCCAAGGGTGATAATCTCCCAGAAAGTAGCTTGTAGGGAAGTTATGCATTTACCATTACTCATATTTGTAGTAGAAGAATCCACAAGCATGGCCATAATGGGTGTGGTGCTGCTAAGTGAAGATATGTCAGCATTATTATTTCCTATCACATTTTAGTAGTGGATGACTTTTAGAATACTAAACTCAATGGATGAGCTCTGGAAAATACTATGCCAGGAGGAATTACCTCTAGAACGTTTTTCTCATGTTACAACACCTCCATTCATTACTTTTAAAGAATAACCTGCGAAGGTCAAGGATTTCATATGAGACAATGATGAGAATTAGTAAATCATAAAACATTAGGTTTTTTATTACCCTTTTTTTAAAATAGTTGTTTGAGGTATGATAGAGCTTTATGTAGAAAACCATTTCAATCCCATTGTCGAGGTAGCTGAAAGGCTTATCTTACAAATATATTATATGGGTCATGGTGTCATTGAAACTGTACTAATTTAAATTGTTCTTTCTTGATATAGAATGAGACCGAATATGATGAACACTCCTTCCATCCCTTGTATATTTTCCCTAGGGTATGGATATTAATGATAAATTAACAATGATCTGTTGACTGATGAAGAGGGATTCCCAAGATAATTGGATCTAATGAAGGAGGTTATTTCTATTTTGATAGTATCCACTTTGGTATAAAAACTTTTTTTGGGGCCATACTTAACTCCCTCCATGTTTACATCTTCTAAAGATCCTTTCTAATAAGGGAAATGAAATTGTATGTATTTTAAATGGTTATATGTCTCTCCCCATAATCATCAAGTTAGTGCATAATTTGAATCTTTCCTTGTTTTGGACTATAAAATTAAAAAATAATGTTTTCTCAGAAATATGTATCTCCAAATGTATTCATCTTATAGTATCATGTAATTTTCATTGATAATGTAGGTGAGAATTATATTGACTTTGGAGAACCATCACTATCAGGATTGGCCCATAAAGAAATTTAGATGGCTGATGAACTAGCCCAACTAGGCCTGATGTCTACTACAGATGTTTTGGCAGTCATTCTATCTGATTTGGTATATGAGAACTCACTGTTGGAAGAGACTGACATATATAGGTATACTAATACAATTTTATCCTTAATGGAGGTTTTTTAGAGAATTTTAACATTTCTTCATAAATTGGACATATTTTTTACTTTGTGTCATGTCACCTAACATTTATTTTGTTCTTATGGCCCTTTTTGGTGGAAAAATGAATTTTCTTGAAAAATTACCAGTGGTGCCAGTAAAATTATCTTTACAATAGGGTGTTGCCTCCTCACTTGAGTATGGGGTCGAGGAAAAAAGTGTTGTTAGTGAAACAATAAAGAAAGGTATGTTTCTAAAATTTGTCATTTAAATTGGTTACTTGGGGATATCATCTTATTTATCCTATAAATAAAAAATCTTTTCTCCCTTTGTTGTAGTTCCTTCACCCTTAGTACTGGACGCTCACATATCTACTTCCTTGGGGATTCCTCTAACTGGGTCAATAATCATTTATGACTTCTCCCTTCCTTCTACGTAATGGACAATGAACATGACTCCCTTACTTAGAGAATTAGTCCAAGAATATGTTCATATTCAATGCTCATCTTGGTCTACTATTTGGAGTATGTGTTACATTACGAGTCGATGTAGTAGAAAGTATAAAAGGGAATTAAGAATTTAATTTCATAATTACCTTTAAAAGAGATGAAGGACCAACTGGTTCACCATTCACTAAATATTACAACCATTGGTTATGATAGTTTTTACTATACCACCTTTTACTATTAGGTGTAGAAGGTGATATATTTGAGGAATTAAAAGAGGGTCCTTGAATTAAGGGTGGTATCAGTCAAGGATTCCTCTTTAGTAATAAAAATCTTGTACATTTCCTTAAATGAATCTTCACAACATGAGTTGGTGGTAGAAACTAACTAGGATAATTGTAGTTATAGAAAGGTTGAAATCAACAATCTCTATATAGAAATTAGTAATATTAAAGAAAAATAATCAAAGATTCAATATTTACTTGAGATTTCATAGAAAAATATACTGGAGAAACATAAGCTCTTTGACATGGTGGAAAAGTTCATGATTGACACTATTAATATGGTAGAGGAGTTGTATTGGATTTTGAAAGTCGAAGTCGAATATTTTGATTAATCAATCCAATCCCTTACCTCCCTAGAGTAAATGTTTTTAGGGATATATAACTCTCCTAAATGCATACTGTGAAATGATTTTAACTTCATTACATTTTAATTAATTTTTTATTTATAGAAGAGAATATAATTTTTGGAGATTCCTCCTCCTACATGCTATAAGTGAAAAGATCTTCAAAATTATATATATCTTTTCTGAGTTGTATATCATTCATGATGTTCATGATATTATATTGATCTAATGATGCATTAATCATCAATAATACCCATTATTCGTATAATATTAAGAAAACCTGAAGTTTTGGATTAGAATGTTTAAATAAAAACATATGTTTCTTGACTAATGATCATTAATGACCACCAATATGAGACTCCTCATTGATGTATCTATGCTAGATATCTTGAGATTACCTGATTCACAAAATGATTATATAGGTAGAGTACTAGTACTGAGGGAGAATTATCTATATTTGGATAAAGTCAATGGACTTAGAAAGAATAAAATTATTTTTTATAAGTTCATATGAGGGTCCTAAAAATAATTATATATTTTTTCCATATTTCATTAAATTTTTAATAATATTCATTTAGGGGATGTCTTAGTGTTCATATAATGATCTTTTTATCCAAACACCCTCTTACCAATTTATAGAATGATAGTTTTTTACTTTTTCTATTTTTGGAAACTAATTTTTTTTGTTGTAGTTAAAGGTATTTTAGCTCAGGCCTACTATTGTAATAGTTTAGTACCATTTAGCTCAGACATTCTATTTTTTTACTTTAGGGTATTTTAGCTCATACCTTCTTTTTCTATAGTTTATGGTATTTTACCTATGACCTTATCTCACCAATAATATACCATTTGTGAAGTTGACTTCACAATACAGTTTAACATCATTCAGAATAGATGGTTTCCATGAATTTCATTATCCCATGGTAAGGATTTATATATGTGGTGGAGTTTAATGTTTTTCATCCATGACATAAAATGTAATGCCCCAGCCTCAGAAACCCAGAGTCGATGCATTATTTTATTAAATGGGAATGATTACAAGTAATCAATCCTGAAGGACCATTTTATTTTGCATTATTGTAATTCTAGATTACATAAATGATACCCATAATAAAATTGGAAACATCAAATAAAAACCGAATACATATTAAAATGAAATGAACTGTATCCTTGAATGTTTGTTCAAATATTTATTCTTCACGACATGGAGAAAAAAACATAATAAAGGTGAGCTCAAATTCATAGTATGGCTAAGTAATGTGAAATTAATAATGAATAAATGAAAATATATCAACAAATAATGATAAATAAATTACTACACATTCCAATTAAATAAATAGATAAGGAAAAATCAATTTTTGATGTTAAAAAACATAAACTCATGGTATTTATTCAATGAACTGATAATGAAATGTATCCATAGATATTTCAATGTAAAATATCATGGATGAATAATAACTGTAACTAAATTTGTGAAATTATTTATTAATGAATGTCATTTCTACAAAAAATGAAAACTTATACGATCAAAAACTTTCACAAGATGTTTTAAAATTACGAATAGAAACTCATTTAATTTGGCCAACTTATTTTTGTTATAAGAACTTGTTGATGTATCAGGGAAAAATATACTTTCTGACCTCCACCTATCATTATTAGTCCAAATAATACCTCATATTTAATAATCAAGATAATATATCTTCTCAAATAATCATATTGAATGATAAATCCAAAGTTTTTTTATTTATTCTACATTTAATCAAATAACTGTCAAAGTAAACACCATATGTAAAATGGTATATGGTTTATGAAATAATAATATCCTTTGTATAATAATATAGATATTCAATTAACATTACAATGAAAAATTATTACAATAATTTGATTATATCAAGATAATTTTAACAATCACAAAATTATGTGATATTGCAAATATAATCCTTACGAACAATCTTGAGGTGAATAATTTTTGAACGTTCCAAAGTGTCCCATAGAACTTTGAAACATTTGAATCATAATCACCAGAATGGTATGAAATTAAATAAAACATGTAATATTATGAGAATAAGGGAATTAATGGTATTATAAACTTAAGGTAGTATATACACTAAATAAAACTGAATTGATTCATAATAACAAAAAAGTCTTTGTGTAAGGCAGATTGAGACAAAATTCCCTATTGTTATCCATCCTTTTTATTGTGTGGATTTTAAACTATCATATAATTGTTTAAAATATTTTAATATGTAATATTGTAACCAAACTCATGTTTAAAATACAAAATATTATCTACTTATTATATCTCAAAACCTGTTTGTTGATAACATTCATTAATTTTACTATTTCTTGTGTTAATTTCTTAGTTTTCTCGAGTATGTTTTAACATGTTATTTGTTGTTATGATTATTTAGATCATGGTTTCATCATATTAATAATTTAAAACATGACATAATTATCATTTATAATCATTATATATGTATTTAAAATACTCCAATATATTTTGATATTATAAATGAAGTGCCCTATTCATGGAGACAGTAGGCTATACGTACGCTTAAACGCCAATTCCATTTCATTAATTTATTTAAAGAATGAAAAATAAATTATAAATAAGTATATTATAATTAAATTATCATGTATATGAAATATTTTTTACATAGTTATATCAAAACCATAATTTATATGTTCCATGTACGACATGAATTATTCATATCAATTTAAGGGGGAGGTAGTCCACACTTCCTCAAACAAAATTATCATTTTTATACATGATGGAAAGCCTAAAATAATGTTTTGAATATAAATTATAGAAGCGTAAATGCATTAAAAATCATATATATCATATATAAACCGATTTTCCATCATGATGGTCACAATGATAGGTGGTATAGTAAAATTGAGCAATCATCGTTTTGTGAGTCAGTAGTTCTACATACACAGAAACAATAAGTTTGTTACCCATTAGATGCAGGTATATGTATGTTTAGATAAAAAACATTACATAAAAAATAATGTAAAATTTAGGATACAATTGTTGTTTTATAAAAATAGAATAAATATATTTAATTGATTGGAAAATGGAAATTAAACTAGAGATCTTCAGAGAATATGTTACTTCTTAATCAGGTAACTTCTTTAGGTTTTTATCAAAAGGCTTCCTTGGAAGTATTCCTTCCAAAATAGAGGGTACAAGGTCTAGGGGAGTGATGTTCTTAATTCATTTTGGAAGAAATATTTCAAAACTATTAGGTGTGAGAGGTGGGATTAACTTGGAGAGGCAGTGGCCTTTTACAGGGAAGGAAAATGACTCACATGGTATTTTTACCATGATATTTTAATGTCATGTGACCAAATAATTTTCCTTACAATTTAAAATCGTGTAATTTCAATTTACTTATAGTTTAACATCATTTGGTTAGGACATGGGAACCAAAGTGAAAATTATATGTGATATCCATGGGGAAACATTTCAATAATATGAGTTTTTTAGATATAGGGAGATTATTTTATCTATGAAAGTTCTTATCTTTGGATAGCTATATATCAGTACCCTTTTTGTACAGATTTATCACATGTGAAAGAAAGCCTTTTATAGATCTGACTCGTTCCTAAGAGAAATGTAATTTATTGATTTTTTTTCCTTTTTTAAAAGTGGAATGTATTCATTTTTTTATGTATCTTTATGTTATAAGGTTATGAAATTTAATATAAATTAAGTGGTGAATTTTTATCATATTATATGTTGCGTCTGAACCTAGGATTGGGCTTTTGGGTGTCACTAAATATCCTGTGATGATATTAGTCCAGACATAAACATTTATTCTTTTAATATTTCTGAATAAAGGTATGATTTGTATGTGAAGATGAAGAAACATTTTTGTTTTACGATGACTAGACCTAGAATAAGTGATCTGAGTGACACTACATATCCTAAGATAAAAGTAATCAATCCACACATAATTCTTTAATGGGAAACACTCTATGCGGCTTTGAGACATATATAGAGGGGGAATCGTACCAATTTATTTTTGTATTTAGGCCCATTATTTGAGATACTTGTGTCACTACCTATCCTATGATTATTGGAATCTATAAAAATATAGTTCTTTAGATACATGTAGTTTAATTTTAAGTTGTAAGGATGTACGTTCCTCAATATAAAAAGGGAATATTATGACTAGTCCTTGGAATAGATTTCTATGGATATTTATTTTTGATATGATCATAGGAATCAATCCCCATGTAGTTCATTAATGAGAAACTCTTTTCATGGGTCTGAACCATATGCAGTGGTGTTAATTATTCTCATTGATTATTTTTGGTAGACCTAATATTGGAGACTGGGGAATCAATAAATATATTTTGATGATATGAATTTAGCCATATGTAGTTATTGAATGGAGGTGTGGTGGGAGAACAAAAAAATGATAATGGTTCTCTCTAAAACTGGCCATTAAAATTTCCATTTTTATGTCACTCAAGAGACATCAAATGTGAAATTTAATGTCATTATGTGAGGAATCCTGAGGTCACTTTTAAGGTATTTAATTCAAGACCATGATGACCCTGTCGTGAAATGATATGTGAAGATAATGCGGTGAGTCCCATTCCAAAATTCCTAATCCAATGTGAGATATGCTCAGTGTGAGAAACAATGAATGGTAAAGGTTCCTTTCAAAACATGTAGGCCCATAAATAAAGGAAAATTGGATTTTATATCATGTGGTGGCTAGGAAAAGATATCTGATCTAGTATTCCTAACATATCTCGTTGGAATTAGAATCATGATATACGTAGTTCTATTAAACTGTGTGGTTTAGTGTCATGCAATGATGACGTCAGCTATATAGTTTAATGCCATGATGTAAGGATGAAGGTGACTTCACAAGAAATAATATGAATATTATAGCATGGACCAGAAATGGGGTTCTGTGAGACACTACGTATCATGTGATAGTTAGAATCAAGTTTTAAATAGTCCTGGGAAAGAATTTAGTTTAATGTCATGCAGTAATGACATAATCCTTGCAGTTTAACATCTTTTAATAAGGATGAGGGTCACCAAAAAAGTAAAAACTTCTTGACCATTATCTATAAATATGATTTATTGTGAGTGGGATAAAATACATTATGTATGGGCATATGATTAGAGATCAGGTAATCACTTCAAATCATTTAATTATAGGAATTAATACATGCATTGTTTTGGATGGGATATTACCTATGTGAATCTGACTCACATGTCCAGACATGCAGCACTTAATTTATATTTGGCATATATCTAACTCACTTGTGATGATTAATTAGTGATATGATGCTTCCAATGTAGTTTAATGTCATATATAGAAGGAAACTCTTATTTATTTTAACATCTTGCAGTCTTGAAATGTTTTTTAAAATTTATGTTCATGTGGTTAGGACATGATATATATAGTTTAATGTCATGTTTTTAAGATATATTTGTTCAGTTTAACATCATTCAAGATAGATTATGATAATGATGGATGATAATTATTCCATTTTTATTAGGAAACATCACATTGGGGGGGTGCATGACTCATTCCCCATTCATTGTTGCCAGTGAGTAAGCTCAATTATTATAGACCTTATTTATAATATACTCCCATTACCATTTGGATTTCATATTAGGATGATTTTTCCCATGAATCATTAGTGTTCTCATATCCAATTCCAGTTCTCATAGAAGGAACTAATGGAGGTGAACCTTTTCTTTAGGCTCGTGAGATCCGACTACGTTGGACATCAAGGTTTTGTAGTATATGCCACCTTTTCTCTTCTAACCATTCCAAATCATTCAACAATGTTTGTGATTTCCCATCATCCAAGAGTTTTTTTTCAAATACATATTCAAAGAAAGGGAAATTGAAATTCTATGGGAAAAACTACCTTGGATTAATACACCACTAAATATGGAGTTTCTTGTGTAGTAGTACGGCTGGTTGTATGACATGCCTATAAATCATGGATGGCCTTGTACGGAAATGACTTATTGACTTTATTCACCATATTATGATGTATATTAGATATATCATAAAGGAAGGCCTATATTTTTTTCCATTGTCCACTTCATGATAATAGGATGATTGATTGGACTCGATATTGTACTCCTTGTAGAATATCATCAACACCATAGAATAAAAGTTATTATTAGTGTCTATCAATATCATGTGAGGGAATCTGAACCTATTAAATATATTGGGATTCCTAGCATTTATATTGTTTGTCCTATCTTTTTTTAGGTTTATTTCATAACCCTGTTTTGGTAAAGAGGTTGTTAGCAGTAAGGATGTACTTGAAATTAATAGTTCTCGTAGGGTGATATGGCCACACAACAAAGATTCTCCATACAGCAATTGGCTAGGAATATTTAACTATATATTGAAATTTTGGTGGTTGACAGATGAAGTTTTCATGAATCTATCATGCATGAAATTTACTGGGGAATTATATATAGTCGTGTATCAAGGTTTTCCAATAGTATCCCAACCTCTTGATTTCATGTTAGATCGTTGACCCAAGAAAATGTACACCATAGGATCCTACATGGAAATCTATAATGATGGAAAGAATATATTTTTATTCTATTAATATAAGGATGATTATTTTTAATCCTATTTTGTATAGATATGTTTGCTCCTTTGTACCATCTTATAGGGTAATGATCACTTCTCACGGTAGAATATATTCTCTTCCAGCTCGGTCTATCAGGAGAGTCCCATTTTGGAGATAATAAATCATGGGAACCATCTATCCAGGTATGGATATTGTTTTATCAAACTCTAGAATATTTTTGACCTTTCTTATTTCTTCCATTTCATATATTATGATTTATCAGACCATCATTCAAAGCATGATATTGAAGACTGATTCTTCCATAGCATGGTCACCCAAGACCATGGCTGCATTATTCAATGTGTTAGAACACGCATTCTTTAATCAGTGAAAATGATTCAATGTGGGATCAAAATGGAAAAATACCATTAGTCCTCTTATATATCCCTTGAGATGAGCCAATTTTTCCTTTTTATGGAATATTCACCATTGATATTGTAACAACCCAATGTTTTCAAAGGAAATTTTCTTCTTATAATTATGTTATAAAATAAAATGAAAGCACAACATAATGAACTAATAAGTTCTATGTGACCTTTTAACATATGTTTTTCTCTTTAGTGATATGAATTTAGAAAATATGACTTACAAAGTTTCAATTAGTCTGTTTTTTGGTGTCTAATATTAAAAACTTAATTTTTAGTTAATAGTAACATACACTTAGTAATAGTAATGTTACCCTTATGAATAGTTATATATCCTAATGAATATAAACCTTCCCTATGGTAGTATATTAATAATATTCAAATGGAGGTATGATAAACCTATATTTCGAAATAATAAAATAAATGTTTTAAAACTTTTTTAGAATAAATTATGAATTTAATTAAATAGTAAAGTAATCATATTTAGAAAATTATTTTTAAAAAATGGATTTCTTTTTTGATTCTACGTGTCAAAAAATCATTAGTGTGTATTTTTTGGGATTTTTCTAAAGTACATGAATTTTTTTGAATAGTAAAATACATTAATTCACAATAAATGCTAAAACCTGAATTTCTACATCATGCTTGAGTCATGGATGATGTAAATGGACATATGTTCAAACTCACATGAATTTATTACTATTAATGGTCATGTAATAATCATTATTTATGGTCTTTAATGAAATTAGAAAACTAATGATTAAAAATTTATGAAAACCTTCCTCTCCTCCACATTACCCCCCCCCCCACCCCCACTCCATTTTCCCTTCACTAATCTCTAGCCTTGTGCATTGCCAATATTCTATACAAATTTCTCCCCAAGATCCTACCCCACATCCATAATCCCCTTGTATATTCAATATACCAAAAACTCTCCCCTTAAGAGGTTCTCAAATGAGATAAACTCAAGAGGAAAATCCATCTTTCCAAATCTTGTATTTCCTTTAAGTTATTTTAATTTTTTGTTTCTTTATTAACCTCCCTTAAACAAAATAGTATGATAACTCCATTAAAAACAAGTACTAAAATATTTTTATTCTATTTAAATATTTCATTATCATCTCTCCTTTCCTCGTGTTTTATTTTAATGAAATGAAAACACCGTTTGAGATGTGTCAATTTATCACATTCAAGGACAACAATTTATCAATTTAAACTATCATCCTTAATTATGGTCATGAAAGAATTTTTGTTATGGATGATCCAGATTATTATATATGTAATATATTCCAGTTATGGTTCTGTAATCCTTTTGTACAAATGGTATTAAGTTATAAAAAACATGTTTGTCGTAAAAAACCCCACAGATTAACCAAAATGGTTATGACTAATGTTTTATTTAATAATTCATCTACACTCCAAATAACTAAAGGAATTTTTATAACCATTAAATCTCATTGATGTTCACTAATAACATGAAAACTCAATTACAATCCACCACTTTCATCATATGTGTTTATCCGAACTTGAATATAAGTAAACCAATCTTGAAAGCCATAAAACACTAAAAATCCCAAACAATGAAATTGAACAACATAACTCATTAAAACATCTAAGAATGAACTTAAAAGGGGTATTATAAATAAATTACATATATAATAGGTTCTATAATTATTAATTAATAAACAAATTTATTTTATTCATGTCATTAATAACAAGGGAAGAACACCTTCGAACTAAAGGAAAGGGATCATGTCCATTTCACTTTTATTCATTATTGTCCTCTATTTTATGCCCTTTTATGTGTAATTAAAAATTATGGGGTACTACTATTAACCTCACAATACTATATAAATGATATATAAATGATTATAAATCCATTTCTCAATCATTAATCCCTATTAACTACACCCAATATCATGCATATAATCCCTTAGAAATTCTACCGGAACCGCCTTTATTTTCTCAGGTTGCTCTATCTTTCTTTTTACCTAATGGAAGATGTATTTTATTTTTATATAAAACTTATACATGATGTTTATATGCCCCAGAATCATGTTTCATTATCCATCCCTAATTATCTTTCGGGGATATACATGCTTTTAATGGATTACTTCCTTGATTCTTCCTAGTAAGCAAACTCGTTTTAAGAGAACTTCTCAAATTTTTACCCAATTTATTGTTTACTCTATCCTCTTTTTTACACCATCATTTTATTTATAAAATCATTCCTTTTATTATAAAAAACATAATTTTTCAATTATATTTTTACATAAACAATTTTCATCTTTTCTATTTTAAGAGCTATATTGTATTTACCTTTAAACCGCACCAAAATGTTTTGATGCTAATACATTTCCTACATAGTGTCACTTCTGTTTGAGATCAAATTCCATGATATATGCCTATTTTACATTATATATTTCCATTAATGTTATAATTATTTTCTTTCATGGACACTTTCATGATACTCTCATTGGTTATGCATTATGTCATGATAGTGGTACCCAATTATTTCCATGGGTAACGCTTATGTTTATGTAAGATTGATTATGTATGATTATATATGTAGAAGAAATATTAATAAAATGTATAATGGTTTCCCCCATATAAGGATCCAATGCATTGGGTAATGTTAAGTCTCATGAGATGTTATGTGCAATGGTCTTGGCGGTTAGCCTTGTCTTATGCTGCTATGGGAAATGGGATTGGCAGTTAGCCATTATCAACACTACTATGGGAAATGGGATATATGTTTAGCCTTGAATCATACTAAAGACTTGTTTTGTATTTCTTCCACATTTATATGATTCCTTGTTTATATGATCCCATGTTTATATGTTATTATTCCATATGTTCCTTGATTTTGGTATCATTATGTCATGCCTCCTAACTCATGTTCTTTAGCTTTATTCTAATGATAATTCACTTACTAGGCTTTTTAGCTCATCCATTTGATTATGTGTTCCCCATGGTACCCTATGCCGATGTATGGTCTCAAAGTATGTTAGGATTTCATTATAAATATTATATAATAATATGTTTTTTATCCCCATGTTTTATGTTTTATGTACCTAATCTACACAATAACAAGACATAACGATCCATGGATTGTAATATGATGTATAATTATTCTTAAAATCACTTAATTTTATATGTAAAAGGATATGGTCTATATAGTTTGTATCAGAGGATGACCAAGTTATTGTTGGACATTTGGAATAGATCACATTATTTAAAAGCATAAGTATGATATAAAGTATAAGAAAACATTCCTATATTTTGGTAAGTATAGAGTAATTGGTATATCAAGAAATTACATCCATGTCTGGATACAAATCAGAAGAGGCTGCTCTAGAATATATGTTCCTAGGAGTGAAAAATCTGACAAGGAGCTTCGGGATTGACCCAGGTTATCCTGGTACATGATAACATGCCTTTCGGAAATCTTGGTATCGACACTCCTAGGGGATATGTGATGGTAAATTCATGATCTTAGTACAACCCATTATTAAGGGAAAAAATACCATAAGAATATAAATTAATAAATATATCATGGATAACCTAGATTTAAACCTATGGAATCACAAGTTAGGATATACTTATTCTTTACAAGTGTATTCTTTTATGTTCAACATTTCCTTGTTTATGCTCAATAGCTAAGTATTCAAGCCATCTAATTATATGTTCCTTTTTGTAGTTAATGGTGGGAAATAAAATAACATGTTCCAACAACCAATGTGATTGGAAATGTGAATATTTCCCTAATTATACACCTCATATGATTGGAATGGGTTCTCAAAACATCATGATATTACATTCTTAGCTTTCTCCAATTATGAATAATAACATGAATCATGTGGAACTCCCTTGTCCTTCAAGTAAAGAGAAATTTTTCATATAATCCTTCATGTAGAAAAAGTACTTCCATATTTAGAGGATCTTCTAATCCATTCCTTATGGAACAGTGGGTTAACACCATTGAGAATATATTCTCCATCCTCCAGTGTTTAGAAGAAGAGAAAGTTGTACTTGCAATATATCATTTTGATGGGGAAGTTGATCAGTGGTGGAAACTGATCAACAATTCAAAGCCTAAAGAAGAAATTTATTCCATGAATTAGGAGAATCTCAAGAGGATTCTTTTCAATAAATATTTTCCTTGAACCCTCCAACTCCAAATAGAAATATATTTCCTCAAACTTAAGAAAAAGGAAGATGATTCCAGCATTGTATATAAAGAAATCATTACAAGTCCGGCAAGGTATGCCTCTGTCATTATCATTAAATCCTAAATAATGTTGGATCACTTCTTTATAAGTATAAATCTGAGTCTACAGAAGGTGTTGGAGCTCTGAGACTTCAACAGTTATGAAGATATTGTCTGTTTTGACCTCAAGGATGAAATGAAGAATGGAGAATCTCAGTCGTCTTGTGGTCCCTATGACAAGAAGCGAAAAATGGATAAAAACATGGGAGGTTCAACAAAAATATTCCAATGATAGAACAAAGCCTGAATATCATATGTGTATAGGATTTTAGTAGAAACAACCTGGGAATTGTCTAAAGGGAACTAAGAATTTCTTCAAATGTGGAATATTTGGTAATTTGTGGAAATTTTGCTGAAGGGATATGAAAAATCACGCTAACATAGTAGAAGAAAGGTTATGTTTGAGAATATCGAATGGGGAAATTATTGCATTCATGGTTTATAGAACTATTCAACCACCACCTCAAAAATTTTAGTAGAAGCAACCTGATAATTTTCTATGAATTCAATCATATATTTTATGTTTAGAAGAAATATTCTACCACCACCTCAAAATTTTGTAGAAAAGTTATGTTTTATAATATAAAATGGGTAAATTATTGCATCCATGGTTTATAACTACTCCATAGTTAACGTTTGTGGACTAAACCTCCCAAAAAATCACATCATACTTCTTTTAGTGGAGTTCAATACTATCATGGGCATGGATTGGCTATCTTTATAAAAAGACAACATCAACGGTCAAGAAAGGGAGATCAATTCCCATATCCTGAAGCATCCTATAATTCTATAGAAGTGTAAGGAGGAATATGAATCTCGTTTAGAATCATCATATCATGTGTGGATATTGTTGCCTCATGAGAAATCATATCTAGATCAAATTATTGAGACAAAGAGGGAATATTTCTTGAAGACATTACCATCGTGAGGGATTACACTTATGTATTCCCTAAAGAGTTTCCGGATCTTCCTCCTAACTGAGAGGTTGAGTTCTCAAATGAACTTATCCCTGAATCTCTGCATATATCAAATACACCTTATAGAATGGCCACCATAGAGCTGGAGGATCTGATGAAGCAGTTACAGGAGAATCTAGAGAAATGTTTTATACTCTCGAGAGCTTAACCGTGGGGTGAGCCAGTGCTCTTCATCATGAAGAAGAATGGAAAAATGTGCACATGAATTTATTATCATGAGCTCAATAAAATAAAGATAATAACAAGTATCCCCTACCATGGATAGTTGACTAGTTCATTCATCTTTATGAGTCATGTTATATCTCTAAGGTAGACCTTTGGTTGGGATATCACAAACTAAATTTGTGGAAGGAAGAAATTCCCAAGACAGCCTTTCGTATGAGTTATGGAGACTATGAGTTCATAGTGATACACTTTAGACTCACTAATTCTATAGAAATGATCATGGATTTAATGAATATAATATTTAGATATTACCTTGAAAAATTTGTGGTAGTCTTTATTGATGATATTTTGATATACTCTAAGATAAAGGAGGAATATGAGGTGCATTTGAATACTACGTTAAAGTCTTTTCCAAGGGATATGTTTTATGAAAATTATAGTAAATTTTTGTTCTTGGGGCATGTTATCACCAGTAAAAGGATATTTGTGGAACCTTCCAAGAAAAAGGAAATTGAAGAGTGGCCCATTCCATAATCTGTACCAGAAAACCGTAGCTTTTTGGGTATATCTAGGTATTATTGATGATTTGTGAAGAACATTACTCGATTGTCATACGAAATGACCACGCTAACATGAAAGGGAGTAATGACTGTGCAGAATCACGAATGTGAAGACTGTTTCACGGATTTGAAAATGCGGCTTATCAATACGCCAGTACTCACACTCCCATCAAATGGAGAAATATTTGTGGTGTACAATGATTCTTTATAGAAGGTATTAGATTTTTTGAGAATGAAAATTGTTAAATTGAAAGCCTATGACTCAATGCATCTAAAATTTCATGTTAAAAAATATCCTACACATGATCTGGAGTTGGGAGGGGTGATCTTTGCATCGAAATTCCTGCAGCATTATCTCTATGGGAAGATGTTTGGGATATGCACTGACCACCAGAGTCTCAAATATATATTCACAAAAAATAGCTTAATATGAGCCAATAAAGATGGATAGAGCTCATTAAGTATTATGACTACTCAATCCACTACCATCCCCGTAAGGTAAATAATGTGGTGGAAGCTCTATGTAGATAAGATCCTACATCTTTATTAGCGGTGTGAATTGACAAGGATCTAAAATTATTATATTTTCAAAGGATGAAGATGGGAATCATTAAGGAAGGAACATCATCAATCCTTTTTCAAATGTTTTATCAACCATCACTCATGGATAAAATAAAGGATTCTCTAAGAAAAGATGTGGAAATTATGAAAAGGGTGGAAGCTATCAGAAATGGGGAATCCTTTGAGTTAATGGTTTACAAGGATGGATTTGTAAGATTTGGGAAATGATTATGTGTACCATCCTATCTATAGATAAAGAAGGATCTTCTAAATAACACACATAGCTAAACATTCTCTATCCACCTAGGGATCACAAAGATGAATCATACTCTCCCAGAAAACTTTGGGTGGGACAATATGAAAATGGGAGAGTAATGAATATACATAAAAGTGCCTAGTATTTTAGCAAGTGATGACTGAGATGAAAAGGTATAAAGGGATAATGAAACCACTAAACAAACCAACATGGTAGTCGGATGGAAATACCATGGAATGTGTCACTTGAATTCTACGTAAATCTTGAGGAAACAGTGGTATATGGGTTATTGTGGATCATCTTACAAAGACAGTTCACTTTATCCTAATTAGAGAGGATTTATTATTATATAACATTTCAAGGATATATATCAAATAAGTTGTAATGCTCCATATATTACCATAATATATTGTATCTGATCATTATCCGAGATTCACAACGATGTTCTGGAAAAGTCCCAAACTTGCTTTAAGACTTGAACTGAACATTAGTACGGCCAATCATCCTATAACTGATGGCCAATCTCGATAAACTATCTAGACACTAGAAAATATGTTGAGATCATGTTCTATGGACTTCGAATTAGGATAGGGCCAACATCTTCCACCGGTTGAATTCTCCTACAATAATAGTTTATACACGAGAAACCGAATGTCCCCATATGAAGACCTTTATTTGAAAAGGTGCAGAACACCGGCATAATGGGATGAAGTCAGTGAGCGCAAGCTGGTAGAACCTAAAAGGTTAGAAGAAA
This sequence comes from Viscum album, assembly GCA_963277665.1. Classification (NCBI taxonomy): domain Eukaryota; kingdom Viridiplantae; phylum Streptophyta; class Magnoliopsida; order Santalales; family Viscaceae; genus Viscum; species Viscum album. The sequence continues at coordinate 1,642,234,760 of OY728161.1, forward strand.
TAGTATAGAAGGTGAAAACCATTCAGTAGCACATCAAGGCAGACCAAAGTCAAAAAAAGAGTTATGCATACAATCGTCAATGAAACCTTGAGTTTAAAGTTAGAGAAATTTTATTTCTCCATATATCTCTGTGTCATATGGTAATGAGATTCAATAAGAAATGAAAACTATGTCCCAAGTTGTAACACCCCGAGCTTCCACGATACGCCTCTCTTTCAATAATGCAATAGCTTGCATTGTACGCAACTTCGAGTTCTAAAACATCGCGACAAATCAAAGTAGCCGTTATGAATAGTAATAACCACTTTTTAAAATTATAGAAATTTTATATTTCAAAATGGACTTCATTTTTGTATTCCTAATATTGAAATTAACCTATGTTGAATTTTTTGTAATTTTCTGAGAACTTCAAAATTTTTATGAATAGTGAAAAATACTTTAAAACAACTTTTTTAATAAAAATAATTTATTGTGATAAATTATAATATTTAGTGGTTTTAAGGTATAATTAGAATATATTTTTACCATTTTATCCAATGGTGGTCATTAGAATTAATTTAACATTGAAATTGGACATAAACAATTGCCAATCTTTTGATATAAATTGTTTCTTGAAAACACGCTATTTGTCGTAACAGCGGGAATTAATTATAAAATTAATTAATGCAACTTATATGTTTGGAATTTTGTAAAATAGACATCATTTTTGAATTCGGAATATCAATTATAGCTTAGGGTGAAATTTTGGCATTGTTCTGAAAAACTTCAATTTTTGATGAATAGTGAAACCACTAAGTGGTAGTTAAATAACTGATTTTTCGTTTAAATGAAATATTACCACTTCTGTGATTTGATTTTCAAAAATCCGACATACATGGTTGTCATTAAGAAGTAAAATGTGGTTCAATGGGATAAAAATAATTTTTTGGTGAATAGTAACTTATTAAGTTTTAATCGCGATTAGTGGTAATTAGTGTGGTTTAAGGTATAAATAATACTTTAATAATATTAAATGACCTAGACACATGTCCCAAACTCATTGGTTGAGTCATGGCCGACCAAGACAAGCCATGGCCTAACTTGGGGACCCCATGGATCCACTTTTGTTGGGAAATGACATAAATTAGTTTTTATTTAATGTTAAAGTGAAAATGACACTAACATAAATTGTTCTACTAAAACAATTTTTAATTGGGGTTATACAAGTCCAAATTTTGATTATAAATAGTCATTGGAAAGCTAAAAAGATTTCCTACATCATAGTATTTGTTTTATAATTTTTAGACATTAAATAAATTAAAGTATTTATGACATAATAATGATGCAGCGATGACATCATTATTTGACGATTTAAATAAAATGAGAAGATAATGCAAAATCCGAGGCTTACACTTGTCCAAAGCCTATTGGATGAAGATATTTCGAAACCTTATCACCTTAGCCTCGAATTATATAGATGTGGGACCTTTAGAATCCGAAAAGCATTTTGAAATAATGTAACATTTCATTACTTTCCAAAAGTGCCCCTCCTCTCCACTTATAAAAGGCCCCCACCTCTCCCACCTTATTCACACCATCAAGCCATTTGGCTCGGCCAACCTCTGCCCAAATACTCTCCCAACATTCCTTCCTTACTCCTAGAAACCTCACTTTGGGCAGAACTCTTCCCAAGGAAGCCTTTAGCTCAAATCAAAAAGAGTTACCCGATTTTGAGGTAATGTCTTTTCTAATGTTGTTTTGTTTTATTTTTCTTCTCCAACCCCCTAAACTCTTTTTATTAATTTCTTTTGTAACAACACCAGTATCCTCAATATACTAGGATGTTGTTATAAGAAGGATTCGAGCTACACTTACACACACCTACATCTAATGGTTAAAGAACATACGGTTTCTGTGGATGGCGAATTTCTGCCTCACGAAACGATGATTGTTCAACACTCATATAACACCTCCAAAGGTGGCCATTAAGATGTCACTATTTTTATATATGATATATAATATGTTTTTGTTTTACTTATGCTTCTGTATTTCTCATTTATGGCATACTTTATGATTTCCATTATGGGTAAAACGCGATAATTTCATTTTAGGAAGTGCGGACTACCGCCCCCTCAAAGTGATTTGAATCGTTAATGCCATGTGTGGGATGTATAAAGGATGGAGTAAATGGTATTATACACTATATTATACTGGAATTATATTATACATTTATATCATTATGATTTCATTCCATTAAATATGAAATTGAAATGAAAGTAGCGTTCATGCGTACGTACGGCTTACCGTCTCCATGAACGGTGCATTTCATTTCTTACCTCTAAATGTTACGTAATATTATAAATGAATGTATATACTGTATATATATGATATATATGATATCTACATCATTAATATAATTCTGGATATAATGGATATTTCACCACATGAACAACTTATAATTATAAGAAGTTTATTGTTGACTCATGTACCAAAGATCGACAAAACGACCGTTATTAACTTAAATAATTACATAATGTTCATAACATTGTAATAAGTGATATAAAAAGGATAATGAAATTGAAAATGGTTCTTAATAAGGTAGATATTAACTCTAGTTTATTATTCAGGAGGTTAAAGAACGGTTGAGTCAAGGCGGACACAAGGTAAGGGAATTTCTTAACCCAACTTCCATTCTTTGGGTTAATCTCCTACTTTCAAATTATGTCATGATATTATTATGTCTTATTTGGTATTTTTACTTTAATTATGTGTACCTATAGTGAATACACATAATAGATCTATTTTATTTTAAAAATGATCTTTTAAGTACTTCGTCTCAATCTCCTTTTATTGAGGCATATTTGGTTTTATACACAACTTTATTTTATACGGTGTATAAACCCCTTTGACTTTTAAGTTTATCCAAAAGGAATCTTTTTTATACAAAGCATTTTACTAAATGAAAAAAGGGAATGTTTTTGTCGTACGTATGCGGCGACAACGACTTCTCCGCCGTCGTGACCATTATTTGATTTTTGGCTTCCTCTACAAGCCATAACTTTTTTAAAATGAAAAATAAATACAATGTTTTAACTTTCTTTTATTTTGGTATTGAAAATGGTTTTGAAAGCGTTTTTATTATATCAATGTGTTGTATTGATATCTTGTGATTGAAATGTGGAAATTTTATGTTCCCTTTGTGCATGTTTTATGTGATACGATTATGTTATGGTTTATGATATGTTTAAACCTATTCATATGAGGAATGTATTGGACTAAATAAGTGACGGGTGGAGCCCGCTATAGCTCCTCGATGCATCGGTAGGTCTCATGAGACAACTAGACGTGGAATTGGCCGAGGCCCTTTCCCAATTTGATTTATGGTTTTGGCCGAGGCCTTAATCATTTTAGATGTCTTGGCCGAGGCCTTGACAAAATGTTTCAGAATGTCCGGCATTATACATTCCCTCATTATGAAAGTGGTTATTGTTATTGCATGTGATTATTCGACCAGTAGAATATCCATGTGAAGAAGTGAATGGCATTATCTCATTTTACTTTTGCCATATTATGTTGAAGTTCATGTTTAAAAGGCTTTTGTTTTATTTATACATTACCTTAATTGTTAATGATTATTTATGAAAGCTTCCGCATTATTGTTATCCTTACTGAGCATCTGAGCTCACCCCTTTCAATGTTTTAATATTTTCCAGGATGTGAAGAAGTATTTTATGAATGACCTGCAGGGATAGTCAGAAGAGGATATGAGTGTGGACTATGGAGACTTTGTTACTGTAGTTTTTCACTTTATGATGTAATGTAACATTTACGAATGTATCTAGTGTTTCCAAGGCTACTAAACTAATCGGTCTTTCGAGACTTGATCTTTTGTGATCATGCCAATGTTACGAAGCAACGCACCGACTCTGGGTAGCTGGGGTCGGGGCGTTTACAGTTGGTATCAGAGGCAGTTTAGTACTAACCTTGGAAGCTAGATTTAGATAAACTCTGATTAGAGCACATAGCCCAAAGCTAGACTTTGAGGATTAGTATAGAAGAACATCCTAGAATTTTGGTATTATAGAGATGTTATGACTTTTCCGAGCAATACATCCCTGTCTGGATACGAGCAGGTAGAGGCGGCTCTGGCACAGATGTACCTAGGGGTAAAACCCGAAAACACCGCTTTGAGCTAGACTCGAACGGGAACTGGTGCACGACAACGGGCCTTGCTGCACTCTTGGTTACGACACTCCCGGGGGATATTCTTAGGATAATTCTCATTTTATTTACAAACCACTATGAAGGGTTATGAGTATATACTTCCTCAAAGAAAACATTTCTTTTTATAATTATGGATTATATCCATAAATAGTTCAATTTATGTAAAGTGTTTTACAAGTATGGAATTATGTATTTTGATTCATAAACTAACCTATTTTATGCCATTGTATAGAAATGGTGCCCAGTGGAAGGAATGTGAACTCCAGCAATACGTATGATCCAAAGCGTAAGAAGGATCATATCTTTCACGGTATTAAGCCAACATTTAGAAGGGAAATAATATCCCATGTGTTTTCAACATATGAAGAAATAGTATCATGTGTTAATAAGATAAGTAAAGAATTCTCTGAGTCCTATGGCTTTGAAATGAAGCAAGAGACGAAAGGGATGGAAGAGAGAATGATGGATAAATGGATAAGTGGAAAGAAGAATTTTCCAATATGTGGTAATTGTGGGAAGAAACATCATGGAACTTGCCTAAAGGGAATGGGAGTTTGTTATAAGTGTAGAGAAAAAGGACACAAAGCGCGTGACTGCAAGGGTAAGAAAATGGTTTCAAATGTACAATGCTTCTTCTGCAAGGATTGGGGACACTACGCAAACCAATGTCCAAATCGTCAGAGTATGCCCCAAATGATGTTATTGGATAATAATCAAGTTATGATACTACCACAGATGAGGAGGAATGATTAGAGTTCTTATGTTGTTATTAAAGAATTTTGTAATTTCAGTATTGTATCAATGATGTACTGGTTATGATAATTATGGAGTATATAAGGATTGTACTGCAGTACTATTTTATCTAGGACTTGAGATTGTGTGGAACCAAGAAAAGTGACTCCACAATAGGTTAAATTTTTGGAAAATATATGGTTGAGAGAAAGATAAACCATAATATGGTTATGATACCGAGATAGTGATTTTGGAATAAGAGATGATTGATTCGGATAAATTATATTGGATATTCTTAACATCCTTGAGACTGATTAATGATTTGTATACATTTTTGGATAGAAGGAGTATATCTAGTTTTCTATAAGAAATAAGGGATCATGAATGTAATCAATAAGGATTTATGGAAATTCAGTATGTTGAAGTGTTTTAAAAGAATACATGATGAAGGTGTTCACATGTTGTTACGCAGAAAAAAAGTAGCTTCATTATGTTTACCTTCCTCATAAAATCTGGACTGTGAGTTGGACAGAAGTATTTTTGATAACTATAAAGGTTGGAATGGATTAAGTTGATCTTTGGATAGTATTGTTTAAGGTTAAAAATTTATGAAGATTATTTTTGAATATTATAATACTATAGTATTAGGAAAAGGACAACCTGCAGGGTGGGGCATAACCCGTTGCGTCGGACAAAGTTGCAGGAATCGAACCCACAATCATAGTACGACAGGCCTTTATTTCCTACCACTAGCCTACAGGAAGTCCCTGGTTATTACAAAATAATTTTACTAATCTAAATGGTATGTGTTAACATTTGGAACATTATACAATTAGGATAAGTATAATATTTTTGTGTTCTATTATCTTTTTGAGTGAAAGATGAGTTGAAGGTTGAAACTCTAATTGTCAAGCATAAATATATATATACCTATCTCTTATTCAATGAATAAATTAATTCTTAAACTTTAGTAAAGGGATATTAAAACAAAAAAATATGTTATCCTAATACCTTATGTCTTGTTGAACTGATGATATTTTAAATCAACATAGATTGAAGGCTTTGAGGCCCTCAATTTGACAGTTGATTGTGATTGATGACCCCAATCGCTCCCTACAAATATTTACGTTTTTCCTCTAATTATATGTCTCTAATTGCCACCAATGTTCTCCTAATCGAGATCATAATTGGGTGGTGACTTGTTCATTTCCCTTTCCCTCTTATTAAGGCTAAATTTTATTAACCTTATTTCCGATGTGGGTTTTCCACAAAGGTATTTTCTATTTTCAACCTCTTATATCAAATTGCGAGGACGCAATTTATTGAAGGAGGGGAGAATGTAACACCCCGAGCTTCCACGATACGCCTCTCTTTCAATAATGCAATAGCTTGCATTGTACGCAACTTCGAGTTCTAAAACATCGCGACAAATCAAAGTAGCCGTTATGAATAGTAATAACCACTTTTTAAAATTATAGAAATTTTATATTTCAAAATGGACATCATTTTTGTATTCCTAATATTGAAATTAACCTATGTTGAATTTTTTGTAATTTTCTGAGAACTTCAAAATTTTTATGAATAGTGAAAAATACTTTAAAACAACTTTTTTAATAAAAATAATTTATTGTGATAAATTATAATATTTAGTGGTTTTAAGGTATAATTAGAATATATTTTTACCATTTTATCCAATGGTGGTCATTAGAATTAATTTAACATTGAAATTGGACATAAACAATTGCCAATCTTTTGATATAAATTGTTTCTTGAAAACACGCTATTTGTCGTAACAGCGGGAATTAATTATAAAATTAATTAATGCAACTTATATGTTTGGAATTTTGTAAAATAGACATCATTTTTGAATTCGGAATATCAATTATAGCTTAGGGTGAAATTTTGGCATTGTTCTGAAAAACTTCAATTTTTGATGAATAGTGAAACCACTAAGTGGTAGTTAAATAACTGATTTTTCGTTTAAATGAAATATTACCACTTCTGTGATTTGATTTTCAAAAATCCGACATACATGGTTGTCATTAAGAAGTAAAATGTGGTTCAATGGGATAAAAATAATTTTTTGGTGAATAGTAACTTATTAAGTTTTAATCGCGATTAGTGGTAATTAGTGTGGTTTAAGGTATAAATAATACTTTAATAATATTAAATGACCTAGACACATGTCCCAAACTCATTGGTTGAGTCATGGCCGACCAAGACAAGCCATGGCCTAACTTGGGGACCCCATGTATCCACTTTTGTTGGGAAATGACATAAATTAGTTTTTATTTAATGTTAAAGTGAAAATGACACTAACATAAATTGTTCTACTAAAACAATTTTTAATTGGGGTTATACAAGTCCAAATTTTGATTATAAATAGTCATTGGAAAGCTAAAAAGATTTCCTACATCATAGTATTTGTTTTATAATTTTTAGACATTAAATAAATTAAAGTATTTATGACATAATAATGATGCAGCGATGACATCATTATTTGACGATTTAAATAAAATGAGAAGATAATGCAAAATCCGAGGCTTACACTTGTCCAAAGCCTATTGGATGAAGATATTTCGAAACCTTATCACCTTAGCCTCGAATTATATAGATGTGGGACCTTTAGAATCCGAAAAGCAGTTTGAAATAATGTAACATTTCATTACTTTCCAAAAGTGCCCCTCCTCTCCACTTATAAAAGGCCCCCACCTCTCCCACCTTATTCACACCATCAAGCCATTTGGCTCGGCCAACCTCTGCCCAAATACTCTCCCAACATTCCTTCCTTACTCCTAGAAACCTCACTTTGGGCAGAACTCTTCCCAAGGAAGCCTTTAGCTCAAATCAAAAAGAGTTACCCGATTTTGAGGTAATGTCTTTTCTAATGTTGTTTTGTTTTATTTTTCTTCTCCAACCCCCTAAACTCTTTTTATTAATTTCTTTTGTAACAACAACAGTATCCTCAATATACTAGGATGTTGTTATAAGAAGGATTCGAGCTACACTTACACACACCTACATCTAATGGTTAAAGAACATACGGTTTCTGTGGATGGCGAATTTCTGCCTCACGAAACGATGATTGTTCAACACTCATATAACACCTCCAAAGGTGGCCATTAAGATGTCACTATTTTTATATATGATATATAATATGTTTTTGTTTTACTTATGCTTCTGTATTTCTCATTTATGGCATACTTTATGATTTCCATTATGGGTAAAACGCGATAATTTCATTTTAGGAAGTGCGGACTACCGCCCCCTCAAAGTGATTTGAATCGTTAATGCCATGTGTGGGATGTATAAAGGATGGAGTAAATGGTATTATACACTATATTATACTGGAATTATATTATACATTTATATCATTATGATTTCATTCCATTAAATATGAAATTGAAATGAAAGTAGCGTTCATGCGTACGTACGGCTTACCGTCTCCATGAACGGTGCATTTCATTTCTTACCTCTAAATGTTACGTAATATTATAAATGAATGTATATACTGTATATATATGATATATATGATATCTACATCATTAATATAATTCTGGATATAATGGATATTTCACCACATGAACAACTTATAATTATAAGAAGTTTATTATTGACTCATGTACCAAAGATCGACAAAACGACCGTTATTAACTTAAATAATTACATAATGTTCATAACATTGTAATAAGTGATATAAAAAGGATAATGAAATTGAAAATGGTTCTTAATAAGGTAGATATTAACTCTAGTTTATTATTCAGGAGGTTAAAGAACGGTTGAGTCAAGTCGGACACAAGGTAAGGGAATTTCTTAACCCAACTTCCATTCTTTGGGTTAATCTCCTACTTTCAAATTATGTCATGATATTATTATGTCTTATTTGGTATTTTTACTTTAATTATGTGTACCTATAGTGAATACACATAATAGATCTATTTTATTTTAAAAATGATCTTTTAAGTACTTCGTCTCAATCTCCTTTTATTGAGGCATATTTGGTTTTATACACAACTTTCTTTTATACGGTGTATAAACCCCTTTGACTTTTAAGTTTATCCAAAAGGAATCTTTTTTATACAAAGCATTTTACTAAATGAAAAAAGGGAATGTTTTTGTCGTACGTATGCGGCGACAACGACTTCTCCGCCGTCGTGACCATTATTTGATTTTTGGCTTCCTCTACAAGCCATAACTTTTTTAAAATGAAAAATAAATACAATGTTTTAACTTTCTTTTATTTTGGTATTGAAAATGGTTTTGAAAGCGTTTTTATTATATCAATGTGTTGTATTGATATCTTGTGATTGAAATGTGGAAATTTTATGTTCCCTTTGTGCATGTTTTATGTGATACGATTATGTTATGGTTTATGATATGTTTAAACCTATTCATATGAGGAATGTATTGGACTTAATAAGTGACGGGTGGAGCCCGCTATAGCTCCTCGATGCATCGGTAGGTCTCATGAGACAACTAGACGTGGAATTGGCCGAGGCCCTTTCCCAATTTGATTTATGGTTTTGGCCGAGGCCTTAATCATTTTAGATGTCTTGGCCGAGGCCTTGACAAAATGTTTCAGAATGTCCGGCATTATACATTCCCTCATTATGAAAGTGGTTATTGTTATTGCATGTGATTATTCGACCAGTAGAATATCCATGTGAAGAAGTGAATGGCATTATCTCATTTTACTTTTGCCATATTATGTTGAAGTTCATGTTTAAAAGGCTTTTGTTTTATTTATACATTACCTTAATTGTTAATGATTATTTATGAAAGCTTCCGCATTATTGTTATCCTTACTGAGCATCTGAGCTCACCCCTTTCAATGTTTTAATATTTTCCAGGATGTGAAGAAGTATTTTATGAATGACCTGCAGGGATAGTCAGAAGAGGATATGAGTGTGGACTATGGAGACTTTGTTACTGTAGTTTTTCACTTTATGATGTAATGTAACATTTACGAATGTATCTAGTGTTTCCAAGGCTACTAAACTAATCGGTCTTTCGAGACTTGATCTTTTGTGATCATGCCAATGTTACGAAGCAACGCACCGACTCTGGGTAGCTGGGGTCGGGGCGTTTACAGTTGGTATCAGAGGCAGTTTAGTACTAACCTTGGAAGCTAGATTTAGATAAACTCTGATTAGAGCACATAGCCCAAAGCTAGACTTTGAGGATTAGTATAGAAGAACATCCTAGAATTTTGGTATTATAGAGATGTTATGACTTTTCCGAGCAATACATCCCTGTCTGGATACGAGCAGGTAGAGGCGGCTCTGGCACAGATGTACCTAGGGGTAAAACCCGAAAACACCGCTTTGAGCTAGACTCGAACGGGAACTGGTGCACGACAACGGGCCTTGCTGCACTCTTGGTTACGACACTCCCGGGGGATATTCTTAGGATAATTCTCATTTTATTTACAAACCACTATGAAGGGTTATGAGTATATACTTCCTCAAAGAAAACATTTCTTTTTATAATTATGGATTATATCCATAAATAGTTCAATTTATGTAAAGTGTTTTACAAGTATGGAATTATGTATTTTGATTCATAAACTAACCTATTTTATGCCATTGTATAGAAATGGTGCCCAGTGGAAGGAATGTGAACTCCAGCAATACGTATGATCCAAAGCGTAAGAAGGATCATATCTTTCACGGTATTAAGCCAACATTTAGAAGGGAAATAATATCCCATGTGTTTTCAACATATGAAGAAATAGTATCATGTGTTAATAAGATAAGTAAAGAATTCTCTGAGTCCTATGGCTTTGAAATGAAGCAAGAGACGAAAGGGATGGAAGAGAGAATGATGGATAAATGGATAAGTGGAAAGAAGAATTTTCCAATATGTGGTAATTGTGGGAAGAAACATCATGGAACTTGCCTAAAGGGAATGGGAGTTTGTTATAAGTGTAGAGAAAAAGGACACAAAGCGCGTGACTGCAAGGGTAAGAAAATGGTTTCAAATGTACAATGCTTCTTCTGCAAGGATTGGGGACACTACGCAAACCAATGTCCAAATCGTCAGAGTATGCCCCAAATGATGTTATTGGATAATAATCAAGTTATGATACTACCACAGATGAGGAGGAATGATTAGAGTTCTTATGTTGTTATTAAAGAATTTTGTAATTTCAGTATTGTATCAATGATGTACTGGTTATGATAATTATGGAGTATATAAGTATTGTACTGCAGTACTATTTTATCTAGGACTTGAGATTGTGTGGAACCAAGAAAAGTGACTCCACAATAGGTTAAATTTTTGGAAAATATATGGTTGAGAGAAAGATAAACCATAATATGGTTATGATACCGAGATAGTGATTTTGGAATAAGAGATGATTGATTCGGATAAATTATATTGGATATTCTTAACATCCTTGAGACTGATTAATGATTTGTATACATTTTTGGATAGAAGGAGTATATCTAGTTTTCTATAAGAAATAAGGGATCATGAATGTAATCAATAAGGATTTATGGAAATTCAGTATGTTGAAGTGTTTTAAAAGAATACATGATGAAGGTGTTCACATGTTGTTACGCAGAAAAAAAGTAGCTTCATTATGTTTACCTTCCTCATAAAATCTGGACTGTGAGTTGGACAGAAGTATTTTTGATAACTATAAAGGTTGGAATGGATTAAGTTGATCTTTGGATAGTATTGTTTAAGGTTAAAAATTTATGAAGATTATTTTTGAATATTATAATACTATAGTATTAGGAAAAGGACAACCTGCAGGGTGGGGCATAACCCGTTGCGTCGGACAAAGTTGCAGGAATCGAACCCACAATCATAGTGCGACAGGCCTTTATTTCCTACCACTAGCCTACAGGAAGTCCCTGGTTATTACAAAATAATTTTACTAATCTAAATGGTATGTGTTAACATTTGGAACATTATACAATTAGGATAAGTATAATATTTTTGTGTTCTATTATCTTTTTGAGTGAAAGATGAGTTGAAGGTTGAAACTCTAATTGTCAAGCATAAATATATATATACCTATCTCTTATTCAATGAATAAATTAATTCTTAAACTTTAGTAAAGGGATATTAAAACAAAAAAATATGTTATCCTAATACCTTATGTCTTGTTGAACTGATGATATTTTAAATCAACATAGATTGAAGGCTTTGAGGCCCTCAATTTGACAGTTGATTGTGATTGATGACCCCAATCGCTCCCTACAAATATTTACGTTTTTCCTCTAATTATATGTCTCTAATTGCCACCAATGTTCTCCTAATCGAGATCATAATTGGGTGGTGACTTGTTCATTTCCCTTTCCCTCTTATTAAGGCTAAATTTTATTAACCTTATTTCCGATGTGGGTTTTCCACAAAGGTATTTTCTATTTTCAACCTCTTATATCAAATTGCGAGGACGCAATTTATTGAAGGAGGGGAGAATGTAACACCCCGAGCTTCCACGATACGCCTCTCTTTCAATAATGCAATAGCTTGCATTGTACGCAACTTCGAGTTCTAAAACATCGCGACAAATCAAAGTAGCCGTTATGAATAGTAATAACCACTTTTTAAAATTATAGAAATTTTATATTTCAAAATGGACTTCATTTTTGTATTCCTAATATTGAAATTAACCTATGTTGAATTTTTTGTAATTTTCTGAGAACTTCAAAATTTTTATGAATAGTGAAAAATACTTTAAAACAACTTTTTTAATAAAAATAATTTATTGTGATAAATTATAATATTTAGTGGTTTTAAGGTATAATTAGAATATATTTTTACCATTTTATCCAATGGTGGTCATTAGAATTAATTTAACATTGAAATTGGACATAAACAATTGCCAATCTTTTGATATAAATTGTTTCTTGAAAACACGCTATTTGTCGTAACAGCGGGAATTAATTATAAAATTAATTAATGCAACTTATATGTTTGGAATTTTGTAAAATAGACATCATTTTTGAATTCGGAATATCAATTATAGCTTAGGGTGAAATTTTGGCATTGTTCTGAAAAACTTCAATTTTTGATGAATAGTGAAACCACTAAGTGGTAGTTAAATAACTGATTTTTCGTTTAAATGAAATATTACCACTTCTGTGATTTGATTTTCAAAAATCCGACATACATGGTTGTCATTAAGAAGTAAAATGTGGTTCAATGGGATAAAAATAATTTTTTGGTGAATAGTAACTTATTAAGTTTTAATCGCGATTAGTGGTAATTAGTGTGGTTTAAGGTATAAATAATACTTTAATAATATTAAATGACCTAGACACATGTCCCAAACTCATTGGTTGAGTCATGGCCGACCAAGACAAGCCATGGCCTAACTTGGGGACCCCATGTATCCACTTTTGTTGGGAAATGACATAAATTAGTTTTTATTTAATGTTAAAGTGAAAATGACACTAACATAAATTGTTCTACTAAAACAATTTTTAATTGGGGTTATACAAGTCCAAATTTTGATTATAAATAGTCATTGGAAAGCTAAAAAGATTTCCTACATCATAGTATTTGTTTTATAATTTTTAGACATTAAATAAATTAAAGTATTTATGACATAATAATGATGCAGCGATGACATCATTATTTGACGATTTAAATAAAATGAGAAGATAATGCAAAATCCGAGGCTTACACTTGTCCAAAGCCTATTGGATGAAGATATTTCGAAACCTTATCACCTTAGCCTCGAATTATATAGATGTGGGACCTTTAGAATCCGAAAAGCATTTTGAAATAATGTAACATTTCATTACTTTCCAAAAGTGCCCCTCCTCTCCACTTATAAAAGGCCCCCACCTCTCCCACCTTATTCACACCATCAAGCCATTTGGCTCGGCCAACCTCTGCCCAAATACTCTCCCAACATTCCTTCCTTACTCCTAGAAACCTCACTTTGGGCAGAACTCTTCCCAAGGAAGCCTTTAGCTCAAATCAAAAAGAGTTACCCGATTTTGAGGTAATGTCTTTTCTAATGTTGTTTTGTTTTATTTTTCTTCTCCAACCCCCTAAACTCTTTTTATTAATTTCTTTTGTAACAACAACAGTATCCTCAATATACTAGGATGTTGTTATAAGAAGGATTCGAGCTACACTTACACACACCTACATCTAATGGTTAAAGAACATACGGTTTCTGTGGATGGCGAATTTCTGCCTCACGAAACGATGATTGTTCAACACTCATATAACACCTCCAAAGGTGGCCATTAAGATGTCACTATTTTTATATATGATATATAATATGTTTTTGTTTTACTTATGCTTCTGTATTTCTCATTTATGGCATACTTTATGATTTCCATTATGGGTAAAACGCGATAATTTCATTTTAGGAAGTGCGGACTACCGCCCCCTCAAAGTGATTTGAATCGTTAATGCCATGTGTGGGATGTATAAAGGATGGAGTAAATGGTATTATACACTATATTATACTGGAATTATATTATACATTTATATCATTATGATTTCATTCCATTAAATATGAAATTGAAATGAAAGTAGCGTTCATGCGTACGTACGGCTTACCGTCTCCATGAACGGTGCATTTCATTTCTTACCTCTAAATGTTACGTAATATTATAAATGAATGTATATACTGTATATATATGATATATATGATATCTACATCATTAATATAATTCTGGATATAATGGATATTTCACCACATGAACAACTTATAATTATAAGAAGTTTATTATTGACTCATGTACCAAAGATCGACAAAACGACCGTTATTAACTTAAATAATTACATAATGTTCATAACATTGTAATAAGTGATATAAAAAGGATAATGAAATTGAAAATGGTTCTTAATAAGGTAGATATTAACTCTAGTTTATTATTCAGGAGGTTAAAGAACGGTTGAGTCAAGTCGGACACAAGGTAAGGGAATTTCTTAACCCAACTTCCATTCTTTGGGTTAATCTCCTACTTTCAAATTATGTCATGATATTATTATGTCTTATTTGGTATTTTTACTTTAATTATGTGTACCTATAGTGAATACACATAATAGATCTATTTTATTTTAAAAATGATCTTTTAAGTACTTCGTCTCAATCTCCTTTTATTGAGGCATATTTGGTTTTATACACAACTTTCTTTTATACGGTGTATAAACCCCTTTGACTTTTAAGTTTATCCAAAAGGAATCTTTTTTATACAAAGCATTTTACTAAATGAAAAAAGGGAATGTTTTTGTCGTACGTATGCGGCGACAACGACTTCTCCGCCGTCGTGACCATTATTTGATTTTTGGCTTCCTCTACAAGCCATAACTTTTTTAAAATGAAAAATAAATACAATGTTTTAACTTTCTTTTATTTTGGTATTGAAAATGGTTTTGAAAGCGTTTTTATTATATCAATGTGTTGTATTGATATCTTGTGATTGAAATGTGGAAATTTTATGTTCCCTTTGTGCATGTTTTATGTGATACGATTATGTTATGGTTTATGATATGTTTAAACCTATTCATATGAGGAATGTATTGGACTTAATAAGTGACGGGTGGAGCCCGCTATAGCTCCTCGATGCATCGGTAGGTCTCATGAGACAACTAGACGTGGAATTGGCCGAGGCCCTTTCCCAATTTGATTTATGGTTTTGGCCGAGGCCTTAATCATTTTAGATGTCTTGGCCGAGGCCTTGACAAAATGTTTCAGAATGTCCGGCATTATACATTCCCTCATTATGAAAGTGGTTATTGTTATTGCATGTGATTATTCGACCAGTAGAATATCCATGTGAAGAAGTGAATGGCATTATCTCATTTTACTTTTGCCATATTATGTTGAAGTTCATGTTTAAAAGGCTTTTGTTTTATTTATACATTACCTTAATTGTTAATGATTATTTATGAAAGCTTCCGCATTATTGTTATCCTTACTGAGCATCTGAGCTCACCCCTTTCAATGTTTTAATATTTTCCAGGATGTGAAGAAGTATTTTATGAATGACCTGCAGGGATAGTCAGAAGAGGATATGAGTGTGGACTATGGAGACTTTGTTACTGTAGTTTTTCACTTTATGATGTAATGTAACATTTACGAATGTATCTAGTGTTTCCAAGGCTACTAAACTAATCGGTCTTTCGAGACTTGATCTTTTGTGATCATGCCAATGTTACGAAGCAACGCACCGACTCTGGGTAGCTGGGGTCGGGGCGTTTACACAAGTATATCATCCCCTTCAAGATTCACGATCAGATCGAGGATGTGTCCACACAACTAGAACTTACATGAACCATGTCGAAAGCACGTTATGTGTTCAATGTATCCCTTGTATCTTAAATATACCAAAACCTCTACCCATAAGAGATTCCCAATGAAGATACACTCAAGAGGTAAATAACACTTTCAAATTATTTTATTTCCGTTAAGTTATTTTTATTTCTTGTTTCTTTCTTCACCACCCTTAAAACAAATTGTATGATAACTCCATTAAAAAACAAATACTAAAATGTTATCATGCTAATGAAATATTTAATTACCATCTCTCCTTTCCCCATATTTTATTTGAATGAAATGAAAACATCGTTTGAGATGTGTTAATTTAGAACATTCAAGGACTACATTTTATCAGTTTCAATTGTCATCTTTAATTGTGATCATGAAATATTTTTTGTTATGGATTATCCAGGTTATTATCTATATAATATATTCAAGTACTTGTTTTGTAATACTTTTGTACATATGGTATAATGTTATAAAGAAAAACATGTTAGCTGTAATCAAAACCCACTGATTAACCAAAACAGTTATCACTATGGTTTTATATAATAATTCCTCTACACTCCAAATATATGAATGACTTTTTATAACCATTAAATCTCATTTATGTTCACTAATAACATGAAAACTCAATTATAGGAAACCACTTTCATCATATGTGTTTATTTGAACATGAATATAAGTAAACCAATCTTGAAATCCATGAAAAACTAACAATCCCAAACTAGAAAATTGAACAACTTAACCCATTAAAAAGGATAAGAATTAACTTCAAAGGGGTATGATAAATCATTTACATACAGAAGAGTTTCTATAATTATTAATTAATAAACCAAATTTTTTTATTCATGTGATTATTAACAAGGGAAGAATACCTTCAGACAAAAGGATAGGGATCCTCTCCATTTCACTTTTATTCAAGATTGTCCTCTATGTTATGCCATTTTATGAGTAATTCCAAGTGATGGGGTACTATAATTCACCTGACCCATAATATTGAAATGATTTACAAAATATTATAAACTCCTTTATCAATCATTAATCCCTCTTAAGTACACCCAATATCATGCAGATAATTCGTTAGAAATTCTACCGGAACCGCCTTTATTTTCTCAGGTTGCTCTATCTTTCTTTTTACCCAACTGAAGTTGTCTTTAATTTTTATATAAATAGTATACATGATATTTATATGCCCCATAATCATGTTTCATCATCTATACCTCATTCTCTTTCGGGGATATACATGCATTTAAGTGATTCCTTCCTTGATTATTCATAGTAAGAAAACTTGTTTTAGGATAATTTCTCAAATTTTTACCCAATTTATTGTTCACTCTATCCTATTAATTTATGCCATAATTTTCATTATAAAATCATTATTTTTATTATAAAAAACATAATGGTTCTATTATTTTTTTATATAAAAAATTTTCATCTTTTCTATTTTAAAATCTATATTTTATTTACCATTAAACCGCACCAAAATGTTTTGATGCTAATACATTTCTTATATAGTGTCACTTCTATTATAGATCACATTCTATGATATATGCCAATTTTACCTTATAAATTTCCATTCATGTTCTAATTCCATTCTTTCATGGACACTTTCATGATACTCTCATTGGTTATGCATAATTTCATGATAGTGGTACCCAATTATTTCCATGGGTAACCCTTATGTTTATGTGAGATTGATTATGTATGATTACATATTTGGAAAACAAATTCAAAAAATGTATGATGGTTCCACCCAGATAGATATCCAATGCATTGGGTAATGTTAAGTCTTGTGAGATGTTATCTGTAACGGTCTTGGAGGTTAGCCTTGTCTTGTGCTACTATGGTAAATGGGATTGGCGGTTAGCCATCCCCAGCACTACTATGGGAAACATGATTTATGGTTAGACTTGATTCGTACTAAAGACATGTTTAATATTTCTTCCACATTTATATGATTCTTGGTTTATATGATCCCATATTTATATGTTATGATTTCATATGTTCCTTTCTTTTGGTATCATTATGCCATGCCTCCTAACTCCTGTGCTTAAGCTTTATCCTTATGTTCATTCCCTTACTGGGCTTTTTAGATCTTCCATTTGTGTATTTGTTCCCCAGGGTACCCTATGACGATGTAAGGGCTCAAAGTATGTTTTGATCTCTTTATGGAGATTAAATAATAATGTGTTTTTTAGCCCCATGTTTTACGTTTTATATATCTAGTCTTCCAGGACACTAGACATAGTGATCCATTGATTGTAATCTGATGTATAATTATGCTTGAAATATTTTAATGTTATAGGTAAAAAGGTTAGGGTGTCTATAGTTAGTATCAAAGGATGATCTAGTTATTTTTTGGTGATTAGGAATAGATCACATTATTTAGAACCATAAGGATGATATGAAGTATAAGAAAACAATACTATATTTTGGAAAGTATTGAGTAATTGGTATATCAAGAAATTACATCCATGCCTAGATACAAACAGTAAGAGGCAGCTCTAGCACAGATGTACCTAAGAGTGAAAACTCTAACAAGGAGTTTCTGGCTTGGCCTGAGGTATCCCGGTACACAATAACCTTCCTTTATGCAAACTTGGTATTGACACTCCAAGGGGATATGCTTTGGTAAATTCCTGAGTTTAGTACAAACCATTATTAAGGGAAAAAACTACATAAGAATATAAATTAAGAAATAATTCATGGATAACATAGATTTAATCCTATGAAATCACAAGTTAGGATATAATTCTTCTATATAACTGTAGTCTTTTATGTTCAACGTTTCCTTTTTATGCTTAATAGCTAAGTATTCAAGCCATATAATTATACATTCCTTTTTATAGTTAATGGTTGGAAATAAAATAAAATGTTCCAAAAACCAATGTAATATAAAATGTGTAGATTTCCTTAATGATATGCCTCATATGATTCGAATGGGTGCTCAAAACATCATGATAGTACTTTCAAAGATATCTCAAGTTATTAATAATAACAAGAATCATGTGGAACTCCCTCCGCCTTCGAGGAAAGTGCATGTTGTCGTATAATACTTCATGTGGAAAAGGCCTCCCATATTTAGAGGATTTATTGAACCATTACTTGTAGAACAGTGGATTAACTCCATTGAAAATATATTCTCCGTCTTCCAGTGCATTGAAGAGGATAAAATTGTACTTGTAATATATTTTTTTGATGGGGAACCTAATCAGTGGTGG
The DNA here is from genome assembly GCA_963277665.1 of Viscum album. NCBI lineage: Eukaryota > Viridiplantae > Streptophyta > Magnoliopsida > Santalales > Viscaceae > Viscum > Viscum album. The sequence goes on from OY728161.1 coordinate 1,642,254,158, forward strand.
ACACTGATCAAAAATACAAACCCTCAAGAGAAAATTTATTTGATGAATTTAGAGGAATTCAATATAACAATTTTCAATAAATATTTTCTATGAACCCTCTATATCAAGATGGAAATATAGTTCCTCGGACTTAATCAGAAGGAAGATTATTCCATCGTGGAATATGAATAAAATCTTACAAGGCATGCAAGGTATGCCTCTGTCTTTATCATGAACACCAAAAGAAAGTTGGATCACTTCTTTAACGGGATAAAGTTGAGTCTATAGAAGGGGTTTGTGCTCTGAGACTTAGACAGTTATGAATAGATTGTATTTTGATTCCTCACGGTTAAAATGGAGAGTAGAGATTCTCATCGTCTCGTGGTCCCTATGACAAGAAGAGAAAAATGGAGAAAACATGGGTGGTTCAACAAAAAATTCCAATGCTTGAAAGAAGCCTGAATATCCCATGTGTACAAGTTGTGGGTAGAAGCATCTTGGGAATGGTCTAAAGGGAACAAATAATTTCTTAAAATGTGGAAAGATTGGTCATCTAGGGAAAAGCTGTCAAATGGATATGAAAAATCACGCTAACATCGTAGAAGAAAAGATGCTTCAGATCAATGCTCGGCTATTTTTTTATTCTTACAACAACAAGGATCATTGAAATTATGAAAACAAGTTCCCTATTCCATGGTTTGTCAGAGTAAATCAACAACAGCCTCCTAGGAATCAATGTAGGGTTTATGATATCACTTCTAATAAGGTGGTTCCAGACAATAATGTGGTGACAGGTACTCTAGTCATTCATTCAATAATATATAACATACTATTTGATCCTGGTTCTACGTATTCATTCATATCATGAATGTTTAGAAGACCTATTCAACCCCCACCTCAAAATTTTGAAGAAAAGTTATGTTTGAGAATTATATATAAGGGAAATTATTGCATCCATAGTTTATAACTACTCCCCAGTTAACGTTTTTAGACTGAACCTCACATAAAATCATGTCATACATCATTTAGTGGAGTTCAATAATATCATGGGCATGGATTGACTATCTTTATAAAAATCCAACATCAACTGTCAAGAAAGGGAGATCAATTCTCACATCCTACAGCATCCTCTAATTTTATAGAAGTGTAAGGAGGAATATGAATCTCCTTTAGAATCATCAGATCAAGTGTGGATATAGTTCCCTTATGTGAAAGAATATCTAGAACAAATGATTGAGACAAAGGAGTTAATCATTCTTGAAGACATTCCCATCGTGAGGGGTTAGACTGATGTATTATAACATCCCGCCTTTTTATCACAAAAACTTTCATTACATTATACAAAACTGAGGATCTTTAAGGTTTAGTGTCTTGGAAACCAGGAACTTATTAAATGCTACAAAAACATGTGTTCTTAAACACTTGAAAGTATTCTTCATTTGTTCATCCTAAGTTCATTACAGCATCTCATAACCTGGGAGCATACATCAAAGGAAAGGGTGAGCATAAGGCCCAGTAAGGGAAACAAAGGAAACATTTTACATGAGAACTTGAGACACATCCAAAGTCATGAAAAATAACTTTAAGGCATGAAAAAATGATCGTGAGGAATATCATAATAAAAATAATGTTTTTCATAACTTGAATATGTGGATAAAACATTTAACTTATAAAATCATGAACATATCACCAAGGTAAACCCCAAGGTGTCATTAAAAATTACCAAGGTAAACCCCAAGGTATCGTTAAAATTGTAATTGTTAGAGATTACATCATTACCCAATGCATTGGAGCGCTATCAGGGCGCACCCTTAAATTTGTATTTATTATCATGTGAGTCACATATATCATCGTCAAACATTTTCATAAATAACTCATATAGCATAAAAGAAATGGGTTTCATATCATAATCATAACATTTTAAAAACTGCTTTTAAGACATGATCTTTATGTCACATTAAACCCACGGAAAAAGGAAAGCGAGTATCGTGTATGTAAATCCCAGAATTCAAAAATATAACATTTTGATATATATGTGAATACCCTTATATAAGAAAGATATTTGATAATTCACTTAATAAAACAATAGAATTTTAGAAAAGGAGAGAGGCATTTTGAGACGAAAATTCAACAGCATAACAGCTATGTTATAGGGTTTTAGAAAACATTGAAAAGAGAGGGGACATGGGTCACCCACTCATAAAAGATCCATAAAATAGTATAGGGACATAATATAATAGATATAAGAACATGGTAATGAAATTTGAAAGACATACCATATGAAATGAAAGACATGGATGGAAGACAAAAATAATATTTCTCTTATGAAAATTCAGCAGCCTAACGGCGTCACATAAAACTTCAAAAAAAGAATTGAAGAGATCAAATAGGGTATATAATCATTTGAAAATAAAATATAAGTATGATAGATATAGAGATAATACCCCAAAGTAATAAAAATTAACTTGAAAGTCTTGACATGAAAGAAGAACTTTGAAAAAAAGAGAAGGGTGAAAGAATCCCTTAAAAATTCGGCAGCCTAACGGCACCAATTAAAACATTCATAAAATGAATTGATGATAGCAAGAGGGAATATCTCATAATATTAAAATAAAATGGACAGTAATATGAATATAAAAGAACACCCCCAACATAAGAACATGGGTCTTAAAAGAAATGACATAAACAAGAGTACTTGAAAAGAAAGAGAGAGGTATGATCCCTTACCTTAAAACGTATCTCTTAAAACTCGATGGTCGGGACCTTGGGGGCTTGGGGGAACCTTGGGAGGACTCCTTTGGAGGTAATGAGACCATATCTTCGTTGGGGGAGAGTTTCGATTGAAAAATAAAGGAGGAAGGGTTGGGTATTTATAGGGAAAGTGAGGGGACAATGCATTTATGGCCAAGGGACACCTCATTGGTGGTATTGGCAAAACCATGGGCTTTCCCATGGTATTTTCCCATGGTATTGTCCACTTGTGACACCTCATACATTATCTTACTATTCATAAGTCGACCATACTGATTACATACTTAATACATCATTTAATGATGTCATTAAACACCCGTAACTTAAAAACTGTATTTTCACTATTCATCGAAAATTCAACTTTCTCAGAAAAATCCCAAAATTTCACCTTAACCAAATATTGATGCTCTGATTTCAAAAATGAACTCCATTTTATAAAAAGAATCTAAATATTTTTAATTTAATTTTTAAATAAATACACTATTCATGGAAAATTCAGTTTTTTTCAGAAAAAACCCCAAAAATTACCATAACATAATATCGATGCTCTGAGTTCAAAATTAAATCCATTTTATAAAAATAATTTTCTAAATATTTTTAATTTAATTTTTTATTTAAAGACACTATTCACCTGAAAAAACTAATACTTGACTAATAATTACTGAAACAGTTATTTACCTATATTATTGAATCAAATTACTTAATCAAGGTGCCTAGATTATATTAATACTTTCTTTAAGTGATATTACTAATCCATTTGGTAACATTACTAATCCTAAGCGTAAAATCACTATTCATAATTTACTATTCATCAAAAAAATGAGTTGATCTTATTAGACTCTAAATTTCTTACTGAACACATTAGCAGAAGTGCATTTTTTGAAAATCATTACACATCATTAATTATTTAAGGTTTACAAAAATATTTTAAAATATCCTTTTTCTAGAATTCATTAAAAATATGCATACTATATTTATCCAAAATTTGAAAATTCACATACTTCATCATAAGGATAAATCACAACTTTTATTTAAATCAATGGTTTACACAAGGCAGTTACGGTCTCCTCACATAGCCCCTTATAACCCCAGCATAGGACTTAAGTGTAAGGTGTGCTAAGGTGAGAGAATCTGAGGGCGGCTCGGCCAAAATCGCACAAGTAGTAATCTCTATTAGTTTGAACTTCTCGCAAAGACGATTCCATTCTAGCTTCACACGATGAAGTTCAGCTTGGGTTTGGTCCAGAGCAAAGCCCAGTGGTGCTACCTTCTTCCCAAGTTCCATTAGATGGGCTTCGATTGGCCCGAGACTACTGGATGAGGCCATCGATTCTTCTTTCAATATTAATTAACCAAGATCACTTGTATTTAGAGACAATAATCGAAACGTTTAGTTTCTAGCGTTCATATTGACCAATGTTCATATAAAAGTTGAAACCCAATGGTCTCATTTTAATTATACTCATGTTATCAAATGAAACAGTTTTGTTGAGTATAAAATAAAATAACACACAAAATTAGGAAACAAGATTTATTCCAAATTTCAGGTCGTTACATTCTTCCCCCCTTAAGAAATTACATCCTCTAAATTTTTAAAATTGGGTTTGGAAATTTCATTGAAATTCCCACATCAGAAAAGGAGTCGGTAAAACTATTACTTTAAAAGAAAGAAAGGTAATTACAAAGGTCACCCGAGTTAACCCATACTAGGATTCCATGTAGGAAAACATGCACATGGAAGAGAAAACAAAGGGTCAAGTTCTGAGGTAGAGTGATAGAAAACATGATTAGGAGAAAGTTAACCACAAGAAAGTCACAAACTTTTGATGGGTTAAATGGTATTTGATTACCCAGTAGGAAACTTAAACCAACAACCTTTTTTTTTTACATTCCTTTTAATAATTTTGAGGAATTAATTTACTACATATAATAAAAACACAAGGAAATATATTTACCTTCAAGTATAGTTTCATCCCTTAATAAGTTTCCACCAAGACTAATCTTTTCTCCAAACAAAGAGCATTCAAAACTACATGGTCTCATAAAAGCACAAGAATCATCTTCTAGATAATCACATAATCCACAAAATATTAACTATCTATTTCTTCTATCTTTAAAAATTATCCCAAAAACATAATGGGTAAGATAAATCAATTCTTCAAAAAGAAATAATATCATAGGAAGGGAAACTTCTTTAAATCTTCAAAATTCCATGGTACTACCCAAAGTTCATCATGGACCATTCCATAAATAATTGTCCTTAAAATTCCTCAAAATACACCAAACTAATATTGAGACCCAAATGTAAGAAGGATTTGATAACATAGTCTTCCAAGATAAACTTTATTGTTCAACTCTAAACAACATAAACCACTCCTAACATCTTATAACAAAATTAACGAACCTAAACATATTTTCCCCAACGTTGGTTAATCATTTTTATAAGTAACATAAATTACTATAAGTTCACCTTAAATTTGTCTATTCTTCAAAATATAAGTCGACCTTTATTCATCAAAGAAAATACCGTAGTAATCTATTTACCTCGATCATATAGGTTTCCCAAAATAGTGAACGTCTTCCAAAATAATAATCATCTTTTAATCCCCTAATATTTTTTTCAAGAAGAAAATATTCACAACATCAACATGTGATACATAGAAATAGATGTTTTCCTTAATGATATAAAACCATCTTAGGTAGTGACTCGATGTTCTTAGAAAACATTAAGGATATGCTCATAGATCACAAACTAAAATACAGCATGACATAGACAATTATTGTGAAGAAGTTTCATGTACTTTAGTCATCATGATCTGTCTCAGCATAGGACTTGCATTGTTCCCTTGTCCTTGAAGATTGTTGATGCTTATCATGCTTCTCATCCCTTCCAAGAGATCATTTCCTTGGATAATGTCCAACTTCTCCACATTTACAAAATTGAAAATCATAAGGTACATTAGATCGAACCTTATCTCTATTCATCACATTATCCAATTTTTTTGAAGCATTAGGCTACTTTATGCCTTATCACCCCACACATAACACACCTCCCGGTTCCTTTGTGACATTCTCCTTGGTTCCCCTTTCCACACTTTTTTCACAAAGGAAATTGGGTCTTCTTTCCTTTATCAACTTTATCAGATGAACATCCTTGAGACTTCGTCTTCTTCTTCCTTGATGAATTTGGGCATTCAACTAGGAACCAATTATTAATTGTGATTTTTGATAGCTAGTTTGCATTAATCACAATATGTTCAACTTGATCTCTTGTCATCTCTGTCACATTAATAGAGCAATCTTCACATTTCCTATCACATAGATTTTTGGGACATGTTCTTCTATTTCCCCCCATTAACTATGAAAAGAAATTATAATTAGGGGCTTAAGTACTTAGCCAATAATCATGAAAATGAATATTTAATCATAAAAGGATAACCTTGTAGAAGGAAAGTATACCCTAACTTGTGATCCCCTAGGTTACAATCTAGGTTATCCATGATCATATATTCTTATGTGAATCTTTATTTTATTTTATATTTGCTCCTTTAATAATGGTTCATACTAAGCTTATGAATTTACCAAAGCATATCCCCCGGGAGTGTCGTAACCAAGAGTGCAGTGAGGCCCATTGTCGTGTACCAGCTCTCGTTCGAGTCTAGCTCAAAGCGGTGTTTTCGGGTTTTACCCCTATGTACATCTGTGCCAGAGCCACCTCTACTTGCTCGTATCCAGACAGGGGTGTATTTTCTTGGCAACCCCTTACTCAATATTCACCAAAATACCAGGAACATTTCCTATATTTAAACATTTATATAGGGTTCTTACTAAAGTTTTCATATCCTAATTTCCACAAATAACTAAACCTCCCTTTGATACCAACTATAACATCCCCCCTTTTTATCACTAAAACATTCATTAAATTATACAAAACTGAGGATCCTTAAGGTTTAGTGTCTTGGAAACCAGGAACTTATTACATGAGAAAAAAACATTATTCTTAAACACTTGAAAGGATTCTTTATTTTTTCATCCTAATTTCATTACAGCATCTCATAACTTGGGAGAATACATCAAAGGAAAGGGTGAGTAGAAGGCCCGGTAAGGGAAACAAGGGAAACATTTTACATGAGAACTTGAGAGACATCAAAAGTCATGAAAAAATAACTTTAAGTCATGAGAAAGAGATCATGAGGCATATCATAATTAAAATAACGTGTTTCATATCTTGAATATGTGGCTAAAAAATTTAACTTAGACAATAATAAACATATCACCAAGGTAAACCCCAATGTGTTATTAAAAATTACCAAGGAAAACCCCAAGGTATCGTTAAAATTGTAATCGTTAGAGATTACATCATTACCTAATGCATTGGAGTGCTATCATGGAACACCATTAAATTTGTCTTTATTATCATGTGACCCACATATATCATCATCAAACATTTTCATAAATAACCCATATAGCATAAAAGAAATGGGTTTCATTTCATAATCATAACATTTTAAAAAATTCTTTTAAGACATGATCTTTATGTCGCTTTAAACCCACGGAAAAAGGAAAGCGAGTCTCATGTATGCAAATCCCATAATTTAAAAATATAAAATTTTGATATATATATGAATAACCTTATAGAATAAAGATATTTTATTATTCACTTAATAAAACAAAAGAATTTGAGAAAAAGGGAGAGACATTTTGAGACGAAAAATCCGCAGCATAACAGCTATGCTATAGGGTTTTAGAAAACATTGAAAATAGAGGGGACATGGGTCCCCCACTCATAAAATATCCATAAAAAAGTATAGGGACATAATATAATGGATATAAGAACATGGTAATTAAATTTGAAAGACATACCATATTAAATGAAAGACATGGATGGAAGACAAAAATAAGAGTTCTCTTATGAAAATCCGGTAGCCTAACGGCGTCACTTAAAACTTCAAAAAAAGAATTGAAGAGATAAAATAGGGTCTCTCATCATATGAACATAAAATATAAGTATGATAGAAATATATATAATACCCCAACATAATAAAAATTAACTTTAAATACATGACATGAAAGTAGAACTTTGAAAAAAAGAGAAGGGTGAAAGAATCCCTTAAAATTTCGGCAGCCTAACGGCGCCACTTAAAACATTCATAAAATGAAATGATGATAGAAAGAGGGGATCTATAATCATATTCACATAATATGGAAATTAATATGAATATAAAATAACACCCCCAACATAATATCTTGGGGCTTAAAATAAATGACATAAACGAGAGTACTTGAAAATAAAGAGAGAGGTATGATCCCTTATCTTAAAACGTATCTCTTAAAAATTGAAGGTTGGGAACTTGAGGGGTTAGGGGAACATTGGGAGGACTACTTGGGAGGTAATGAGACCATATCTTCGTTGGGGGAGAGTTGGGAGTGAAAACTAAAGGAGGAAAGGGTGGGTATTTATAGGGAAAGTAAGGGGACAAGGCATTAATGGCCAAGGGACACCTCATTGGTGGTATTGGAAAAACCATGGGCTTTACCATGGTATTTTCCCATGGTATTGGCCACATGGGACACCTCATACATTTTATTACTATTAATTAGTCGACCATATTTATTACATATTTAATACATCATTTAATGATGTCATTAGACACCTGTAACTTAAAAACTGTATTTTCACTGTTCATCGAAATTCAACTTTCTCAGAAAAATCCCAAAATTTCATTGTAACCAAATATCGATGCTCTGATTTCAAAAATGAACTCCATTTTATAAAAATATTTTTCTAAATATTTTTAATTTAATTTTTAAATAAATACACCATTCACTGAAAATTCATTTGTTTAAGAAAAAACCCCAAAAATTACCTTAACATAATATCGATTATCTGAGTTCAAAAATGAAATCCATTTTATAAAAACCATTTTATAAATATTTTTAATTTAATTTTTAATTAAAAGAAACTATTCACCCGAAAAAACTAATACTTGACTTATAATTTCAGAAACAGTTATTTACCTATTTTATTGAATCACATTACTTAATCAAGGTGCCTAGATTATATTAATAATTTCAGAAAAAAAATAAGTTGATCTTATTTGACTCCAAATTTCTTACTGAACACATTTCCATAAGACCATTTTTTGAAAACCATTACACATCATTAATTATTTAACGTTTACAAAAATATTTTAAAATATCCTTTTTCTAGAACTCATTAAAAATATGCATACTATATTTATCCGAACATTTGAAAATTCACATACTTCATCATAAGGAGAAATCACAACTGTTATTTAAATCATAGGTTTACATAAGGCAGTTATGGTCTCCTTACATATCCCCTTATAACCACAGCATAGGACCTAAGTGTAAGGTATGCTAAGGTGAGAGAATCTGAGGGTGGCTCGGCCAACATCGCATAAGTAGTAATCTCTATTATTTTTAACTTCCCGTGATGTCAATTCCGTTCTAGATTCACGCGATGAAGTTCATCCTGGGTTTGGTCTAGAGCAAAGCCCAGTGGTGCTACCTCCTTCCCAAGTTCTGTTAGATGGGATTCAATTAGCCCGAGACTACTGGATGAGGCCATCGAATCTTCTTCCTATATTAATTAACCAAGATCACTTGTATTTAGAGACAATAATTGAAACGTTTAGTTTCCAGTGGTCATATTGACCAATGGTCATATAACAGTCGAAACCCAAAGGTCTCATTTTAATTATACTCATGTTATCAAATCAAACAATTTTGTTGAGTATAAAAAAAATCACACACAAAATTAGGAAACAAGATTTATTCAAAATTTTGGGTCATTACATGTATTCCCAAAATAGTTTCTTGATATTCTTCTTAATAGAGAGGTTGAGTTATCAATTTAACTTATCCCTAGATCTCTGACTATATCAAAGAAACCATACAAAATGGCCACCACAGAGCTGGAGGAGCTAATGAAGTAGTTATAGGAGATTCTAGAGAAATGTGTTATACTCCCGAGAGCTTAACCATGGGGTGCACCGGTCCACTCTATCATGAAGATGAATGGATAAATGTTCCTCTATATTTATTATCATCATCTCAAAAAGATTAAGATAAATAACAAGTATCCCTTACCATGGATAGATGACTTGTTCAATCATCTTCTTGGGGCATGTTATATCTCTAAGGTGGACCTTCAGTCGGGATATCACAAAATAAAGGTGTGGAAGGAAGATATTCCCAAGAATGCCTTTTGAACGAGTTATGGAGACAATTATTTCATAGTGATAAACTTTAGACTCACTAATGCTCCAAAAATTTTCATGGATTTAATGAATAGAATATTTAGAGATTACCTCGACAAATTTGTGATAATCTTTATTGATGATATTTTGATATATGATAAGAAAAAGGAGGAACATGAGTAGAATTTGAATACTATGTTAAAGACATTTCCAAGGGATAATTTTTATGAAAATTATAGTAAATTTGAGTTTTTGGGGCATGTTATCACTAGTAAAGGGATATTTTTGGACCCTTCCAGGACAAAGAAAATTGAAGAGTGGCCCATTACATCATCTCCAACGAAGATCCGAAGATTTTTGGGTCTATCTAGGTATTATCAACGATTTTTGAATAACATTCTACGATTTTTATCCCCAACGACCACGCTAACACGAAAGGGAGTAAGGATTGTCTAGACTCAAGAATTTGAAGACTGTTTCAAAGAGTTGAAAAAGTTGCTTATCAATGATCCAGTACTCACACTCCCAGCAAATGGAGAAATATTTGTGGTGTATAGTGATGATTTACAGAAGGGATTAGGTTTTGTGGGAATGAACATTGATAAATTGAAAGCCTACAACTCAAGGAAGCTGAATGTCCATGTGAAAAACTACCCTACACATGATCTGGAATTGGGAGGGGTGATCTTTGCATCGAAATTCATGTTGTATTATCTCTAAGGGGAGATGTTTGAGATATTCACTTACCAGCATAGTATCAAATATATATTCACAAGAAAGAGCCTAATATGATTCAGTGAAGATGGATAGATCTCATCAAGTATTATGACTACACAATCCACTACGATCACGGTAAGGCAAATAAGATGGTGGATGCTCTCAGAAAAAAAGATCTTGCATCATTATTAGTGGTGTGAATTGAAAAGGATTTAATCTTATTATATTTTTAGAGGATGGGGATGGGAATAATTAATGGATGAACATCATCCATCCTTTCTCAAAAGATTGATAAACCATCCCTTGTGATGAAAATAACGGATTTTCTAAGAAAAGATGTGGAAATTTTGAAAAGGTTAGAAGCTATCAGAAATGGGGAATCTTATGAGTTAATGGTTGACAAGGATGGAATTATAAGATTTGGGGAACAATTATGTGTACCATACTATATATAGATAAAGAAGGATCTTCTGAATGTCACTCATACCTAACATTCTCTATCCACCAAGGGAGCCCAAAGATGTATCAAGATCCCCAAGGAAACTTTGGGTGGGACAATATGGAAAGGGAGATTGATGAATATTCATAATAGTTCTTAGTATTTATGCAAGTGAAGTATGAGAGGTAAATGTCTAAAGGGATGATAAAACTACTAACCATACCAACATGGAAGTCGGAGGGCAATACCATGGAATTTGTCACTTAAATTCTATATAAATCCCGAGGAAACAATGCTTAAGGGTTATTGTGGATCATCTTTCAAAGACAATTCAGTTTATCATAATTCAAGAGGAATTATCATGGGATAAATTTAAAAGGATATATATCAAAGAAGTGGTAAGGATACATGGAGTACCACAATATATTGTAACCGATTGTGATAATAGATTTAGCATGATGTTTTGGAAAAGTCTTCAACTTTATTTAGGAATTGAACGAAACTTTAGTATAGCCTATCATCCTCTAACTGATGGACAATGTTACTAAACTATCCAGAAACTGGATGATATATTGAGATCATGTTATATGGACATCAAAGTTGGATAGATCCAACATCATCCACTAGTTGAATTATCCTACAATAATAGTTTATAATCGATCATCCAAATGTCACCATATGAAGCCCTTTATTGGAAAACGTATAGAACACTGGCATGATTGGATGAAGTTAGTGAGTGTAAGCTATTAGCACCTGAAATGGTTGAAGAAATGGTGGAGAAGGTGAAATCCATTCAGCAGCACATCAAAGAAACCCAAATTCAAAAAAAGAGTTATGCATACAATCAGCGACGAAACCTTGAGTTCAAAGTTGGAGACATTTGATTTCTCCATATATCTCTGTGGAAGATGGTAATGAGATTCAAGTAGAAATGGAAGCGACATCCTAGGTATATCATCCCCTTAGATATTCTTGATCAGATCAAGGATGGGGCCAATCTACTAGAACTTACACCAACCATGTCAAAAGTACATGATGTCTTCAATGTATCCCTATTAAGGAAATATATACAAGACCCTTCACATGTACTCTCTATAGAGGTGGTGCAGTTGGAGGATGATCTTTCTTACAAGGAGTATCCAGTAAAGATATTGGATCACAGAGATAATGTTCTACGTAACAAGACTACTCACCTGGACAGTTTAATATGGTGGAACCACAAGTATGAAGAGCCAACATGGAAACTATATGATTCAATGAAGGAAAATTACCTGCACCTGTTTATGGCCTATATTGAAAAATTAAATTTTGTGGGTGAAATTTTTTAAGGGGTGATTAGCCACTAAATGAGGCTAATATTCATTGTTAATATACATAATATTCATGTTATTTTTTATTCATAAACACCATTTTAGTGCATTTTACACTTTTAACATCATTTCACATTATGATTGTAATACCTTCTTAAAATGCACTATTATGTGGTACATTTTTTAACATCATTTAAAGTACCCAATGATTCATCTGATTTCAAGGAATTTAATTATCCGTATTTCAATTTGATATTTTGGTAAATTTATTTAAACTTCAATATGATCATGTTTCATTTAAGGATCAATGGAGAATTCATGGAAGAAGATGGGGATATTTTGTGATGAAATGAAGCAATTCAGGAGAAGTCATATTGGACACCATCCCACTGATGAGACTGTGGGGATCAACATACAGACCCCATGAATCCCCAATTTTGTCAGATGATAGAATACATTTATAGTCACAAATATCTCTTCAAGATCCAATGCTAATTCGGCCAAAATTGTGGTCATTTAGGCGGCCTAAGTTAGAGATAAAATTCTCAGCCAGATTCTGCGGCCCAGAAAAGAATCCCACTAATATGATCATATCTCAGAATCCAAAACTCAAAATGGGCCCAAATTTTACAGGCGGTTAAAATACATCTGGAGAGACATTTTATTCTTCTATGTACCACTCTTATTCGGCCATCTATAAGGTCTTCCAAATGAGTCTGTTCGGTGAAGGAAAGATGGAGGCCACCTTGGGTCAAGGGTGGAAAAATCAATTGTCCCTTACTTTCCACCCACCTATGGCCTACCACAATTAACTGAGGAGAATTGGACTGTTGGAGGCTCTACCAAAGGGCTCAAAAATTTCTATTTAATGCATTGGTGTTTGAGGATTGAAGGATCTTGGATGCTTTGTTCAATTGTAATGTTATGCTGCAATTTTGTTGTCTCAAATTTCTCTTTCACATGTAAGTTATTCAATTAACTTTAGTTTCTTAATAAAAGTTCTTCCTCTAATCTGATTCTGTTGTTCTTCACATCACTTTGATACCATTTGATCAAGGTGTGAATTTATTCACCCCAAACCTTGTGAAATTATTCACACAACGGTGGAGTGATCATTTTATTTTTGTTGTTTTCTTTACTTCTCCATTTCCTCACTCATGAGTCTACTTTCCGCTTCCATTGAAACCATGAGATCAATGGAGGGCTATCCCACTTTGGGTTGATCCAAGGGAGTATCAAGGGGCTTTATTGGATGCTATTTATCACCTAATTAATGTATAATCACTTCTTTAATTGAGATTTTTATTTGATGATTTTTAAACTCCATCATCCTTGTTGAATTTAAGGCCACACACTTCAAGTGCTAATACGAACATTTACCTTGAAGTGCTAAAAACATTGATCCTTCAAGTGTATAGGTGATTAGTATTAAAGGGTGTAGGAATTAACCCAATAAGTGATGATGTTGTTTTATCTCCTTAAATGAACCCATCTCAAATATAAGAAATTGAAATCATTAAAAAGGAAATACGTCCAATCCACCCCAAGAGATAACCTAGGATCAACTCATTATTTTAAATTGAATTAACTTAAGTCTCTTAGATTTCCTTCAGACCCATATAAAATCAACCCAAGTTTTCCACTTCATAGCCAAAAATAGTCCATCGAATGTACGTGTCTATAGGTTACTTCTTAGGTCTCTGAGGATTCGACAACCCAAGCTAAACTACAAGGACCGTCTTACCTTCTTCTCTTGGGTAAATTTGGGTGAGAATCAAATTTTGGTGTTGTTTCCGGGGACCCATTTAAGTCATCTAAACACCCATTCTATTCTTCCCCATTTCTTCTTCTCTCATCCAAATTTTCTTATCTTGTCCCTTTCTCATTTTTTTTCTTTTGGTGCATGTCTGCCTACACCTACAATCAATCAAACCGTCTAGTTAGGGTGGATAGTCCTGGGGTTGGGGAGTCAAGTACCCCAAGGGAGATCTTTCCATTAGATCCTAATCTTCCTAACACCCCTGAGTCAAAAATTGAGCCCATTTCAATGTATGGTCTTCAAAGAAACCAACTCATAAACCCGGGTGGGAACCAAAATGGAAACCCAAATGAGGCAGCCCCAAACATGGGGAATGCAATTGATCAAACCATGAATGACTGCCTCACACCTTCCTGGAACAATGACCCCTCATGCATTAGACACAATTCCCTAGGATATTCCAACTGTATCTTTAAACCCCATGTCCTAAACCACCTTCCTACATTCCATGAAATGGAGTCCGAGATGCCCTACCTTCACATTAGGGAGTTCAATGACATTGTAGAAACCATGTGTCCCCCACATCAACTAGAATCATCTAAGATGAGGCTATTTTCTTTTTTTAAATAATCGAGCTAAAGATTGGATAAAAAATTTTAGACCATCATCTATAAACTCTTGGTTCCAACTACAAAGAAAATTATACAAAAAATACTTTCCCCACCACAAAACAATTGCACTTAAAAATAGTGTCCAAAACTTTGTTGAAAAAGAGGGAGAGTCATTCTATGAAACATGGGAGAGGTTCAAATACACTCTAAACATGGTTCCACACCATGGTTTTTCTATACCTGAACAAGTGAGAATTTTTTAGGAACGGTTGGGTCTAGGGAACAAACAATTCATTGACATGATGTGTAATGGAACATTTAAAAACAAAGCCCCAAATGATGCTTACGAGTATCTAGAAAGCCTTTCTGAACAAAACCAAACTTGGGGAACTTCACCTGATTCTGAAAAGCCACAAAGAACTACTGGAATTCATACACTTAGAGAAGAGGAAAGCCTTAGGGATAAACTCGCAGCACTCTCTAGGAAGGTTGAAGAGATAGACCTTAAGAAAGTCCATGAAATCCAAACTGTTGACCTTGTTTGCACAATTTGTGACAAACATGACCATAAGACAGACAACTGGCCAACCATTCCATCCATCAAGGATGTTCTCTTAGGAGGACCCCCAACAGAAGTAAATGCTTCAAACTTTTAGAAGCTCCAATACCAAAACACATTCAACCCAAGGTATAACGACCACCGAGGCTTCCGCTGGAAAGATAACCAACAACCTATCCAACCACCGGGACAAAATCCTTACCCCCATCAGAACTACCAATACCATAACCAGTTCCAAACCCAACCTATCCAATACCAATAGCCACCGGTCCATTTTCAACAAACCATCCCACTTCCAAAATATCCCCCCGGGATAAACCAATCTTCTCAAGCACCAACCCAAACTGTTCAAAAAATCCTACTAGAACAACTATTCAAACAAATGGAGAGGATGAACTCAGAGGTTTCTTCTCTAAAACAAGAACTTAAAACCATCAAAACTGGAAAGGCACCCATGCCTACTTAGGCGGTTCCATCCTCAACTTCAAGGGGAGAGTCAAGTTGTGCTCAAACAACTCATGAACAACTAAAGGCTGTGACTATTTTAAGAAGTGGGAAATCAATTGAGAAACCTGAACAACTAATTCAGAACCCACCTGAAGATTAAAACTTGGATGAAAATTCAAATGAACCACAAGAGAAAACTGAGGAAACTGATAACATTGTCAAGGAAACAACTCTTCAACAAACAACCCCACAACCTGCACCATTTCCTCAACGCGTGAGGGGGAAATCCAAGCCTGAACTGAGTGAAACGTTAAAGGAAATATTTTCACAAGTCAAGTTTAAAATACCCCTTCTCGATGCAATCCAAACCATACCTGCCTACTCAAAGTACATTAAGGAATTGTGCACTTTTAAATGAAAATTTTCACATAAAAACCAAGTCCTTTTGGCTGCTAATGTGAGTACCACCATTCAAGGGACCATTCATCCTAAGTTGAAAGACCCGTGTTTCCCTTACATCAATGTTGAACTAGGAGTGAGAAAAGTTGTCAAGGCCTTGTGTGACCTAGGTGCTAGTGTCAATCTCATACCATATGCTGTGTACTGCCAGTTAGGCCTAGAAGAACTATAACGACCCATACTTTACATACATTGTTAATACTTCAAAATTGAAGCACACTTATTACAACATATGACAAAACCACAAAGGACCGTATAGGTATAGTGTCTTTAGAAACTGGGAAACATAAACAACTGGTTCATAAATCTTCTACAGTGTCTCCCATTTATTTCATCATATCTAGGGTCCCTTTTAGCATATTCTACTTAATATCCATCTTCTTAACCTGGGGAAAATAAAACATAAAAGGGTGAGCTCAAATGCTCAGCAAGGGAAAATAATGGAAATAAAAATCATATCATATCTTTTTGAAAATCATAACCTGCAAAAGATATCATAATATCTTAACATGGAACAAATCATAGAAGTGAAAATGAGATCTGCATAATCATAACATGAAACTTGAAATCTTTGTGGCATGCACACATAATCATGGAAAATCATTTCTTGTTAGTCATGACTCATTTCCAAGACTATCTTAGTGGACAAAGTCCCTTTCTGAACCGAGTCACCCTCGTTCCAGTCCTGTTTCACTGAACCGGTATAACCTACCATTCCAGCCATGTCTATCTCATGAGATATAAAATCTTTACCCAATGCATTGGAGGGAGATATAGGTCCCACCCATCTTATAATGAATCCTTTCTTATGTGTGCCACATAATCATAAACCATACATCATAGCGTAACCCATGTAATAAAAATGGAATTCTTAAACAACATGACATCATAAAACAATTCATATAAGATAAAGGAATTCATAAAAATATTTCCATAACAACATAATCAAATCTATGTAATAATAGGGATAAAAACAGAACCCTTTTATTATTTTAGATGGAAAATAATTTTGATAAAATACTTGAACTCCATTCTTGAGGAAAATATCCTTTCTACTTCAAAAACACTTTTCATTTCTTAACATGTCATACAATTATAAATTAAAATAAGTTGATTAAAAATAAACTTGAAAACTTATAAAGGAATATTATTTGAAATAATGTTTAAAAATCCATTCTTGCCGTATAAGTTAAAAAAAACATTCTTCGTACTTTTGTCGGAAAAGTCAAAAAGTACCTCGTACGACAAAAGATTCCTTTCATAGATATTACTAAAAAATCACCGAAGGGTAAAAATGGATTTAAAAAATTATAGGTGGATGGAAATAATATTACATATTGATGAAACATGGATGTGGATGATAAAATACACCCCAGTAAATACTTACGAATAAACAATCTCAGATAAAAATGAGATTGTGATATTTCCCTTACCTTAGGTCCGATTTGCTTTATACGTGTCCGAAGCTCCTGTATAATGGTTTAAATAATGTTATTGACTTATTCCAGAATCATAAATATTGATATGATATCATATATGGTCATATTCGTAGCTTCTTGTTAGTAATATTTCATTGTTACTTGTTACTCGGGTCTTTATTGCCTTTTGTTCTTATGCGTGTTTTGCCGAATAAATTATTATTATTCTTTTAAGGTTATAGATACCTTATATACAGAATGGTATTAGTGTAACATATATCATATTTATTCATTCAGTTCATTTATATAATTACTATGTAATGATGCTCATGTAGAACGAGTCGCATCACATCGTGGAGACGGTATTCCGTACGTACGCACGAGTGATGATATCGTTCCTATGATCGGGGAATTGTATTGGAGTATATATATATTATTTCAGTATCAATATTAATTTATAATAATCATAAATAGTTACTCATTACACCATTATACCTATCCTTGTAAGGTGGTGGTGGAAAATAGATTACACCACGGCGTGGAGACGGTATTCCGTACGTACGCACGCGCGGTGATTTCATTTTTCCATAGGATGGATAGAAGGTGAATTAGGGTTGTTTTATATTTATAATAACATATCAGTATGTAAGTAATACTGATGTTATTACTTTATCATGAAACAAATAAAGGAGAAGAAGTTGAAGAAGAAAGAAATTGAAAAGATCGGTAACGGATATTACCTCTTCTTTGGAATGCCTCTTTGAATCCTCCAATTAGGGAACTAAGATTGGTCTTTGAAGAAGACCAGGACCTCTAGGATTATTCTAGGGAAGTGGAGAGGAGAAAATGGAAGGGGTTGGCCGAGCTTGAGTGCTCAAATTGGTGTGAGGAGGAGGGGGAGGAGAGGGGCACCTTAGGAATATCTCAAAATATTATTTTATATTATAGTCAAAATCGGTTTATAATGGTTTAAAAGGGTCTTATTTCGAAGCTAAAGTGGGTAAGGGTCGAAATCTTATCAACCAATAGTATTTAGACAAGTTTAGGGTATTATTTTAACCTTATTAATTAGATTTAACTCTAAGTTAAATAATTTAACTTTTACCATGTCTTTTTGTTTTCTTTCACTATATGGTTAATACACTTACTATAACATGCCAAACGAACCCCAAATTGTTTATTATTAATATATATATCCTTATCTAAGTCATTTGGCCGAACCTTATATTTTTAGGAATAAAATAACAATTAATAATATAATATTTTATTTAAAAACTATTTTGTGTCAATTTTGACACTATTTGATATATGATTGTTTTGAAAGTCATAACAGAATTATATGTTTGAACCAAGTTTATTAAATCAACACTAATATATCATAGTAACCTATAAAATTTTTGTAATTCATAAAAAGTCTCAAATTACATTTATTTTTGTGTTTATAACATCAATTATGTCAATATTTCATAAATAAGATAATTACTGCATCATAATTGTGTCATAAATAAATTAAATTATTTAATGTCTAAAAATTATAAATAAAATACCATTATGTAGGAAATCTTTTTATATTTCTAATGAATATTTATAGTCGAATTTATCTTATGTATAACCCCATATTAAAAATGATTTACTTATTAAACATTGATTTTAACTATTTTAACCCTTCTTTAAATAAATTAATAATAAATGTCCTAATCTAACCCAAATGGGCCTAAATGGTCATATTTTATTCATAAGGTTGTTTTTGGTCGAATTAAACTTATCCAATAGAATTAGGACATGTGTTAGGGTAATAGTAATATCATATTTACCCTTAGTTACCCTATTTACTATTAACCGCGGTAAAAAAAGTAAAAAGTTACTATTCACCAAAAAATTATTTTTATCTCATTGAACCACATTTTACTTACTGATATCAACCGTGTCTATCGGAGTTTTGAAATTCCATTCACAGAAGCGGCAAAATTAAGTTTTATGCAAAATTCAGTTTTTAACCTACCACTTAGTGGTTTCACTATTCATCAAAAATTGAATGTTTTCAGAAAAATACCAAAATTTCACCCTAGGCTAATTTCGGTATTCCGAATCCAAAAATGAATTCCATTTTAAAAAATAAAATTTATAAAATTTCAAAAAGTGGTTATTACTATTCATAACGGCTAGTTTTAATAATATTTTAATAGCATATCGTTGTTTAGTGAAACTCGGTATTGCGTACGACGCAAGCTATCGAGGAAGGTCGTGATTGCGTGTAAAGTAAGCCAAGCTAGTATGTAGTGAAAGATTCCTTTGTTGATATATAAAAAAAATATTACTCATAAAAATCTCGGGTGTTACATTCTACCCCCCTTAAAAAGAATTCCGCCCTCGAAATTCGTCACTTTGTAACAAACAGATGAGGATACTTCTCCCTCATCATATCCTCAAGCTCCCATGTAGCTTCTTAAAGTTGGTGGTTCCTCCATAAAACTTTCACCAAGCGAGTGGTCCTGTTTCGTAGGACTTTTTCGCTACGATCCAGAATCTCTATCGGTTGTTCTTCATAAGAATGATCTTGCTCCAGCGGTACAACTTCTGAGCTGAGTACATGTGAAGGATCAGGTATGTACTTTCTCAGGAGAGATACATGGAACACATCGTGAACTTGAGAGAGATTCGGTGGAAGTGCTAATCGGTAAGCTACCTTCCCAACACGATCCAGTATTTCGAAAGGACCGATATATCTAGGGCTCAACTTCCCCTTCTTTCCAAATCTCATAACCCTCTTCCAGGGAGATATTCATAAGAACACTTTATCACCCACTTCAAACTCTAGGTCTTTTCTTCGGTTATCGGCATAACTTTTCTGTCGACTCTGAGCTTCTCTTATGTGTTTTTGAATAGTTCCATCCTTTTCTGCCATTTCCTCAACGAGATCAGGTCCTAACAGCTTTCTTTCCCCAACTTCATCCCAGCAAGTTGGAGTCCTGCATTTCTTTCCATAGAGAGCTTCATAAGGAGCCATCTGAATACTAGAGTGAAAGCTATTATTATAAGAAAATTCCACCAAAGGTAGGTGTTGATCCCAACCTCCTTTGAAATCCATAGAGAAAGCTCTCAACATATCTTCTAGGGTTTGAATTGTTCTCTCATACTGACCGTCTGTCTGGGGATGATAAGCAGTGCTGAAACTCAACTCTGTATCCAGAGTATGCTGAAGACTTCGCCAGAACTTCGAGGTAAATCTCGGATCCCGATCAGATATAATAGAAAGTGTTACTCCATGCAATCTTACCACTTCCATTACATATATTCTGGCAAGATGATCTAGAGAGAAATCCTCTCTAATAGCAATGAAGTGTGCAGACTTTGTAAGATGGTCAACTATGACCCAAATAGCATTATTGCCTTTGGATGTTTTAGGAAGTCCTGTGACAAAGTCCATAGTGATGTTTTCCCATTTCCATTCGGGTATGGGTAATGGTTGTAACATCCCCTTAGACTTCTGTCTCTCAGCTTTAACTTGTTGACAAACCAAGCATCGAGATACATATTCAGCAACATCTCTTTTCATGCCATCCCACCAGAAGTACTCTTTCAGGTCCCTATACATCTTCGTGCTTCCAGGATGAATAGAGAATGAAGAACTATGAGCCTCATCCAGCAGCTCCTTCTTTAATTCGGGGATGGGAGGAACACAAACCTGATTCCTGAACTTTATTATCCCATCACAATCAAGGTTGAATTCAGGAACATTTCTCACCTTCTTTTGTAACTCGACATCTTCTTTCTGTGCCTCCTTAATCTTCGCATGTATAGATGGTTGAACATTCATTTGAGAAAGATAAGATTTTTCCCCTTCCATTATAATTCCAAGATCCATCCTTTGTAAATCCATAAATATTGGATCCTTTGTGATCCTCATCATGGATAAACTAGCATGGTCTTGTCGACTTAATGCATCTGCCACCTTGTTTGCTTTCCCAGGGTGGTAATGGATTGAGCAGTTGTAATCCTTAATCAGCTCCAACCATCTTCTTTGACGCATATTCAACTCCTTTTGTGTGAAAATATACTTTAAACTTTTATGATCAGTATAAATATCACACCTTTCACCATAAAGGTAATACCTCTAAATCTTTAATGCAAAGATTACCGCAGCCAACTCCAAATCATGTGTTGGGTAATTTTGCTCATGGATTTTCAACTGTCGTGAGGCATAAGCTATCACCATATCATTTTGCATAAGAACACACCCCAATCCCTTCTTGGATGCATCACTGTAGATCACAAACCTTTCTCCACTACAAGGCAGTGTGAGCACAGGTGAACTGGATAACCTTCTTTTCAACTCCTTGAAATTCCCTTCACATTCCTCTGTCCAAACAAACTTAACTCCTTTCCGAGTCAACTTGGTGAGTGGATTAGATAATCGTGAAAAATCCTTTACAAAACGTCGATAATATCCAGCCAAACCAAGAAAACATCGGATCTCAGTTACTGTTGTTGGTCTTGACCATCTTTCGATAACCTCTATTTTTGCTGGATCCACAGATATCCCCTCTTTTGAGATTATGTGACCCAAAAATGCAACTTTTTGAAGCCAAAATTCACACTTGGTAAATTTGGCATAAAGCTTCTCCTTTCTCAGGTTCTTCAATATAATTCTCAAGTGATCTTCATGCTCTTCCTTGCTCTTTGAATAGACAAGAATATCGTCTATAAAAACTACCACAAATTGATCAAGATAGTCTCTGAAGACTCTATTCATTAGATCCATGAAGATAGCAGGGGCATTAGTAAGACCAAATGGCATCACTATAAATTCATAGTGTCCATACCTTGTACGGAAAGCCGTCTTTGGTATATCCTCCCTTTTGACCCTTAATTGATGATACCCTGAACGAAGATCAATCTTGGAAAAGTATTGAGCTCTGCGTAGTTGGTCAAATAAGTCATCAATGCATGGGAGAAGATATTTGTTCTTGATAGTGATCTTTTTAAGTTCTCGATAATCAATGCAGAGTCTCATTGATCCATCTTTCTTCTTAACAAATAGAACAGGTGCTCCCCAAGGTGACGCACTAGGGCGTATGAATCCCTTATCAAGATTCTCTTGGAGTTGCTTCTTCAATTCCTGCAACTCAATTGGGGCCATTCTATAAGGTGTCTTTGAAATTGGCAAAGCGCCCGGTACGAGTTCTATTGAAAACTCAACTTCACGATTTGGTGGAAGACCCGGTAATTCCTCCGGAAATACATCATCAAACTCCCGTACAATGGGCATATTCTTAATCGTGAGTTTCTCACCAACCATATGAGACAAATAACCTTCGTTTAGTGGAATCAATACCCATAAGATGGATGAAATTTCCACTGGAAGGTTATGTTCATCCTTGCATTGATAGACGATCGTAGATTGATCTAGAATATGAAATGTGACTTCCCTTCATTGGCAATTGATATGAGTTCCATGTAGAGAAAGCCAATCCATGCCAAGAATCACATCAAATTCCACTAAAGGAAGGATTACAAGATTTGCAGGAAGCACTTTCCCACAAACTTCGATCGGAGAATAATTATATACTTTTGATGCGACTGTTGTGCCATTAGGTGTTGTCACAGCTAACTCAACATCTAATTGTTGAGGTAGTACGGTGATACCCTTAGAAAATTTTTCATAAATAAATGAGTGGGTGGATCCAGAATCAAATAAAACATTTTCTACTTTAGAGTGGATGGTAAGTGTACCTTTCACCACTTCGTTATCATACTCCACATCGCTAATAGAAATTTCATGTGACTTTCCTTTGTCTTTAGCCTTAAGATTTTGTTGACGTCGACCATCATCATCAACCATTGGATTTGGGCATTGATTGGCATAATGCCCTATCTCCTTGCACTTGAAACATTGAAGTGTAGTAGGTTCATTCTGTGTATCCCTTCCTTTGTTTGCATCATTAGACATCTTCTTCCCATTATCGCGGAATTCAAATGCCCGATGACCTTCCTTTCCACATTTAAAACATTTACTTGTCCCTTTAAGACAACTCCCTCCATGTTTCTTTCCACACTTTGAGCATAAGGGAAAGTTCATCTTCTTTTCAGTGTGCTCTTTAGATTTTCCTTTGAATTCCATCTTCCTCTTCTTATCAAACCCATGTGACTGATGGGTTACTCCAATCTCCATCTCGACTTTGAGAGAACATCGAACGATTTCCTCGTAGCTATTGAAGTCCCTTATGGCTAACGCCCTTCGAAGACTTGGTTTTAAGCCACTAAAGAATCGATCGATCTTACTCTCAGGTTGGATAATAATACCAGAAGCGTACCTTGCAAGTCTTGTAAAATTTTCTTCATAGGTACCAACAGATTCATCATCCCTTTGCTTCAGTTCAAGAAACTCTTTCTCCATCTTTGTTCAGAGAATACGAGGGAAGTACTTATTGAAAAATAAGTTCTTGAACTCGTCCCATTCCATAGACTCAATTTCATCCCTTTGCCTCGTATTCTTAATAATATTCCACCATTGATCATCGTCTCCTTCCAAACGATACACTGCTAGGATGACTTTATCATGTTCAGAACATTAAAGAACTGAAAATATCTTTTCAATAGTACTAATCCATTGTTCAGCAACTAATGGATCATTAGACCCACTGAAAGAAGGTGGACGCTTCCTCATGAAGGATTCAACAGAATGTTGCTCCTTCCTTTTCTCGTTTGGAAGTCCTGCATGATTCATAGCTTGAGAAAGTTGTGTGAGCATGGCTACAAGATTTTGCATTCCAGCTCCCATATCGTTTGGTTGCTCAGGGGGAAAATCATTTCATTTCCCATCGCATTCCGCATTAACACGGTTCCTTCGGGTTCTAGCCATTGACTAAAACCAAGAAGAATAGTGTGAGCAACACTAATTATAATAGGAAAACCACAAAATCAAGGATAAAATTTCACACTTAAGGTTTTATCCTAGGGTATTCATGGCCATTTCTAAAACACTAAGATTGTGTTCTATGATTAGACTTATCCTTAGGGTTCTTACTAAGGCTTTCACATCATAGTTTCCAAAGGTTGACTATACCTTTCCTCTGATACCAACTATAACGACCCATACTTTACATACATTGTTAATACTTCAAAATTGAAGCACACTTATTACAACATATAACAAAACCACAAAGGACCGTATAGGTATAGTGTCTTTAGAAACTGGGAAACATAAACAACTGGTTCATAAATCTTCTACAGTGTCTCCCATTTATTTCATCATATCTAGGGTCCCTTTTAGCATATTCTACTTAATATCCATCTTCCTGACCTGGGGAAAAGAAAACATAAAAGGGTGAGCTCAAATGCTCAGCAAGGGAAAATAATGGAAATAAAAATCATATCATATCTTTTTGAAAATCATAACCTGCAAAAGAGATCATAATATCTTAACATGGAACAAATTGTAGAAGTGAAAATGAGATCCCCATAATCATAACATGAAACTTGAAATCTTTGTGGCATGCACACATAATCATGGAAAATCATTTCTTGTTAGTCATGACTCATTGCCAAGACTATCTTAGTGGACAAAGTCCCTTTCTGAACCGAGTCACCCTCATTCCAGTCCTGTTTCACTGAACCGGTATAACCTACCGTTCCAGCCATGTCTATCTCATGAGATATAAAATATTTACCCAATGAATTGGAGGGAGATATAGGTCCCACTCATCTTATAATGAATCCTTTCTTATGTGTGCCACATAATCATAAACCATACATCATAGCGTAACCCATGTAATAAAAATGGAATTCTTAAACAACATGACATCATAAAACAATTCATATAAGATAAAGGAATTCATAAAAATATTTCCATCACAATATAATCAAATCCATGTAATAATAAGGATAAAAACAGAACCCTTTTATTATCTTAGATGGAAAATAATTTTGATAAAATACTTGAACTCCATTCTTGAGGAAAATATCCTTTCTACTTCAAAAACACTTTTCATTTCTTAACATGTCATACAATTATAAATTAAAAGAAGTTGATTAAAAATAAACTTGAAAACTTATAAAGGAATATTCTTGGAAATAATGTTTAAAAATCCATTCTTGCCGTATAAGTTAAAAAAACATTCTTCGTACTTTTGTCGGAAAAGTCAAAAAGTACCTCGTACGACAAAAGATTCCTTTCATAGATATTACTAAAAAATCACCGAAGGGTAAAAATGGATTTAAAAAATTGTAGGTGGATGGAAATAATATTACATATTGATGAAACATGGATGTGGATGATAAAATACACCCCAGTAAATACTTACGAATAAACAATCTCAGATAAAAATGAGATTGTGATATTTCCCTTACCTTAGGTCCGATTTTCTTTGTACGTGTCCGAAGCTCATGTATAATGGTTTAAATAATGTTATTGACTTATTCCAGAATCATACATATTGATATGATATCATATATTGTCATATTCTTAGCTTCTTGTTAGTAATATTTCATTGTTACTTGTTACTCGGGTCTTTATTGCCTTTTGTTCTTATGCGTGTTTTGCCGAATAAATTATTATTCTTCTTTTAAGGTTATAGATACCTTATATCCAGAATGGTATTAGTGTAACATATATCATATTTATTCATTCAATTCATTTATATAATTACTATGTAATGATGATCATGTAGAACGAGTCGCATCACATTGTGGAGACGGTATTCCGTACGTACGCACGAGTGATGATATCATTCCTATGATCGTGGAATTGTATTGGAGTGTATATATATTATTTCAATATCAATATTAATTTATAATAATCATAAATAGTTACTCATTACACCATTATACCCATCCTTGTAAGGTGGTGGTGGAAAATAGATTACACCACGGCGTGGAGACGATATTCCGTACGTACGCACGCGCGGTGATTTCATTTTTCCGTAGGATGGATAGAAGGTGAATTAGGGTTGTTTCATATTTATAATAACATATTAGTATGTAATTAATACTGATGTTATTAATTTATCATGAAACAACTAAAGTAGAAGAATTTGAAGAAGAAATAAATTGAAAAGATCGGTAACAGATATTACCTCTTCTTTGGAATGCCTCTTTGAATCCTCCACTTAGGGAACTAAGATTGGTCTTTGAAGAAGACCAGGACCTATAGGATTATTCTAGGGAAGTGGAGAGGAGAAAATTTCAGGGGTTGGCCGAGCTTGAGTGCTCAAATTGGTGTGAGGAGGAGGGGGAGGAGGTGCCCTTTTATAAGGGAGGAGAGGGGCACCTTAGGAATATCTCAAAATATTATTTTATATTAAAGTCAAAATCGGTTTATAATGGTTCCAAAGGGTCTTATTTCGAAGCTAAAGTGGGTAAGGGTCGAAAGCCTATCAACCTATAGGATTTAGACAAGTTTAGGGTATTATTTTAACCTTATCAATTAGATTTAACTCTAAGTTAAATAATTTAACTTTTACCATGTCTTTTTGTTTTCTTTCACTATATGGTTAATACACTTACTATAACATTCCAAAAGAACCCCAAATTGTTTATTATTAATATATATATCCTTAGCTAAGTCATTTGGAAGATCCTTAGATTTTTAGGAATAATATAACAATTAATAATATAATATTTGATTTAAAAACTATTTTGTGTCAATTTTGACACTATTTGATATATGATTTTTGTAAAAGTCATAACAGAATTATATGTTCGAACCAAGTTGATTAAATCAACACTAATATATCATAGTAACCTATAAATTTTTTTAATTCATAAAAAGTCTCAAATTACATTTATTTTGGTGTTTATAACATCAATTATGTCAATATTTCATAAATAAGATAATTACTGCATCATAATTGTGTCATAAATAAATTAAATTATTTAATGTCTAAAAATTATAAATAAAATACCATTATGTAGGAAATCGTTTTAACTTTATAATTAATATTTATAGTCGAATTTATCTTATGTATAACCCCATATTAAAAATTATTTACTTATTAAACTTTGATTTTAACTATTTTAACCCTTCTTTAAATAAATTAATAATAAATGTCCTAATCTAACCCAAGTGGGCCTAAATGGTCATATTTTATTCATAAGGTTGTTTTTGGTCTAATTACACTTATCCAATAGAATTAGGACATGTGTTAGGGTAATAGTAATATCATATTTACCCTTAGTTACCCTATTTACTATTAACCGCGGTAAAAAAAGTAAAAAGTTACTATTCACCAAAAAATTATTTTTATCTCATTGAACCACATTTTACTTACTGATATCAACCGTGTCTGTCGGATTTTTGAAATTCCATTCACAGAAGCGGTAAAATAAAGTTTTATGCAAAATTCAGTTTTTAACCTACCACTTAGTGGTTTCACTATTCATCAAAAATTGAAAGTTTTCAGAAAAATACCAAAATTTCACCCTAGGCTAATTTCGGTATTCCGAATCCAAAAATGAAGTCCATTTTAAAAAATAAAATTTATAAAATTTCAAAAAGTGGTTATTACTATTCATAACGGCTAGTTTTAATAATATTTTAATAGCATATCGTTGTTTAGTGAAACTCGGTATTGCGTACGACGCAAGCTATCGAGGAAGGTCGCGATTGCGTGTAAAGTAAGCCAAGCTAGTATGTAGTGAAAGATTACTTTGATGATATATAAAAAACAAAATATTACTCATAAAAATCTCGGGTGTTACAAGAACTCCAACCCACATCTGTCACACTTCAGCTTACTGATCGTAGCATTACGGTTCCAAAGGGGATTTTGAAGGATGTTCTGGTAAAGGTTGAAAACTTCATCTACCCTGCCGATTTCATTGTCCTTGACAACAATCCAAACTTAGGAACTAAGGAACAAACCCCAATCATATTTCTTTGTCCTTTCCTTGCAACAATCAACTCTGTTATCCGAGTTTGAAATGGGAACATGACCATCACCTTTGGGAAAATGAGTCTTGACTTGAACATATATAATGAAAGCTCACAAATAGGGGATGACAAGGAAATTCCTGAAGTAAACATGATAGGAAGCATTGATAATGAATCCATGGAACATCAAGTAATATTTGATGATGTTTTAAGTCAGGATGAGATTGATTCCCTTTGTTCATATGATGTAAGTTTATCTCCTTGGCTTGAATCATTTTCAAATTGCTCTTATGATGAAGTCTTAGGTCCAACAATCAGTGAAACCTTTCAAGAAAATACTTTCATGGAGACCACTCCAAATTCCTTCCCTAAATCTGATCAAGCCAGTCTAGTAGCTGAAACTTCTACATGTGGGGAATCAATCCTATCTGAAACTCTAAAAAAAGAAATTGAACTTGATCCAATGTCCCAATATTCTGTTAAAATTCTGAACCAACCTGATCTTGAATTGAAGGAACATCCCGCTACAATCAAGTATGCTTTCCTAGGGGAAAATCAAACACATCCTATTGTCATTTCTTCTTATCTTGAATCCAATCATGAAAAGATGCTTCTAGATGTCCTTAGAAAGCATAAGAAAGCCATTGGTTGGACCCTTTCTGATATTCATGGGATTGGCCCACTTATCGAGACTCATAGGATTGTTCTGGAATCTGATTCAAAGCCATGTCGTCAACCTCAACGGAAACTCAATCTTAATCTCATGGAGGTAGTAAGCAAAGAACTCCTGAAATTTCTAAAAGATGGTATCATATATCCCATAGCTGAGAGTGAATGGGTGATCCAAATCCATGTGGTTCCAAAAAAGTCTGCAATCACAGTGATAACGGATGAGGATGGAGATATTCTTCCAACAAGGGTGAGTAGTGGATGGAGGGTCTGCATTGACTATAGGAAGCTAAACTCATTCACCAAGAAGGACCATTTCCCCTTACCATTCATTGACCAAGTCCTTGATAGAGTGGCAAGTCATGCGTTCTACTGTATCTTAGATGGGTACTCAGGGTATGATCAAATTGAGGTCTCCCTAGAGGATCAAGGGAAGACTACATTCACATGTCCATTTGGAACCTTTTCTTTCAAACGCATGCCCTTCGGGTTATGCAATTCCCCTGGAACCTTCCAACGGTGCATGATGGGAATCTTCTCAAACATGGTAGGGGATTTTCTACATGTCTTCATGGATGACTTCTCTGTGTTTAGGGATACATTTGAGGGATGTCTGAGGAATGTAGAGAGAATCTTGTCTAGATATTAAGAAAATAATCTACTCCTAAACTGAGAAAAATTCCATTTTATGGTTAAATAGGGACTAGTTTTAGGCCATCTGGTCTCAAGTAGGGGGATTGAAGTTGATAAATCCAAGGTTGACATCATTCATCACCTTCCATCACCCAAAACTGTCAAGGAAGATAGGTCTTTCTTAGGACATGCTGGTTTCTATAGAAGGTTAATCAAGGAATTTAGTTCAATCTCTCGTCCCCTTTGTGCTCTCCTAGTAAAGGATGCTCCATTTGTTATGACAGAAAGCTTTCAGGGTTCATTCTCAACCCTCAAATACTCTCTCACCTCTCCCCCCATCATGAAATCTCCAAATTGGAACCTTCCTTTCAAACTTATGTGTGATTCCAGTGACTTTGATGTAGGAGCTGTGTTTGGACAACGTTGTGATAAAAAAAATATGTCATTTCTTATGCAAGAAAATCCTTAAATGATTCCCAAATAAACTACACCACCACTGAAAAGGAGTTACTTGCTATTGTGTTTTCCTTAGATAAGTTTAGGTCCAACCTCTTAGGATCCCCCATCACTGTGTTCACTGACCATTCTGCACTAAAATACCTCTTCCAAAAACAAGATTCTAAGGCTAGACTGATTAGGTGGGTCCTTATCTTACAATAATTTGACCTCACAATCAAGGATAAAAAGGGCGTTGAAAATTTTGTAGTTGATCACCTCTCTAGGATGGAATTCAAGGACAACTCAAATCCCCTTTCTGTGTCTGATTCATTTCCTGATGAACACCTATACTCTATGAGTGACTTCCCTTGGTATGCTGACATAGCCAATTTCTTAGTTAGAGGAGTCATTCCAAAATTCTTAGGGACTCAAGCTTGAAGGAAATTCCTTTCTGATGTTAGAAACTATGTGTTTGATGATCCATACCTCTATAAGTTCTTCCCTGACCAAGTCATTAGGAGGTGTGTCCCAGAATCTGAACAAGAGTCCATCCTTAAATTTTTTCACAGTGAGGCATGTGGTGGTCACTTTTCCTCTAAGAAAACATCTGCAAATATTCTTCAATGTGGTCTCTTCTGGCCCACCCTCTCAAAGGACTCTTACACATTTTTTCAATGTTGTCATAGGTGTCAACAAATAGGGTCCATCACAAAAAAGAATCAAATGCCACTCACTCCCATCTTAGTAGTTGAAATATCTGACTGTTGGGAAATTGATTTCATGGGACCATTCCCAAACTCTAGGGGATACCTATATATCCTTTTAGCTGTTGATTATGTCTCAAAATGGGTTGAATCCATTCCCACCAAGTCTAATGACCATCATGTTGTGATCCGATTTCTGAAAGATCACATATTTTCTCAATTTGGAATTCCTAGGGCTATAATCAGTGATCGAGGAATCCATTTCTACAATCTCCCATTCTCTTCACTCATGTCTAAGTATCGTATTTCTCAAAAAGTTTCCACTGCATACCATACTCAAACCAATGGTCAAGCTAAGTTAGTAAATAGGGAGATTAAGAAAATTCTTGAAAAAATTGTCAACCCCTCTAGGAAATATTGTTCTGAGAAACTCTTAGATGCTCTTTGGGCCTATCTAACCACATATAAAACCATTTTAGGAATGTCCCCATATAGGTTGGTTTATCGAAAATCATGCCATTTACCTGTTGAAATTAAGCATAAGGCCTTTTGGGCAATTAATAAAATGGATTATGACCTCTCGTTGGCCAGAACAAAAAGGAAATTAGATCTCAATGAACTGGAGGAACTAAGTATGGAGGCTTATGAAAATTCAAGGATCAATAAATCTAGAGTTCAAGCCTACCAATCTAGGAATATCAAGGTCAAACATTTTGAACTGGGAAAACATGTGCTCTTGTATAGTTCAAAACTTCATTTACACCCAGGAAAGTTAATGTCTAGATGGCCAGGACCTTTCATAGTGCATAATGTATTCCCCCATGGGGCAGTAAAGATTCAAGATCCCATAAGTGGTCACATTTTCAAGTTCAATGGTCAAAGGTTAAATCCGTTCATTGAATCATTCAATAAATAGGAAATAGAGGTTGAGTTAACTGAGCCAACCTATGAACCAGGAAAAAATTGATAGATTTAGGGTCCATGCCGGGCTAACGACGTTAAAAAAAGTGTTGTATAGGAGGTAACCCAGGGTTTTCAAGTTTCCTATCATTTTGTTGTTTTAATAAAATTTATATTTTAAATAGGATTAATTAATCATTTTTATATTTAAAAAAAGACTGTTGACCTATTCTTCTATTATGAGTATGGATGGGTATGAAAGGGGAGCACCGTATTCATCAGTGTCACGCGGTGTGATCCCTGAGTAATACCTTACCAAAAAAATTAAAAGAAGACAATGTATCATTAGTTTTATTTAAAAAATAGAAAAACAAAAAAAAACCCATAAAAATGATGATACTTGGAATTAAATAAGTCGTTTTGTTGTTTTTTTTGTCTGGTTTGTTCTTATTTTTATTGTTCAGGTACTATTTTGGGTGATACATGTTCAATCAAGGAGGTGCCTACATCCCCCAAGAGGTAAAAGGACTAAATTGGAGCAGTAAGAAATTTAAACTTCAACCACCAGGTGACTTAATTCCATGATCCTAATATTTCAATTTCCTTATTGAACCCCACTTTTATTTCTCTACCCCTTTTAAATTTTCTTTTCTTTAAACACTGGGGACATTCTCATTTTATGTTGGGGGGTAGATAAAATAAAAAAATGATTTCATGTTAAAAAAATGAATGATTTGAAAAAAAAATGTGTAAATGGAAGGAAAAATTCCATTAACATTGAACATGGTAATACACATTTCACACTTTGAAACTGAATATCAAATAATTTAGAATGCCCTGATTTTGATTTTAATCCTTGTATAATTTCATGAGCTTATATTTTGGAAAGTGTGGATGTCCAATGTGATATTTTGTTGTTTATATTTTCATCCAAATAAAAAAAGATCACAATTCATGTCCTTTGGATAGTGGGTTATTATTTTGAGTTCATGGGGTCCCCTAAATAAATAGAATAGGTTTGGTGATCATTTTAGATTAATATGAGTATTCAAAAAAATTAAAAAAAAATTGCGCGTAGATCAATGAAATGACCTAATACGTGGCTTTCAGCACTTGGGGATCGTGACTCCAAAGTTGTCTAGCCCAGAGTTAGTAATTTTATCTCTATTTTTGGTAATTTGAATTTTTTTTACTGATTTAACTCGAGATGATGCCTGTTTATGTGATATTCACTTGGTTCCCTAAGGTCTTTGAGCCTGGGAGTCATCGGCAAAGTCTCGCTACAGGGGTTGACTCTTTTGAGTGCAATTTCAATTACTATGGAAAAATTGCAAAAAAAAAACAAAAAAAATACAATAAAAAAAATTTAATACTCATCTTAATATTGAAATTTGATTCCACCTAGCGCTTTCATCATTTCCCCCTTGAATAAATATGAACCCCCATTTCTATTATGATGCACAACACAACCTCATACTTAATTGATATTGGATGAAATATGGAAATTAATTTGAACAAACGAATGGGCTTGGGATTGGGATCTGCTTATGAAACTATATTTTATTAAAATATTTTGATGGGTTTCATAATTGTTTGGTATATGGGTTTCTGGTGATCATTGTGTATTAAAATGTGGTTGGAAAAGGGAATTCGAATTTCATATTGTTGAGATATATTATGCTCGGGACTAGCAAAACTCAAGTTGGGGGGTGTGATTATCCACGAAAATGAGGCTAATATTCATTGTTAATATACATAATATTCATGTTCATTTTTATTCATAAACACCATTTTAGTTCATTTTACACTTTGAACATCATTTCACATTATGATTGTAATACCTTCTTAAAATGCACTATTTTGTGGTACATTTTTTAACATCATTTAAAGTACCCAATGATTCATCTGATTTTAAGGAATTTAATTATCCATATTTCAATTTGATATTTTGTTAAATTTATTTACACTTCAATATGATCATTTGTCATTTAGGGATCAATGGAAAATTCATGGAAGAAGATGGGGATATCTTGTGATGAAAGGAAGCGATTCTGGAGAAGTCAGATTGGACACCATCCCACTGATGAGACTGTGGAGATCACCATAAATACCCAATGAATACAACATTTTGTGGGATGCTAGCCGACATGTATGGAAACAAATACCTCCTCAGGATCCAATTCTAATTCGGCCAACATTGTGTCATTTTGGCGGCCCAATTTAGAGATAAAATTCTGGGTTAGATTCTGCGGCCCAGAAAAACAGTCCGCTAATATTATCATATCTCGGAATACAAAACTCCAAATGGGACCATATTTTACAGGAGGTTAGAAGACATCCGGAGCGCCATTTTATTCTGCTATGTCCCACTCTGATTCGGCCATATATAAGGCATTCCAAACGTGTTTGTTCAGTGAAGGAAAGCTGGCTGCCACCTCGGGTCAAGGGTGGAAAAATCAACTCTTCCTTACTTTCCACCCACCTATGGCCTACCAAAATCAATTGAAGAGACTTGGACTGTTGTAGGCTCGACCCAAGGGCTCAAAAATTTCTATTTAAGGCATTTTTTTTGGAGGATTGAAGGATATTGGATGCTTTGTTCAATTGTAATGTTATGCTGCAATTTTGTTGTCTCAAATTTGTCTTTCACATGTAAGTTGTTCAATTCACATTAGTTTCTTAATAAAAGTTCTTCTTCTACTCTTATTCTGTTGTTCTTCATATCACTTTAATACCGTTGGATCAAGGTGTGAATTTATTCACCCCAAACCTTGTGAAATTATTCACACAATGGCGGAGTGATCATTTTATTTTTTTTGTTTTCTTTACTTCTCCATTTCCTCCCTCATGAGTCTACTCTCCACTTCCATTGAAACCATGGGATCAATGGAGGGATAACCCACATTGGTTTGATCCAAGGGAGTATAAAGGGGATGGATTATATGTTATTTATCACCTCATTAATGTATAATCACTTCTTTAATTGATATTTTTATTTGATGATTTTTAAACTCCATCGTCCTTGTTGAATTTAAGGCCACACACTTCAAGTGCTAATACGAACCTTTACCTTGAAGTTCTCAAAACTTTGATCCTTCAACTATATTGTTGATTAGTATTAAAGGGTGTAGGAATTAAAACATTAAGTGATGATGTTGTTTTATCTCCTTAAATGAACCCATCTCAAATATAAGAAATTGAAATCATTAAAAAGGAAATACGTCCAATCCACCCCGAGCGATAACCAAAGATCAAGTCATTATTTTAAATTGAATTCACTTAAGTCCCTTAGAGTTCCTTTAAAACCATATAAAATCAACACAATTTGGCCACTTCATAGCTAATAATAGTCCATAGAATGTACGTGTCTATAGGTTACTTCTTAGGTCTCTAAGGATTCGACAACCCAAGCTAAACTACAAGGACCCTCTTACCTTCTTCTCTTGGGTAAATTTGAGCGAGAATCAAGGGGGGATGAATGTAACAAACCAATGTTTTCAATAGAAATTTAATTCATATAATTATGTTATTAAATCATAAGAAAGAAGAACATAATGAACTAATAAGGGCTATATAACATTTAAACATAAGTTTGTAACATATGTGATTTCAATTTTGAAATTTGGACATACACGGCTGAAATCAATAAGTTATTTTAAATCTAATATGACAAGTTTAATTATTGGTGAATAGTTATATACCCTTGTGAATATTAATTTAACCCTTATGATTAGTGATATACCATAATTTATAGTAACCTTACCTATGATAGTATATATATATAATTTTCCGGTGTTAGTACGATATACCTATATTTTGGAATTAGAAAACAAAAGTTTTTATCCTTTTTTTAGAATAATTTACGATTTTAATTAAATATTAATATAATCATATTTATAAAATTATTTTTGAAAAATTGATTTCATTTTTGGATTCCAAACATTGAAAAATTATTAGGGTGAATTTTCTTGATTTTTCTAAAATACTTGAATTTTTAATGAATAGTAAAATAAAATAATTCACAATAAATGTTAAACCCTCAATTTATGCATCATACTTGATTCATGGATGATTTAAATGGACATTTGTTCTAACTAAGATGAGTGTATTAATATTATGGGTCATTTGATAATCATTATTTCTGTTCTTGAGGTAAATTAATAAACTAATGATTAAAAAATTATGAAAATCCTCCTCACCTCCACTATAAAACCCACCCTCACTCCCACTTATCATTACTTATATAAAGATTGTGACTTGCCAATATTCTTCCCAAATCCCTCACCAAGCTCTTCCCCCACGTACAACATCCCCTAGTCTCTTCAATATACCAAAACCAGTCCCTTTAATAGTTTCCCAAAAGAGATAAACTAAAAAGGTAAATTCCACTTTCCAATTCTTTTATTTCTTTTATGTTCTTTTTTTCTTGTTTCTTTCATAACCTACCTTCACACAAATGGTATGATAAATCCATTAACATATATGTACAGGAAGTTATTTATTCTAATGAAATATTAAATTTTCATCTCTCATTTCCTTATATTTTATTTTAATGAAATGAAAAAACCATCTGAGATGTGTTAATTTAGCACATTCAAGTAAAAATGTTTATCAATTTCTATTATCATCATTTGTTTTGGTCATGAAAACATTTGTGTTATGGTTAAAACATATTATTATATATGTAATATATCTTATTTGTGTTTCTATAATCATTTTTTACTAATGGTATTAAGTAATAAAGAAAAACATCTTTGTTATAATCAAAACCCACCGATTAACCAAAAAAGTTATCACTAAGAATTTATATAATAATTCATCTTCACTCCCAATAATTGATTGAATTTTTATAACAATATATTCCCATGTATTTTTAATAATAACATTAATCCTCAATTCTGGGCAACCACATTCATCATATGTGTTTATCTAAACAAGAATATAAACAAACCAATTTTGAAAAACCAGAAAAACAAAAAATTCCGAACAACGAAATTGGACAACTTAACCCATTAAAAATCCATGAATGAACATAAAAATAGTATAATTAATTAATTTAATGTAAAAAAGGTTATTTATTTATTAATTAATAATCCTAATTTGTTTATTCTGTTCATTAATAACAAGAGAATAACTTCTTCAGACAAAAGGTAAGGGATCCTCTCCATTTCACTTTTATTCAATATTTTCCTCTTTGTTATTCCATTTTATGTGTAATTCCTGGTGATGGGGTATGATTTAAAACCTACCCCATACTGTCCTCATAATTTATAAAAGATGAAAAATCTCATTCTCTCTCATTAAGCCCTCTTATGTACACCCGATATCATGCCAATAATTCGTAAGAAATTATACCTGAACGACCTTTGTTCCTTAAAGACGCTCTAACTTTATTTTTACCCAAATGAAGTTGTAATTTATTTTTATGTACATCTTATACATGATGTTTATATTCTCCAAACTCATGTTTCAGGATCCAACCTTCATTATATTTTATGGATATACATAATTTAAAGTGATTCCCTCCTCGATACTTCCCAGTAAGCAAACTCGTTTAAAGAGAACATCCCAAATATTTACACAATTTCAAGTGAAATGTATCCACTATTTTAAGACACCATTTTTTTATAAAGTAAGTATTTTTATTTTGAAAACCTTCTTTGTTAAATTATGTATTTATATATATTTTTTTGTTTTTTTGGTTTTAGAATCTCTGTAGTATTTACCTTCAAACCACACAGAAATGATTTGATTCTAATACATTTCCTACTTGTTGTCACATCTATTTGACACCAATTACTATGATATATTCCTATTTTACAATATTAATGTCCATGTATGTTCTAATTACTTTCTTTAATTGACACTTTCATGATACGCCTTTTGGTTATGCTTTATGTCATGATTGTGGTACTCAATTCTTTCCATGGGTAACCCTTATGTTTATTTATGATTGATTACACATTATTATTTATATCAAAAACGTATTTGTTACATGTAAGATGGATGAACCTAGATATTTCTCCAATTCATTGTTTGATGTTACGTCTCATGAGATTTTTTGTGGAAATGGACTTAGCGGTTAGCCTTGGTAGGTTCTGCTATGGGAAACAAGATTGGCAGTTATCCATGATCCACACTACTATGGGAAACAAGATTTAAGGTTATCCTTGACTCATTCTAAAGACATTTTTTATGTTTATTCCACATTTATATGATCCCATGTTTATATCTTATTCTTTCATAAGTTCAAGGATTTTGGTATAGGTATGTCATGCCTCCTAAATCATAGGATTAATCTTTATTCTTATGTTCATTTCCATAGTAGGATTTTTAGCTCATCCCTTTTTCACGTGTTCCCTAGGGTATCTTATGGATACATAAGTGCTCATAGGAAATTTTTATCTCTTTGTGGAGATTAAAAAATGATGTTTTTTGTCCTCATTTTTTATGTTTTATGTACCTAGTTTTCCCGGACAGTAGACATAATGATCCATGGATTATTTTATAATGTGTAATTATACTTAAAATTATGTAATGTTATATATAAATGGTTAGGGTCACTATAGATATTCTTTATCAATAGATTGGAATCCCATTTTATGGTTAGGTAGGCTATTTGTGGCAGTATGGATAATTCTAAACCTATGATGAAGGCTTGGTATTCAACATCATTATTCATGTATTCTTCAGATAGTGATGTATAATAGGGAAATATTTGTTAGTTTGGAGAAACAAATATAGTCAGTAAAAAATCCACCTATGTTTAAGGTTTTATAGTGTCTTCCAGATAAGACTTTAGTAGGCTCCATCGAAATACATATCCAATGTCTGGGGAGTTTCATAGTAATACAAAAACTCATTGATTGGATGATCAATGTATACTATGATACTTTCTAGTTTAGTATATACCATGAGAAAATAAACCACATCTTACCCTTTCACTAAATTCTATATAATGGACTGAATGTTGTATTATTTAATAATAACCTCCCATCAATCCTAGAACCCATTCAGTATGGGAAGACCAAGTATTTACATGATAATATTGATATGAGAGACCTTGTGAAATTCCAGGTGATACAATAATTTTTCATATTTTTCATTGAAAATATGAGTGTGAGGAAGTTATTGTCATCATTAGAATATCGGGTCTCAATTCCTAGTATCATTCTAGAGAGATAGTGAACATTATTCTCATTTCCCAAGTAATTTTTCTATTTGAGGATAGAGGAAAATGATTTTTCCATATAAATCATATGTATGATGAGTAGATCTACATCCCCCATTTGCATCATCGTTGATGGGTATTACAGGTATAGCTTGATACTCTCAATGGCCCCTTGGAAGTCTTCATCCCATTGATATGTGATTTTATTCTTCATAAACATGTTGAAGGGTAGATAGTTGTGGCTTTTTAGCAATGAAATGTCAAATGTAAGAGATATTATCTTGGAGAATACTCAATTATTTAATATTCATTGGGGGTGAAACTGATAGAATTTATCTTGTATTTTTAGGTTCTACATCAATGATATAGTGGTATACCAAAAATCAAAGAAATTTTTCAGATGTTAACCCAAATGAGAACTTCAATAGACTTATCGTCAGATTATGCTACCAAAATAAGTCAAAGACACTGGGAATATTCATGAAGTGTTTATAAATCATTCATGATTTGACTATGAGGTCATTGATGTGTAATTATTCTATTCTTACCAAGATGGGATAAAAGATATGGTGTGTATCATGTTGATATACAATGACAATGTTATTTAATCCAAATAGAATAACCTAGTAGAAAAATATCACCTGGGGTGATCTAAAGGTAGCAGATTTTTCATCATTAGGTGTTATCATTATCTAACTATACCCTGAGTACCCATACATTAATGAAATTACATTAATGTCAGTATTTGCATCAGTAAAATGTTTTATTATCCTAAAATGGATGTTTTCCTTAAGGGAATTTCAATTAAGGTCTATTAAATTGATAAAAACCCTAATCTACCCATTTTTTTATATAGACAATGTTGGAAATCCATCTTGCGTATTTCACTTCATGAAAAAAATTTGAGTTGATTAAATTTTCAAATTTCACATCTACATTGTATCATGAGAGTGGTGTATCCTCCTGGCTACGTACTTGAAACCTTGAAGGTTATTAGGTAAAACGAGATGTTTTTTAGGAAAACATGGACCTTGTTTGGGAATTTATATATATTTATAAGATAACACATATCAATTTTTCTTTAGATATGAAATATACATAACTTTCTCCTTGAGAGGAATGGTGGAACTAATCAGTGTAGATCAAATATCTTCTTTCATTCCTATATTTACATTACTGAGTTCATCATTTGCAGTATATATTCCTTCCTCGAATACAGGAGTAGTTTTAATGAGTTTATACTTTTATTCCTACACCTATGTGTATATGGATGCATTTTTACATGAAATATTAAATATGAGGGAATTTATATCACATTATAGGTGAGAGAGGCAATAGAAAAATACATTTTCATCCCCTACTGCCTGAGTCATTGTAGAGAGATTTCATAGCTAATTTTCAT
Source organism: Viscum album (assembly GCA_963277665.1). Classification (NCBI taxonomy): domain Eukaryota; kingdom Viridiplantae; phylum Streptophyta; class Magnoliopsida; order Santalales; family Viscaceae; genus Viscum; species Viscum album. The sequence goes on from OY728161.1 coordinate 1,642,294,617, forward strand.
TGACACATTCACTAGGGAAAGAAGGGGCTTTGACATCTTCGATCATCTATACTACCTCAATGTGATTTCTAGGTATCACATAATTTCTTTCAAGCATAAACAATGTATTTTTTTAGTTAATTACCCAATCTATTGGGGACTAAAACCTGTATACTTTCATTCCATGATTGGTTTTTTTATTTCCCTTTTATATAACGTTACCTCTACAGATGTGGGCTCATAAGACTCTAAGGTGGAAATTTTACCATGTAGTGTGAATACTTTTCCAACTGTGGGGTATTTAAAACCCTAATGAAATGTTAAAGGTACCACAATGTGGATGTGAATTCAATGCCTTTTGAGTATGACATTTTATTTTTTGTCTTCCTGGATAACATTGAACCCAATGTTAAATGTGATATCCCAACTGGATTTTGATCTTTATTATCATGAGATGTCTTTTCTCACACTTATCATACCCCTAAATGGTCATCTTTGTGGGAGATAATTCCCCTTCACTATATCTGAACCATCATATGGTTTGAATCAGGATGAGGATGATCCCAAAATCATTGTCAATGAGTTCCCTTTAGATGACGACATTATCGATCCTACCTAAAAAAATTGGGGGTTTGATGTGTCCCTTGATGACATCTTCTTGATCATATTATGTTAATGAGATGGAAACATAGAATTCTGATGTAATGGTACCCACTTGATAGACCTCATCTATAAAGTCTTATATATCAAAGTATTATAGTCTATATATTTCATCAATGAGTTCCTCAATTATTACATTTGAATGATGAATCACATCTAGGATTGAGATTTTGGTCGGTACCACCACTAATAGTATCAAAATTTCATACATTTGAGAGAGAGGTCAGCGCCTACCATAGTGGGGTTACTCCTTATTTTTTTTGTTTAGGAGCGTTGAAAATTATGGTATATGGACATTGTTCTTGTGTAGAGGACTTGGGAGAATCTTCATTCAGTGTTGTATCTTGCGGTTTCATTTTCTATTTCTTGGGATGATCAAACAGTCATACTCCAACCAAGAGGTCATATAAGATGACACTGCATAGATGACCACTAGGGGGTTCTAGGGAACCCCCATTTTCTATTGGGATCAATGGATTTCTGGACCATATATCATGATTTCATATATATATATATATATAATCTATTGTGATGTGACCTAAATATTGGTTCTTAACACACCCATGGTTTCCTCTTTAACTTAAGTTCCTTCATGTTAGTAATAGTGTGTATTTCAAGTGGGGGGTCATTGAGTAAAAAATAAAAAAAAAATTCTAAAATATGTTAAAAATAAAATCCCATAATTTAATTAATGTATCCCAGTTAATGAAAATAGCATATCAATATAATATATTAAATTTTAAAGGATTTATCAATGATTGATTAAGTGAATGTTACAATAATAAAGAAAAATACTCTAACTTTTAAAATAAATTTACATAATAAAAACTTTCTTAAAAAACTAATTAAGACTAACTATCAATGATCTAGTTTTTTTGAGTTTAAACCAGATTCAGTTTTAAAGAATATAAATAAAAAAACACATAATAGAATAATATACTAGATGTTCTATATTATTCCAAGACATAATTCTATCCACTTGGAAATCACACACTGTCATGAATATTATATCAAATAATAGATGGTGCATAACTTTGATCTACTGAAAAAACAAAAACCAATCATGTATAGACATAACCTCTTATATAGAACATGTGCGAATTTAACAAAGATAGGACACATAGGGACCTCTTACACAACACCATGGTAAAATATATATAAGAGTATTTCAGAATATATCTATTACCATCCAGTTATAGAATGCGATATTGTGTGTGTAAATAATACAGAGTAAGAACAAACCACTCTTTATGTAAACACAATTACATTGAACAAAAAAATAAAAATTAGTAGTTTAAAAGTATTATTGTGTCAGATAAGCTACGTGGGTCGTGACTCATTAAATGTAGCTTGAACTGAAGATCTAGTTGTGTTTCTGAAATTTTTATTAGAATATTATATCCCTAACTATTTATTGTTCTAACTATATTATGGGATCTAAATGATCCTGAAGCTACACATTCTAACTGTCATGTGTAGGCTGGATGTAACATACAAGCTCTCTGCAAGCAGAACAATTCATGTTCATGTGAATATCATTGTGTATATCTATATGTCTATTAGATATCAAAATATATAAATGAGGTATTCTAATACTTATTTTCAATATAATCATACATGAATAATCATTTGATTATTTTGTATCATCTTACTCAGGACTGACACATTATTTAATGCATATCTTCAAAACAATTATGTAGAATCATTAAAATGGGTTTCAACATTAAATTTGATCATATATTAGTAAGAAATATTTAATTCCAAATAATGAAAATAGTGTTGGTTACTCCTTTTAATGGTGACACAAACCCTGGTGTTGATTCATCTTGAATAGTGAGACAATCTATGGTTGTGAGTCTAGATGGCGGTGACTTAGGCTGGCGGTGAGTCATCCCAATACATTTCTAATTTCCCATTCTGATAGTGGAACATATGCAATGGTATGTGTTTCTATATTTTCCAATCTTTTTTGTCCAATAGTGAGCCATCCTATGATGGTGAAACTTTCAAATAATTTTCCAAAAATCTGTTCCACCAATGACACTTAGTCGATGGAAGGTGTTTCTAGTACTTTTTCAAATTATCATTCTAGCATTATAACAACCGTGGATGTGACTCAAATGAAATGGTTATTCTTTCCCATATGTAACCAAATTATCGTCAGTCAAAATTATAATGTAAAATTTTTCAATAAAAAATATAACTCATGAATATCATAATAAACATGATTAGTGATCATTAAAATAGGGGTTCCAACAATCTAACAATTTTTTAAGATAAAAATTATTGAAATTTTATAAACATGGTATCAAAGGTAATGAGAGTATCATAGATAATTAAAAAAATAAAAAAATGATTGTATTAATGATCAATGAAGAAAAACATGGTATTAAAATAAATAAGACAATAACTAGTATCAATTAAAATATGGAATCAAAGAAGAAATTTAACAGATATGGTACTGTACGGAATATCATTATTAAAGGACTGATATAAAATGTATATGACTATAAAATCCTCAATAAATTCCATATAGTATTCTCCAACATCTGGGATTATCATAAAGGATAAATAAAATAAGAAATTTTTAAGAACATAATATAAAAACAACAGAATTGACATCAATAAATTCAAAAATTGTACAAAAAAGGGCACACCAAAAAGTCATACAATATAAATCCTCATCAAAGGAAAAAAAATAATGATTCTATGTCCATGAGGAAAGAATCAATAAAGATTTTCTTTTCCATTTTTCAAAATAAGAAGTCATAGTAGTAGGGTCTGAAATATTTCGAGTGATGGATATAGGAAAACTAGTTAGAGAATGAGTCTCTCTGATAAAAATTGGTCTAAGTCACTGAACTATTTTTCTAGGAGAGGTAGATAAATAATAGAAAGGAGATGGTAGAGGTTCTTTTGGGTCTCTGGTTATACAAAGACTAGGAAACACTATATAAGAATCTAGAGTTTTCAAATGATCTATAACAGGTATAGAATCATGATCCACAAATGTGGTACTAGACACATACCGAAAGGGTTTCATAATTTTAATGAAATCCATTATGATTTGTCCACCTCCTCCATAGAACTGAAGAATTGTTTTTTATCTTCGATGAAAAACATTACACTAGAATCTTCACCTTTAACTAATTAATATGCTCTTTAAATTCATGAGACACTTGAGGCATCCTAAGATTCTCAACTAGAAACCTGAAATGGGCATTCAAATAATTCATAGAATATATCCTTGAAAGGGAATACTTTATATATTTTTTGATGGTCTCTTGGCCAAAATTTATTTCTTTCATTTACTCATTAACCATAATAAACACATGGTCACTATTATGCTTGATTTTAATCAATGTTTTCTAAGTATGTTCAAGAAAATCACATGATGTCTTAGTAGCAGAAAAAACATCACTTAAAATGGATCTAACCATCTCAACAAAAATATGTGTAGGAGGAGGTTCACTTGAGGAAGAAGCTACCAAAGAAATATTATCTCTCCTTTCCAGCAAAGCAGCCAAGGAATCCATGAAATAGTACCTCATTTAATCCATTGTGGTTCTCATAAATTCCATTTCGCATTCCAATATTTTACATTCTACATCTACTTCTTGAATATGAAGCACTATATTGGGGTGGATATACTACATCACAATTCCCATAAAATTTTATGCAACCTTTTTACCCTGTTTGGTAATCAAGGGTGGTTTCTTATTCAACAAAAAGATAAAATTTGAATGAATATTTGTTTAGAAATAATCCATGTCACATCTAGTTACTACATCAAATGGAATTAAAGGAATAATGGGGAAAATTAAGGGTGTAGTAGGCTCACACCTAGTTGTATCATTAGAATAAAACCTCTATAAATAACCTGCACCATCAATATGATCATCTAATGATCCCTCAGAATCAATTGTTTCATCAATAACAGGTCCAAAATTATTTGGTTGACTGGAAAAAAACCAACAAAATTATCACATTCCACAAAAAATGGATCCATTTAACCAAAAAAATCCATATAATCATATTTTACAACTGTAGAATTAGAAACTATGTATAAAACTATAGTAGGTACAACATTGAACTACTCACCCAATATCTATAACAATATTATCATCCCCAAAATAGAAGGCTCAAATTCCATATTCTACCCAACTAGATGATTCACAATAGATTTCACAACATCATTATGAACAACATTAATAGGAACACCGGGGTGTCTAACAATAGTAGGGTGGTTTTCAAGACTCGAGGATTTCTCCCCCCAACAGATGATTCCTTATATTTTCTAGGGTTTCAATTAAAATATTCAAAAAGTATGGGTCTCTATTCAGATATAGAGATTGATAATTCTAGTTATGTGACATGTTCTTGAAGAATTTCTACACCCTATACTCTAATGTGTCCAACAAGATGATCAAAATCTACACCACTGTTACTTCTATCTGTAAATCCATTTCTTTCTCTATTTACATCATCTTACTCTTCTTAATATTCATTCACATCTCAATTTTTTTAAAAATATTTGGTTGATATTATAAACAATTATTAACTAAACAATTCATTTTCATCCTAATAACTTCTTTTTTTAAGAGTTTCTCTGTTACAGGAAGTGATCTTGGGGAAATTTGAGCACCAAATGATATAACCAGAGAAAAATATTGGAAGACCAGGATCACATCCCTCATCCATAAAAAATGAATTTTATTTGCAACTAGAGGTGTAATCCTCCTCTCTCCCTTCATCTGAATATTTAACAACCTCTTATGGCTCTATACTAGGGATTACAAGATCCTTCAATCTAGAAGGTTGGTTAACTAGTTTGAAATCATCATTGAGACTTTCTCTACCATTAACCCACTATTCTATCTAAGGATTCAAAATGATTTTAATCCTTTTAAAAATTATCTTTATGATGAATAAACCTCCACATTACACTATTTTTGTATTTATCATCATCAACTAGATTGTTTTCTACTAGCATATTTGAAACACACTCTGGGTAGATTAAGTAATTGGATCTAGAATAAGGCTTTTGAATCTTAATAATGTGAAGCATTAGATATCAACATTAGTTTATCTTAACTATAATTATCATTACATATAAATGATAAACATATTTATACCTCATTGTAGAAAATTAACGTTTTCTTGAACAAAGAATATGTTGAATAAACATTAAAAGCAACATTCATTCTCCATAAATATCAGAGGCAACCAGACTTTTAACTATTCCATCACATGTTTCATTATCTAAGGCATATTCATAAAAAAATCATCACCATTAGGAATTATTCCATGATAGTATTTTGAAACACCAACATGAGGAACCCTGAAAAATATTTCCCACTAATTCAAGGAGAATACACCATTACGACCATTAACTCAACTTAAAACCCAATATTCTTCTTCATCGAAACTATACTAAAAAATATGATAAAACTCATACACCAATATAGGATAAAAGTGTTTTTGGTAAGATAAAAACCATTCTTACCATCCTTGGCAATGAATATCTTTAAAGACTAATGAATTTCTCAAATTCAAACACTTTACTATAACTTAACAACTGCATGCTTAGTATATTTGGGGTTTACAGGCTTAACTACAGTAGTACGAATCGTCTAACCATTTGGTTTCTTTGAAGGATCCATCTCATATAGAGAAGAAACAACAGGTCTCTTCACTATAGCCATAGCAATCAGATATGAAATATCTTTAAAAGACAAATGAAGGTCGACGGTTGATAGAGGAAGGGTCGTGATGTAGCTCAAGTGAAAAACGCATGAAGAAAGTGAGTTTTGGAATTAGAAAGTCATATAATTTAAATAATTTGTATATTTTAGGGATTCCTAAAATGAAAATAAAAACATGTAATAAATTTTTGAATCAAATAATAAAATAAACAGATAAATAAATAAATTTTATAATTCAAATTAGAAACATGGTATTAAAACAGTGAAAAAAATGAAAAAGGAAAAAAGGGTTTACAATTCTAGGTAAATGTCAATGGTGAGAAAAATATAACAGCTAACAAACATCTATAATTTAGTAAGTTTCCAATGGTGTGTAAATATCTAATGGTTAGTAAACGTCCAAAGTTGAGTAAACTTGACAGTGGGTAAACTCAAAGGTGGGTATACTCAATGGTGGGTAAACATAATTGTGGATAGACTCAATGGTGAGTCCGATAAAATTTATCATTAAAAAATTATAATCCCTAATTCATGTTTCAAATAGTTCATTCTCATCGAATTCATGGTCTTAGTGAAATTATCCACAAGATGAGGTTTTCTACCGTTTTATTCAAGTGTTATATCACCCTTTTTGAAATGATCCCTCAAAAAGTGATGTACTATATCAATGTGTTTTATTATAGAGTGAGGTACATGGTTAATAGAGATTTTTAAAGAACATGTGTTATCACAATTTATAGTGAAATTTCAGAATTGATATCCATTTTAGAGTAATATGTGTTTCATTCACAAAAATTATTTAACAATAGCTACCTGCAGTTATGTATTAATCTTCAATAGTAGATAATGAAATAGAATATTGTTTCTTACTAGACTAAGAAACTAGTGAATTTCCAAAAATATGACATATTATGGAGGTTCTCTTTTAATCTAAATTTAAACTACAAAACTCATCTTTTTAATAACAAAAAAGATCAAATTCCTATCATCTTAGATAGAATAGTCCTAAATTGGTATTGTAATAGAGGTATTTAAAAATTATTTTTACAAGAACCACGTGTGGATAATTTAGGTTTTCTTGAAAATTACCACATATATACACACAAAACATAATTTCTTGTTGACAAGAATTTATATTGATAAGCATTCCAATCATACCTCTATAACTATTTTCATCCATTGATTTCCTAGATTTATAAAGATCCAATTATAAGTGAAAATAAAAGGATTATCACTACTCATAGTGCTATCCAAACCAAAATGATTTAAATAGTCCTTAATTTATTTACTTTGATTTAAAATACTCCTTATTTATTTGGAAAAATATGAAAACTAATAAATAATATAATTCCAACAATGAAACCTATTTAAAATTTATTTTTTATTATTTTTAAAAATTCGGTATATAAATGATATTTAGAAGATCCAAAAAATATTATCCTCTACATACATCTGAACAACTAAAACATATTTTTAAATTATTGTTATAAACATGGTATGATCAATTTTTTCTTTAAAAAGTATTTTTTAATTATGAAAAGTGTTCAACCTATCATATCAAGATATAAGAACTTTTCTCACACCATATAATGCATTTTTGAACCTAAAAACATGATTTGGGAAATGGGGATATTGAAATCCATGGGGTTTTTCAACAAAAACATCCTCAACTATATACCCAATTAATAATTCACTATTTTAATCCATTTGATATAGTTTTAAATCAAGATGTGTGGCATATGAAATTATTATTCTAATGGATTCATGTCGGGATACAGGTGAAAATGGCACTTCATAATCTATTTTATCTTCTTGACTATTCCCTTGTGCAATTAGTCTAGCTATATTTCTTACTATTATTCCAGATTCAACAACTAAGTTTCTATGTATAAATTTAGTGCATATAGCCATGGTTTATTTGGTGCAGTAAACTAGTTATAAGAATTTATTTCATTCAAATTGATTATGTTCTTCTTACAGAGCCATTTCCAAGAATTCATCATTAATTGCATCATTGATGTTCTTCTGTTTTAGTAGTGATAATAATTATTGATTTTCAACCTATTTTCATAGATAATATATTTTTTTTGTACCAATATTAAATTCTCCAACAACATCATCCAAAAAAATTATTTAGGAATCTTAATAACTTTGGAAAAATAAGGGTTGGTTAGCTCATGCTAGACTACTAGTTCATATTCATGTTGTGAAAGTTCCTCATGAATGGATGATTTTTCTTCTTATATTATGGTAGAATAATAAGGTTTGGAATTTAAGTTTAAAGTGGATAAATCATCTGCAAGATTTTCTAAAGGGTTTGTAGGTTCATTTGGATTTGTCTCATAAAATGTGATATAGACAGACTCTTCCACAGTCTTGGTTCATTGGTTAAAAACTCTATTAGATTTTCTAGAAGTGGAATAAACAAGGAAAATTCCTTCATCTATTTTAGAGACAATAATTTCAAGATTATCCTTAGTATTAAGAATAATTACATTGTAACAAAAAACACGAAATTAATTATCCATTAGATTTCTATTATTCCAAAGTTCATTAGGGTATTTCTTCAAGATAGTTCTTATTAAAATTCTATTGATTATATATAATGTTTTTCTCAAAACCTCTGCCAAAACGTTGACAGGTAAGTCCTAATCATTAAGCATAGTTCATGATATATATTGATGTGTTCTATTTATTATTTCTAAAACTCCATTCTAATGTGGGGATCATGGTGCAGAAAAGTTATGAATACAATTTATTTTGTGAAAAAGGATTCAATGTCTGGATTTTCAAACTCAGGTCCATGGTAACATATTAAGGTCTTAGTTATATGTCCACTTAATATTTATTCAAATTTATCATACTTAGTGAAAATAAGAACACGATTCACTTTTGTGATATTGAATGAGTACCCATGTGTACCTTGAAAATTAATCTATAAGAAAATAAACAGAGTGCATCCCATTTAAAATAGAAACTCTTGATGGACTAAACATGTCCATTTGAACCAACTCAAGAGGTTGATAAGTTGAAACTTCTTTATTTAATTTAAAAGAAATATTGTGATTTTTTTCTTTTTGACTGGGGTTACTACCTTTGTTTTTTCAGAATTAAGGTTTGGGTAGATCCCTTACTAACCCTATCCTCGCAATATTCCTACATTAGTGAATATTATATTGGCCTAGTCTCATATTAAAAATCCAAGATTATATTTAAAAGAACCATTATCATGAAAAATTTCCTGAAATAAAAAATAAATATTAACAACATAAACATTCTCATTTTTTAATGTAGTAAATATTAATGAATTATTTTAATTAAAAACATTACAAATTTTTTTTTCAAACTTCACATGTAAACCATCATCACATATTTGTGAAATAATTAAAAAATTGTATTTTAATCCATCAACAAAAAGTACATTAGAAATTCAAAATGATTTATTGTTAAATATTTTTCCAAGGATAATAAAATTTCATTTAGTATTGTCGCAATACATGACATGACCACCATAAACCTTTTTGAGGTTCATGAAACTCAAGTAATCTCTTGTCATATTTATGGACCAGCTGCAGTCCATGTACCATAGATTTCTAAAGGAGCTCTTGGAGGAGCTTACCTACAAAACAAAGTCTATAACAGAAATGAATTTGGTACCCTGATTTTCTTGTTCCCAGATATGTTAGTGATTATGTCCTTTAGAACCCATATTTTCACAATATATTTCTTATAAACATATATAAAATGGTTTGAAATAAAAACATTTTTAGGTCTATTTGAAAAATAACTAGCAACAAATTTTCTAGAATTTGACTTAAGAAGAAATGTGCTCTTAACTACTCTTCAGTATCTATGATGATAAACAATACGTATACCATATTTAATAGATTTTTTCCACTAAAATCTATATTAGTGTTTCTATAACATTAGTAAAACAATAAAATTACTTATTATGTTGCTAATTTTACATATTCAATTTAGTATTTTTTTATGTAATTGAGCATTTTCCTCTTTTTCAACATTGAGGTCCAATTTAACATTTTCATTAAAAGAATGTTATTTCTTCAGAATTTTGTATTTTTCATTGATTTCATTAAATGTATCCACAATCATATTAATATAATCACCCATTTATTCTTTTTAAAAATCATAATTATTTTTAGAATGATCATAATTAATTCAGATGATATAGTAAGTATTTAGAATGATTTTTCAGGAAGCACATGTTGGCTCATTCAGGTTTCTTTGCACTAGATGAGTCAGTGTCACTTGAACTATACTAAGAGGCTCTCCATGTGGCTTTTATAGAGTTATTATATTTTATGTCATTATCCACATAATATTTCTTCTATTTCATCATTGGACAGTCTACCTTAACATATTTTTTTCACTTATATTCATAATATTTAATCTCATTCAATTTTCCAACCCTATTCCAATAATTTTTTTATTTTCATCAAGTACCATAATTTCCATGGCTTTTTTGCTTCATGAATAACATATTCATCATGAATAAATTCTTGATCCTTCTATCCAAATGGTCTATTTCTTCATTATCATATAATGGTGATTCCTTATCACTAGAACTTTCAATGTGTACTTTTCATTGCCTTTTTGTTTTGATGCAACATCCATTAAAGAAAATAAATTTATCTTCTGTTTATCATCCTCCTTAATATTGAATTTTAACTAATCTTCACACATAATCTATATCCAAATCTATTCCTTTATAGGTAGTATACTGATGTCAAAAAATCCAATTATTGACACAAATGTCCATGTCCATATTTTTGTAAGACATCTCAGTAGTATCATGATAAGTAGTTTATTTGATACTATATTTCCCAAGGATCTCATTGTATTGACTATATCATTGAAGCTAAGATACATATAAAAAATAAACTCAGTAGGTATCATCTTAAAAGTATCATATTTAATTTTGTAAGTTTTTAGTATCATATCTTTAACATTCATAGTTCCTTCATGTAAAATAACTAAAGTATCCCACTGTTCATATAGAGTTTTACTAGTATATATTATATTTAACTCTTCATATCCGGATGAAAAATAAAAGGTTTTCATATATTTGGAATTTTTATTATAAGCACAGTTAATTGCATCATCTGAATTCTTTCTAAGAGTCTTGTGTTGTTCCTACTAATCCTCTATAGCAGACCAAGTTTACAAAACCATTATTTCTATTTGAATTTTCATTTTAATCATTCACTAAGAATATTTATTTCTATTAAAAATGGGTGGTTTTTTAGTAGAAGAACCATCTTATTTATTATCCAATTAAGGACATAAATTTAGAAATGGAAAATTTTATTATATATAAAACCACTAAAATCACAGTTTAAATGGTTTAAAAATCTGTTGATAACAAATATTGATATGAGTGAGTATCTTAAGAGGGGTTTAATTGAGTAACCAATAAAATTTCTTCCTAAAATATGTCTAAATAAAATCCCCCAATTTAATTAATTAATCCCAATGATTCAAAATAGAAGACTAATATAAGATATAATGTTTTAAAAGATTTTTAAAAAAATTATTAAGTCTCAATTAATGAAATTATGAAAAATACATTAACATTTGAAATCAATTTACCAAATCAAAAACTTGCAAAGAAAACTAATTAAAACATACCATCAAAGTATTGGTTATGTTTAAATTCTAAAATATATTCAGTTCTAATTCATATAAATAAAAAAACACAAGGTGGTATAAAATTCAAGAGGATTAGTCTCAAGAAATAATTTATCCTATATAACTGGTAGTCAACCACTTCCCTGAAGATTGTATAAAATAATCCATGATTTACAACCCAGATCGAGTGTAAAAAACAATACTGTCTAGGTCACACAAGACCTCTTCCACACAGATCATGTGAATAGAACAAATACATTCCACATATGGATCTCTTCCACAACACCATGGAAACAAATATGTAATGATTTTCTGGGAATATATATAGTATCCTATATTTATTACACAAGAGAAAATGTGTGTTAATTATGCATAGTAAAAATATTTCTCTCAATGTAATGAAAATATACAAAAAGGGAATATAAAAACATATAAAAGAAATGTGTTTCTCTATCTTATAAGCTATTCATCATGTGATTCCTTAAATGTGTTTTGAAGTGAAGTTAGAGTTGAGTTTCTAAAATTTGTATTAAAATAGAGTATCATAAACTCTTTATTTTCCTAACTATAAGAGAGGATATGAATGATCATTAAGCTCTAATTTCTCACATTTTTGTATAGTATTAATTCAATATGTAATCTCACAGCAAGTGGCACTCATCATATGTCTATGAATATCCTTGTGTATGTTCACATGTCTTTTATCATTGTACAATTTTCCATATGATGGAGTCTTCTACATTTTAACAACATCATGAAGGAAGAATCATCCAGATAATGTAGATCCTCATACTCAGGGATGTCACATTCTTTAATTAATCTATCTAAAACAATTATGAAAAATAATTAAAATAAGTTTCAGTATTAAATTTGATAATATATATGTTAGAAATATTTAATTTTAAATAAAAAAATATAATCATTGAATAATTTTAAAGGTGAAAAAAACTCTAGTGATGATTCATCTTGAATGGTGAGATGATCATTGGCAGTGAGTCAAGTTGGTAGTGACTTAGGATGGCAGTGAGTCATCCCAACACATTTCCAATTTTTCATTATAGCGGAGACACAAAGTCAATGGTAGGTTTTTAAATAATTTCTCAAATTTTTTGTCCAATGGTTATTTATAACGACCCGTACTTTACATAAGTTGTTATTACATAAAAATTTAAGCACACTTATTACAACATATAACAGAACCAGGAAAGGACCGTATAGGTATAGTGTCTTTAGAAATTGGGAAACATAAACAACTGGTTCATAAAGCGTCTACATTGTCTCCCATTTATTTCATCATATATATAGTCCCTTTTGGCATATCTTACTTAATAACCTTCTTCCTAACCTGGGGAAATAGAACATACAAAAGGGTGAGCTCAAACGCTCAGTAAGGGTAAACAAAAGAAATATCAATCACATCATATTTATAAGACCATAACATTTTGGAAATCTTAACCTCCAAAAGAGAGCAAAATTTCATAACATGGGATAAATAATAGTAGTGAAATGTAATCAAAATAATCATAAATTAAAACATGAAACTTTGTGTCATACACACATAGTCATATAGAATAATTTCTTATTAGTCAAGACTCATTTCCAAGACTATCTTAGTGGACAAAGTCCATTTCTGAACCGAGTTCACTCCTCATTTCAGTCCTGTTTCACTGAACCGGTATAACCTACCGTTCCAGCCATGTCTATCTCATGAGATATAAAATCTTTACCCAATGCATTGGAGGGAGATATAGGTCCCACCCATCTTATAATGATACCATTCTTATGTGTGCCACAAAATAATAAACCATACATCATAGCATAACCCATGTAATAAAAATGGGAATCTTAAACATCATGACATCATAAAAAAATTCATATAAGATAAAGGAATTCATAAAAATATATCCATCACAACATAATCATATCAATGTAATAATAGGGATAAAACATAAACCTATATTATCTTATATGGACAATAATTTTGATAAAACACTTGAACTCCATTCTTGAGGAAAATATCCTTTATACTTAAAAAACATTTTCCTTTCTTAACATGTCATAAAATTTTAAAAGAAGTTGATTAAAAATAAACTTGAAAAATTTTAAAGGAATATTCTTGGAAATAATGTTTTAAAAATCCATTCATGCTGTATAAGTTAAAAAAACATTCTTCTCGTACTTTTGTCGGAAAAGTCAAAAAGTACCTCGTACAAAAAATGACAAAAGATTCCTTTCATATCTTTTACTAAAAACTCACCAAAGTGTAAAATAGGTTTTAAACAATTGTAGGTGGATGGAAATAATATTACATATTGAGGAAACATGGATGTGGATGATAAAATACACCCCAGTAACTTTCAAAGTATAAACAATATCGGATAAAAATGAGATTGTGATATTTCCCTTACCTTAGGCCCAATTTGCTTCGTAAGTGTCTGAACCACCTGTATAATGATCTAAATATTGTTATTTACTTATTCCAGAATCATATTTATTTTTATGATATCATATATGGTCATATTCTTAGCTTATTATTAGTAATATTTCATTGTTACTTGTTATTTGGGTGTTTATTACTTTTTTGTTCTTATGCATGTTTTGTCGAATAAATTCTTATTTTTCTTTTTAGGTTATAGATACCTCATTTCCATAATGTTATTAGTGTAATATATATCATATTCATTCATTCAATTCATTTATATAATCATTATGCAATGAAGATCATGTAGAACGAGTCGCATCACATCGTGGAGACGGTATTCCGTACGTACGCACGAGCGATGATATCGTTCCCATGATTGTGGATTTGTATTGGAGTGTATATATACTATTTAAGAATCAATATCACTTTACAATAATAATATATAGTCATTATTTACACCATTATACCCATCCAAGTAAGGTGGTGGTGGAAAATAGATTACACCACGGCGTGGAGACGGTATTCCGTACGTACGCACGGGCGGTGATTTCATTTTCCGTAGGATGGATAGATGGTGAAATAGGGTTGTTTCATAATTATAATAAAATATCCGTATATGATTGATACTGATGTTATTACTTCATAATGAAACAACTAAAGAAGAATAATTGGAAGATGAAATAAAGATGAAAGAATCGGTAACGGACATTACCTCTTCTTTGAAGCGCTTCTTTGAGACCTCCTTTTAGGGCACTAATATTTGTCTTTGAAGAATACCAGGACCTCTAGGATGTCTCTAGTGAAGTGGAGAGAAGGAATTTTCATGTTTGGGCCGAGCTTGAAGGCTCAAAGTGGTGTAAGGAAGAGAGGGAGGAGGTGCCCTTTTATAAGGGAGGAGAGGGGCACCTTTGGAATAACTAAAAATATTATTTTATTATAAAGTCAAATTCGGTTTTTAATAGCTCCAAATTGATATATTTAGAAGATAATGTGAGTAGGGGTAGAAATCCTCTCATCAAATAGAATTTAGACAAGTTTAGGTATCAATTTTAACCTTATCATTTAGATTTAACTTTAAGTTAGATAATTTAACTTTTACCATGTCTTCTTGTTTTCTTATACTATAAGGTTAATAAACATACTATATCAAGCCAAACGAAGCCCAAGTTGTTTATTATTAATATATATAACCTTATGTAAGTCATTTGGCCGAACCTTATATTTTTAGGAATAAAATAACAATTAATAATATAATATTTGTTTTAAAAACTATTTTATGTCAATTTTGACACTATTTAGTAATTTATTTTTGTGAAAATCATAACAGAATGATTAGTTCGAACCAAGTTAATTAAATCAATACTAACATGTCATATTAACCTAGAAAATTATTTTAATTCATAAAAAGTCTCAAATTACATTTATTTGGGTATTTATAACATCAATTATGTCAATATTTCATTAATAAGATAAATACCGCATCACCGTTGTGTCATAAATAAATTAAATTATTTAATGTCTAAAAATTACAAATAAAATACAATTACGTAGGAAATTTGTTTATCTGTCTAATTAATATTTATAGTCGAATTTAGCTTATGAATAACCCCATATTAAAAATGATTTACTTATTAAACATTGATTTTAACTATTTTAACCCTTGTTTAAATAAATTAATAATAAATGTCCTAATCTAATCCAAGTGGGCCTAAATGGTCATATTTTATTCCTAAGGTTGTTTTCGATTGAATTAAACTTATCAAATAGAATTAGGACATGTGTTAGGGTAATAATAAAAAAACTTTTACCCTTAATTACCCTATTTACTTTTAACCGTGGTAAAAAAAGTAAAAAGTTACTATTCACCACAAATTACTTTCATCTCATTGAACCACATTTTAGTCCTTCATATTAACTGTGTCTCTCATATTTTCGAAATTCCACTCACAGAAGCGGTAAAATTATGTTTTATGAAAAAATCAGTTTTTTTAACTACCACTTAGTGGTTTCACTATTCATCAAAAATTGAAAGTTTTCAGAAAAATACCAAAATTTCACCCTAGGCTAATTTCGATATTCCGAATCCAAAAATGAAGTCCATTTTGAAAAATAAATTTTATAAAAATTAAAAAAGTGGTTATTACTATTCATAATGGCTAATTTTAATAATATATTAATAGCATATCGTTCTTTAGTGAAACTCGGTATTGCGTACAGAGCAAGCTATCGAGGAAGGCCGTGGTTGCGTGTAAGGTAAGCCAAGATAGTGTTGTGTGTAGTGAAATATTCCTTTGATGATTTATATAACATAAAAACAAAATATTTCTCATAAAAGTCTCGGGTGTTACATTCTACCCCCCTTAAAATGAATTTCGCCCTCGAAATTCGTCACTTTGTAACAAACAGATGAGGATACCTCTCCCTCATCATATCCTCAAGCTCCCATGTAGCTTCTTCTAATTGGTGGTTCCTCTGTAAAACTTTCACCAATCGAGTGGTCTTTTTTCGTAGGACTTTTTCGGTACGATCCAGAATCTCTATCGGCTGTTCTTCATAAGAAAGATCTTGCTCCAGCGGTACAACTTCTGAGCTAAGTACATGTGAAGGATCAGGTATGTACTTTCTCAGGAGAGATACATGGAACACATTGTGAACTTGATAGAGATTCGGTGGAAGTGCCAATCAGTAAGAAACCTTCCCAACACGATCCAGTATTTCGAAAGGACCGATATATCTAGGGCTCAACTTCCCCTTCTTTACAAATCTCATGACTCTCTTCTAGGGAGATATTCATAAGAACACCTTATCACCTACTTCAAACTCGAGGTCTTTTCTTCGGTTGTCGGCATAACTTTTCTATCGACTCTGAGCTGCTCTTATGTGTTGTTGAATAGATCTGACCTTTTCTGCCATTTCATCAATGAGATCAGGTCCTAATAGCTTTCTTTCCCCAACTTCATCCTAACAAGTTAGAGTCCTGCATTTATTTCCATAGAGAGCTTCATAAGGAGCCATCTGAATACTGGAGTGAAAGATATTATTATAAGAAAATTCCACCAAAGGTAGGTGTTGACCCCAACCACCTTTGAAATCCATAGAGAAAGCTCTCAACATATATTCTAGGGTTTGAGTTGTTCTCTCAGACTGACCGTCTATCTGAGGATGATAAGAAGTGCTCAAACTCAACTCTGTATCCAGAGTATGCTTAAGACTTCGCCAGAACTTCGAGGTAAATCTCGGATCCCAATCAAATATAATAGAAAGTGGTACCCCATGCAATCTTACAACTTCCTTTTCATATATCCTGGCAAGCTGATCCAGAGATAAATCCTCTCTAATAGCAATGAAGTATGCAGACTTTGTAAGACGATCTACTATGACCCAGATAGCATTATTGCCTTTGGATGTTTTAGGAAGTCCTGTGACAAAGTCCACAGTGATGTTTTCCCATTTCTATTCGGGTATGGGTAATGGTTGTAACATCCACTTAGACTTCTGTCTCTCAGATTTAACTTGGTGACAAACCAAGCCTCGAGAGACATATTCAGCAACATCTCTTTTCATGCCATCCCACCAGAAGTTCTCTTTCAGGTCTCTATACATCTTCATGCTTCTAGGATGAATAGAGAATGAAGAACTATGAGCCTCATCCAGAATCTCCTTCTTTAATTCGGGGATGGGAGGAACACAAACCCGATTCCTGGACTTTATTATCCCATCACAATCAAGGTTGAATTCAGGAATATTTATCACCTTCTTTTGTAACTCTACATCTTCTTTCTGGGCCTCTTTATTCTTCACATGTATAGATGGTTGAACATTCATTTGAGAAAGATACAATTTTCCCCCTTCCATTATAATTCCAAGATCCATCCTTTGTAAATCCATAAATATTGGATCTTTTGTGATCCTCATCATGGATAAACTGGCTTGGTCTTGTCGACTTAATGCATCTGCCACCATGTTTGCTTTCCTAGGGTGGTAATGAATTCAGTAGTCATAATCCTTAATCATCTCCAACCATCTTCTCTGGCGCATATTCAGCTCCTTTTGTGTGAAAATATACTTTAAACTTTTATGATCAGTATAAATATCACACCTTTCACCATAAAGATAATTCCTCCAAATCTTTAATGCAATGATTGCCGCAGCTAACTCCAAATCATGTGTTGGGTAATTTGGCTCATGGATTTTCAACTGTTGTGAGGCATAAGCTATCACCATATAATTTTGCATAAGAACACACCCCAATCCCTTCTTGGATCCATCACTATAGATCACAAACTTTTCTCCACTACAAGGCAGTGTGATCACAGGTGCACTGGATAACCTTATTTTCAACTCCTTGAAATTCTCTTCACATTCCTCCGTCCAGACAAACTTAACTCCTTTCCGAGTCAACTTGGTGAGTGGATTAGATAATCGTGAAAAATCTTTCACAAAACGTCGATAATATCCAGCCAAACCAAGAAAACTTCGGATCTCAGTTACTGTTGTTGGTCTCGACCATCTTTTGAAAACCTCTGTTTTTTCCGGATCCACAAATATCCCCTCTTTTGAGATTATGTGACCCAAAAATGAAATTCTTTGAAGCCAAAATTCACACTTGGTAAATTTGGCATAAAGCTTCTCCTTTATCAGGGTCTACAATATAATTCTCAAGTGATATTCATGTTCTTCCTTTCTCTTTGAATAGACAAGAATATCGTCTATAAAGACTACCACAAATTGATCAAGATAGTCTCTAAAGACTCTATTCATCAGATCCATGAAGATAGCAGGGGAATTAGTAAGACCAAATGGAATCACTATAAATTCATAGTGTCCATACCTTGTACAGAAAGCCGTCTTTGGTATATCCTCCCTTTTTACCCTTAATTTATGATACCCTGAACGAAGATCAATCCTGGAAAAGTATTGAGCTCCGTGTAGTTGGTCAAATAAGTCATCAATGCGTGGGAGAGGATATTTTTTCTTGATAGTGATCTTGTTAAGTTCTCGATAATCAATGCAGAGTCTCATTGATCCATCTTTCTTCTTAAAAATAGAACAGGTGCTCCCCAAGGTGACGCACTAGGGAATACGAATCCCTTATCAAGATTCTCTTGGAGTTGCTTCTTCAATTCCTGCAACTCAATTGGGTCTATTCTATAAGGTGTATTTGAAATAGGCAAAGCACCCGGTATGAGTTCTATTGAAAACTCAACTTCACGATTTGGTGGAAGACCCGGTAATTCCTCCGGAAAGACATCATCAAACTCCCGTACAATGGGAATATTATTAATCGTGAGTTTCTCACCAACCATTTGAGATAAATAACCTTCATTTAGTGGAATCAAGACCCATAATATGGAAGAAATTTCCACTGGAAGGTTATGTTCATCCTTGCATCGATAGACGATCATAGATTGATCTGGAATATGAAATGTGACTTCCCTTCTTTGGAAATTGATATGAGCTCCATATAAAGAAAGCCAATCCATGCCAAGAATCACATCAAATTCCACTATAGGAAGGATCACAAGATTTTCAGGAAGCACTTTCCCACAAACTTCGATCAGAGAAGAATTATAAACTTTTGATGCGACTGTTGTGCCCTTAGGTGTTGTCACAGCTAACTCAACATCTAATTGTTGAGGTAATACGGTGATACCCTTAGAAAATTCTTCAGAAATAAAAGAGTGTGTGGATCCAGAATCAAATAAAACATTTTCTAATTTAGAGTGGATGGTAAGTGTACCTTTCACCACATCGTTATCGTACTCCACATCGCTGATAGAAATTGCATGTGACTTTCCTTTGTCTTTAGCCTTAAGAGTTTGTTGACGTCGACCATCATCATCAACCCTTCGATTAGGGAATTTATTGGCACAATGCCCCATCTCCTTGCACTTGAAACATTGAAGTGTAGTAGGTTTATTCTGTGTATCCCTTCCTTTGTTTGCATCATTAGACATCTTCTTCCCATCATCGCGGCATTCAAATGCCCGATGACCATCCTTTCCACATTTGAAACATTTACTTGTCCCTTTAAGACAACTCCCTCTATGATTCTTTCCACACTTTGAGCATAAGGGAAAGCTCATCTTCTTTTCAGTGTGCTCTTTAGATTTTCCTTTGAATTCCATTTTCCTCTTCTTATCAAACCCATATGACTGATGGGTTACTCCAATCTCCATCTCAACTTTGAGATCACATCGAACGATTTCCTCGTAGCTATTGAAGTCCCTTATGGCTAGGGCCCTTCGAAGACTTGGTTTTAATCCACTAAAGAATCGATCCATCTTAATCTCAGGTTGGATAATAATACCAGAAGCATACCTTGCAAGTATTGTAAAATTTGCTTCATAGGTACTAATAGATTCATCATCCTTTTGTTTCAGTTCAAGAAACTCTTTCTCCATCTTTGTTCGGAGAATACGAGGGAAGTACTTATTGAAAAATAAGTTCTGGAACTCGTCCCATTTCATGGACTCAATTTCATCCATTTTCCTCGTATTCTTAATAAGATTCCACAATTCATCAGCATCTCCTTCCAAATGATACACTTCTAGGATGACTTTATCATGTTCAGAACATTGAAGAACTGAAAATATCTTTTCAGTAGTACTAATCCATTGTTCAGCAACTAATGGATCAGTAGACCCGCTTAAAGAAGGTGGACGATGTCTCATGAAGGATCCAATAGAATGTTGCTCCTTCCTTTGCTCGTTTGGAAGTCCTGCATGATTCATAGCTTGAGAAAGTTGTGTGAGAATGGCTACAAGATTTTTTATTCCAGCTCCCATAACGTTTGGTTGCTCATGGGGACCATCATTGCATTGGTCGTCGCATTCCGCATTAACACGGTTCCTTCGGGTTCCAACCATTGACTAAAACCAAGAAGAATAGTGTGAGAAACACAAATTATAATAGGAAAAACACATAATCAAGAATAAAATTTCACACTTAAGGTCTTATCCTAGGTTATTCATTTCCATTTCTAAAACACTAAGATTGTGTTCTATGCTTATACTTATCCTTAGGGTTCTTACTAACGCTTTCACATCCTAGTTTCCAAAGGTTGACTATACCTTTCCTCTTATACCAACTATAACGACCCATTCTTTACATACGTTGTTATTACTTCAAAATTTAAGCACACTTATTACAAAATATAACAAAACCAGGAAAGGACTATATTGGTATAGTGTCTTTAGAAACTAGGAAACATAAACAACTGGTTTATAAAACGTCTACACTGTCTCCCATTTATTTCATCATATCTATAGTCCCTTTTTGCATATCTTACTTAACAACCTTCTTCCTGACCTGGAGAAAGAAAACATACAAAAGGGTGAGCTCAAATGCTCAGTAAGGGTAAACAAAAGAAATATCAATCACATAATATTCATAAGAACATAACATTTTGGAAATCTTAACCTGCAAAAGAGAGCATAATTTCATAACATGGGATAAATCATAGTAGTGAAATGTAATCACAATAATAATAACTTAAAACATGAAACTTTGTGGAGTACACACATAATCCTAGAGAATCATTTCTTATTAGTCAATACTCATTGCCAAGACTATCATAGTGGACAAAGTCCATTTCTAAACCGAGTTCACTCCTCGTTTCAGTCTTGTTTCACTGAACCGGTATAACCTACCGTTCCAGCCATGTCTATCTCATGAGATATAAAATCTTTACCCAATGCATTGGAGGGAGATATAGGTCCCACCCATCTCATAATGATACCATTCTTATGTGTGCCACAAAATCATAAACCATACATCATAGCATAACCCATGTAATAAAAATGGGAATCTTAAACATCATGACAACATAAAAAATTCATATAAGATAAAGGAATTCATAAATATATATCCATCACAACATAATCATATCAATGTAATAATAGGGATATAAACAGAACCCTATATTATCTTAGACGGAAAATAATTTTGATAAAACACTTGAACTCCATTCTTGAGGAAAATATCCTTTCTACTTCAAAAACATTTTCCTTTATTAACATGTCATACAATTTTAAAAGAAGTTGATTAAAAATAAACTTGAAAACTTGTAAAGGAAGCTTCTTGGAAATAATGTTTTAAAAATCCATTCATGCCATATAAGTTAAAAAAACATTCTTCTCGTACTTTTTTCGGAAAAGTCAAAAAGTACCTCATACGAAAAATGACAAAAGATTCCTTTCATATCTTTTACTAAAAACTCACCAAAGGGTAAAATAGGTTTTAAACAATTTTAGGTGGATGGAAATAATATTACATATTGAGGAAACATGGATGTGGATAATAAAATACATCCCAGTAACTTTCAAAGTATAAACAATCTCGGATAAAAATGAGATTGTGATATTTCCCTTACCTTAGGCCCAATTTGCTTCGTAAGTGTCTGAACCTCCTGTATAATTATTTAAATAATGTTATTTACTTATTCCAGAATCATATTTATTTTTATGATATCATATATGGTCATATTCTTAGCTTATTATTAGTAATATTTCATTGCTACTTGTTATTCGGGTGTTTATTACTTTTTTGTTCTTATGCGTGTTTTGTCGAATAAATTCTTATTTTACTTTTTAGGTTATAGATAACTCATTTCCAAAATGGTATTACTGTAATATATATCATATTAATTCATTAAATTCATTTATATAATCATTATTCAATGAAGATCATGTAGAACGAGTCGCATCACATCGTGGAGACGGTATTCCGTACGTACGCACGAGCGATGATATCATTCCCATGATTGTGGATTTGTATTGGAGTGTATATATACTATTTCAGAATAAATATCACTTTAAAATAATCATATATAGTAATTATTTACACCATTATACCCATCCAAGTAAGTTGGTGGTGGAAAATAAATTACACCATGGCATGGAGACGGTATTCCGTACGTACGCACGCGTGGTGATTTCATTTTCCATAGGATGTATAGATGGTGAAATAGGGTTGTTTCATACTTATAATAACATATTAGTATATGATTGATACTGATGTTATTACTTCATAATGAAACAACTAAAGAAGAATAATTGGAAGACGAAATAAAGATGAAAGAATCGGTAACGGACATTACCTCTTCTTTGAAGCGCTTCTTTGAGACCTCCTTTTAGGGCACTAAAATTGGTCTTTGAAGAAGACCAGGACCTCTAGGATGTCTCTAGGGAAGTGTAGAGAAGAAATTGGCAGGTTTTGGTCGAGCTTGAAGGCTCAAAGTGGTGTGAGGAAGAGAGGGAGGAGGCGCCCTTTTGTAAAGGATAAGAGGGGCACCTTTGGAATAACTAAAAATATTATTTTATTATAAAGTCAAATTCGGTTTTTAATAGCTCCAAATTGATATATTTCAAAGATAAAGTGGGTAGGGGTAGAAATCCCCTCATCTAATATAATTTAGACAAGTTTAGGTATCAATTTTAACCTTATCATTTAGATTTAACTTTAAGTTAGATAATTTAACTTTTACCATGTCTTCTTGTTTTCTTATACTATAAGGTTAATAAACTTACTATATCAAGCCAAACGAAACCCAAGTTGTTTATTATTAATATATATAACCTTATATAAGTCATTTGGCCGAACCTTAGATTTTTAGGAATAAAATAACAATTAATAATATAATATTTGTTTTAAAAACTATTTTAGGTCAATTTTGACACTATTTAGTAATTGATATTTGTGAAAACCATAACAGAATGATTAGTTCTAACCAAGTTAATTAAATCAATACTAACATGTCATATTAACCTATAAAATTAGTTTAATTCATAAAAAGTCTCAAATTACATTTATTTGGGTATTTATAACATCAATTATCTCAATATTTCATTAATAAGAGAATTACTGCATCATCGTTCTGTCATAAATTAATTAAACTATTTAATTTATAAAAATTACAAATAAAATACCATTATGTAGGAAATTTGTTTATATTTCTAATGAATATTTATAGTATAATTTATCTTATGTATAACCCCATATTAAAAATTATTTACTTATTAAACATTGATTTTAACTATTTTAACCCTTCTTTAAATAAATTAATAATAAATGTCCTAATCTAATCCAAGTGGGCCTAAATGGTCATATTTTATTCCCAATGTTGTTTTTGGTCGAATTACACTTATCCAATAGAATTAGGACATGTGTTAGGGTAATAATAATAACACTTTTACCCTTAATGACCCTATTTACTTTTAACCGTGGTAAAAAAAAGTAAAAAGTTACTATTCACAAAAAATTATTTTCATCTCATTGAACCACATTTTAGTCCTTGATATTAACTGTGTCTCTCGGATTTTCGAAATTCCACTCACAGAAGCGGTAAAATTAAGTTTTATGAAAAATTCAGTTTTTTTAACTACCACTTAGTGGTTTCACTATTCATCAAAAATTGAAAGTTTTCAGAAAAATACCAAAATTTCACCCTAGGCTAATTTCGATATTCCGAATCCAAAAATGAAGTCCATTTTGAAAAATAAAATTTATAAAATTTCAAAAAGTGGTTATTACTATTCATAACGGCTAGTTTTAATAATATTTTAATAGCATATCGTTGTTTAGTGAAACTCGGTATTGCGTACGACGCAAGCTATCGAGGAAGGCCGCTGTTGCGTGTAAAGCAAGCCAAGCTAGTGTTGTGTGTAGTGAAATATTCCTTTGATGATTTATATAACATAAAAACAAAATATTTCTCATAAAATTCTCGGGTGTTATATTATTCATCCTCTAGTAGTGAGCCTTTCTCATAATTTCTAGAAATATATTATAGTGATGATACATAGCTGACTATAAGTGTTTTTGGTACATTGTTAATTTTTTTTCTAGAGGTTAGACATCCTTGTTAATGACTCATCTGCAATAGTGGGTCTTTCCTAGGCTTAACAAAAATATCTAAAATCATCCATATAATGTAAAATATATCCGTAAAACATAAAACTCATTGATATCATAACAAACACAATTTGGTGATCTTTAAAACAAGGGTGACAACACTTTTCCTATGACCTCTACCACCTTGGTCACTTATGGGGAACTCATACCCAGATCAATATTCATTATCGGAGAGGGGTTATTCTATGTGTATCATCTTAATATAACCAAATATGAGCTTTTATTCTGATGAGGTTTCTGTATGGTGGGGTGGCTCTCATACTTTAGATGCCATGAGAATAAAATCAATAAGATTTATAGATTGTATTGGAGTTGAATATGACACTTCCTCTACTACCACTTCATATTTCGGATGATTACATCCTCCTTCGAGATAACTTCTAAAAAATAGTTCGTTAGTAGTTCTAAAAATGTCCTTTAACAGTGCTAGTGATGTGCTAACTACCAGAGCAAGATTAAATGACCTTTTCTTTTATCAGTGATTTTATTTAGCATCTATGAAGCGCAACTTTTTTAGAATTTTTAAAAGCACAGATAAAGGAATTATTTATCATTTCTAAATTAAAGTGTGGATAAAGGACACTTATATCATCACTATCAAAATCATTGACAAAGGACCCATTTATCAATTCATCCAAAAGTTCTGAAAAAGGGGAATACTATAGTGTATTATAATAGCCAACTACAGCACCAGTGAAATGTACTATAACAGCACATTGTGACTCTAGAATCACTACCATATAAAAACAAATCAAATACTAATAGGAAAATTATATGAAATAAATTTTTTTTAAAAAAATAGAAAAAGTCATTATATAATAGACATTTAAAACATTAGTTTATACTATTACATAGGTAAAAATTATCACATAAAATAAATAATTTCAATGGCCAATTGTATTTAAATCATAGAATTGACTCTTACTATTTCTGAACAAACCACCTCTACTTGAGAAAAATAACACACCTATATAATAATTTTCTTATTAATAATAATATAAATAAATAAATTAACATAAAGTGATAATTTTAAAATAAACTTTGAGTCGTATGAGGGAAAATGTGTATCAAATTGAGTTATGGTTCATTCTTATACATCATTATCTTTCTGGTTCATATTCAAGAATTAGATATATGAAAACTAATTAAATAGGTATAATATAAACAACAATAGGTGTGGCCCAGTGGTTTTGTGATGTGGTGGTGTTTGGGAGGTCTTGGTTTGGAGTATCCCGATGTGAATTTATATAGGTTTTCGTTCTTTTATTTCCCCACCCATAAACCAAGTAACATAAATAATTAATAGATAAAAATAATAAAGAAATCAATTAATTAATAGATGATATAATGATGAAAAAATAATACATGCTCATTTTCTTATTTTTGGCAATGTGATGTGCATTTTAAACATAAATGACAATTATATATTGAAAAGAAGCACTTCAAGTCATACATTTCAAACTATACATCAGATTGAGGTGCAATTGATTCCAACATGTATCAAATTAATTCTGGATTTTTTTCCAAAATCATCCAATCAATATGAATGCATTTTCTAGTTTTTGAGTACATCAGTTGTGCTTTTTACTAAAATGTAATTTTAAACTAGAAACAATTGCTATGACTCATACTGATCACATTGTGTGTTTGTATGATGTGAGACCAATTATAACATGTCTCAAATGACATATGAATATTTTTTACTACATAATAAATAAAATAATATCATGTTTGATCTATTTTCATTGAGTGAAACTTTTTTGAACTAAAATGTTGATGCAAATTGATAAAGGAAACATTACATTTGTTGAAACCAATTAAGAAAACAAAAATACTATGAAGAAGACCCTATATATTTTAAATCCCAAAACAAGATTCAAAGAGTTCAAATGAATGTCAAAATAATCCAAAAGAGCTTCACGGAAGACTAGCTTCACAGGCCTATGAAGAAGTGCTTCCCGACAGACCTACGGGTCATAGAACCATGCCAGAATATTTTTTGTCCCCCTACGTAGAGTGCCTAGGTGTCGGAGCTGCACGAAGGACCTGCGTAAGCAACATCTGTTCGACTATGCCCCATCTTTAACTATAAATAGAGCCCTTGGGCTCCCCATTTCAGGACTGAAAAATGTGAATGACTCTCTAAACATCCCATTGCGTAGCACTTTCACCTAGATCCATCAAATTTTCTCTAGTAGCTCTCTAAACCAAGAGGGAAGTGATAATTAAATGGGATAAGAATGTTTTGAAATAATTTTAAAAAATTTACATAGTTTTGGCCTTCCTATGTAAAATACATTCTTTTGTCATCATACATACTTGTGTGGCATACATGTACGCCATACCTGCATGGTATACATATGTGGTACATCAATGTGGGGTACCGACCCGGCTTACATGTGTGAGTGGCCTAGGCGACCAACTCAAGTACCCTTTTTAAATGCCATTCAGGGCAGGGTATCTCCTATCTTGGTTCCCTTATATGAAAGGAACTAAGTTGAAGCCTCCACTAAAACCTCATGACCTATCAAAACATTGGGAAAGGCACATTAGTGTGACTCTTTTTTTGGGTTGTATTTCCACATTCAGAGGTTTCCCACAATTGTTTCATAATGGGTTTAGTATTCATGGAGTGTTTGGGGGTTTGTATATCCACAGTCACATGGACCTTTCTCCAAGAAATAGTGTTGGGATGTTCCCAGTTTAAGGAAAGGTTGGGTATTGGCCTCTCCCTTTTCAAAGAGATTACTCGGAACCTCAGGTCTCTAGTAGGGAAGGTACAATTCACACTTACTTTTCCGCGTATGCATAAGAGAAGTCTCCCTTCCCTACCCGGATCAATTTTTGGGAAACCATCTGGTTATAATCCCCTATCATTTATTGTAGGAGGTGGCATCATTACTCCTCCTCAATTATTTTATTCCAAAGACCAAAGGGGGATGGGAACATGGACTCTTATTACCCCTTCCCTCTCCCATTGTGCTTTTTTTCCATGGGAAACTATCCTGGGGTAAGCACCTAATTTTTATTTTTTCTTCCTTCCATTTGGACCCGTGTCCAATGTGAAGAGAATATAGGGAAGTCTTGTCACCTCACCCTCTTCCCGAGTCGCCTTGCCCTCTTCCACGATCGACACACCCTCTTTCATCAGTGGAGGATAAATGAATTGAAAATGTGAGTTCCTTCGTAGAATCTTTGACATCCTCTTGTTTCTCACACTGAGCATGAATCACGTGTGCTTAGATATTTTTCATGGTTACAACATGGGCACAAACACCCATGGTACAATGAACTACGAGAACTCTGATTCCTATTCAAAACATGATATATAGGAATCCTTTTTTAGGTCCCAAGCTCACTGGACATCCTCCTCAAGAATTCAACCCTAATTCATTTAATTGGGCATCCTCCTTAAGACTAATCCCAAAATTAAACCCCAAATCATCAAGGCATCATTTTTAGAAAGTATTCCCAAACTCATTTCTCTCAAAAGACTATACTCTCATATGAGACTTATCAAACTATGTGGGATGTGATTCCCTTTTCATATTGGATACATAAGAAGCCTCCTTGAGGTTCAATCCCAACATCTCAAATCAACCATATTCTCCTTAGGCCATATTCCCAATAGGTTCTAATCCTACGCGGAAACCCATATTATTTCCAAAGATCATTGGGTTGCTTCTGCATAAGACCCACACTATGTTTTGAACAAGAACCTTTCGCATAGAGGTCCTTATCACATGACCTTAAAAGGTATGATGTTTCATATTAAGAGGCACCAAACTATGAGGGTTCTGATTCCTTTCACAAGTATATGTTGGTATCCCATTTTACAAGCACGATCCCAAGATCAAAACAAACCTTCGTCTCCTTGGATGAAAAAAATTCTAAAGTGCCCCACTAAGTGGATTAAAAAGAATTATAATCATAACGATGATTAAAAGAATCTATAAGTAGTATATTAGAGGGTACCATTGATGGAAAACCACAAATACAAACAGATAGTTCCATTAATGAAGAACCATGAATGCATACTGATGATTCTATGTTTTACACATGTTAATAAGTGATTGTAAATTCCAAGGGATACATAAAATATAAATTGTGAATTAATAATAAATAATGAAAATTACTTAAATATAAAAAGGGAGTCCTAGAGTAGACAATAATTCCCCCCAAAAGGGTGTGATGAGTCTGACCACCCATCCTCTCGACCAATGCACATTATTAAGTATTGTAACGTTCAAACTTAACGAAGGCATTCCTTTTGGAAGAAGGTCCCCTTTGGATAAATAACTATTGGAGGATATTGGTTCCATAAATAAATCCAATGTAAAACTCTGGGAAACAGTGATTATTAAAACTAGAACACGTATTTCAAGGAACTATGAAACAAAAATGGTGAACCTGGCTTGAATCTTTAACCAAGTAAATAATGTTACCCACCAGTTAGGCCCCTATCAATTGGTAATTGAAGGCCATAAAAAGGAATAAATCATGCATGTATCCATCTATAAAGTTGTTGATTTAATGGATTTTGTAGTCGTATTTCATGTTTTTCTTTTTAGAATTCCCTTCATTCCAAAAATGGCTTTATCCAAGATAACATCTGTGAACTTCCCAACTGCTGCTCAAGCTGGATCTCCATCCACAGGAAGGACATCTTCACCATCCCAGTGTCTTCAACACTGGGTCTCTAATGTGTTGGTAAAGGAATATCACCAGCACAGTACAATCCGGACTTTGGAGGCTGCTCAACAGGCCCTCCTGGACAATAAAAATCATCGATCATCTGGACAATGACGAACAATGATCGAGAAGAAAATGGTGCCAAACACCATTTGAAACTGTTTCAGGTACTTACCCCTAGAAAAAACAAATCCCTCCCATACTATAGGGAGGTGGATCAAGAGGTTAATCAAAGCCTCAATTCAAGAATACAGGAGTCCTTCCTGAGGACTCCCACTTGTAGTCACCACCAGAATCGTGCAGTGTTAAACCCTCAACATGATGTGGGTGTTTCCTTTGGATGTTTTTCCCAGGTCTCTCAAACCCGGGCTCACAAGACGAACTGCAGGGACAATGTCCAATCAATAAGGAGCAGGTTCTCACCACTAGCCCCTCCAGATATGTCCATCAATTTAACTTGTTGTAAAATAATGAGAGGAACATACACCCGTCCATCCTAATTTTTCTTCTCAGTAGACTCGTCTGATATCCACCCACCAATCCCACCAGACAAACCCTATGTAGTATCGCAAATAGGAATATAAAACTACTTACAAGTCATCATCCATTCAACATGATCATTTGACTTCATTTAATGAAGCCCACCAATCCAATGTGTTCGAAACCGGTAAATAGGAACATACACCTGTTTACAATCACCACTTCTGTCAGTAGTCTCGTCTACCAGTATTGAAGGAAGTTCATAAACCATACTCGACGAAAAATATCCAGCAGATACATACACCTGCTAATGTTCATCAATCCTACCAACAGTCTCGTTTGGTAGCACATGGAGAAGTCAGTCGGAAAGCTTCGACGACAAATTTGAGGCAGACCCAACTCTCTGCCCCCCATGCATGAGTACTGTAAATATCCATTGACATGAAAATGAGGATATGAGTAGGCACATACACCTACTCCAAAAACAAAATGGATGTATATTCCAGTTCCTGCTGCTGAAGTCACCAAACACATCTAATCAATGGTGAAAGGGCAGACGCATATCCCTACCCGTATTCTGGAAGCATGCCAGAATATTTTAACCACTACATCAGTAGTATCAGGGGAACAAACACATAAATCTATCCCCACACATGGGATGACACATCATAAAGCCACTCTAGAGAAAATACCTACTCTTGTTCCAGTCCATGAGGGTCATAGGGAATATTTTCCCATATCATACGGCGGACAATAAGATCAGGAACATTCAACCATTCCAATTATAGGTAATTAGTTCGTTCCAGTAACCACTCTAAAAAATTCATATACACTTGCCCATGATAACCACTTTTCCCAGCATGTGGCCCCAACAAAGTATAATAGAACATCAAAAAAGAATACTCACCACACAATTTTGGAAAATCAAGAGTCAATATGTGATTTGGATCCTCTTAATGATGGAGTTATTGAAGACCTTAGACATTTATCATTGATAGCTCAATATCCTACACTCTAATTACCAAATTATGGGAGTGGTAGTTGTGATTCTGAAGTTTCTCATCATAAATTTTTTCACAATGCCTTGCTTTATGAAAATTCAGTCAATCTAATGTTCCTATCTCTGGATGAGAGCCACGTCAACCCTCCATGTCGAAAGAATACCTAGGAGAAAGAAGATTTATCCCTTGATATAATCCATCATGGTGATTCTCCCCATAATGGAATTCACGTAGAAAATCCCCTCTATATTAGTATTTCTCATTCTCAAGACAATTCCATAATTGACAATGTAGCGATGAGAAATCCCTCCTATCTCGAGGCACTTGAAAATGAAATGCCAGTCATGTCTGATGCCTTTTCATTTACAGGTGAAACACTTTCTCAACCAGAACTCATCTTAAGGGAATGGTATTTCTCCGAAAGTCCTTTGAGTCATTTCTCTTCTAATACAGAGCATCCACTTTGGTCAGACCAAGTGAAGAAACATTTAGTGAACAATGATGAAGATGTGTTAAACATGAGGAAACAATTAGCTAAAGGATAAATACAAGTCATGTTCAGGCCTTCAGAAAATTCATAGTATAGAATTATTGAATTTATGACAGAATATATCATTCATGACATCCGTCTCAAATTATGGAAAACTATTTTTCATTTGAGAGCTAAAGTGCTGCCATATGATGAATATCATAATCATGTAAAGGTCATAGAAGGGTTGCAATGCCAAATTGAATCAGACTCTCTTTCAGTTTCCAAACATCCAATGGATTAAAAACAACATATAACCCTTCATCGTGCATGTATCAATGCTCTAAAGATACTATGCTAGATAATTTTGGATTCCCCATCTTGTGTTCGTATCAGAGGATGGGGTGAATATGGATAATTTCACTTCAATGCACTCCAAAATCAAAAAAGTCCACCAAAAGTGGTCTCATGAAATTTTATTGAACATTTTCGGCCACAATCAAAAAAAAAATTTGTAATTGGTTGTACGCTCAAGAACAAGCCTCAACTAGTTCTCATCAAAATTAGGCCCAAAGAAAAATAATATTTAAAGTTACATTTACTTCAAGCATCTGAGAATCTTGAGCAGGCGTCCCACTTAGAGGATGTCAGGAAACATAGAATTCCAATGTCTAAAATAGCACAACAATCATAAAAAACAGTTGATTTATATGGTTTCCTGATAATGCATCGAGCTAATGTCCGAACCTAAATATGAAAAATTAGAAGATTAGTTGCAAAAATTTCAGTCATAACAGTTCAAAAATCACCCCATCTTTCAAAGCTATGGGATCATCTAATACAACCATCAAGTTCCTTCGACAATGCTCAAAGACTTGAAAAAGGAAGAATAGGAATAGACTCAACTTGCAGGGTTGGTTTTGTTTCACATCTGTAATCCCCTCCACAATGGAAGTTAGTTTTCCCCAGATTAGGGAATAAGCAACAAGGAAAGCATACAACTGAACTATATGAGGACTCCCTTTGGGTTACTTTCCACCAAACAGTTCTAGGGAATTCATCATATATGAGAACGAAGTCTCATGAAAGACACGAAAGAAGAAGATCTTGAAAAAATACTATCATAATTCCATCGATGCATTACGAATCAGTAAATGTCATCAACACCATTACAGAATATTCCCCAGAAAATAAGTCTAGTTCAGGGGAATCAAAAGATGTAGTTATTGTCCATAAATGATTAGGGAAGTAGCCTAAAAGAAATATTACAACTAAACTATCTGAGGACTCCCTTCAGGTTACTGTCTACTAAACTGTACTAGGGAGTTCATCATATAAGATAAAAAAGTCTCATGAAAGACACAAAAAAAGAGCTTTCCAAAATTCTGACATAATGCCATCGATGTATTATGCGTCAGTAAATTTCTTCAACACCATTTCAAAAATATTCCCAAGAAAATAATTCTTGTTCAAGGGAATCAGAAGATGATGTTCTTTTCCATAAAACGGTACACACTGAGGAAAATGGAGAAGTTGTGCACACCTAAAATCAGAGGATTGCACTAAATCTAGGTATGCCTTCAAATAACCAGCTCCCCCTCTCTGAAATACATCTAACAAAGGGAAAGGAAAAATTCATATTGAATCTCACTTTTCCACTAGAGATGGTCAATCTCTTTCACTTGAAGAGATACTTTCACAGCAAGAAGAGGAAATAAAGGAATTCAAAAGACTCAATAAAAAGATATTTCTAAACTACATTTCCACTTGACGTACTCCCCAGATAGGTCCACAACATGAAAATCCTATCGGAGATCCTCAACAAAGAGTATTTGTATTAACTAGATATGTGGATAATGAATTATCTCCACTGGGTAACTAATCATGTAAGGATCAAACACATCCTGATAGGGCTATTTTCGTGGGTTATCCAAGGCAGATATCAGCCCCACCATCTGTGATTTTGTCGGTCGTTGCACTAGCTCAAGCTCCAGTTCCTATACCTGCACAAGTTCCAGTGCATCCGGATGTTCCCCAAATTCTTATGAACACAATTGATGCATTAATAGCTCGAATGAAATCTATGGAAGAAAGACGTGCACCAGTTCAGCCGAAAAAGAGAGCTTACCCTAAATGGGTGGATGTAATTCCTCCCCCACCAAATTTTATGAATACCACATTCATAATATTTAATGGTTTGAGAGATCTAGAACAACACTTTAAACATTTTTTTTCTTATTGTGATCCCATTATGGGAACTTCTCAACAACAAGAATCTGTTTAGCATAGGTGTTTTGTGGAGTCACTACAAGGACCGACTTTTTTCTGGTATACAAGTTTACAATCTTAATCAATTACTGGATGGGAAGATCTCCATCTGAAATTCCTTCTTCAATTTAGCTCAACTCTACCAAAGACAATAGTTTTTGTTCTTACCAATTTTAAAAAAAGGGTTAATGAAAGAGTTTTAGATTTCATTGCATGATGGAAAGGATTAACATATTCCTTTAGTCTAGCACTCCCTCAAGAAGAGTTTCTGCCAATTTGTGTGGAAAATATTCATGATGAATTATGAACACCATTTATCCTTGTGAAATACATAGGAGGGTTTCGAGACTGTTGACACTCCTTAAAAATATTCAAAGAGTACAAAGGAAACATCGAAAAATATTCCCCTCCTGAGCGAGCTACGCAGCCATGCTTCGCGAGAGAGCTCCGCGGCCCAGCTTCGTGAAAGAGCTATGCGGCCGTGCTTTGCGAGATAGCTCTACATCCTAGCTTAACGAAAGATATCTGATGTCGAGCATCGCGACACAGATACGTGTCCGAAAT
Source organism: Viscum album (assembly GCA_963277665.1). Lineage (NCBI taxonomy): Eukaryota > Viridiplantae > Streptophyta > Magnoliopsida > Santalales > Viscaceae > Viscum > Viscum album. Next base: position 1,642,329,420 of record OY728161.1, read on the forward strand.
ACGTGGCTGAGCTTCGTGACACAACTACGTGTCCAAACTACGGACGAGAAGATTTTGGATGCCTCTACGTGGAGAACCTGCACGGTGGAGGTATGTGACATAGCTTTGCGACCAAAGTTTCTTCGGCCTGGCCCATCTGTACCTATAAATAAGACCCTTGGGCTCCCCATTTATGAACTAAATTTTTTTTAAAGACTCTCTGATGCTCCCATTGTGTAGCTCTTTTTCCTAGAACTCTCAAATTGTATCAGGTAGTTCTCTAAACTTTGAGATTGGGGATAATTAAATGGAGTATGAATTTTTTTGAAGTTCTTCAAATTCCTCTATCACCATTCATACCTACGCAGTATACCTGCACACCATACCTGTGCAGTACAACTGCATGGTAAATTTGCACATTATACCTGCATGATTGAGCAACGCGGGGTACCTATGCGACACATATGCACAAAGTGCATACACGACCAGTTCAAATACCCTTTTAAGCCTTTCAAGGTGGGGTATCTCTTTCTTTGGTTCCCTTATTCAAAAGAGGTAAGTTGAAACCTCCCCCAAAACCTCCTGACTTCTCAGACGTTTGGGTAAGGCACATCAGTGTGTCTCCAGTTTGGGTTTGTATTTCTACAGTCAGAGGTTTCCCAAGTTTTTTCACAATGGGGTTAAGATCCATGGGATGCTTGTGGGTTTTTTTATCAGTAGTCACATGGAATTTTATCCCATAAAAAATTTTGGGAAGTTCCCGGTTTGGATGATGGTGGGATTTCGGCCTCTCCCTTTTCAAAGAGGTGGCTCGGGACCTCAGTTCTCTGGTAGGATAGATACACTTCAAAATTTCCATTTCACGCAAGTATAATAGAAGTCTCCCTCTTCTACCAGAACCGATTTCAGGGTATCCATCTTGGTATAATCCCTTCACCTTAACCCCTTCTTCCTTACATTGGACCCTTGTCCAATGTAAATAGAATAGAGGGAAGGCTCGTCGCCTCTCCCTCTTCCACGGTCGACGCGCCGTCTTCCACCAGTGGAGGAGGAAAAGTGTGAAGTTTCATTGTTGAATCTTTCACATCCTATGGTTTCTCACACCGAGCATGACTCATGTGGGATTAATGATACGTGATGATTACAACATATTCACAAACATGAATTTGGAATGAACTATGGGAACTCTGATTCATGTTTAATATAGGATACATAGGAATCCGTTTCAGGGCCCGAGCTCACTGGATATACTCCTTAGGAATCCAACCCTAATTCCCCCAATTTAGGCATCCTTTTTCAGGAAGTAAGCCCAAACTCATCTTTCTCAAAGGACTATATTCTCCTATGAGATTCATCGAACTACGTGGGCTTTGATTCCCATCCATATAGGATACATAGGAAGCATCCTTGAGGTTCAAACCCAACTCCTCAAATCAACCTCGTTCTCTTTGGGACACATTCCCAATATAGTCTGATTCTACTTGGAAACTCATATCCTTTCCATGTTCTTTGGGCTGCTTCATCATAATTCCCCCACTAAATTTCAAACTAAGAACCTTCCACTTTGATATCCTTATCACATGACCTTAAATGGTTTGATGTGTCCCATTAAGTGGCACTAAACTACGAGGGTTCTGATTCCTTTCATAAGGATACGTAAGTAGATCATTTTATGAGCACGATCCCAAGATAAAAACAAACCTTCATCTCCCAGGATGTAAACAAACTCTATATTTCCCCACTGAGTGGATTAAAAACCAGTATCATCATAAATTATGATTAAAAGAATATCTAATCAATATATTATAGGATACCATTGATGGAAAACCTCAAATACATACTAATAATTCTAAATTTTTGTACATTTTAAATAAGGGATTTTAAATTCCAAAGGGTACTTATGATATACTTGGTGAATTAATAAGGATTCATGAAAATATTTTAATTTCAAAGAGAGTCCCGGAGTAGACAATAATTCCCCCCAAAAGGGCATGACGAGTCCGACCTCCCATCCTCTCGACCAATGCATGTTCTTAATTATTGTAAAGTTCAAAACATAACGAATACCTGCCTTTGGAAAGAAGGTCCTATTTAGATAAAGAACTGTTGAAAGTTTCTGGATCCATGAATAAATCCAATGGAAACTACCTGGAAACAAGGATTCTTAAATTTATAATATCACATTTCAAGGACTTTCGAAACAAAAATGGTGAACCCGACGTGAATCCTTAACCAAGTTAATAATGTTAACCACATCATAGGCCCCAATAAATTGATAAAGGAAGGCCAGAAAAAGGAATTAATCATGCATGTATCTATCAGAAAAGATTTCAGTTTAATATAACTTTTTGTTTTTCTCATTTTTCCATAGAATTACCTTCAATCCAAATAATGGATTTCTCAAAAACAACATCTATGAACTTCCCGACTATTGCTCAAGTTGTATATACATCCACGGGATGGACGTTATCACCAACCCAAAGTCTTCAACATTGGGTCTCCAATGTGTTGATAAAGGAATATCGCCAACACGGTACAATTCTGACATTGGAGGCTTCTCGACAGGACCTCCAAGTCAACAATAATCATCGATCATCTGGAAAACAACGACCAATGATCAAGAAGAAAACAGTGGAAACCACAGTTTCCAACCGTTTCAGGTCTTTATCTCTAAAACACAACAATCAATATGTCCCATACTATAGGGAGGTAGATCAAGAGGTCACTGAAGGCCTCAGTTCAAGAATATTAGAGTCCTTCTTGAGGACTCCCACCAGCAATCACCGCCAGAATCATGTGGTAGTATATCCCCAACATGATGGGGATGTTGCCTCTGGACGTTTGGACTAGGTCTCTTAGACTCGGGCACGCAAGATAAACCACCAGGGACAACGTCTGGTTAACAGGAAGCAGGTTCTCACCTCTACCTCCCCCAAAGAAGTCCATCGATCAAACTTGATGGAAAACAACGAGCAGGAACATACACCCGTTCGTCCTAATTTTGTTTCTCAACAATATCATCTGATAGAAACCCACCAATCCCACTAGATAAACCCATTGGAGTACCATGAACAGGCACATACACCTATTCACAAGTTATCAGCCAGTCAGGAGGCTATTCTGACTGCATTTAAAGATACCCACTAATCTAATATGGTGGAAACTAGTAAGCAGGAACATACACCAATTTATAATCATCAATTCTATCAGCAGTCTCATCTGCCAGTATTTAAGGAAACCCATCAACCATACATGATGAAGAATATCTAGTAAGAACATACACTTGTCAATGTTCATCAAGTCTGCCTATAGTCTCGTTTGGTAGCACCCGGAGAAGTCAGTTGGAAAGATCTGATGACAAATTTGGAATAGACTCAACTCTCTGCCCCTATGAATAAGTACTATCAATATCCGTTGACAGGAAAATGAGGACAGTAGTAGGCATATACACCTACTCCAGATACGTAATGGATATATATTCCCATTCCAGCCGCTGAAGTCATTAAACATATCTTGTCAATGCTGAAAGGGAAGACTCATATCCCTGCCCATATTCGGGAAGCATGTCAGGACATTTTAACAACTACTTCAACAGTATCAGGGGAACAGACACATATATTTATCCTCACAAATGGGATGACACAACGACATGCCGTCCCATAGCAGATACACACCTATGTTCTATTCCAGGATGGTTATGGGGCATAATCCCCCATATCATAAGGACAACAAGATCGGTAAAATACACCCTTTCCAATTAGAGGTAACCGGTCTGTTCCATTAACTAATCCAAGACAGGCACATATACCTGCCCATGATAACAACTTTTCCTATAATGTGTCCTCAACTAAGTATAAGAGAATATCCAAGAATAAATCTCACCAAATACCATTGTAAAATCAAGAGTCAAGTTGTAATTTATCTCCCCTTAATGATATAGTTCTTGAAGCCATCAGACATTTATCTATTGCTGATCAAGATCCTACACTCCCATTAAAATATTTTGGGAGTGGTAGTTGTAATTATGAAGCTTCTCATCATCAAATTCATCATGAAAAATTGATTTATGAAAATTTGGTCAATCAAGAGTGCCTATCTTTGGATAAGAGCCACAGAAACCCTCCATGTGGCTAGAAAACCAAGGAGCGGGAAGATTTATCCCTTGATGTAATCCACCATGGTGATCCTCCCCATGATGGATTTCACTGCGAAAGTCCTCTCCACATTAGTATTTTTCATTGTCAAAAGAATTATATAATTGACAATGTAGTAACAAGAAAGCCCTCCTATCTCGAGGCACTTGAAAACACAAGGACAATCATGTCTTATGCCTTGTCATTTATGATTGAAACACTTTCTCAGTGAAAAGACATCTTAAGGGAATGATCATTCTCCGAACCTCCCTTGGGTCATTTATCCTCAAATGCAGGGCATCCACTTTGGTCAGACCAAGTGGAGAAACCTCTAGTAGAATATGATGATGATGTGTTGAACAGGAAGAAACAATTAGATAAAGGATAAATACCAGTCATGTTCTGGCCTTCAGCAAATTCTCAGTTTGATATTCCAGAATTGATGACAGAAGATTGTATTCATGACATTCGTCTCAACTTATGGAAAACTCTTCGTCATTTGAAAACCAAAGTCTTACCATATGATGAATATCAAAATCATATAAAGGTAATAGAATGGTTGTAGTGCCAAATTGACTTGGAATATCTTTCAGTTTCCCAACATCCAAGGGTTGAAAAACAACAGAGAACCCTTCAGAGTGCATGTATCAATGCTATAAAGAGGCTAGACCAATTAATTTCTGATTCCCTATCTAATGTTCTCATCAGATGATGGGGTGCATATAGAGAAATGCATTTCACTGCACTCTAAAATCAGCAAAGTCTTCCAAAAGTGGTTTCATGAAATGTTATTTCCCACGGCCAGCCCCAATCAATAGGTTTTGTATGTAATCAAATGTATGATCCAGAATAGGCATCAACCATTTCTCATTAGAATCAGGCTCAAAGAAAAGATGTTATTGAGCTACTTTTACATCACTCCATTCAAAACCTAGAGCAGGAATCTCATTTAGAGGATGTCAGGTGTCAGAGGATGCAAATGTCTAAAATAGCACAATGATCTTCTGAAATAGTTGGTGTAAATTATGATTGGATAATGCACCCAGCTAATGTCCAAACCAAAATCCACAAAATCAAAAGATCAGTTGCATGGATTTCAGCTAAAGCAGTTCAAGAATCACCCCAACTTGTGTGGTCGTGGGCTCATCTAAATCAATCTTTGAATTCATTAAACAATGTTCAAAGATTTGAAGAAGAAGAACAAGAACAACCCCAACCTATAAGGCTGGGGGATTTTTCACATTTGGAATCCCCTCCTTAGTAGAAGTCAGTTTTCTCCCGATTAGGGAAGAATCCAGAAGGAAAGTTTATAACTAAATTATCCAATTATTCCCTTTAGATTATTTTACACCAAACAGTTCTATGGAATTCTGTATATAGGAGAACAGAGTATCATATAAGACACAAAGGGTGACAATATATTAGAATAACTGACAGAATTCCATCAATGCGTTATGCATCAATAAATGTCATCAATGTCGTTATCACTAATACCCCAGAACATGAGGCTCACTCAGAGGGATCAGATGAAAAATTTCTTGTTCAAGAGGTTGTACACATAGAAAAAAATAAAGGTGGTGTGCATACCAGAATCCAGAGGGGTTCCCAAAGGAAAGACATTCTTTCGGGTAATTCCATTCCATACTCTAGAAATTCACATGCCAAGGAAGAGGGTAAAAGTCAGGTTACATCCCACCATACCTCTGGATAAGGCCAATCACTCTCATTAGATGAAACGTTTGCACAACAAGAAGAAGAAATGAAATAGTTAAGGAGGTTAAATGAAGAACTACTTCAAGGTAATCTTCCACATAATCATGGTGGAGTTAATCAATCAAGATAATTTGTTACAGCTACTAGGATGGAACAAGAATATCCCCCTTTACAAGTACACCCTCACAGGTCCAATCTTATGGGTCATATGCAACAACAATCACCAATACTACCATCAGTGGTAGTACCGGTCATCACACCTGTCCAAAATCTAGTTATTGAACCTACTTGGGTCCAAGCTCAACCAGATATTTCTCAAAAATTAATGACTACCATTGAGTCATTAACAGCTCGGTTGGAAGATATGGATGTTTGACGTGCACAGGTTCAACCAGAAAAGATAGCTTACCCTAAATGGGTGGATGCAATTCCTCCCCCATCAAATTTTTTGAATACCACATTCCTAATTTTTAATGGTTCAGGAGATCCAGAACGACACTTAACACATTTTGTTTCTCGTTGTAATCCTATTATGGGAAATCCTCAACAAAAAGAGGGAGTTAAGCTCATGTGTTTTGTGAATACATTACAAGGACCTGCTTTTTTATAGAATACAAGTTAGAAATCTCGGTCAATTACTGGGTGGGAAGATCTCCATCAAAGGTTCCTTCTTCAATTTAGCTCAACATTACCAAAGACGATAGTTTTTTATCTTACCAATTGTAAACAAAGGGATAATGAAAGAGTTTATGATTTCATTGCTCGTTGGAAGGGATAAACATATTCCTTAAGTTTATCACTCCCTCAAGAGAAGTTTCTACCAATCTATTTGGAAAATCTGCGTGATGAATTATGCACACCATTGATCCATGTGAAATACAAAGGACGGTTTCAAGACCTTACTTCAATCGCTCATCAGATAGAAGACTCTGTTATAAAGACAAAAGCTAAAACTCAGGTAATTCCATCAATTCTAGGAAGGAGAATAGGGAAAGAACAAACTGCTATAGTTACACTTAAACAAGCACATGTACTGGCTTCCACTTCAAAACCTTCATCATATCAAAGGGGTCCACCTCCTGAGCGTTAAAAACAATAGCTGCCTCATCAAGATGATCAAAAATATCAAAGGTGGAAATAATTTGAGGATTTAAAGAACAAAGTTTATTATTTTTGGAATGAACAAGTTCCTGGTTACTTCATCTCGGCTCTGAAAAACAATCTGGTTCAGTTTCCAAGGCGCAAAAGGTCGAACAAGGAATGAGATTAAGACATTTCCAACTATTACCCATTTCATTAGATGTTGGGGCATCCCATTCAAGAGTGTTTTGTCTTAAAATACCTTCTGAAAAAGATGGTGGACTCTGGAAAAGTAAAACTGAAAGGTTCTTCATCCCAGGTAGCATGTGTTACTACTACTGACCCAGAGGAAGAAGGTGAGTGGAATGAACTCAAAAGTAAAAATGCGCAGAAATATGATGATTGGATGGTCAGGAAAATGATCAACTGAACTCATGCAATTTTACAAACATAATTGAATCAACCAATCGTTTCTTATTCTATTTCTATCACAACAAAACCCCCTTCATTAGAAGGAAAATCCTCAAAGAGGCTGTGTAATTTGAAGAAAGAAGAGCAGTCAGAAAAAGACAAGCATGTGTCAAATCCTACGTTGTCTTTGACTCTTACAGATTTTATGCCATCTTCTTCAAAAGCAAGGGCACCTCCCCACCAAAAGGCACAGTCTGAACTAGTTCATTAGGAAGAATCTTCATCAGATGAAGAATTGATCTTGGGTTCTATTAACATGATTCATTTAACAGATCTCTATGCTGGTGACAGTTTCGACCATGATGAGCCTAAGTTCCCTGTATCTAACAGAGGAGTAAGAGGAAGAGATAGAGGTCTAGGATACAAGGGAATATGTGGATATTTCAGAAGCTATTTTTTCAATCCTACCCCTTCTAGAACTGTATATGCGGCAGAAACTCATGGAAAAGTCCTTTAGCGGGCTCAACAAGAACAAGAAAGTTCTTCCACACATGGCAGATTTGGTCCTGACATAGTTATTTTGGAAGACCGGTTAGGGTTTACACCTTCTTCCTCTCCTCAAATAGATATACCTAGTCGGTCTAATCTACCGAAGCTAGGAGTGTTTCCAATTACTGCCCCGATACGGGATGCATCTATTGACAAAGCATCAACTTCTAAGGAACCTACAAAACCACATTTTCATGATGGGAAATGCAGACCTTTGGACTAAAAGTATGATGTCCTGAAACATTTGGCCCAATTACCGGCCAAGTTATCAATTCTGGATGCCTTGAATCTATCAAAAGATCTTCGATAGGCGCTTATTGAGTCTTTTTCATGTCCTCAAGAATTCGAAACTGAAATTGATGTGAATGAGGTCTACCATATAGAGAATGATCCTTCAGAATTCCATATAGTGATATCTTTTACAGATGAAGATTAAGATGATGTTGTACATGGACATATTAGACCTCGGTATCTATCTGGAAAAGTCAATGATATAGAAATCTAACAAACTTTCATTGATAATGGCTCAGGAGTCAATCTCATTCCTATTCGTACACTTCATCGATTGGGCCTTACTGAATATGATTTATCTCCTTCAACATTGATGTTACAAGGATGTGATAAGAATGAACAAGAACCTCTGGGTGAAATTACACTCAAAATTCAGTTTGGAGACCTTGTGTCTAATTCAGATTTCATGGTTCTTCGTCAGGACACAGCCTTAAACATTTTATTTGGAAGACCTTGGATACATCAACATGCATTTGTACCTTCTGCATACCATCAATGTCTCAAATATTGTTTCAATGGTCAAATTGGGACATTTAATGGTGAAAAATCCCCATTCAAAATGTGTGAATCTCAATAAATTGGGGTATAATTTTATCACATGGAGGGAAAGGAAAAATCCACGGCAAAGAAGGTACCTAAAATTAATGCTCTAAATGGTTTGGAAAAGATTCTAGTAAACCCATTCATACATTTGAGTATAGATTATGTGTTGACTATCAGTCAAATTTACAAGATAGACCTAAATCCAAACACTCTTATGGAATCTTCCATAATATCTATTACGGATACCAAGCCAGACAGCATGGGAGAAATTTTTGATTCACCAAGTAGTGATGAAAGCTTAAATGGAGATGTCATCATTTCATCCACTGAAATCCAGCAATTCTATACTTAATCAACCATGGAAGAAGAAGGTATTGCAACACCAGAGGAAAATAATGATGTCAATTCTCAATCCATCATCTCCTCTCTATCACCCTAGTAAGACCCTTCATCCTCAATAGGGTTAGAAATGGAAGCCACTTCTTCAAGATGTTAAAATTTTAACTTCTCCCCTAACCATGGAATTTATGATTCATCATATAATATGCAAGTATAAAAAGAAGAAGAAACACATATTGAAGAACAAGAGAAAGATCTCAGGGATTATCCTCTTTCATTTGAAGATGGTATCTCTACCACTATGCATGAACTCATAGAAATAAATCTGGGTACAAAAGAATATCCACACCCCACATTAATTAGTGTATTCATGACTCTTGAAGAGTAATAAATGTATTCTTCATTTATAAAGAAAAGTAGAGGATTATTTTCTTTTAATTATTTAGAAATGATGAGTCTTGATCCCGTTGTTTCCACTCATCATTTGGGTTTTCCAGAAGAACATCGAGGATTCAAGAAATCAGCAAGAAGAACACAACCAACTTATGCATCCAAAATTGAAGCTGAAGTTGATAATCTTATCAAGTATAACTTCATCAAAGAAGTTCAATATCCCAAATGGATGGCTAATATTGTCCTAGTGAAAAAGAAGAATGGAAAAATTAGAATTTGCATTGACTTCAGAGATCTTAAAAGGAATTGTCCTAAAGATGATTTTCCAGTCCCGATTACAGAACTTCTAATTGATGCAATGGCTAGCTATGAAGAACTTTCCTTCATGGATGGACATTATGGCTATAATCAAATCTGAATGGCTCCAGAAGATGAGGAGTCTATAGCCTTCATAGGTCCTCAAGGTGTGTTTTGATATTGGGTAATTCCCTTTGTCCTGAAGAATGCAGGTGCAATGTATCAACGTTCCATGCACCATATCTTCAAACCCTTATTAGGGAAATTTTTTGAATGTTATGTGGATGATTTGGTGGTTAAATCTAGATAAATTTCTAATCACTTGGCCGATCTGGAAATCATATTCCACAAACGTCGACAACACAATTTGAAAATTAACACCTTGAAATGTGCTTTCGGGGTAACCTCTGGAAAATTTCTCGGCTTTTTTGTATGACATCGTGGTATTGAAGTTGATCCTGAGAAAACAAAATCAATCCTTGGTATATCACCTTCTCAAAATTTGAAAGAATTAATAGGACTTCAAGGACACTTGGCCTAGATTAGGCACTTTATTGCCAATTTGGTAGGCAAATGTTTACCCTTCACCAGATTATTGAAGAAGGGAGTTACCTACCAATGGACCGAAGATTTCCAAGAGGCATTTGATACCCTTAAAAATATCTATTGATTCCACCAGTATTAATGCCTCATGTTAAAGGAAGACCACTTATTCTCTATGTGATATCTTTAAAGAGATCAACCGGTGCCTTGCTCACCCAAAAGAATGATGCTCGGAGTGAAAATAACCTTTACTATCTCTGTCCCGCTATGCTTGATGCAGAAACTCGGTATTAAAATATTGAAAAGTGCTGCCTGATATTAATCTTTGTAGTTCAGAAATTGAGGCATTATCTACAACATCATGAGGTCCAAATGATATCTTGTAACAACCCACTCAAATTTATCCTCAATCTTACTATGCTTACAGGACATCTAGCATGATGAGCGGTTATTCTACAGTAGTTTGATAACCAGTTTGTGGCACAAAAGGCAATAAAAGGTCAAGAATTGGATGATTTCCTTGCTGAGCATCCATCTGCAGAAGATACATCATTTAATATTGAACTTCCTGATAAATAGGTCTTCTCTATTCAAGATAATTCCCAAACATGGGAAATGTATTTTGATGATGCTTCTAGAATTCTAACAAAGAAAAGATGGGAAAATACTAAATTAAACAAGGTTGGATTAGGAATAGTCCTTATTTCCCCAGAAAAGGAAGTATTTCCTTATTCTTTTCTATTATCGGAAGGTGGTACCAATAATGAGGTAGAATATCAAGCTCCCATCGTAGGTTTGGAATTGTCTCTTCAGGTTCAAATGGATCATTTAAAGGTAAAAGATGATTTATAATTGGTAATCAAACAAATATATGGGGAATACTATATCAGAAAAGAAGAGTTAATACCTTTGTGTGATTACATCCGAGAATTAATGGCTGAATTTCCCTCAGATCCAACATTGTCCTATGTCCCACGATCAAAAAATGACCAAGAAGATGCACTAGCTAATGCAGCTACAGCCTTGGCAGATCCAAATCAGGATGAGACAGTTATCAGCATAGCCCATCACCGCATGGTTTCACCATTTGTTCAAACCATGAGGGATGAAATCAATGAAATTTGCACTATTTCTGAACTGTATGGTGATACCACGGGATGGAGAACATCAATCATAGAATATCTTTAAAATGGGATACTTCCACCAAATAGGGATGAGAAGGAGTAGATCTGGCAATGAGCGGCTAATTTTACTCTTTATGATGGTCCAAATCACCGAGAGATCCTTTATAAGAGGGGATTTTATGGGATTCTCTTAATATGTATTGATGAAGAAGAAACTGCGACTCTCATGAAAGAAGTTCATTCAGGAGCTTGTGGTGCCCATCAATCTGGGCACAGACTCTCCGATCAGATTCGAAGGCTTGGATACTTTTGTCCTTCAATGACATAGGATTGTATAGACTTCACAAAAAAATTTATTCCTATCAAGTGCATTCCAACTTCATTCATCATCCCCCATAGTTAATACATACATCTAAATACTCTTGGCCATTTTTCCACATGGGGAATGGATGTAGTAGGGCCTTATCCTCCAGCCATGGCTAAGAAGTTCAAGTATATTCTCACTGCTATTGATTTCTTCTCTAAGTGGGTTGAGGCAGTACCTCTCATGGAAGTTGGAGCTAAAAACATCATTAGTTTTTTCAAACCTAATATCATCACTAGATTTGGCATCCCTCATACTATTTTGACAGAAAATGGTACCGATTTTTGTTCTACTGAAGTAAAAAAGTTATATCAGTAATATAATATCAAATCCAACCATTAATCTTGCTATCATACAGCATCCAATGGATAGATAGAGGCTTTCAATAAAACCCTATCAAATATACTCTAGACTATGGTGGGTAAAGATATGAAATCATGGCCTGATAAACTTTTGAATGCCTTATGGGCTTATCAGACAACTATTTGTACTGCCACCCAAGAAACTCCTTATTCATTGGTATATGGAACTGAAGCGGTTTTACCAATTGAAATGAAATTTCCTTCACTAAGAGTTCCAATCTGTGATCAATTGTATACTGATGAAAGGTCTCAAAAATGGTTCAATGAGTTGGAATGATTAGATGATAAAAGATTGCATACTTTTCATCATCTAGAATTCTATCAGAACAAAATTGGGTGAGATTTTAATAAGAAAGTTCGTCTTCGTTCATTCCTTCAAGGATAATTGGTATTGGTCCTTATAACTCCAATTATACCAGGAAAGAAACCTCCAAAACATGAGCCAAAGTGGGAAGGACCTTATTCCATACATAAGGTTTATTCAAATGGAGAAAATTCCTTTATCTCAATGGATAGAGAGATCATCACAACCCCAACCAATGCAATGTTTTTGAAGAAATACTTTCTATAGTTTTTCATAAATAGTCATCACTGAAAGACTTAAAACTACACAGCTCCCATGTCCTAGTTGCAAGACACTAAATTTCATAACAACCATAAGCGTCCATGCTGCATGACGTTAAAGTGCATAGTGTTGTCATCCTTATCGCATGTCGTTAAACTGCATGACATCATTTTTACAACTAACATTTTCTCTATAAGATTTTATTTGTTTCCATAAGTAAACATTATTGAAATCATCACTACTCCATAGTAGTACATGAGTCCCTCTCTTTCCTATGTCAGAGTCAGATCTGCATAGAGACCAAGTTTTAAGAACAATGTATGGCTTGATTCTCATTTTCAAATGAGATACGTAGAGACGCCTGAATCTCCAATTCGGGGCCCAGCCACAATCACAAAATTTTCTTACTTTCTTTTCTCCTCCTATATATGAATCAGATCTATACAGATTGTTTCCTTAAGATTTATGATTTGGTCCGTATACCATTTTATGTCTTAAGATTTACCATTTTCTTAGAATGTGTTAAATGCCCCCATTTCTCATGCCAAATATAATTAATATGAGGAATGATTGTTTAGTGAACTACGTATGTCTTCATTCTCATTTTTTCCAATGAGATACGTAGAGATGCCTAAATCTCCAATTTTGGTCACAGCCGCAATAAAAAAACAACAAATCCCTTTATTTTTTGTATGAGAATCAAATCTACCTAGGAAATGTTTTAATAATTATGCATGAGTTGATTCTTTACCCAAAAAGACACATAATGACATTAAGGTTTTATCCCTTAATCGAATTAAAATGTGTCTTTTCTTTCATATTGTTTCATTCTCGTCCTTACCGTATGACGTTAAACTGTATGGAAATTTAACACCCCTATTTCTCACTTGGATCGCCTTTATATTATAAAAGAAACCATTACTGCTCCTTGTTTCTCACACCGAGCATAGCTCACGTGGGATTAGGAATTGGGTAAATGGATTCTTTATATAAATAGGGTGTTTTCAATTTCTTATGGTTTTATCAATGTCCTCACTACATGACTCAAAACTGAATAGTATAGTGTCCTCACTGAATGACTTAAAACTGCATAGTATACTTTCCTCACTGCATGACTCAAAATTGGATAGTATAATGTCCTCACTGCATGACTTAAAATGGAACATTACCATATTCATTCAAAGGAAACAAAGAAGGTCTCCATTTTTTCATATGAGTCAGATCTATGTAAAGGAAATCAAATTCATGGTCAATATTGATTTAAATATTTTTCATAAACATTGAAGATAAAATGTCCTTCCATATTTCACACTCTTAATCTTGAATATTTTATAATTTTCATATTCTTCCTTACGGTTTCTGGTGACAGGGTTTCTAATATCTAAGAGCTCTTTTGCCTTACTATGCAGCATGTTCCCTTAGGTGGCCTTGCATAAATTTTCTACATAATAGGCCGATCAGTCAAAAGATGCCACTATTTTACTATGCATCGTGTGCCCTAGTTGGCCCTGCATAATACAGCCCCCATAACGGGTTTTTCAAATAATGGTAACATCATTCTTGGTTATAGTATCTTTGTTCCCTTTAATCTTTGATGATGGTATACAAGAATCTTTATTTTAAAACATTCATTCAAGTATACTTGTCCCATTATCTTTCTCACAATATGAAAGTCTTCAAGACCATGGTTTACACATTTCCCTCATCATGTGCTCAATACACTATGAAATAATCTTGAAATCACTTGACCACATGTTATATATTGTTTCCATTTCTAGTCCTAGTTGTATGACCTAAAACTACAGACACTATATCTTTTACATTTGGTTCAAACCATTATAAAAGTCTTATTCCTCTGATTCTTTGGATATCTTGATTATAAATACCCTTTCCATATTTAGGTTCCTTTCTCTATAAACAAAACTATATAATTTGGAAAATCTGAATCTCCATAAACTTTCTTTGACTTTTAACAATAGAACGTCAAGCTTCTGAGAGCTCTTTTGCCTGACTATGTTGCACGTTCCCTTAGGCGGCCTTAAATAAGTTTCCTACATAACAGGCATGTCAGTCAAAAGATGCCACTATTTGGTTATAAAACATATTCCCTAGTTGGCCTTGTATAATCTAGCCCCCATAACGGGTTTGTAAAATAATGGTAACTTCGTTCCGGGAAAAGTCACACATTATGGTGATGCAGGTTTTAAGATTTGGTATCCATAAAAAATCATGGCCCAAAATTACCCTTGGAAATATTAAAAAACTTTAAAGCAAATATTAGCCACGATGTTTTGTTTGGGATGTAATTAAAAATTTATGGTCAAATATATTCGACCCTAAATATTACCACTTTATAGTCCAATATGCATGACATTAAACTGCCAGTAACAAAATACTTGATACTCATCAGACTAAGAACCCGCAAAGGTCACTCTGAACAAAAGTCGATTCCCAGCTCACTAAATATACATTTTTTGTATGATTTAGGTAATATTGAGCAATGAAAATTTAAAAGATACAAAATTTGTGGGTTTATCAATGTAACCCTTGCAATAATAAAATTATTCTCCTTAAATCACTCGGATTAATAAAAAAATTTAAGCACCTCATCCTTATCAAAATTTACCTTTCATATTGTAATCATGAAAGAATAATAGAAATGAAGTCATATATATGATTGGAAACAAAATCTCTTTCATTCATGTGAAAATGGAGGGCCATCCACAAACTAGAGCCTCTCTATCGTGTTTTAAAACAAAATTTCAACATGACTTTTCATTTATTGAACCGCTTCATAAGCTCTATCAGCTACCTGTTGATGTTGAGATAATTGAGCATCCTTAGCTTCCTATGCCTTAAAAAGTTCTTCCTTATCCATTGAAATGGAAGTTATCCCCTCCAATTGGGTTTCTCATAATGTCTGATTCAGTTGCTCAAGTTTTTTATGATTATCATCCAGTTGATGTTGAAGAGATAATAACTCCTTTATGGCTTCTTTGATTTGTTGTCTAATCTCGAGTGATTTATTATTATTATTTGCCTCCTCCATAAGCACTACATATTGAAAGCCCTTAATATTGACGAGTCATTTAGCCTCTTCAAAATCTTATCGCAGCTTATGCTCCAACTCCCGTTGGCGGATAGTCTCTTTCATGGCATCGTAGACCGGCCGATAATTAAACCCACCAAATACTAACACATAGAACAATACTGGGATTTTTGGAAAATGGGAAGATAATTCATCTAAAGAATTTTCGGCAATTATATTCCAGATCTGCCGCCATGTCTTCTTACGTGCCATGGTAAGAGCATATTTCATCTCAAATTCTAAATCTGAGTCACTACCATGAGGTAAAATGTACTCTGGAAATAGGTTACTCAAATAATTGTTTTGTTCTACTTCTCTTGGGATAGTAGACTCTTCACCCTTTGTTCTAGGAGCTGATAACCCTAAGTAATAAATCAAAGTCATTATTAGTTTTGAATGGAGGAAACAAATATGACTCAAATAGCTGACTATATTTACCAAACATTAAGTCATCTATTTGATTGGATTCATCCCCTGTATTTTCAGCTCCGACGTTTTGAGCTATCTTTTCTTGAGGAGGGCATTGAATTTGTTTAGATATGACATTTGAAGGCTCTGGAATGTCTTTTGATAAAGGATCCTCTGTAAGTATTTCTTTAGCCCCAGCAGAAGTGTAAAGTGGAACACCTTGTTCTTGAAGAGACTTTGTGACATTTTCTATAGATAAAGCTTTATAAGATAAATTATTATGTAAAGAATCAAGTTGAAAAAAAATTATGAATGGAAAATCCAAGAATATGAACTTACTTCCTTGAAATTTGTCATGGAAATCTCCAAACTTCTTGATGGAACTTGGAATGTCAATATTTGGATTAAGGGTTTCCATCATTTTAGTGTATACGGCTTAAAATGTTTCAGCATCCTCACCATTTAAGGAATCCAACAAATTTTGGTTGATGCCAAAATTGGTTCCACTGACATTTTGTTCCACTGACTCTTCAATGGGTATTCCAGCATCAGATCTTTCTGGGTTTGGGTTAATCTCAACATTATTTTCAGATTGTCTTGGATCTTCAGTCCTTTCTTTTTAAGAAATAAAAATATCAGTATTGATTATTTTCAGGATCTTTTGACAAAAGTAACTGGGGAATGTATTTAATCTTACCATGTCCTTCCTCTCTCTCAACAGAGCTAGGGGCAGGTATAGCTGAATCTTTTGACGGTACAGATACGTCAGCATGAACCTAGGTTTACCCTGGGACTTCTTTTTTTGGTTGTGAAGCATCATCTCTTAATCCATTGAGAGAGGAAATAGACATAGATCCTACAAGAGGATAAAACATGTTTACCATAACGTCTTGAGAAAATTGTATGCCCTGAAGATTGTATAAATACTTCTTCTTTCGGCGAACGCTTCGAAGCAATCTCATTACTATTTTGTGTTCCTGTTCAAAAGCTTAAGGAGAGATTGAAATACTTCTCTTAGAAAGGGAAACTTGAGGTAATGGTCTAGGATTATCTGTCGCCATTACTCCAATCACGATTCTTGCTCCTGGAGAAAGTTTTGTCGACTTGGGAGGATTATTCATTACACCAATGGGAGAACCTGCAGGACTATACTGAGGCGATTCAGGAATCGTTCTAGATCTTCCTTCTCCATATTCAAGCTGTATAAATACATTTTAATAAAGATTAATGATTTTAAATGATAAATCAGAGTTTATATGAAAGAAAAATGGAAATACATTCGCAGTATTAACATAAATACCCCACTCCTCCTCTGAGTTGATAATTACCCTTTCGCGGAATCCTAAGTCTAGCATATGAGGTACTCATTTAAAAGCTGGTATTTGTTCATCAGTTGCATATATAAAAGTCTCTAACTCTACAATATACTTTTTTACGTCAGCCAAGTTATTTTCTGGATTGAAATCAGAAGGTTCCTTGATATCACCAATATCTGGTATTGGAATTCCATTGTGAAGAAATGCCCATGCATCCCTAAGATCACGGGTTATACTCCCCCAATGATGAATGGACGAAGGTTGCACATAATTCGATTTTGGCCGGGTTGACCGTGGAAGAGGTTCAACACATTCTGATTGAAGATCTTATTTAGTCCTTTCTTCCTTAGAAAATTTGACAGGTGGAATAGGAATCTATGTTTGATTACGGCGACTGGATCACATTGGTGTTGGTGGTATTGCTTCTTCAGCATTGGTCTTGCTAGTGTACTTCATGTGAAGATGCTTTGACGGTTATGAAATCTCTGAAATTTTTGTATCATTTATGGCCTTGGACTTATTTCCACGATTTCCACATGCAACAGTCGTTGTAGCCGCCACTCGATACACTCCTTTTGTTAGAGCCCCTTGAGGATATGAAGAAACCCAAGATTTGGCATACCCAGCTTCCAATCTAATTGATGCATCTGGAGGAGGTAATGTAATTGAAAGTTTGAATACCTCTAAAGTTGTGAGAATCTATAATTTTGGTGCTACCAATGGGTGATTCTCATGTCTGACATATGTGGGTGGAAAGGTGATTGACCGTTAAAGACACCTGAACTGACGAGAAAACCTATAGGGCACATAAGCCTCATAGATAATTTCACCATCAATCCTGATTAATAGTACACCATCCCTGAATGCCATAATATAAGATCTCAGATCATACTCTTCTTTACCATCATTAATAAATGTTCTAGTTGGTGGATTACCAAAAGGAAAGAATTTGAATTCTCTTGAGACATTGAATACCTTTAGTACCTCGTTAGGTCTCAAGTTCAGAGGCTTAATAACAGAAACATTCTGTAAAAACGAGGTGAATCGACCATTAGGAACTCTGACTGAGTTCAATATTGAGTATGAAGAAAAATGTACTACAATTCAGCCCCACAACATATGAAATGGACCCGCAATTCTAAATGGAGCCTTCCCATTGTATAAATGCAGTAGTATATGGTAAATTCTTTCCAAATAGGGGTTGCTATCCCAATACACTTCCCCTCTAACAATTTATCGGTAATTAAAAAATTCATTGATCTTACACCGCCACTGGGCTCAAGGACTGGAAGCAAATAAGTACTTAGCCACAAAGCAATGAAGGAAGCTAAGCATAATTTTTCATCTATATCAGGTTTTACTTTATAACCCTAGTGCTTGCAATTGCGTCTTTTCAGTGTAGGCCAATATGTTCTTGAACTGCCTCGGTTATTGGCGGAAGGACAAATAGTATGACGTCCATAGGTTCGACCTTTCTCTTTTGTTGGTTCTAATAAATCTTCCTTCAACACTTTGGAATGAATATCTTTCTTATCTTTGGGTAAATTTATCGCTATATTAAATAATTTACGGGCCAGCGGTGTTGTTCTGGTAACATCACTCCATGTTGAAGTAGGCGGGATGAATTCATCATACATTTCCCCAAGAATAAAAATTCCATCTATTTGGTAAACATCCTAGAGACTAATACCAAATTCTTAGTGCATCAAATGAAAGGATTTTGTTTGTGGGATCCATCGACTCAGTAATTTAGGAATGAGTTCATTTTTTTAAATATATGTTTTCCCCATCCAGACAGCTTCATAAATTTGAACGTCTGATAATTCTTTTCTGAATTCTTCATAAGTCTGACATACCCAGAATGCCCACATCGACTTGGGTTTCACACCCCCTCTAGAACAAAGGTCCCAATATCCTTTCCAACCATTTTATTGATCTGTTTGAGAATCTCAGAAAGTGGAATCATAACAATGTGGTCTTAGTTCTACAAAATGATCCTCCATATCTGGAGTACAACCCCTGTGATGAAGGATGAAACTAATAGGGACTGTTCCATCTTGTATTGGAACCCCCTTTCACAAATATTCATGCAGTTATAGTTGGAATACTGAAGAAACCAATTATTTGGAAAGTAATTCTTAATAGATGGAAAATGGGAGTCTTGAAAAAGTCAATGCCTGTATTAGAGGTAAGGACTTTGTGGATAGTCATGCTGGTATGGAATTAGACCCTTACATAGCCTAGGAAGAGTACTATCAATAGCGTCATAATAATCAAGCCTGAAGATCCTCATCATTTCACTTTGGAAAGCCTTAGCTTCCTCAGTATGGGTCATATAATGAGGCATTCTTTCCTGTAAAAGAATGACAAAAATTAAATATTAGATTTCTAAATAAGAAAGTAAGAAATTTGGAAAAGGACACTTGTCGCGTAGGTCCTTCGACAAGGTCCTTCAACAAGGTCCTTTGACAAGGTCCTTCGAAAAGGTCCTTCGATAAGGTCCTTTGAAAAAGTTAGTCATGGAATTTCTTTGATAAATATCTCAGCGCAACTCCATCGGTGAAGTCCTTCTGGCGTAGCTCTATCTCATAAATAATCTTACCTTGAAGAATTTTCAAGAGAATTATGTGAGAGCACAACACGATGCAGCTGAATGAACGAGCTATGCAACGAGAGCTCCAAACTTTGGAAAGTGCAGGTGAAGAAAAAAATGCGAAAGGTTGAGACCTATTTATAGGAAAACAAAAGATCTATGTGCCATACCTGCGTGATGTATCTACGCACCATTACTGCGTGACAGATCTGCGCAACATTTCTTCGTGAAATTCTTGCGCGGTACAATTGTGTTATTCATTAATCCATACAGATCTTTTTCCCATACTTTCACCTCAGGACTTGACCCTCTTTGCATATTTTGGATCCAATCCTAAGGGGGGGATTTTGTTGACCCTCCTTAAAAATATTCAAATATTACAAAGGAAACATCAAAAAATATTCCCTTAGCAAGCGAGCTATGCGGCCATGCTTCGCAAGAGATCTTTGTGGCCCAGCTTCATGAAAGAGCTATGTGGCCATGCTTTGTGAGATAGCTCTGCGGACCAACTTCGTGAAATATCTCTATGTCCAAGATTAGCGACACAGCTACACATTCGAACTATGTGCGAGAAGATTTGGGATGCCTCTACACGAATCACTTGCATGGTGGAGGTACGTGGCATAGCTGCGTGACAAAATTTTCTCCAGCCAGGCCCATCCATGCCTATAAATAGGACCCCTGGGCTCCCCATTTCCGAACTAAATTTTTTTGAAAGACTCTCTGAAGCTCCCATTGCGTAGCTCTTTTTCCAAGATCTCTCAAATTGTCTCAGGTAGTTCTCTAAACTTTTAGAGAAGGGATAATTAAATTGAATAGGCATGTTTTTGAAGTTCTTAAAATTCTTCAGTCACCATTCATACCTACGTGGTATACCAGTGCACCATAACTGTGCAGTACAACTGCGCGGTACATTTACGTGTTATACCTCTGTGATTGAGCAACGTGTGGTTCTTACATGACACATCTGCGCCAAGTACCTACGCAACCAGTTAAAATAACCTTTAAAGCCTTTCATGGTGGTTTATCTCTTTCTTTGGTTCCCTTATTCAAAAGGGGCTAAGTTGAAACCTCCCCCAAAACCTTCTGACTTCTCAGTCCTTTGGGTAGGGCACATCAGTGTGTCTCTAATTTGGGTTTTTATTTCCATAGTTAGAGGTTTCCCACATTTGTTTCACAATGGGGTTAAGATTCCTAGGATGCCTGTGGGATTTTATATCCACAGTCACATGGACTTTTCTCCTAGAAACAATGTTGGGAAGTTCCCGGTTTGTAAGATGGTGGGCTTTCAGTCTCTCCCTTTTCAAAGCGGTGACCCGGGACCTCAGTTCTCCAGTAGGGAAGGTACACTTCACACTATCCATTCCGTGCAAGTATAGAAGAAGTCTCCCTCCCATAAAAAAACCAATTTCAGGGAATCCATCTTGGTATAAGCCCCTCACCTTGACCCCTTCTTACTTACATTGGACCCTTGTCCAATGTAAATAGAATATAGGTAAGGCTCGTCACCTCACCCACTTCCACGGTCTATGTGTCCTCTTTTACCAGCATAGGAGGAAAAGTGTGAAGTGTCATTATTGAATCATTTACATCCTTTTGTTTCTCACACCAAGCATGACTCATGTGGGATTAGAGATACGTGATGATTACAACATATGCACAAACACGCATTTGGAATGAACTACGAGAACTCTGATTCCTATTCAATCCAGGATATGTAGGAATCCATTTCAGTGTCCGAGCTCATTGAATATCCTCCTTAAGAATCCAACCCTAATTCCCCCAATTTAGGAATCCTTTTTCAGGATGTAATCCCAAACTCATCTTTCTTAGTGGACTATATTCTCCTATGAAATTCATCGAACTACGTGGGCTTTGATTCCCATCCATATGGGATATGTAGGAATCCTCCATGAGGTTCAAACCCAACACTTAAAATCAACCCTGTTCTCTTTGGGCCACATTCCCAATAGGGTCTGATTCTACTTGGAAACCCATATCCTTTCCAATTTCCTTACACTGCTTCAGCATAAGTCCCCCACTAAATTTCAAACTAAGCACCATCCGCTTTGAGATCCTTATCACATGACCTTAAAAGGTATGATGTGTCCCATTAAGTGGCATTGAACTACGAGGGTTCTGATTCCTTTCACAAGGATACGTAGGTAGCTCATTTTATGAGCACGTCCCAAGATCAAAACTAACCTTCGTCTCCCTAGATTATAATAAACTCCAAAGTGCCCCACTGAGTTTCTTAAAAACTAGTATCATCATAAATGATGATTAAAAGAATCTCTAATCAATATATTAGAGGATACCATTGATGGAAAACCTCAAATACATACTGATAATTCTAAATTTGTATACATGTTAAATAAGTGATTTTAAATTCCAAGGGATACCTATGATATAATTGGTGAATTAATAAGGATTCATGAAAATATTTTAATTTCAAAGAGAGTCCCGGAGTATACAATAATTCCCCCCAAAAGGGTGTGAGGAGTCTGACCTCCCATCCTCTTGACCAATGCATGTTCTTAAGTATCATAATGTTCAAAACATAACGAACGCCTGCCTTTGGAAAGTAGGTCCTCTTCGGATAAAGAACTACTGGAAGTTTTGGGTTGCGTGAATAAATCCAATGTAAACCGCCTGGAAACAAGGATTCTTAAATCTAGAATATCACTTTTCAAGGACCCAAGAAACAGAGACATTACTTAAATTTCTCAATATATAGATGTCTCTATTATAGAAACTAAGGCTAAAACTCGTGTAATTCCATCAGATCCAGGGAGGAGGATAGGAATGGAAGAAGTTGCTACCGTCACACACAAACAGACACATGTACCTGCTTCTACTTCAAGACCTTCATCATACCCAAGGGCTCCGCCTCCTGAGCATCAACAAAAACGATAGCCTCTTCAAGATGATTAGAGATATCAGTGGTAGAAATAGATTGAGGAATTAAATAATAAAGATTATTTTTTCAGGAATGAACAAGTTCATGGTTACTTCATCTTAGCCTTAGAAAATAATTTGGTTTAGCTGCCATGCCTGAAGAAGCCAAATAAAGACAGAGATGAAGATATTTTGAATTATTGTCCCTTTCACCAGATGTTGGGACACCCCATTCTGGAGTTTTTTTCAAAGACCTTCTGCAAATGATAGCAGACTCTAGACAAGTAAAAATAAAAATTTCATCATCTCAAGTACCTTGTGTTACTGCTACTGATCCAGAGGAAGAAGGCAAATGGAAAGATGTAAAAAGTAAAAATGTGCAGAAATATAATGACTGGATAATTAGAAAAACGATCAACCAGAATCATGCCATTTTATGAACAAAGTTTAAACAAATGATTATGTCATATTCCACTTCAGCCACAAATAAACTTCCTTCATCAAAAAGGCCATTTCTCAATAAAGTTAAGTGATTATAAAGACATAGATTTGTCAGAAGAAGATAAGCTCGTGTTAAGGCCAAAGTTGTCCTTGACCCTGTAAGATTTTATGCCATCTATTTCAAAAGCATAGGCACTTCTCTACCAAATGGTACAACAAGAATTAACCTATCAACAAGAATCTTCATCAGATGAAGATTTCATCATTGGTTCTATTAATGTTATCTATTTAACAGATCATTATTCCAATGGTGATTCTGATTATAATGATCCAGAATTCTTCATACCAAATTAGGGAACAAGAGGAAGATTCCATGGTCAAGGACACAAGGGAAGACATGGGAATTATAGAAACCACCATTTTAACTCTTCCCCTACTCAAACCATATATGCGGTAGAAATTCATTGAAGATACCTTCTACGGGTTCAACAGGATGAAGTATTTTCTTCCATGAAAGATAGATTTGGTTCTGACACAATTTTTTTAGAATATCGATTACAAGTCACACTATCTTATTCTCAACAAATGAATTGAACTAATCAGACTAATTTACCAATTCCAAGAGTATTTATAACTTCTCCTCCGACACAAAATACTGCTACATCAGAATAATCAACTTCCAGATCACCTACAGAACTGAATCTCCATGCTGGGAAACACAGTCCTTTAGACCAAAAGTATGATTCCTTGAAACAGTTGTCCCATGTACCGGCCAATTTTTCAATTCTGAATGCTTTTAATCTATGAAAAGATCTTCAAGAAGCACTCATTGAGGTTGTTTCAAGTCCTCAAGAGTTTAAAACCGAAGTTGGTTCTCTAAGGTCTACCGTATAGAGAATGATTTTGCATAATTTCATGCAGTCATATCTTTTATAGAAGAATATGAAAATGATTTGGTGCATGGGAATATCAAACCCTTGTATTTTTTGGGCAAGGTCAATGACGTAGACATTAGACGAGCCTTTATTGATAATGGATCTGGAGTCAACCTCATTCCTATTCGTGCACTTCATCAATTATGCCTGACTAAATCTTACTTATCTCCTTAAAAATTAATGTTTCATTCTTATGATAAGAAGGAACAGGAACCTATGTCCGAGATTATACTTAGAACTAAATTTGGAGATCTTGTGTCTAATTCATATTTAATGGTTCTTCATCAGGACACAACCTTCAATATTTTGCATGCAAGGCCTTGATCGTGTCAACATGAAACCATACCTTCATCATACCACCAATGTCTTAAGTACTATTTAAATGGTCAAATAGGAACATTTTATGGTGACAAGGCTCTGTTCCAAAGATGTTAATCCCAAAACATTTAGGCATAGTTTTATCACACAAAAGGAAGAAAGTCTAAGACAAAGGACATAACTAGAGTTAATGCTCCAAATGGATTGGAAATGATCCCTACAAATACATTTATGTATTTGAGTACATATTATGTGTTACGCATCAATCAAATTGAAATGGTAAACCCAAATCTGGGAAATCATCCAAAAACTTCCATAATTTCAATTTTGGAAATTGAGCCTAACAACATAAAAGAAACTATTAATTCACCAAGAAATGATGAAAGACTAAATGGATATGTTTTCATTTCATCCAATGAATTATGAAAAGAGTCTACTTCGTAAAACAGAGTAGAAAAGATTGTAACAATGCTAGATAAAGACAAATATGTTGATTCTAAATCCATCAATCCCTCTTTATTACCATAGGAAGACCCTTTGTCATCAGTAAGGTCAAATTTGGTGGCCTCTTCTTCGGGATGTTCAAATACTGATTTCAACTCTAACTCTGGGTGGTCTTTTTTATTATGAACTATGGAAATGTAAATAGAAGAGGTAACATGTAATGAAGAAGAGGAGGAAGATCTCCAGAATGCTCCTCCATCATTTGAGGAAGGTGTCTCTACCACTGTGGATAAGATCAAGGAAATAAATCATGGTATAAAAGAAGATCCACACCCCACTCTAATTAATGTGTCCATGTCATCTGAATAGAAAGAGGCGTATACTTTATTTCCAAAGCAACATCGAGATATATTTTCTTGGATTTATACAGAAATTCTAGGTTGTAATCCTGATGTAGCCACCCATCATTTGTGTTTTCTATAGGAACATCTTGGATTCAAGCAGGCATCAAGAAGAACACACCCAACTCATACATCTAAAATTATGTTTGATGTTGATAAGATTATAAAGGATAAATTTTTCAGGATGTTTAGTATCCCAAATGGTTGGCCAATATTGTCCCAGTGAATAAGATGAATGGGAAAATTAGAGTCTGTATTGATTTCAAATATCTTAACCAGCATTGTCCTAAAGATAATTTTCTTGCTCTGATTACATATCTTCTATTTGATGCAACGGCTGGATATGAAGCTCTTTATTTCATGGATGGATACTATGGGTATCATAAAATTCATATGGCCCCATAGGATGA
This sequence comes from Viscum album, assembly GCA_963277665.1. NCBI lineage: Eukaryota > Viridiplantae > Streptophyta > Magnoliopsida > Santalales > Viscaceae > Viscum > Viscum album. Next base: position 1,642,355,358 of record OY728161.1, read on the forward strand.
AGAATTTATAGCCTTCAGATCCCCTCAAGGTGTGTTTTTCTACCGAGTAATTCCCTTTGGTTTAAAGAATGCAGGTGTAACATACCAACATGACATGCACCATATCTTCAAACCCTTATTTGGGAAATTTGTCGAATGTTATGTGGATGATTTGGTGGTCAAATCCAGGCAACGTTCCAATCACTTTCCAGATTTTGAAACCATATACCATAAACATCAGCAACATAGTGTGAAGATGATCCCCTTGAAATGTTCTTTTAGGGTTACCTTAAGAATGTTCCTTGGCTTCGTTGTACTCCATCATGGTATCAAAGTTGATTCTGAGAAAAAAAATCAATCCTTGGTATTTCACTTCAACAAAATTTGAAATAATTAAGAGGACTCTAAGTAATCTTGGACTACATTCGGTGCTTTATCGCCAATTTGGCAGGCAAGTGTTTTCCTTTCACCAGATTAATGATGAACGGAGTCCCCTAGCAATGGACTGAAGATTGCCAAGAAGCATTCAATACCCTCAAGAAATATATCTTGATTCCACTATTACTAATTCCATATTTTGAAGGAAGACCACTTATTCTCTATGTGATAGTTTTAGAGTGATCGCTTGGTGCCTTCCTCTCCCAAATGAATGATTCTAGGAATGAAAACATCTTTTACTATCTCAGTCGAACTATACTTGATGCGGAAACATGATATTCAAGTATTGAAAAGTGATTCCTAGAATTAATCTTTTTAGTTTAGAAATTGAGGCACTACCTAAAACATCATGAGGTCCAATTAGTATCTTGCAACAATCCACTCAAATTTATCCTCAGTCGTTCTATGCTCACAGGGCATCTAGCATGGTGGACAATTATTTTTCAACAGTTTGATATCCAGTTTGTGCCTCAAAAGGAAATAAAAGGCCATGCTCTGGCAGACATCCTTGCTGAGCATCCATCTATCGATGATACATTATTTAATACTGAACATACTGATAAAGAGGTCTTCTCTATTCAAGATAATTCTCAAACATGGGAAATGCATTTTGATGATGCTTCTAGAAGACCAATAGGAAATAGAATGGAAAAACCTAATCTCAACAATGTTGGGTTAGTGATTGTCCTTATTTTCCCAGAAAAGGAAGTATTTCCCTATTCCTTCTTGTTATCATAAGGTGGTACCAATAATGTGGCAGAATATGAAGCTCTCGTCATAGGTTTGGAATTGGCCCTTCATGTGAAAATGGATCATATAAAGGTGAAAGGTGATTCATAATTAGTAATCAAACAAATCAATGGGGAATATTATATCATAAAATACTATTTAATACCTTTGTGTGATTACATTAGAGGGTTAATGGCTGAATTTCCCTCAGATCCGACATTGTCTTATATCCCATGATCACAAAATGCACAAGCAGATGCACTGGCTAATGTTTCTACAGCCTTGGCAGATCCAAATCGGGATGAGACAACCATTAGCATAGCCCATTTTCGTGTGGTCTAAAATTTTGTTCAAACCTATAAATAGAGGAAATTAATGAAATTTTCCCCATTTCTATACCATATTGTCATACAATGGGATATATAACATCCATCATAGAATATATTCAAAATGAAATACTTCCACTAGATAGGGCTAAAAAAGAACAGATCTGATGACGAGTGACTAATTTTACTCTTTATGATAGTTCAGACCACCAAAAGATCCTCTACAAGAGATGATTTTATTGAATTATCTTTAGATGTATTGATGGAGAAGAGACTACAGTTGTCATAAATGTATTACATTCATAATTTTGTGGTGCCCAACAGTCTAGGAATAGACTCTCTTATCAGATCCAAAGGCTTGGATACATTTGGCCTTCAAGGACGCAAGATTTCACAGATTCCACTAAAACATTTCATTCCTTCCAAGGGAATGCCAACTTCATTCATCAACCCTGAGAGTTGCTACATACAGCTAAATACTATTGGATATTTGGCACATGGAGAATTTATATAGTAGGGAATTATCCTCTAGCCACGGATAAGCAGTTCAGGTATATTTTCACTGCACTTCTTCTCTAAATGGGATAAGACAATACCTCCCAGGGATGTTAGAGACAAAAGAATTGTATGTTTTGTCAAAACTAATATCATCACCATATTTGGAGTCCCTCATACTATTTTTATGGATAATGGAACCAATTTTTGTTCTTATGTGGTAAAAAAGTTATATCAGGAACATAATATCAAATTCAAACATTCATCTCGCTATCATGTGGTAGCTAATGGAAAGATATATGCCTTCAACAAGACTATATAAAATATACTCTAGAAAATGGTGGATTGAGATAATAAATCATGGCATTATAAACTTTTCAATGATTTATGGGCTTATCAGACAACTACCTATACTTTTACCCAAGAAACTCCTTATTCATTGGTATATGGAACTAAAGTAGTTTTTCTAATTGAAATTCAATTTCCTTCACTCAGAGTTGCAATCTGTGATCAGTTTTCTACATATGAGAGGTCTCAGAAACTGTTCAATGAGTTGGATTGATTAGATGATAAAATCTTTCATACTCTTCATCATCTAGAAGTCTATTTGAATAGAATAGATTGATATTTATACAATAAAGGTCTCCTTCATTCATTTCTTCAAGGATAATTGTTATTGGTCCTTAGGACTCTGATGATACTAGGAAAGAAACCTCCAAAACATGAGACAAAGTGGGAAGGACATTATTCCATACATAAAGTCTATTTGAATAGAGATTATTCTTTAATCTCAATGGATGAAGAGCTTATTAAAACTCCATCCAATGCGATATTATTGAAGAAATACTTTGTGTAATTGTTCACACTCGTCCTCACTGCTTGAATTTAAACTACCCAGTGCAACGTCCTCAATGCAATACTTTAAACTGCACAATACAATGTCTTTGCTGCAAGTCAAAAAATTGCACATCCCCCATGTCCTTACTTCGATACTTAAAATTGCATAGTATAATGTCCTAGTTTCAAGACATTAAACTGCATAACGACCATAAGCGTCCATGTTTCATGACGATAAAATGGGTATCATCTTCTTCCTTGTCACATGAAGTTAAACTACATGACATCATTTGTACAACTAACATTTTCACTATTTTGATGTCAGAAACTTCCATAAGAAAACATCACTGATGTCATCACTACTCATTAGTAGTATATGAGTCCCTCTCTTTCCTCTGTCTGAGTCATATTAGTATAGAGACCTTGTTTTGAGAACTACATATGGATTGATTCTTATTTTCCAATGAGATATGCATAGATGCCTAAATATCCAATTTTGGGCCCAACCATAATCAAAAAATCTTCATATTTTCTTTTTTCCTCATATATATGAATCTGATCTATATAAAGTGTTTCTTTAAGATATATTAATTGGTCCTTATATCATTTTATGTCTTAAGATTTTCCATTCTCTCACAATGTGTCAAAATTTCCCATTCTTCATGTCAAACTCGATGGCATGAGAAATTATTGTTTTATGAACTATGTATGAATTTATTCTCATCATTCAATGAGATATATAGAGACTCCTAGAACTCTAATATTGAGCCCATCCGTGATAAAAGAAACCTTTATTTATTATATAAGAGTCAAATCTATATAGTGAATGTTTTAATAACTATGTATGCCTTTATTCATTCCCCAATAAAGACATATAGTGATACTTGGGCTTTTTCCCATAACCTAGTTACAATATATCTTTTCCTTTCACAATGTTTTTTCTTCCTCCTTGCCACATGACGTTAAACTACATGGAAATATAGCATATCTATTATTCACTTGCATCACCTTTTCACTATAAAAGTAACCATAACTAATCCTTGTTTCTCACATCGAGCATAGCTCACATGGGATTAGGAATTTCTTAAATGGATTATTTATATAAATAAGGTGTCTCAATTTATAATGGGATTATTAATGTCTTCACTACATGACTTAAAACTTCATAGTATTGTGTCCACATTGCATGACATTAAACTACACGTCATAATATTAATTACGAGGAAACAAAGAAAGTCTTCATTTTATATATGAGTTAGATTTATGTAAAGGACATAAAAATATTCACCAATATTGCTTCTAATATTTACTATATGCATTGAACATAAACCCCTTCCAAATTTCAGACTTTTAATTTTTAATATTTTCATATCCTCATAATTGTTCTTACAGTTTCTGGTGACAGAGATTCTAATACCTGAGATCCCTTTTTCCTGACTATGCAGCATGTTCCCTTCGGTGGAATTGCATAAGTGGCATAAATAACAGGAATTTTAATCCAAAGATGCCACTATTTGGCTATACAATATATGCCCCTGTTGACCCTGCATAATATATCCCCCATAACGGGTTTCTCAAATAAGGGTAACTTTGTTCTTGGTTATAGTATCTTTGTCCCCTTTAATCTCTAAAGACAATATACAAGAATCTGTATTTTAAAATAGTCATTCAAGTATTTGTGTACCGTTTTCTTTCTCACAATATAAAATTCTTCAAGACCATGGTTTACACATTTCCCTATCCATGTGTTCAATACAATATTAAATAACCTTGAAGTCACTTGGCCACATATTATATATTGTTTCTGTTTCTGGTCCTAGTTGTATGTTTTAAAACAACAGACACCATACGACTTACTTTTGGGTTAGACCTTCATAATAGTCCTATTCCTTCGATTCTTTTGACATCTTAGGTGGAAATACCCTTTCCATATTCTGGTACCTTTTCTCTATAAACCAAATTTTGTGCTTCAGAAAATCTTAATCTCCATAATCTTTCTTCTACTTTTATCAATTGAACATCGAACTCCTGATAGTACTTTTGTTTGACTATGTAGCACGTGCCCTTAGGTGGCCTTGTATACATTACCTACATAATAGGCATGTCAGTCAAAATATTTCACTATTTGGTTATGTAGCATATGCCCCAATTGGACCAACATAACACAACCCCTATAACGGGTTTTTTAAATAATGGTAACTTCATTCTTAGAAAATTCTTCATCTATTACTTTTCTCCCTTTTTCCCATATCATTCCTTAGTTCCTAAAATTCCGAGATATTAGTTTTTATATTTCCCTTTCATACCTAAAAATGATAGTATGTTTTCAAACACATTATCAATAAATTTTGAGAGTTTCTACATTCCTTTGGTCATAGATAAAGACCTTAAATTAAAGCCACCAAATGTCCTCACTGCATGACTTAAAACTGCACAGTACCAATGTCCTCACTGCATGACTTAAAACTCCATAGTACAATGTCCTCACTACATGACATAAAACTGCACAGTATACTATCCTCACTACATGACATAAAACTACACAGTACAATATCCTCACTACATGACTTAAAACATCACAGTATGATATCATCACTGCATGACTTAAAACTGAAACGTATGATATCAGAAATTTTTATTTTTTCTGAAAAACTTTAACCATTACTCATACAACAAATTAGTATAGAAATGGTTTTTCCTATTAATGACTTGTGCCCATCTAAAATAACCCATTCATTATTTAAATTATTTTCCATGAAAAAAACCCACCCACTATGGTCTAGAGTCACCCAAATCTTATTTTCCCCTATCTATAAAAATTAAAATGTTCATCTTCATAGAGCTCTTTTGTTTGACTATGCAGAATGTGACCTTAGGCAGCCTTGCATAAGTAGTTTACATAATAGTCCTGTCAGTAAAAAGATGCCATTATTTGGGTATGTAGAATATGCACCTGTAGGCCCTACATAACATAGCCCTCAAAAATGGTTTTTCAATTTATGGTAATTTTGTTCATGGAAAGGACACCCCATATATTGACATGGGTTTTAAATTTGGTGATCATAAAAATCATGGCTCAAGATTACCCTAAGAAATATTTAGTGAATATTAAAGCAATTCCTAGCCAAAAAGTTTTATTTGGGATCTAATTTCATAATTTATGGTCAAAGATATTCGACCTTAAATACTATCCATTCATAGTCCAACATGCATGACTCTAAACAGCCAATAACTAAAGACTTGGTGATCATTATATTAAGAACCCGTGAAGGTAACTCTAATCCAAAGTCGAGTCCTAGCTCACTAAACATTCAGTTTTGTATTATTTTGGTAATATTGAGCAATAAAAAAGTCAAAAGATGTGAAATTTATGGTGTTATCCACATAACTATAGAAATAGTCAAATTATGCTAATTTGGGCCATGAGCTTAATAATAAATTTTTGAGCACTCCATTCATGCCATTATAATAATGATTGACTAACATAAAGAAGTAATTATCATCATTTACCTTCAATATTACAACCATGGAAAATAGGAATGAAGACATATATGATTGAAGACAAAATTCCTCTCATTCATATGAAATTTGAGGGCCAACCACAAAATGGAGCCTCTCTATCATGTTTTAGAATATACTCTCAACATGACTTTTCATTTATTGGACCGCCTCATGAGCCCTAACATCTACTTATTGAAGTTGAGATAGCTAAGAAACTCCATCCTCCTCTACTTGACGTAGCACTTCCTTAGCAGTTGAAATGGAAGTTATCCCCTCTATTTGGGTTACTCCAAATTTTTTATTCAACTATCCATTTTTTTATGAAAAACATCCAATTTCTATTGAATATATAAAACCTCCTTCGTGTCTTATTTAATTTTTTGGCTAATTTCAATCGATTTCATGTTATTATTTTCTTCCGCCTCAACTCCTACAGCTTAAAATCCATCAATATTGAAAAGTCATTTAACCTCTTCAAAATTTTGTCACATCATATGCTCTTTCTCCCATTGGGGAATGATCTCTTTCATAGCATCATGGACTAGTCAATAATTAAATCCAACAAATCCCAATACACTAAATAATGTTGGGAGTTTTGAAAAATGAGACAATAATTCATCTAAAGGCTTCACAACAATTATGCACCAGATATGCCGCCATGTCTACATACGTGCCATTACAAGACCACATTGCATCTCTAAGTCTAAATCTGAGTCACTTCCACAAGGTATAATATACTCTGGAAACAGGTCACTTAAAGAGCTTCCTTGTTCTAATTATCTTGGAATAATAGAAGCTTCACTTTCTGATCTAGGAGATGATTACCCTAAATGATAAATCAAGTTCATTGTCAGTTTCAAATGGAAGAAACAGATATGATTCAGAAACTGACAAGAAAACCTCTTGGGGACGTAATCCCTGTAGATAATTTCACCACCAATCATGGTTGATAATATAACATCCCAGAATGCCATCATATAAAATCTCTGCTCGTAATTCTTTTATTTACCATCATCAATAAATGTTCCAACTGGTGGGTTACCAAAATAAAAGAAGATGAATTCTCCTAATACAATCAATGCCTTTAGCACCACATCAGGTCTTATGTTTAGAGGCCGAATACAAGAAATGTTTTGTAAAAATGGGGTGAATTGACCATTGGGAACTCTAACTTAATTCAACTCTGAGTATGAAGAAAAATGTGTTGCAATCCAGCCCCAAAACACATGGAATGGATATGAAATTTTAAATTGAACCTTCCCATTGTATAAATTCAGTAGGAGATAGTAAATTCGCACCAATACAGTGGTTGATAGTCCAATATACATCCCTTCTACCAGTTTAGCTGCAATGAAAAAAAGTCCCTGGTCTTACACCACCTCTGGATTCACAGAATGGAAGCATGTAAATTCTTAGCCAGATTACAATAAAGGTAGCTAAGCGTACCTTTGAATATATATTGATTTTTACTTTATATCCCCAATGCTTATAATCAACTCTATCCAGTATAGAAGAATATGTGCCTAAACTAACCTGGTTATCTACAGAAGGAGAAACAATAGGACGTCCATAGGTTGGGCCTTTTTCTGTTGTTGGTTCTAAGAAAGCTTCCATCTAGAATCTTGCATGAATATATTTCTTATCATTAGGAAAAATCTTAATTATTTTAAATAATTAAAGGGAAAATAGTGGAGTTCTAGTAGAATCACCCCATGATTTTGTAGTTGGAATGAATTCATCATACATTTCCCCAAGAATGGGAATTTCATCTATTTGGTAAATATCACAGAGAATAATACCAACTTCACCAAGAGTCAAATGAAAGAAAATATTTTGTAGACTCGACCGACTCAGTAATTAAGTAATCAAATAATTTTTATAAACATATGTTTTCCCCATCCATATAGCTTCATAGATATGGATGTTTGATAACTCTTTCCTGAATTCTTCACAAGTTTGATGTACCTATAAATCCCACATCGATTCAGGCTTGACACCTCCTCCAGAACGAAGATCACAATCTTCCTTCCAACCATTAGATTGATCTGTTTGAGAATCCTGAAAAGTGTAATCATAATAAATGGGTCTTGGTTCTACAACATGATCCTTTATATAGGGAGTTCAACCACTACGATAAAGGATACAACTAATAGGGACCATGTTCCTTCTTGTACTAGAACCCCCCCTTGCACTTATATTAATGTAGTTATAGTTAGAGTATTGAAGAAACCAATTTGTTGGATAGTACTTCTTAACAGATGGAACATGGGTGTCTTGCTAAATTCCATGCCCATACCGGGGTATGTAAGGACTCCGTGGATAATCACGCTGGTATATAATTAAACCCTTCCATAACCTAGGAAGAGTACTTTCAACAATATCATAGTAGTTGGGTCCGACGATCTTCATCATTTAATTTTGGCATGCCTTAGATTCTTTAGTATTGGTCATCAAATGAGTCATTTATTTATGAAAAATAATTACCAAACTTCCACTATTAGGTTGGATTTTTTAAAAGAGATAAATAAAACTTTTTGGTAAAGGATACAGTTTGCGTAGTTCCTTTGGTAAGGTACATCACTTAGGTCCTTCGATGAAGTCTGTCACGTAGGTCCATCGACTAGAATTATAGCATAAATATTTCGATGAAATACTTTAGCATAGCTCAATATCTTAAATAATTTTACATGGAGGAAATTTCAAGGGAATTACACAATAGCACAACGCGTTGGAGCTGGGTGAACAAGCTACGTAATGAGAGCTGTAAAATTCTGAAAAGCAGAGGTGAATAAAATCGAAATGGATGAGACCCATTTATAAATAACCAATAGCCTGCACTCCAGAACTATGCATAACATCTACGCATGACATCTTCATGGGATATCAGAATGGGGTACCTATTCCATAGACATGTGTTGTTCATCAATAGTTCTATAGTGTTTTATCCCCAGAAATTCACCTCAGGACTCGACCCTCTTTCTATTTTCAGATCCAATCCTGAGGGGGGGCTTTTTTTAACACAACTTAGGAAAACAAAAAGACTATGAAGATAACCCTTGATATTTCAAATCCCAAAACAAGATTCGAAGAGTTCAAAGGAAAGTCAAAATACTCCAAAAAAGATTCACGACAGACTAGCTTCACTAGCCTACGTGTTGGAGCTACGCAGCAGACCTATGCGGCAGAGCTCCATGCCAGAATATTTTTTGTGCCCCTATACAGAGTGCATGTACTTCAGAGCTATGTAATGGACCTGCGTGAGAAACTTCTCTTCGACCAGGCCCCATCTGTGCCTATAAATAGAGCCCTTGGGCTCCCCATTTTAGCACTAAAAATTTTGAAAGTCTCTCCGAAGCACCCATTGTGTAGCTCTTTCACCTAGATCCCTTGAATTGTCTCATGTAGCTCTCTAAACCACGAGAGAAGAGATAATTATATGGGATAAGAATGTTTTGAAAGCCTTTGTACAAATTTTACATAGTTTGGTCCTCCTATGTAAAACTCATTCTTCAGTCATCATTCATACCTATGAGGCATACCTACGCACCATACCTATGTGGTATACCTAAACGGTACATCAATGTCGCATACCTACGCGGCATACTTGAGCGAGGGACCTTCGTGGAATACTTGTGTGAGGGACCTACGTGGCCAACTCAAGTAAAATTTTTAAAATCCATTCATGGTAGTGTATCTCTTTTCTTGGTTCCCTTATCTGAAAGGGAAAAATTTGAAGCCTCCACCAAAACCTCTATATTTGTCAAACATTTGGGAGAGGCACATTAGCGTGTATCCTATTTGGGTTTGTATTTCCATAGTCAGGGGTTTCCCATATTTATTTCACAATGGGGTTATGATTCATGGAGTGTTTGTGGGTTTGTATATCCAAGGTGACATGGACCTTTCTCCCAGAAACAATGTTGGGAATTTACTTGTTTGGAGGAAGGTTGGGTGTTGGCCTCTCCCTTTTTGAAGAGATGACCCGAAACCTCAGGTCTCTGGTAGGGAAGGTACAGTTAACACTTACTTTTCTATGCAAGAATAGGATATGTCTCCCTTCCCTACCAGGATCAAATTTAGGGTAACCATCCTAGTGTAAGCCCCTATATTTTCTTGTATGATGTGGAATCATTTCCCCTCCTCTATTCTTTGATGCCCAATACCTAAGGGGGATGGGCAGATGGACTCTTATTACCCTTTCCCTCTCTGGTTGTTCTTTGTCGCCAAGGGAATCCATCCTGGTGTAAGCCCCCAATTTTCATTATTTCTTCCTTGCATTTTCACCATTGTCCGTTGTGAAGAGAATAGAGGGAAGGCTTGTTGGCTCTCCCTCATCCCGGGTCTCCTCGCCATCTTCCATAGTTGACTCGTCCTCTTTCATCAGTGGATGATAAATGATTTGAAAATGTGAGTTACTTATTTTAATCATTAACATCCTATTATTTCTCCCACTGATCTTGACACACATGGGTATAGAGATTTTTCATGGTTACAACATGTGTACAAACACCCATGGTATAATTAACTATGATAACTCTGATTCCTGTTCAAACTAGGATACGTAGGAAGCCTTTTTCAAGGCCCAAGCTCACTGGACATATTCTTCAAGAATCCAACACTAATTCTTTTAATCTGGGCATCCTTCTTAAGAATAATCCCTAAATTAAACCCCAAATCATCAAGGAATCCTTTTTAGAAAGTAATCCCAAACTCATTTCTCTCAAATGACTGTACTCTCATTTTAGAATTATTGAACTACTTGGGATTTGATTCCGTTTCCTTATGGGATATATAGGAATCCTTTTAAGTTTAAAACCCAACACTTCAAATCAACCCTCTTATCCTTGGTCCATATTACCAACAGGTTCTAATCCAACTTGGAAACCCATATTATTTCCAAATCTCATTGGGTTGCTTTATCATAAGTCCCACTCTATGTTTTGACCATTAATGTAACATCCCAGGTAATTAAAGAATAAATAATTTTCATATTTATTAATATTTGAGAATTAAATATTAATTTTAATTAAAAGGGGTTGCTATGTTCGATAGCGTACCCGATACACAACGATGAGTTTCTTTGAAACTTACGTAGCACACTAGTAATATAATAATATTATTTTAAATGTTAGTTAACAAGTAGCCGTTGTACTGGCGGGAATGAATAGAAATAACTAAAATATGAATAGATATGTTTTTAGATGTTTTTACATTTACCCAATAAAAGATAAAGGCTTAAAATACGAAAAGAGTTCAATTTTAGGCTTTTATACTCTAATTTTCACTAAAGGTTCACTTATCACCTTTTAATGGTGAACCGTCATTAAATATAGTTTTGATCACTCTTATACATTATTTTGGACCAAATAAAACTTTTATTAAGAATCGGGACATCAAATTTTACTTTGTGTAATTTTTGGTACCTTTCTGATAAAGTTCATTTTTTTTATGAATAGTGTAAAATGTTGCATTTTAATTCAAAACCTCTTTTTGATCTAATTTATTTATATGATTATATTATGTTTTGAATTGGTTTTGAAGTGAAATTAGAATATATTTTTACCATTTTATCCAATGGTGGTCATTGGAATCAATTTCGATTTGAAATTAGACTTAAACTGGTGTCAATCTTTTGATACTTATTGTTTTGTAAAAACACGCTATTTGCTCTGGCAGCGGGAATTAATTATTAAATTAATTAATGTGACTTATATGATTTGAATTTTGTAAAATAGACTTCATTTTTGAATTCGGATTATCAAATATAGATTAGGGTGAATTTTTGGTAATTTTCTGAAAAACTTCAATTTTTGATGAATAGTGAAACCACTAAGTGGTAATCAAGCAAACTGATTTTTCAGTTAAATGAAATTTTACCACTAATGTGTATTGAATTTTGAAAATCCGACATACATGGTTGTCATTAAGAAGTAAAATGTGGTTCAATGAGATTAAAATAATTTTTTGGTGAATAGTAACTTATTAAGTTCTTAATCGCGATTAGTGGTAATTAGGGTAGTTTAATGTATAAATAATGCTTTAATAATATAAAATGACTTAGACACATGTCCCAACCTCATTGGTTGTGTCATGGCCGACCAAGACAAGCCATGGCCTAACTTGGGGACCCCATGTATCCACTTTTGTTGGGAAATAACATAAATTACTTTTTATTAAATGTTAAAGTGAAAATGACACAAACATAATATGTTTTGCGAAAACAATTTTTAAGTGGGGTTATACAAGTCCAAATTTTGATTATAAATATTAAATGGAA